>OX369262.1:4342200-5542200 GCA_947284805.1 Coleophora flavipennella | reverse complement strand
TTAAACATTTTTTTGACATTGTTTGATAACCTAATATTCTAACACTCGATGAGTGTATTAGTCAAACGTTTTGTATGAAAATGACGCCTCTGCAACCACCTTAATTATTCCGTAATAATAGAACAGTCCGATAAAGTTCATGAGAGAAAAACTTTATCGCAACATAGCTGTTGATGTGATTTTTTTACACAGAGATGGTTGAGGGGGTGGGAAATGACCCAGGCTACTAACTAGCATATTTCCCGATGGATCTAGGGAAAACTCATTTCTACACTCGCGCACGTCGGCGTCGCCACGGATTGACGTAATTTTTTGCATAAAAAAATGAGGGGACGGGATGTGACATGGACTGCTTATTAATTAATTACTTATTATTTGTTAGGTATCTCATAATGTCAGGCAGACCTAAAAGTCTGTATGTGGTCACAATTTGGATGAAGTGTGAGGATGGGTTTAGATTTAAAAAGAAAAGTAAATTCAGCTAATTTCTTAGTAAAGAAAAAAAAATACCTGCCTCTCTTACGTCCAGTACTGATTACTGCTAACGTGATATGATAACAAAATAAAAGAATCACCACGCTGGGCCGTACGAGCACAAAAAATGTGCGGAGCAGAACGGCAACGTAGCGCATACTTTGCGCTGTGGTCTGTGATTGGCTGATGCGCACTATTCAGTCCCTTTCCTACAATTCGCTGTCAAATCTTACGTAGTTATTATTATTCCGGGTGGGTAGCTTGATGTGTCGCCCTGTGTACATACATATACACATTTTTTAAAATAAGTACCTTAACAAACATCACGATAAGAATTAAAGCCCAGAGCCCAGATCAAACCAGTGCCAATACGTACTTATATATATTAGTACCAAAGGGCAATGGAGCGTGCTATGCTCGGAGTTTTTCTGCGTGATCGAATCAGAAACGAAAAGATCCGTACGAGAACCAAAGGAACCGACATAGCTCTCAGAATTGCTAAACTTAAGTGGCAGTGGGCGGGTCACATAGCTCGTAGAACGGATGCCGTTGGGGCAGTAAAGTTCTTGAGTGGCGACCGAGCACCGCAAAGCGTAGCGTAGGATGGTCTCCCACTCGTTGGACCGATGACCTGGTGAAGGTCGCGGGAAGCCGCCTATGTCCAGCAGTGGGCGTCCTTCGGCTGATATGATGATATTAGTACGTGTGGTAGGTAGGTACCTACTCACCCACCTACCTTTTACAAAGTTAGACTCAGTTAGTTAGTTAGACTCCGCCAGGAATCGAATCTACGACCTCTTGATGTGAAGCTAATGGCCTTAACAATTACGCCACGGAGGTGTTCAATAAAATATTAATAATACTTTGATAATACTATAGACGGATTATTAAATTAAATACATAGTAGTAAGTAAGAACCTAAACAGAAAACTTATACACCTACCTACCTCTTGTCTCCCCTTATATACCTATAGCATATCTCTGCCCTTGTTATACTTTAGTGTCGATTGATAACCGTGCACAAAACACTAAGTAAGTATCCATTATACGAAAGTAGTGATTATAAACGAAATTAGTATACATTGAAAAGTATTTTGAGCCTAGCAAAACATGCACGCGT
The DNA here is from genome assembly GCA_947284805.1 of Coleophora flavipennella. Lineage (NCBI taxonomy): Eukaryota > Metazoa > Arthropoda > Insecta > Lepidoptera > Coleophoridae > Coleophora > Coleophora flavipennella. Next base: position 5,540,606 of record OX369262.1, on the reverse strand, counting down.
CGACGCCCCTTCGCGCTAGACTGGCAAACTCGCGGGAGTTTGCCAGCCGCATGCCCCGCCGCCCGCTGCCCCGCAAGTACCCCTCCGTTGCTCTGCGTAAGTACATTCGTTGCGCTACTGTAGGCCATAATGTAATTCTGTGATTTAGTTAAAATTACTGTGATGTTTATTCAGCGTGGGCTACTACAAAACTTACTCAGTATGTAAATGACACAAAAACCCAGCTTAAAAAAGTCTAAAGTATGTATTGTGAACATGATCGTTCAGCACGTCTGCCACTACAGACAAATAAAACAAACTACAGCTTCTAAATGCAGAACAGAAATCATATGGACTTATATTAGGAAATTCAAATGAGTTTTAAAGTGTGACTTAAGCATTACATGATAATTAATAAGTAATGTAAAGCATACAAAAAAGTACAACGCATACATTATATTACTGTCTTCAAGAATTTGCGAATATTTTGTTATTAACGGTAATGTTTTTACCGTCAGGTCCGTAAACGATATAGTTTCCCTCGACGACGGGTATCCTGATGGGCGAATTCAAGCGCCAAGCCAAAGGGTTGTACACGGCCACCTGTAGAAATATTATTATCTTTACCAATTTAATGGAGACCGCCAGCCAAGTGTAGGATAGTGTCTGGTTCTTGGTACTTGAAAACGCTACCAATGACACATTCAATGAATAATAGTACCTCATTGTGTTCTTAAGGGTCCCTTGGGGGCTTGAGTTTCCACACAAACGTAGTTCCGCTTTAATACCAAAACTACATGCCAGATTGAATTCAAACTTTGCAAATATATTGAGTAGAAACTTAACGACGTTTGTAATTAGTTTAAATAGTCAAGACGCCAAGCAAGCAAAGCTTACTTTTTAAAAGTAAATATCAATTGGAATAAGCACAGAACATTAAATTTTTTAAGCAACTGAAAACCGTTGTACATTCTCTATTATTTGGAGAAATCTAAAATAAATATTTCTATTTGAAGTTCCGTAGCTATGATTTAGGAACCACTATAGAACTTGGTACCTACCCATTGAGATCGCTGTATTTTTTTTATATCGAACTTGGCACCATTTCACATTTATGTTTTGTTGAGATCAATCTTACTAATCGGGCTCCTTGCCATGTGATGTTGATAATCATACGAAATTTCAGCTTTTTAACACTGAATTGTCTATGTGTATAACGGCTGTGACATATCGATGGACAGACGAAAGAAAAGACAATCGGACATGGCATAAATAAAAGCGTTCCTTTTAAATTGACTACGAAACCCTAAAAAAAGCGGGTTTTAACCATCCTACCCTCATAATAAAAATCAACTCTTTATCTAAAAAAAATCGTAGACTTCTACAATTTCGTGTTGAATCACATAAGAATGTATGGGAAAGGACTTTTTGTATGGGGAGTTAATTTGAAATAATGTTGCACTTACAACAAACTGTTCACTCGTCTCTAATGTCTCACATCGCGACTCGTTGAGGTGGCATCTTTTGAAAAGTAGCCGGGTTGCAGTCTCATTGCCAAACATTATTTTACTGGAAACAATAATTGGTACAGCCTTGCGTAGGTAACTGTCAAATTGACAGGACTGTGAAGCTGCAACTTTTCATACTAACGGCGTTATCGATTTTCACCTCTTAAATATTAACCAATTTTTGATAGGTTATCAGTCAGACAGAAGCTAAGTTTAAAGGTTTTTATTTTTTGAATAAAGTTAATAAATTCAATTTTATTTTCGTCCACGTGTTTATATTTAATCAATAATTTAAAAAAGAAACCTAGCATTTGTTCCGACTGACAACCTATAAAAAATTGTTTACAATCCGTTAACTTTTGAGTGATAAAAATTGCTTTCGCTATTTGTATGGAAAGTCAAATTTTCGCCGTAGGTTTACAGTCCTTATAAAAGTTTATAGTCCCTAGGAGGCTCGAGTTTCCATACAAACGATTGATTGATTGAAAACACTTTATTTCACAACATAAGAGAAAAAAAAAGATACAATGATTAAGGAAGTTGTTCAAAAAAGGAGGAGGTACTAAGTTCGACTGTATATTTTTTTTTAATGTGTGTTCACCGATCCCAGGGCAATCGAGAGCAACCCTCAAATTACTCATTACGTAGGCACTTATTACGTGATTCATATGTTTTCTAAAGCTATTAAAATACTTGCGTCTGTTAGTCATCATCTCATGTTGATAAGCTGATGAAAGAAGGTACAACTCCTTAACGGTTAGGAGTTGGAGGAAAATTCTTTCAATATTATACATAGATATATACGTAGGTATGCATAGACCAATAGGTTGTATTCTTTCAGGTTATTCAGATGAGCTTATGATGGACGATTAACTCCATAACTTTCATGTTATGGAGTTAAATCGTCCATCATCATCTGCTGAGATGATGATGGAAGCCACAGGACTTTGTATCTGTTAATGAAACACATGTATTATGATTTGATAATGGTGAGTAGGTGATTGGGTTAAACGTTGTAAGATAGATATCATTATCACTAAAAATAAACAAAATAAAAATAAAAGTTGAAAAAAACTAAAAACCGATGTTTGTGAATCTACTGTAGTTGCCTGCACTAGACACATTGCCGCTACATCTTCTACGCTGTGGCTCTGCCCCTACGTCTTAAAGAACCAATAGGGAAGTACTGTAGCGTGATGTAGAGACTCTCTGATTGGAGCTCCCCCTCTAACCAGCAAGATGAACTACTGGTCTTGGAAGCGTCGTTTCGAGCATTCCGCTGTTTGCTGTTCCTCATATAAAAACTTTGTACCTACTTAACTTATTTAAAATAAAGACATTTTGCTTGTTGTAAAATAAAGTAAATCATTCTCGCCACCACCACCTCTGCCAGCTATTCTTCGCAATAACAACCGACTTCAAAATGAAATTCACTCAAAAGTATGAAATAATATTATTTTACTTAATAACACAACTTAAATACACAACATTAACCAACAATAACGAAATCAAAGGTGGGTACGAATTAAATTAGGGGTAAAAAATTTTTTTTGAGGTCGGTGTCAGCAAAGCCATCGAATCTAAAACATTTGATACGTAAGTAACTGTGTGCTGGTACCGACCTCAAAAAAATTTTGCGCCTAATTTAATTCGTACCCAACTTTGATTTCGTTAATGTTCGTTAATGTTGTGTATTTAAGTAAAATAATATTATTTCATACTTTTGAGTGAATTTCATTTTGAAGTCGCTTTTTAGTTTTTTTTAAACTTATTTTTTTGTATTAAAGCGGAACTACATATATATTAAATACACAACATTAACCAACAATAACGAAATCAAAGGTGGGTACGAATTAAATTAGGGGTAAAAAATTTTTTTTGAGGTCGGTGTCAGCAAAGCCATCGAATCTAAAACATTTGATACGTAAGTAACTGTGTGCTGGTACCGACCTCAAAAAAATTTTGCGCCTAATTTAATTCGTACCCAACTTTGATTTCGTTAATGTTCGTTAATGTTGTGTATTTAAGTAAAATAATATTATTTCATACTTTTGAGTGAATTTCATTTTGAAGTCGCTTTTTAGTTTTTTTTAAACTTATTTTTTTGTATTAAAGCGGAACTACATATATATTGAAACTCGAGCCTCCTAGAACTCGGCATTCAAAATTTACATAAAAATAAAATTGTGTGTATGTCAGGTTCGACGCGCGACAGGAGGTTTACTCATCGTAAACTTTTTTATTATTATTATTTATCTCGCGCGGAGCTTGGCCTTCGCCCTCGCGGTTTAGGCTGTATGGCCATTGGCCATGGAGTCCTAGCTTTGGTTATATAAAAAGGTGACTGAAAACGTGAATAAACGACGTCATGGGAGTTACCTAAAACTCGATTTCATAACACATATAATACTTTTCGTACAACGTGTTATATCAGAAAATCAATTCATAAGGAGTAAACTCTAAAAATAGATATCAACCATTGAATTACTACTACTACGTAATATCAACTGAACACGCTTGCCAAGTAGCAAAGTAAAAAGATGTATCAGACTTGCTGAAAATTTTACAAATAATCTGGGATACAAACCCTTATTACGCGACAACGAAAGACTTATAACGGTTAGGTTTTCTAATTGTCTAGTATTTTAAAAAGTTCCATTAAAATCTGTAATAGTGTACGACAAGCGCCTTCATACAGTCTTTCTTCATGGCTACATGCGGCGCGACAAGCGCCTTCACGCTGTCTAACTTTAAGACCACCTGCGGCATGACAAGCGCCCTCATACTGTCTTACTTTATGATCACCTGTAGCACAACAAGCGCCCTCACACACCTCAAATTATCTTACTTTATGACCACCTGAGGCACGACAAACGCCCTCACATTATTTTACATAATGACCACTTGCGGCACGACAAACGCCCTCACATTAGCTTACTTTATGACCACCTGCGGCACGATAAACGCCCTCTCATTATCTTACATAATGACCACCTGCGGCACGACAAACGCCCTCACATTATCTTACTTTATGACCACCTGCGGCACGACAAACGCCCTCACATTATCTTACTTTATGACCACCTGCGGCACGACAAACACCCTCAAATTATCTTATTTTATGAGCATTTGCAACACGTCAAGCGCCCTCACATTATCTTACTTTATGACCACCTGCGGCACGACAGACGCCCTTACATTAGCTTACTTTATGACCACCTGCCTCACACGGTCTTACTTTATGATCATCTGCGGCACGACAAGCGCCTTCACATTATCTTACTTTATGACAACCTGCGGCACGAAAAACGCCCTCACACTCTCTTACTTTATGACCACCTGCCTCACACAGTCTTACTTTAAGGCCATCTGTGGCACGACAAACACCCCCTCTATGGCGTGGTTTAGCATCTTCTCGAAATCATGCGTCACGTGCTGCTTGTGAGTGCCAGTGATCGCATCGTGGTGCTGTAGTACACCTGAAACCAGTTTTGGAAAACTCTACATAGAAGCCAAAAGGACATAAAAGTTTTTTGACCAATCATCAGAGAACGCCTTTAAAACTCAGTTGGTAATGTTGCTAATTTGCCTCCAGGAAAACCCGAGGATACAGCGATCCTTGACATTACAATCAGGTTATGTTGGTCGAAGCAATAAGGTGCCAAAATATGAAATTATATATAAGTCCTATTGACCGTAATAACTTCCAACGTATATCAATTTTGTTTAGATTAAATTTCAGCAGAAGGTGCACAGTATGTGTCCCGCAGAGCAAGGTGTTAAGTTTTGTCTAGGTCCCTCAAGAACTATGCATTTTCTTGGACAAAAAGTATTCTATGTTATTTTCCGCCCTTCTCTTTAGCTTTCTGCCAAATTTGACGAAATATGTTCAGTAGTTTTAAAAGACAGCAAAAACTCTGATGGCTAACCAATGGGAAATGGGTTTGGCTGCTCATATGCTTCTTAACACCACGGCATTCACCAATGCTCTGGATCGGCAAGGATCGTCCTGAGGGAAGGAAGAGATGAAACAGACCTATTACATTATATACCTACATTTTCAAAACCTTTTTTCTCACCCATTGCATATTTAAGTTCGTTAATTACGAATTTGGTGTCATCTGGTAGTCCTGCCAATACTTGCAGTTGTTTTGCCATCTGGAATAATACAAATAAAGTTTGTTTTACATGCCCCTCGCTGTTGGGGCCTTGCTCATTAGTGTTGTACCCAGCTATTATATTATAGGGTAATTTATTCAGTATGATGTGTAGAAGTCCTAGTCGACGGCTTTTACACAAATGTTGTTACTCATCATCATCATCATCATATCAGTCGAAAGACGTCCACTGATGGATAAAGGCTTCCCCAAGGATTTTTACAACGACCAGTTCTGCGCTGTCCGCATCCAACGGCTTCCTGTGATCTTCACCAGATCGTTGGTCCATCGAGTGGGAGATCTGTCCATGTAACGTCTTCCAGTGCATGGTCTCCACTCGAGTCCTTTATTGCCCCAACGGCCTTTTTTTTTGTTCCGCTTACTACTTTAGATATAGAATTCTTAGTCAGAATAGATTGCTAAACTTCATACCGAGTTGAAGACCGTATTTATTTATTATGTTCAGAAGATTTACAGCTAAATATTGAGAATATGATTATAAAGTGACAGAATTAATTAAAAAAATACTTATTACAAACCTTCACCGTTTAAACGAGGATTTTTAAAAAGGGTCCTAAAACTTGATTGCGCTACGAACTAATCATTTTGTTTTATTTGCGAGTAAATTATTTTGCTAAAAACTATCTAGGAACTACTTACACGTTTTTATCAAAAGAAGGAAATAAATGTGATAAAAATGTCATTGACGTTCCAAATGTCTTCACTAGATGTCGCTAACAAATTGAGTTTTTGACATTACCTGCAAGTAGCTGTTGCCCTCCCTCTCAAAGTACTTGAGGGTGGGGCGCGTGGAGTAGAAGCCGGTGTAACTGCGCTCTCCACTGTACTTGTAGGGAAAGAAGTCATCCTGTTTCGTCGGCAGGGCAGGCCTGCGAAATTATACGGAAGGTTCACAAAATTTCATAAAGAGGAAAGATTTTTTTTTATTACAATATTATTTATTTAAGAATAGGATTAAAGAGTACAATATTAAAGAGGCCATAAAAAGGCTCAAAAGTTTTGGCGAGAGATCTGCCTATTGGACAAAGCCAACTGACCAAGCTGAAGATCATATCGTCTAAGACTGAGTTGCTGGAAGAGGTTGAGAAGTTCTACGGACAATTGTACAAGACCACACGTCTGCCTGTCTGCGATCTGGATAAAGACCCAAGAGCCAGACTAACCCGACACTATACCGAAGATATCCCGGACGTCAGTCTGTACGAGATTAGAATGACTCTCAAACAGCTCAAGAACAACAACGCACCGCGTGATGATGGAATTGCAGTTAAACTTCTAAAAGCAGGTGGATTACCAGTACTAAAAGCTCTTCAGAAGTTCATTTATTCCGTTATATTCGAGGGACAAACCCTTAAGGCATGGTACAGAAGTGTGGTAGTGCTTTTCTTTAAAAAAGATGACAACTCCCTGCTGAAGAACTACAGACCCATCTCACTTCTAAGCCATATCTAGAAGCTGTTTTCGAGAGTCATTACAAATCGTCTCTCACGCAGGTTTGACGACTTCCAGCCTCCTGAACAAGCCAGTTTCCGAAAAGACTTTAGTATCATACATACGCTGCGGCAGATTGTATAGAAGACTGAAGAGTACAATCAGCCACTATGCTTGGCATTTGTGGACTATGAGAAAGTCTTTGATTCAGTAGAAACCTGGGCTACAGCTACAGTCTCTCCAGTGGTGCCAAATTGACCATCGATACATCGAGGTGTTGAAGTGTCTGTATGAAAACGCCACCATGTCGGTTCGTCTGCAGGACCAGAACTCGAAACCTATCCAGTTGCAGCGAGGGGTGAGACATGGAGACGTTATATCTCCGAAACTGTTCACCGCCCCCTGGAAGATGTTTTAAAGCTTCTGGACTGGAGTGGATTCGGCATTAATATCAATGACGAGTACATAACCCACCTCCGATTCGATGACGATATCGTGGTCATGGCTGAGACTATGAAAGACCTAAGCACAATGCTTGATGGCCTCAGTAACTTCTCTCAACAAGTGGGTCTTAAAATGAACATGGACAAGACGAAAATAATGTGTAATGTCCGTGTCGCACCCACCTCTTTAAAGGTTGGAGACTCTGCATTGGAAGATGTTGACAAATATGTATATCTGGAACAAACAGTCCAGCGGTGGGTCCAACTTCAACAAAGAGATCGCTCGACGAATCCAACTCGACTGGGCAGCGTTCGGGAAGCTTCGCAAGACTAGGGTCTTTGACCAGTGTGTGTTGCCAGTGATAACTTACGGAACTGGGGCATGGTTGCTTACTATGGGCCTCATAAGAAGGCCCAAGGTCACCTTAAAGGCAATGGAGGGTACTATGCTCGTGATTTCCCTATATATACGCGATCGAATCAGAAATGAGGAGATCCTCAGGAGAACCAAAGTAACCAACATAGCTCACAGAATCGCTGAACTGAAGTGGCAGTGGGTAGGGCACATAGCTCGTAGAAGAGATGGCCATTGGGTCAGTAAAGTTCTCGAGTGGCGACCGCTTACCAGAAAACGTAGCGTAGGCAGGACTCCCACGCGGTGGATGGATGCGGGCTGCGCAGGACCGGTCGTCGTGGAAATCCTTGGGGGAGGCCTTTGTCCAACTGTGGACGTTTTTCGGCTGATATACCTATGATGATGATGAAAAATAGGACGGTGTTAACAATCACTGTTAAACGAGCAATATTTGTATAATATTTAGAAGAGTTAGTGTTTAGTTTAAAATTTGGTCAAAAATTTCCATTTTAATACAGGGCGTATTAACGACTAATTACACAAAGTGGTTATAATTAATGGCATGGTTATATTAATGTGAAAATATCTATATAGGAGCCGTTAACTAGAGATTCTACCACCAAAATTTTGAATTAAAAGTGGCAAAGTGCGTGTCGGAGTTTCGTAGTCTTTTAAAAAACTAAATGTGTTTTTGAGAATCAAAAATGAGAATCAAGGTGACCGACAAAACTCACAAAATGGCTAACCTTAAGTGGCAGTGAGCGGGATACATAGCTCGTAAAACAGACGGCCGTTGGGGAAATAAGCTCTCGAGCGGTGACCGCCACTGGAAGAAGACGTAGCGGGGGCAAACCTCCCACTCGGTGCACCGATGACCTGCTAAAGGTCACGGGAAGCCGCTGGATGCAAGTAGCGCAACGCCGGTCTTCGTGGAAATCCATATTAATTTGGTCAAAAGCTAATTGACGCCTGTCTACCAATGTACATTATTTTTGCAAACGATATGATAAAAAAAGAGTGTGTGGTTCTATGAAAACATGGTAAAAGTGAAACTTTTTTTCACATTTTAGACATTTACAGAGCACGAAACGATCATGGCTGCTCTCGTCTTAGAGCTACGGTACAGAGGACGAAACGATCACGTGATAAAAGTTTCACTCCTCTTGGAGCTACGGTACAGAGAACGAAACTTACGAAGTAACTATTTAGTCATCTGTGACGAAACGATCATGGCTGCTCTCGTCTTGGAGCTACGGTCACAGATTACTAAATAGTTCTACGGTACAGAAGACGAAACAATCATGGCTGCTCTGACGAAAAAGTTTGAGACGATGTAATAATCTCTTTGCCGTCACGCAACACATAGACGAAAAAGCTTGAGACGATGTAATAAAAGTTTCACTTTAAAAACTATGATAATCGCATATACGCCATACATTACTTGTGTATCGTAAGTAGAAGGCGGGGCGAGCACGTGACCTTGCCAGATGTCGCAAAAATTTTCATGTTAAGGCTTATACCGCCGCCAACGACCAACTTTGTAACCACTTTTTACCTTAATTAAGGAAAAGCGTCGGTGGCTCAACCGGTAACGACTCGGTCCATCTAACCAGAGGTATCGGGTTCAAATCTGGACGGCCAATGTACCAATGAGTTTTTCAAAAACTTACGTACATATACTTACCGATTGCTTACGGTGAAGGAAAACATCGTGAGGAAACCTGCACACGCCTGCGAAGAAACTCGAAGGTTGTGTGTGAAGTCGACCAACCCGCACTGGGCCCGCGTGGTCGACTAAGGCCTAATCGCCCTGATTCAGGGTAGGCTCGAGCCCCTCGGTGGGGACGTATTTGAGCTGATATAATAATAAGGATTTTTTAGCCAAAAAATATACTTTTGTAATTAACAGGATATGAGGATTGAGGAGTGATTTTGATTTCCTCGAATTCCATTATAATACACAGAACTAAGGAAAAAATCCTAAAGCACCTTTTTTTCTAGTTGTAACCATAGAACTGCTGCAATTTTAATCGAAACTTTATGATAACAATATAAAATGATTTTGTTTCCTAACTTTTCTTATTTTATTTAGAACTAGCTGTTTCCCGCGGCTTCACCCGCGTGGACCACGTTTCTATGACTTTTCGAGGGTGCGCAGTGCGCGAGCCGCAAGCAATTGTCTGTGCCAAATTTCATCAAAATCGGTTGAGAGGTTTAAGCGGGAAAGCGTAACAGACAGACAGAGTTACTTTCGCATTTATAATATTAGTAGGGATATTATATATTATATAGTAGGGAAGTAGGGATAACGTATAACAGCCACGTTGCAGTACGAGCTGACAAGAAATTTATTTCCAAGTTATGTATTTCGTTCGATGTTTGAAACATCGTGAATCGAGTTGCTTATTTTAAGAACGGCGGAGCCTTCATTATTTTTTAATAGATTAAAAAAAAGATGTTATTCTTAATTCAATATCTTTTTGTATATGTTTGAGTGAAAGTGAGGTTTTTTTAGTGTTGTCAAATTACACCGTCCGTTTCCCACCTTACTACCAGACCTTACTACCAGTAGTAAGGGGGGCAAATTTTATTACCCACCTTACAACCAACGCTTGCAGTAGTAAGGTCGGGGTTTTATTTACCCTCCTTACTACTATGTAATTCTACTCTAATCTTCTTACATAAACTGACAACAAACTTTTTCCAAAAAAAAAACAGCGTTAAACTTCCATTTGTTTAATGTTTAACAAAAAAATTTTCATATTACTTTTAAAATATAAATAGAGTTTAAAAAAACTAAAAAACACGCTTTTAAAGTACATCAGACTAAAAAGTAAAAAATAATTCTTAATATAAGTTGAAAAGAACACAGAACCACATTTGTATACTTTTAATTGATAATATTGATGACCCTCAGCAAGCATGACATTACCACCATTTCTACGTATGTATTTTATATCCTCCACTGTGTCCATAATGCCAGATAAATTAGAAATCTAGTCCAAAAATCACCTTCTTATCTAAGTATTATTTTACTCACATGAAATGCAAATTAAATATACTTATAAATAGCCAATTTCGAAACGTCACTCATCTGTATTTTTATTTTCCAATTTTCTTTTTTGTCGTTTACTGACAGTAAATGTAAGGAGATTAGAGTTGGGTTACCTGGTAGTAAGGAGGGTGAATAAAAAACCCCGACCTTACTACTGCAAGCGTTGGTTGTAAGGTGGGAAATAAAATTTGCCCCCTTTACTAATGTCTGGTAGTAAGGTGGGAAACGGACGAATTACACGGCGCTTTGTTTGTTGTTTTATCCTTACTTATTTCGAAAGCAGAATGAAACAACAGATGACAATAGTTACAAAGAGTAACAAAGATAGCATACTTAACTATACCTTCCTGTCGTTACTTTTGCCGCGTCAGGCTGCCTCGCCCGCGCTGCAGATTTCCGAGATTTTCTCAGTATTTTTATATAAAACCTACAAAAACTAATTACTGATCTAGGAAGCGGCGGGCGGTTCGGGCGCGCTGCATATTTTCGAGGATTTTTCATTATTTTTGTATGAAACTTGTTGAAACTGACTAAAGATCTAAAAAAGTAATGAAATTTCCTTCCTAACGTTTTTTTTTCACAGGTGCTAGGTTAGAAATAATTAAAATACAATACTTTGAAATTGACTTGCCGTTACCAACGTATGTCTTTATTCTTTCTGAGTCTTTAAAACAAAATAAGTACAGTAAGTAATAAAATTACTCCACAGTAAAGCAATAACAATTTAGCATTGAAATAAAATAAGTTTCAAACTCACAACAAATCAATTCCGCGACGCGACACGGCATAATGGCGGACGGAAATAAATCTTCACCTCACACAAAATGTCTATGGAATGATTCAAATGAACGATGCAGAATAGTGTCTCAGTCCCTCTATAGTCTTATGGTAAAGTTTGACAGAGATCGCAACATTTTTCATATACTTTTTTCAAACGTTAATGAACTTACTACTAAATTCCATGGCCCATCGGCCATAGACGCGCTTAAGAGCATAAATGTTTCGGTTTAAATTGATAAATATGTGAGTCTCGTCGTATAAAAATAGGATGCTTTCACGTCACAGCTGAATTAATTTTACAATACAACTTACTCGGCATCTTTAACAGCTTTCAGGTAGCAAGCAGGGTTTGAGTAGAAAGCTTTTACATTGAGACCATATTGGGTCGCTACCTCATTTGTCAATCTGGAAATCGTTTTTTTTTTTAAATAATGTAAGTGTCCAGTTTCATAATAAGTAAGACAATATATTTCAAAGCTTTATAGACTAGGAGGTCATAACAAATCTGGCAACGATAACAGAAATGGATATTCTTAGGTTGACAGGAGAAATTGCAACCCTCTGATGCTAAATATGTCGGTCTGCCTGCGCAAAGTGGTTGCGTTACGTACATATAGCGCCTGAAAAACTAATTATCGTGACCAAGAAAAATTACAAGGAAAATGGTTGAGTAAGATATTAAATGAAAGTACTAATTGTACTTAAGACAATTATTCAAAAACTGACCAAATATTCGGTTGCATTATGGAGCAACGCCCTCTAGTATGTAGTAGGAATTCTGGACCAGGTCCCCACCCCCCTGTCAGAGTCCCAAAGTTGGAAATGGTGGACATGAATTAAAAAAAAAATCAAAAAGAATTGTCACCCCCCATTTAAATCATGGTTGCGCAGGCAGACCGACATATTTAGCGTCAGAGGGCTGCCATTTATCCTGTCAACCTAAGGTTATCCATTTCCGTTATCGTTACCAAATTTGTAATCACCTCCTGTATATCATTTCGAGACATGATTTGGGAAAATATAAGAAAAGAAAACAACAAAATTAAAACTTCACGCGTTCCACAAAATAATAACACAAAACTTAAAAAAATATAGGTACCAAAGGTGAAAATAAAACTAAGAAACTACGCAAAAAATTATATGTTCAAAAAATAGTCTTAAAAATAAAAGTTAATGGTACAATAGGTGAAATAATTATTGAAAACTCAATAAAAATTAAATAAAATTTTTAAAACGAAGCTTTAAAATCTCAAAAAAGATCGAATTTATTAGTTATATGAACAATGCTGACAATAAAATAAAAACTATGTGGAAAATTTAACTTATTCTGGACTTATTTGTATTAAATTTTTCCTGACTTTAGTTTTTTAATAGATTTGCCTGTAATCTATGCATTGAACCTCATACTTACTCTGAGATTTAAGGTCCAGTAGTTCCGGAGATATGTAGGGGGAAATGGTCAATTTTCGACAATTTTCAAATAACTTCAAAACTATATATCTAAAAATTATAAAAATATATATTTGAGGTTCTTAAAACAAGCCCTTTCATTTGATATGTCCCACAATTTAATTTGAAAAACATTTTTTTTTTCAGGTTTCTAAAAGACAGTGGCTCCCATGTTTAGAATTCATTAATTTACGTTATGTACACGTTCGTCTTTGGGTGACATTTACATGTGTGTATTAAATTTCAACTCAATCGGTCTAGAAGTTTCAGAGCAAATTGGCTGTGACAGACACACGGGTGATCCTATAATGGTTCCGTTTTTACCTTTTGAGGTACGGAACCCTAAAAGTAGGTATTTTTGGAAACAATTATTTGGCTATCTTTAATTAGTACCTCTAACGTGCTTCTGATAGTACTAAAATTAGGCTAACTTTAATTAGTACCTTTCACGTGCTTCTGATAGTACTAAAATTAGGCTCACTTTAATTAGTACCTCTAACGTGCTTCTGATAGTACTAAAATTAGGCTAACTTTAATTAGTACCTCTAACGTGCTTCTGATAGTACTAAAATTAGGCTAACTTTAATTAGTACCTTTCACGTGCTTCTGATAGTACTAAAATTAGGCTAACTTTAATTAGTACCTCTAACGTGCTTCTGATAGTACTAAAATTAGGCTAACTTTAATTAGTACCTCTAACGTGCTTCTGATAGTACTAAAATTAGGCTAACTTTAATTAGTACTTTTCACGTGCTTCTGATAGTACTAAAATTAGGCTAACTTTAATTAGTATACCTCTAACGTGCTTCTGATAGTACTAAAATTAGGCTCACTATAATTAGTACCTCTAACGTGCTTCTGATAATATTAAAATTCAATTGTGATGCGGAGTCTCAGTTAAAGGCGAAATCAATTTACGTATGTTATTGTTATGAAACTTTCTTTACTTAAATAAATAAATAAAAAAAAAACACGCTTTTAAAGCACATCAAACTAAAAAGTGAAAAATAATTCTTAATTTAAAATGAAAACAATAATGAACTAAATGAGATAAACATATGAAATTATTGTATTGAAATAACTTATAAAATTGAAATAATAACTTATGAAATTATTGTATTGTCACTGATTCTTGATAAATGTACAAAGTTTGAACTAAATCTGTCCGTTTAAAGTGGGTCAAAATCGAGTGCAGAGGAGACGGTTACAAACATACAAACTTAAAATTAGATAATTATAAACTATATGCAAATATATATTATAGTTTTAAAGAGGTACTTCCCAGTGATTTTACATTTAAAAAAAATTTTGGATAATTAAATTTAATTAATAGTATCAGTATATATATACGTGTCCAGTAAGAAAATAGTTAAAAACAAGGGAGTCACTGTATGTCAGAAAAACGTTTTAATATTTTTTTTTTTTTTTTATTTATTTATTAGGTCTACCAACAGTAATTTACACCAACACATTCATTTACAGCATAATTCTTAGATTATTGTCTAAGTGCAACCACTTTTTACAGGTAAACACAGCATGCAACATTGAAGTTTAGTTTTAAACATAAAGTATTAATTTGAAACAGATAACGCTTATCACAGTAAATGCAGAACTATGAAAAATATGGGCCTTAAGTGGAGGCGTCGGACAGATTATCCGACGCTAATCTATAAATTTTACTAATAGCATCCAAGTTTACATCCATAATATCACTACAGCTATTAATAACTTTACAAAATCACACCCCGGACACTCCATACAAACGAGCGAGAAATGATATACATAATTATAACTGACGTATCTATAGGCAAGAATGCAGGTAGGGTTGAATCACACCGGCGGTATTGGTCACGAAATGTTTGTTAGTTATTTACTGCATGCACACTGCAAGATATATATACTGTGCTGCAAGCAACAATCAACAGTTATCTTACATGATTAAGTAACTTACATGGATAACATTGTTCATTTGTTCTTCAAACACAGGAGCTTTTGTCCGTGAAACAATCTCATTTAGCAACCTACAATAATAGTCAATCTCAATCTATAATTCCGAGATCACATTTTATAATATCACACCACTAGATATTTCTATACAACTCATACTTTCACACCATCTAATCAAATTATTACAAACAATCATCATTTAAAATAAATATACGTTAAAAATAAATAAATAAATAAATATATAATACGTTAGTACTAATATATATACTGTGGAATTGGTGAGTTACAACCTAAAACTGATCTACGGAGAGGTGGGCATAATGGAGTAATAGGGTTACGGGGCAAGCGGCTTGGAGCACGAAAATTAATGAGACGTAATAATTGTGGACAATCAATATGGTTTTTAAGAATTTTAGTTATAAACATGCAGTCCTGAAGGTTTCTACGCATTGAAAGCGAATTTATTTTAAAAAACTCTAACCTATTTTTGTAGGAGACAGTTGTTTTAGCCATACCAGAAGAAAAAGACAGATGCCAGAGAAATCTTTTTTGAACGCGTTCTAAGCGTAGAGAATGTGTAGAATAGTGAGGACGCCAGACCTTAAGTGAATATTAATATAAATTTGTAATGTAAATCTGTAACGTCTGGTACGAGTATATCATCTATTTCACGGCTGTATGATTTTTTATACATTTAAAAAATTGGTTGATGTCTTTTTAATTTACGGGGTATAAGTACATGGCGCTAGTTGGTCGATATCCTTTTATTACCGGCGACGGTACGGAGACGGTATATGCGTTTGGGGTGAGAGGTTGTTTGTGCAATTCAATGTTGCCATTTATCTCCAAACCTACTAGTCCGATTTTGATGTGGTTTTCAGTAATAGGTTTGGATTTGATTGGTGCATGTTTTAAGATAGGTGTTACGGTGACAACTCCCCAGGGGGGGGGGGGGGGGGGGGCTGCAGTAAACATTTTATGTACAAACCAATGTTGCTTTTTTTGTTCTGTAAATAAGTTAGCATTGTGTAGTGAGGAATGAATTTTTTTTGTACATTGCCCAATGTGGAGTAGGGATGCACAGTGGTTGTCGATATCAACATCCATAAAAAACTTTTTTAAATTTACATTTGAATTTACTAACTTGTGTGATAAACACAGGACTATGTGAAATCTTACCGACAATTGGTTAGAAAACGTTTAGGTGTGAAAGTGAAACAGACAGATCCAACGAATTGTCATTTTTTTCTTACTTTAGTTGAAAATGTCTTTTTAGCCGTCATTTATTATTCTGCATAACGATATCGAGTTGAGTTACAACAAAATCCCTGGCAAAGTTTCTTTGTAAATATTGATTTAATAAAATAAAATATACCGATTTTGTATAATGTATGTAGGTACCTATGCTCTAATAAAAAGTTTGAAATAAAAAGAAAAATTAAAATTTTGAAAAACCTACGGCGGCGGTTAAAAGGCAAAGATTAGTTGTAAATACTTATTATAATATTTCTTTATTTATTTAACAGTTTATTGTACACAGGATAACATAAACTATATCAATTTTGTATGATGTATGTACCTATGCTCTTTAATAAAAATAAAATTAAAAAAAACCCACGACGGTTAAAAGTCAAAGTTGTGTTGTAAATACTTATATTTTAATAAAAATTTATATATTAACATTAACTGTACATTTTGTATAATGTATGTACATGCTCTTTAAAAAGTTTGAAATAAAAAGCAAAATTAAAAATTTTGAAAAATCCACGACGGTTAAAATGTAATTGAAAAAGGTAAAATAATTAAAAAACCGCCGACTTAAATCATTTATGTTACTAGTGATAATAAACATAAAAAGCTAGCAGAGTCGGACATAATAATATGAACAACAGAGTATCAGTTTTCATAGCTCTCTCTACGTACCTATTTGGTTCCCGAAGATGTAGACGTGGCTAAAACCAGGAAACGTTAAGAGAACCTTTCCGCTCTATAGTTACAATTACCACTTTTAGCCGCCCCTATGTCGTCTGCGCTCCGTACCACTGCCTCTCAACTAGCGGCTCTTCAATAAGCCCAGACCTAGCGGACCACCACCTACTCCGCAACTAGTGGATCTTAGAGGTACATATGCCTTACCTTATAGATATAATCAATAGTTATGCAGTACAGTGTAAAAAATAGTATTGTGTTTAAAAACTCACTTTATAGATTGCCCAGTTTTCTGCATTCATCTTCAAATAGTCCAGAACTAGTGGACCACCATCTACCTCGCAGCTAGTGGACCAATAGGTATACATATGCCTCACATTTAAAGTATAATTAATAGTTATGCAATACAATTTAACAAATAATATTATGTTCAAAAACTCACTTTATAAGATTGTCCAGTTTCCCGAATTCATGTGAAGCGTTCTGGTATGCGAAATCACTCACTAAACTTACAAGAACATTCCTGGTAACGTAAGATTTAGATAATGTTGTCATTGACTTAATGAAGTTTAATACCTGTGAAGGACCAACAACGTTAGACTTTTATTAAGTAATTAATACTACAAGTCACAATATAGTTACTTAAATTAATGTAAGTTTTGTAAGTTAAGATGTGCACTATCGTATTAGGCTAAGCCTGTAACCGTAGATGTATGTTTGTTATCCTTACTTATAATATTATAAATGTGAAAATGTGTTTGTTACCTTTTCACGCTTTAACGCCTTGACCAATCTTAATGAAATTTGGCATGCAGGTAGCCTGTGTCACGAGGAAGGACATAGGCTACTTTTTATCTCGTAAAAATAGCAAAGCCCGATGCAGTTCCTGAGAGAACTGAAAAAATCTCTTTTTTTGGTTAATTTCTTTAACATCGCAACGGAACAATGGATTGTGTGATTTTTTGCACAGAGATGGTTGAGGGGGTGGGAAATGACATGATTTACTAATAAGCATATCCTGACATAGTTCCCGATGGATCTGGAGAAAATTAATATCCACGCTCACCTGTAAGACAGTCATAAAAACGATGTCCACGCAGGCGAAGCCTACAAATAAGCTAGTTCAAATAAATAATTATAATTGAGAACACAGACGCACGCTGCCTTTACGCTGCACTACATTGATGGATTGTAATTTGCACCATTTGTCCTGTGTACTAGAGTACATATTTATAAAATTATATTTATGTTGAAATACAATTAAATTTATAATCTTTAAAATAAAGTAGCTATTCGTGTCTGTCTGTTTGTGCGCTTAGTTCTGCTAAATTATATAACTACGTTAACTATTGGCTTTGTTAAAAAAAAGGAATTTTTGTATCAAAAATAGACTATTTGACTAATCGTGAAAGTTTAAAGTGTTATATTTGACTAATTTGAATATTTTTATTTTTTAATCACTGGTTATTTTTTTATGATTTTTTAGGATGTTAAAATGTGATGACACATTTAACTTCACGATTATAAAATTAATTTAGTTATTTGGTGTTATTTAAGTTTAACAGAAAAAAACGTTATATCTCCCAGTGGTTTTTAGGGTTCCCTATTTTAAAAGGTAAAAACGGAATCATTATAAGATCACTCGTGTGGCTGTCCGTCACAGCCAATTTGCTCGGAAACTACTGGACCGATTGAGTTGAAATTTGATGTTTTTATTTACATTCCTTACTAAAAATCGAACTATTTCAATTGCTCAACTCATGAAATTGGACAACTTTCTCCAAGGAACCCATATCATTTATTGAGGGAAATTGAGGGGTAGGCACGAACAATTGCTCATTAAACAATTAAAATAATTGGAAACGCTAAACACATTAAAAACCGACTTCCAACCCAACAACTTAGTTTTTTTTTGGATTCGTTAATTTAAAAAAGCATAATACCAATGTTGATGAAATTTATATGAGACCAACTTAGTAGCAAACCCTGGCTAATAAAAAAAGAATCATGAAAATCGGTCCACAATATGCGAAGATATAGTGTAACAAACATACAAAAAAAACATACAGTCGAATTGAGAACCTCCTCCATTTGGTAGTCGGTTGAAAAATAATTTTAAAACAACTGACCAAGTACGAGTCGAATTCGCACACCGAGGATTTTTTACCATCGCATCTCCCCACACGAGTACAACAATCACTATGGAGAGCGACATGATTTTTTTATGATTTTTTATTACATCGTCTCAAACTTTTTCGTCTGTGTGTTGCATGTCGCGTGACGGTCAGCCGCGGAGTAGGAATAAAGTGAAAGGCGCTCGTCAGAGCAGCCATGATCGTTTCGTCCTCTGTACCGTAGCAGAGCAGCCATGATCGTTTCGTCCTCTGTACCGTAAAGTAAAGTTTCACTTTTACCGGGGTTTCATAAAACCACACAATCCTTTTTGATGTGTAACATCTTTGCTCTCGCTTTCCTGCAATTTGTGGGAGTGATTTCGTGAAATGGGACGGAAATGTGTAACATGGGACGGAAATGTGTAACAGGAAGTCACGAAAGCGCGCGCTATTCGATCTGACAAATGAGCTTTGCTCTCGCTTTCCTGCAATTTGTGGGAGTGGTATCGTGAAATGGGACGGAAATGTGTAACAGTGTTTTATTACACATCATATGCGAGTACTGTAGGTCTCGTTTTTTGTTATTATTTTTATTCAGTTAGGGCTCCTTAGCGCGAGTACGACTCACACTTGACCAGTTTTAATTGTTTCATACCTTAGGGTTTGTACTTTTAATCATATCAAGTTTTATGCTTTTAAAGGGTTCCGTCCGTACACCCAACGAACAATTTAAGAATCCATACAGTCGTCCAACGCCTGCGAAAATCGCGTCATCGCCGACATCACTAGTCACTGATCACGTGATCACAGTTAAGTACGTGGCATAAGTAAAGGGAAAAGTCCGAATATTATAAATTTGTAATTGTATCACTAGAAATTTTTTTTTTTTGCGAATCCATATTATTCATTTGCTTAGCTAAGAGAGTTCTCCAAGTCAAAATTTAGAAAAAAGAGTGTGTGGTTTTATGACACCACGGTGAAAGTGAAACTTTTTTTCACATTATAGACATTTACAGAGCACGAAACGATAATGGCTGCTCTCGTCTTGGGGCTAGGAGGACGAAACGATCATACCGAACGTCACGCGACACACAGACGAAAAAATTTGAGACGATGTAATAAAAGTTTCACTTTAAAATGGTGGACATTTATGTCGCACATAAATTTACTTGTGTGGTGGTACGGAACCCTCGGTGCGTGAGTCCGACTCACACTTGGCCGGTTTTTTTTTTTTTATGTAAAACTACCTACGAACAAAATTAAATGAAAAATATCTGTCCACAAAAACTACTTGCACAATAAAAATCTCAATAAGATTTCAAAGAATTCAGTTCCATAAATATGTCACTCACCGCGGCGGTTAAATTTGAATCTTTGACGGACGGGCAACGCAGTGGGTGGGGGCAGGTCGGCGGGAAAGATATCAAATTTCTTCTCATCACACTCGTGAAAATGTCCGACGAATTGCCTGTCAAGATATTGTTTAATGAATAGGACAGAACGAAAGCACGGTCTTGCCGTCAAACATCAGTGTTAACAACATTGATGTGTTCCGGCTTGAAGATAAGATAGCCAGTTCTCCATTGCATTGGGGAATCTTGGTAAGCCCGCTTCCATCTTTGGCATCATCGTCACTTACCAACAGGTGAGAAGATACCAAGGGCTTACCAATTGTGAATAAAAAAAAATATCTTTTCATAAAAACCGGCCAAGTTCGAGTCGGACTAGCACTTCTATGGTTATTATTATTAATCATTTATTTCAGACATAGGTCCATATTTAGGTTAGTATATTACAAAAATCTTAAAATTAATATTAGTATACAAATTGATAATGAATTAAAATTACGGATTTACAACACAAAATTAAATTAAATATATTAAAATTTAATAAACTTATCTATTTAAATTAAAAATAACTACTCTAGAACCCGTATGGGTACAGTCCCAGTGTTTAAGAAAGGGACTGTCCAACTTGTCTCCCATGATTTTCAGAAAACTGTTGGCGCTGCCACTCACGCGACTCATCAACGATGCCACTCTCTTTCTAATTATACTCTGAAAGGAATCAGTGCGAGCCTCCGCGAACATCGCCGATGCACTGCAGTAAAGTGGCAGCCCCAGCAGTAACCTGAACCCGTTGTTGTATTGGATCACCACAGCTCTCTACACAACTACATAGTATAATTATAATGATACCTATTCACATAACAAACAAAAGATATCAACGCGAGCGACAAAAATATGCTTTTCTGTCATTCAGTTCGGACTCCTTAGCGTGAGCACGACTCGTACTTGGCCATTTTTTTTACTTCAGTATTATAACTATAATCACACCAAGTTTCACGCTTGTGTGTATTATCGTTTTTTAAATAGCGTTTAAAATAGAGCTTAATTTAAATGACTTCAAACAAGTTTTTTGTAAGGAGACCCCCATCATTTTTTCATTTTTTAAAATTTTTAGTATTTGTTGTTATAGCGACAACAGAAATACACATTCTGTGAAAATTTCAACTGTCTACCTAATTCAGTTTATGAAATACAGCTCGTTGACGGACGGACAAACAGCACAGGCTTAGTAATAGGGTACCGTTGATCACTCGTTGGGCGTACGGGACATTAAAAATTTGCAACTAACACCAAAAAAAACGTACTAATTTAGTAAAGAAATAGGACTTCTCATTGATGACGCTGTAGTCGTAATAAACCACCACAGAAAGAACAATGCACTGATTATTACGTGTTTATGTTTTTGATGGGTCATCATTTATTTTTGTAAAGTGATTATGTTTACCTTTAGTTCAGTTCAGTTCGAGCCCCCCTCCAGCCAGCATTACTGCAGTAAGGGTGCGAGGATCCCAAGAAATCAGAGGGAGGCGTAGATAGGATAGTAGTGTAGATCGGTGCAGTCAGGATGGGGAACGATGGGAGTATGAACCATCTTGAATTCAGAACATTGTAGCGAGTATTGGGAGGACAAATTATATATTAAGTTGGTGTGTATATATATAAGGCGAAGGATGTTTATGACTGCTTGCAATTAGGTAGATACGGTTGCTTTCGGATGGGTCTCCTTTTCCTATTTGTTTTCCGTATCTGTTCGGAACCAAGCTTCAATTTCTCGTGTGCGCTTGGCAACAACCAGCAATGTGTGCCGACATTGTTGAATACGAACCGGCCGTAGGCGGCGCCGCCGGAGCGAGACGCGTGGGCCAGTAAGTCAGTCGGACAACGGAGGCGATCGAATACGGACGACTCGCGGCCCCAACAGATAACAGTCGGTCAACGGACCATCGAGCGCGACAGACGCATGTCGCGGGCTTCGCAATTATTTTGGGGATATTCAGGAGCGAGCACGCAAAGCCGCGGACCCCGAAACATGTGAAATTAATACTACGGAGTGTCCTGTCAATCTTGTCTACCTATCGTGTATAGGCATTGTGATATAAAATGGACGATAGATTTTGTGTAGATACTTCGACCAATGTGTGTTGCCAGTGATGACGTACGGAACTGAGACACGGTCGCTTACTATGGGCCTCATAAGAAGGCTCAAGGTCACCCAAAGGGCAATGGATTGTGCTATGCTCGGAGTTTCTCTGCGTGATCGAATCAGAAACGAGGAGATCCGTAAGAGAACCAAAGTAACCGACATAGCTCTCAGAATTGCTAAACTTAAGTGGCAGTGGGCGGGGCACATTGCTCGTAGAACAGATGGCCGTTGGGGCAGCAAAGTTCTCGAGTGGCGACCACGCACCGGAAAGCGTAGTGTAGGCAGGCCTCCCACTCGGTGGACCGATGACCTGGTGAAGGTCGCGGGAAGCCGCTGGATGCGGGCAGCGCAGAACCGGTAGTCGTGGAGATCCTTGGGGGAGGCCTATGTCCAGCAGTGGACTTCCTTCGGCTGATATGATGATGATGATGATGACTCGTATCAACATAAGCCACATGATTGTGTCAGACTAATAGCCGCAATTTGTGTTCTGTGAATCGTATTACCTACATCAGACCCGGCTTTGACCGCGTCTGGAATTTATTGGGCTGTGAATAAATGTACGAGTATGTACCGTGTGGTTGACTTGTAAGTCGAGTTATTGTCAACCATTCCTACCTGCCGACTTGAAGTTCCATTGGAGTGGCATTACAATCATACACATACACACACTACACATACACGTGATACCTACCTACATATTGCCACCAAACAAACGACCTATGAGGTAGTCGGATTGCATCGATATTGGTGAGCAGCTAGATGTAAATTGCTGTCTTTGATTGTGTACCTACTAACTCGTTTTATTTGTAGATTGTTTGTACCTGATGTATTAGGATCAGTCCACGGGGACTGCCCCAGACTGTGAATAACGCCAGTAGGTGACTTCGTGTCCCTAGTGTTACGGCTATTTCGTGTCCCCTGTGTTAGAAAGCCTAGCTTGTGTCTCCGTTTGCGAAGCCTAGGCTTGAACTTGTATTCGCTTAGCGGCTTTAAGCACTGAACATCTAGCGCTGCGTATCGTAACCGAGTTCACTTCTCCACCTGTGGGCCTAAGACACGAAAATCTTTGTTTAGGCTTGCGGGTGTCGAACGGCGTCGTGAAAAGTATATGTTTTGAGTGATTCATAGATAGCCTCTGCCATTTTTTTATACGCTTCTTTTTTTGATAGCGCTATCAATTGGTTTATTTTGAGGTTGGTGTAGTGTCGGATATCGTGGCGGAGGGAGTCCACCCAGGTGAATATCGGTCTTCCTATCTTGCATTTTCTTCTTTGTAGTTGTATCAATAAAATAGATCAGCGGGCTGTGCAGCATTATGGTGTTCCGTTGGGCTTTTATGCTTTTGGTTTTGTTGTTGTTGGTCGCTTTGTTTATAATCTTAGTAGTTTTCTGGCTTTCGTTTATAGTTTCATAAATTTATAAGATTTCTGCAGGGAGCGCTATTGTAATTGTGTTAGTCTGCCGGGTCTTGATTTCTATATCTTGAAGGTACTATCCGCCTCATCGACATCCAACTTCTTGTCTTTCGGCGGTAGAGTTTTTGCCTCCGCAGGGAATTGAGAGATCAGACTTTGCTGTAAGTGCTGTACTCTTTTGAAGAGTTTATTTATTCCAAACTTGATTATGGCTCTTATTCTGAATGTAGAGTACAAGCACAGGCCGGAGTTTACTAGTATTACTATCGACACGGTTACATGGCAGGTTTCCCCTGTTGAAATGTCAGTCAACTGCAGATTATCTTTGAAAATGCTTAGGATCTAGCTTCGTGGATCAATCATTGGATTCCGTAACACCATGAAAAAGCAATACCTTCCTGTGAGAGCTAGCCGTGTGTCTATCAAGGCCAAGCAAGAGCAATTCCAACTGAGTTTTCATAGAAGCCAAGATCTGCATCACAAAACTTTTGGAATCATTGAATTCATTTGACAAGCTGGTCAGATCCTTGAGTGGAGCCACTTCACAGGTTGATATATGTTTTAAATCCTATTTATACTGCTTCATTATTGCTTTAAAAGTGGAAGCTAAGTTCACTATAGTGTTTGAAAGGTTAGAGTAGATCTCAATTGTGTAACTTCAATATTCACAGTGAAAAATAGTGCGCAGAGAAAAGTGACTACCCACAGGAATACAAAAGAGCCTAAGGTGTAAGTTGGCTTGCCTAGAAATAGCTGGAGCGTTTTCAACGACATCTACTGCATCTATGGAAATGCTATTAAATCTTTAGCCACTTCATATAAATATCCAAACAGAGGTGGCTAAGGCCCTACATAGGTTATCGTTAAAATTCATGTGGAACTTCGAAATGCCCAAAACCAGACATATAATTCTACTATTAGATACAGGTATGGAAAGGTTATAGGTAGGCCTCCCACTCGGTGGACCGATGACCTGGTGAAGGTCGCGGGAAGCCGCTGCATGCGGGCAGCGCAGAACCGGTCGTCATGGAAATCTTTGGGGGAGGCCTATGTCCAGCAGTGGACGTCAGTCGGCTGATATGATGATGGAAAGGTTTATGATCATGGGATGTTTCAAAATACAGACTGTGCACATATTCCTTTGTTTCGAGAGGGGAAGAATGGAGTAAAGAGCTTAAACAAAAAGGACCGTACACTCTGACATGGTACACAGACGGATCGAAAATATAGTCTGGTACTGGAGCAGGCATCTATGCTGAGGATTACTCAGTAAGTTTAGGGCTATATCCAACAGTCTTCCAGATGGAGACCCATGCTATTATTGCATTTGCACAGGAGATTCAAAGACAAAACCATCGATATCCTCAACGATGGCTAAGCTGTGTTTAAAGCACTTGACTCTTACAAGGTCGACTCTGGGTTATTGCTAAACTTAAAGGTATTTAACAAGGTGAGTCGACACAACAAACTGCAACTGTTCTGGCTTCCTGGAAACGTAGGAGTGGAAAGCAACGAAGAAGAAGACAAACTGGCTAGAATGGGATCACATATAACAATGTGTGGTCCAGAACTAGGGATAGGGCCACCTAGGTGCGCTTTTATAAGGGCATTAAAGGGAGGTTGAAGGAAGGCACCGACTGACACAAATACTCCAAGCTCTTCATCGGTGAGGTAACCACAGGAGCAACCATGTATCAGAGCTGTAACAGGAGCGTTGATGGGTCACTTTGCTACAAAACCACACCTAAAAAAAATCGGCCTGACGAAAGACCCGACCTGCAGGGCTTATGGTGAAGATATAGAATCAATGGCACACTTACCCTGTCACTGCGATATCTTTGCTAGAAAGCTTATGTGCCTCCTTGGTGAGTACTTTCTACTCAGCGGAATTGCTGCATTGATGCAGCACATCTTCGAGTAGGCTATAGTGCAAGAGTTATAGGGGTAGACACAAAAGATCCCATTGGATAGAGGTGTCGCTGCGACTGCAGCCCCGTTCACAAAGATAAAATAAGAATGATAGGGTGTAAGTTTTACATTAATTTAATACTCAAATTACTGAGAAATCCATTTAAAATGCAAACCAAATTGGAGCTTAGTTTATTATGTATTATACGTCCACCTACCTTAACTTTTGATTTACCAATATTATTATTGCGCGGAAAAGACGATGTGCGTAAAAAGTCGGAAACACTATTTTTTCCAGATAAATTGATATAGTCGATCGATTTTTCGCTCCCAAAAACAGTCATATAACAAAATTATACGAAATCGTTAGAAACTTTTTTGAGAACGTGATTACAAATGTCTAAACCCGTATACTACAAATATCTACAAATATAAATATAATAACTACAAATATAAGAGAATGAAAAAAAAAAACACAAAATACACTTATATAGAAATCCCACCACTGCATAGGATAGGCCTGTACAGTGGGGGCCAAAACAAAAACTATATCGGGTACATGTACGATATACACAGAAAGCTCACCCAAATCGTCATCACCTCGCCACAATATTTCCATACTCAATGTGCGTTTTCTGTTTCCTACGTCCTGGTCGGTGATGCGATCAAAGAATATCCCGTCAAATTCCATGGCAGCGAGCAAAGAGGCAAACTCGCGCGAGTGGCCGAACGTATCGTATTGCCAGGCCGTGCGCGGCACGCCACACTCCCCGAAAATTTCGATCAGTTTTCTGAAAACAAAAGTAAAGACTTAAGTGGTGGTAGTGGTTGGGTACCACTACTCCCCCTATAACTACCACCGAGCAGCATACTACGTTTCGGCTAGTGAGCCAAGATTGCCAGCGAGACAATCTCCGTATTCGATGCATTCAATCTTGGTTTTTGGAGATTATCGGCATACTATACATTTAATCTTGGTCTTTGAGAGGTTATCGGCATAATATGCATTTTATATTGGTCTTTGGAAGATTATCGGCATACTATGCATCCAATCTTGGACTTTGAGAGATTATCAGCATAATATTTGCATTACATCTTGGTCTCTGAAAGATTATCGGCATAATATGCATTCAATTTTGAACTTTGAGAGATTATCGGCATACTATGCATTCCATCTCGGTCTTTGAGATTATCGGCATACTATGCATTCCATCTTGGTCCTTGAGAGTCGGAAAAGCATTGATATCTCCCGTCATTAAGAATATACGAGTAGTCATATAATTCTCTGCCTCTGGTGTCACAGTTTTTTATAGCGGCCACAATTCATCAGGTGGTCGTTACCCTCTCGTAACATTTAAACCAAAAAGGAGCAGTCATAGCTCAGCGTGACTTGTGATGAAGCGTCAAATACAGTAATTACTCATAACCTGGATAGATGTTACTGTTTGATGGCATTTGTCACGACTATTTCTGTGCTTTAAAAGGCACGCTAAGCCGTTGGTGTCGGTTGTTATCACTAGCTGACAGTTTTAAGCTATATTAGAGTCTAATATCGTGTTTCACCACAAGCCTCTTGACCTCCACCAATCCGGACTTAGTGCTAGTGTGTGGAGTATATCTAATGTATAAAATTCTTTTTTTTTGTTTCTTTGTTCTTACTTTATGAAATATGCCATACCGTATACCGTTCATAGATTTCAAGATTTCAAAATGTTCATTCAAACTTGTTGCATGTAGCGATTATAGATCAGTTGTCAGATTGTGAAAAAAAATAAACAAACAATCATCACTCATTAATGTCAAAAAAGTAATTAATATAAAACAAATAATGTTCTTTGGACATGAAAACAATATGACACGTGAAATAATACAAGAAAAATTGACGAATTTGTCGTTAAAGCCTTTGAGTAGGCCAGTTCACACGGACAGCACCCGTTCACGAGTATAACGCGGGAATAAGCCATCGCTCCCTTCGACCATATTAGAGGGAAAGGAACGACCCGACTCTACGATTACGTTGAATCTTTGTGCGATTACCAAGGTTATTTGTGTTTCAGCTTTAACCTTACCCTATTCCCAAGGTCAGCTGATCAATGATGCTCTGGTAGTGCGTTGTGGCCTCGTCGATGATGCTCCACCCGCCACCGACGAACATCAGCCGACCACTGTTCACCAGTTGGCGCACCTTCGCCCGAGTCTCTATGTCCTGGTCCAGCCACCACATCCAGAAATACACCGTTTCTGCGTAGATGAATATGTGGAGGAAAAATGAACTTCTCATTTTACTAGTTAAGTATTCAGTTTGTAAAAAGTTGTAGGACTCGTTTCTAAGGTTATGGATAATTTGTAAGAAAGTGGACCCTTCACACATACAAATCGATCAGCTGATCTGCAATGATGGGACTTTGGGTAGTGGTTAATAAGACAATTAGTCTCAGTGGTATTACTTAAGATTATAAAATTTGTCACGTAGGGTGAGGCAGTAATTTACACACTACAGATCTTTGTGGATTTTCGTATGGAGGAGCCATTGTTTTTATTAAAAGCTTCTATTTAACTTGTAATGTTGTATGTGTAGGAACCAGGTTATAAACGAAACACACTTTTGTATGGTCGAAAAATCAATTACTTTATTTTATTTACACTAGGAAGGTATAT
This sequence comes from Coleophora flavipennella, assembly GCA_947284805.1. NCBI lineage: Eukaryota > Metazoa > Arthropoda > Insecta > Lepidoptera > Coleophoridae > Coleophora > Coleophora flavipennella. The sequence goes on along the minus strand of OX369262.1, from coordinate 5,511,962 downwards.
GTCCGATAGCTGTCGTGTCCGTAGAGGAAGTGAGTAGAAAATCAGACTGACTGCTGTGATCGAATGGGGAACGAAAGAATGAATTATTTACGTAACGCATTTTAAATTAGTCAGTACAATGTTCATCAAAAATCAAGGTAATATTGTACTAAAATTAACAGATTAATTTTTGTAATAATAATCATAAATTTAAATTACATAAATCAATACGCCCCCTCAAAAATTAATCTTTAAATACAATCACTAAAATCACAGTAAATTATCTTAACAGAGCATATATGGACCTTCCTAGTGTTTACTGGGAGAGTTACAAAATCGTGGCCCAACATTTGTTGCGTGGATTAGGGAAACCCAGTAAAACCTAATCAGACCACTTTGCTTACAAATGAACTTTAATTAAAATTAAATCATGACAATCATATGTTCTTATTATATTATTCTAAGCCCATTTTATATCTTATTTCTTGAAAAGAAATGGCAGGTAACGGCTTTGTTAAAGCATCTGCCAATTGCTGACCGGTCGGGATATACTTTAACTTTATTACCCCTTTTTCAATCTGCTCTCTGGAAAAATGATATTTTATATCAATATGCTTTGATCGTTTATGATTGGTGGGATTGTTGGCAATACTGATGCAACCGTTATTGTCTTCATAAATAACTATGGGTTCAGTAATATTTATACAAATGCTAACAGCAAGAGACTTAAGCCACAATGCTTCTCTGACGGCTTCAAATAGCGCCATGTATTCAGCCTCCGTGGATGAGGCTGCAACTGACATTTGTCTCTTTGTACTCCATGTAATTGTACTTTGGTCGAACAATTTAAATAAATAACCTGAGGTACTTTTTCTATCCGTAGTATCATTTCCTCCCCAATCTGAGTCTACATACCCACACAAGATATTCACATAATTACAACGTTTGTAAGTCAATTTTATATCTATTGTACCTCTTAAGTACCTCAGTACTCTTTTCAGACATTGCCACAATTCTTTATTGTTTTTATTTGTGTACCTACTAAGTATGTTAACACTTGTGCTTAAGTTTGGACGAGTACATAACATTATGTACATCAAGCAACCTATTACGTTACGACAGGGAGCATTATAGTTTTCTTCTGAATTTAATGATTCATAATTCAGTTTATTTTCTAGAGGGGTGCTTACAGGTTTGCAATCCTGCATGTTAAATTTGCTCAAAACTGTTTTAATGTACGCACTTTGATCAAGTGTTATTTTGTCATCGTATCGTGTAACCTTAATACCAAGAAACAGTTTTATTTCCATTAAATCTGTCATCTCAAATTTAGTCATTAAGTATCTCTTGAAATGATTCATTGTTTCAATTTCAGCGCAAGCTATAACTAAATCATCAACATATAATACCACATAAATGTTTTTACTGATGTCTCCTTTATCTAGCATATATATATACACCTATCAACTGATGAGTTTTGAAAGCCTATTTCATTTAGCGACTGCTCAAATAACTCAAACCAGCACCTCGCTGCTTGTTTGAGTCCATATAAAGCTTTGTTTAGCTTACAAACATAGTTTTCTTTGCTAACTACACCTTCAGGTACTTCCATGAATATTTCCTCTTTTAAATTGCCATTTAAAAATGCGGTTTTAACGTCCATATGATGAACTAATAAACTGAACTGGTTGGCAAAACTAATTATGAACCTGAAACTTCCTATTCGAGCCACGGGTGCAAATGTCTCATTGTAGTCCATCAGATATTCTTGGCTAAAGCCCCTAGCAACAAGACGCGCTTTATACCTAACAGGCTTTCCAAATTCATCATGTTTGACATTAAAAATCCATTTGCAGTCTACAATGTTTCTATTTTGTGGTCTTGGTACTAATGTCCAAGTATTATTTGCCGAAAGGGAATTAAGCTCATCCGTAAAAGCCTTTTCCCATCCCTATCTTCTCGTGTTTTAATGTCTTTATAAGAAGTTGGTACTGTACATAAAACAGATTGAGCACATGTTAAATAATCAACATCATCATTTTCATTATATGACACAGGAGGACGGCCTTTAAGTCTATCACTCCTCCGAAGTTCAACAGTTTGATCTGTGTTTTGGTTATTCATTGGCAAAGATGAATCATCAGATTGTGTATCGCTTGTGGACGGCACACTGTTAGTATCAGTGTTTAATCTGCAAATTTTCTTAAGGCAACCGTGTTCATCAGATTTAGTGTTATCTGATTTATTACTGTCAGGATGCTGAGACTTGTGTGACACTGATTTTGAGCTAGCATAAGTATTATCAGTTTCGTCACGGGATTTTTTTGTATTATTCCCTTCAGGCCTCGAAACAGGCCTGGACTGTAAAAAGTTTGTCTCATCTACAACAACGTCTCTGACAGTAATGAATTTTTCGCATTCTGTATTCCAAACTTTATAACCGTTTGGTTCATATCCTACCAGTATTCCTTTCCATGACTTTTCATCAAATTTTGTTTTACTGGTTTTTTTTATGCACATAAACAGTTGAGCCAAAAACCTTTAAAAACTTTATTTGAGGCTTTTTATTATGCCACATTTCGAATGGTGTTTGAGGCTGTTTTAAGGCTCTAGTCGGCGTTATATTTATTAATTGAACAGCAGTTAATACTGCTTCGCCCCAAAATATTTTATCTAATTTAGCACCGCTTATCATGGAACGAGCCTTTTCAGTTACCATTCGTACCATTCGCTCTGAAACACCATTCTGTTGTGGAGTTCTTGGGACTGTCAAATGATAAGTGATTCCCTTTTCAACACAATAGCTCTTCATTTCAGTGGATAAATACTCGCCACCGTTATCACAATATAGATTAGCTAGTTTTGTGTTGAATCTAGCTTCACTTTTTGCAACATAGTCTTTAAACGCCGCGAAAACATCTGATTTGTATGTGAGCAAATATGTAACACAGTAATGAGTATATTCGTCGATAAACAACACAAAATAATTTTTGTTATCAACTGTAGGAGGAGTGACAGGACCACAAACATCTGAGTGCACCACATATAACGGCCGCTTAATGTGAGATTTATCTTTAGTTTGATTAAAAGGTAGCCGTGTCTGCTTCCCATTAATGCATGCCTCGCATAAATCATCATTTGGTACAACAGAATCAATTTGATTAGCATCATAAATGATTGTTTTAGTTTTTAATTCTAAAAATTTATTTTTACTAATGTGACCTAAGCGCTGATGCCACAGCTCATAACTCTTTTTGTCACTATTGCACACTTGGGAAACAGGCAGACTTGATAAAGGTACATGAAAATCTAAAGCAATCAAATTATTCGAAGACCTACCTTTCATAATGGTTTTTCCGTCCTTACATATTTGGGTACCTTGTTGATTGAAAATAACTGTCAATCCAGCACGCTGCATCTTCGACACCGATAGTAAATTGTATGGTGCTTCGGGACAAAAGAGCACGTCCTCCAAAACTCCTTGAACGCCCATGTTGGTGGTGATGTTTATTGTTTCCTTTTTTGTAGCTGAAATAAACTCACCAGCTTTAGCAACTGATATTTTTAAAGGTATTAATAAGTCGGTAAGATTAGTGAATAATTCTTCCCTGTTTGTGATGTGATCCGATGCGCCAGAATCTAATAAAAAGGTTATTTTATTTTCTTGTATTTCTTCTTGATAGTCGCCGGTCATGAAAGCGAATCCTGAAAAATCATTTGATTTTGATGGCTGATTGTGAGTGAACTCGACTGCTTGAACTGTTCTTGTGCGATCAGTATTTTTTTGTTGATTCATTCTTTTGTAATAGTAGCAGTCGTTCTTTGTATGCCCTTTACGACCACAGTGATGACACTTCACAAAATTAGACTTCCTTTTTCCTTTTTTATTGTCCTTGTAAAAGTAACTATTTTGTTGTTTAGTGTTTTCAGTTTTTCGCCTTTTAAATGATTCAGTTTTATTTTCAACGTGCAGCACTTTAGCACTTGTATCAGAACTTTCATTCTTCAATTTTACTTCATGGTCCAATAGCCTGGTTTTTACGAATGCCAATGTTAAACTGTCTTCAGATAATGTCTCAATCGCGGTAATCACACCATCATAAGTAGCAGGTAGGGTGAGTAACAAATGTGCTACTTTGTCAGTTTCGTCCAGTCTGGCTCCGGCCGCTAAAAGTTCCGTGACCAACTCATCAAAAATGGCGAAATGTTTTATTAGGGGTACATCACCTTGTAGTTTCAACGCCAGTAATTATTTTCTTAACGCCAACTGAGTTGCGAGACTTTTGCGCTCATAAAGTGCATCCAAATTTTTTAAAATCTCCCTTGCTGTACTTTCCTCTTTTGCAAATCCGAGGCAGGAATCGGATAAATACTCGACGATTACACTTTTGGCAATCCGGTTATTTTTTTCCCATTCACTGCACCGTATTATAGGATCGTCGTCAATAACTTTTATCACGTCCATTTCACTTAACAAGGCACGAATTCGAAATTTCCATACGCTGTACTTTTCTCCGTCAAAAGGTTTAATATTTCTTTTCGTTTTTACGTTGTCCATTTTTTTTTAGTCCTACCCTCAATAAAAAAAATGTGCACGTTTATTCACGCAGATAGTTATTGGAATGCGAGCACTGGGCCCATAACCTGTAGGAACCAGGTTATAAACGAAACACACTTTTGTATGGTCGAAAAATCAATTACTTTATTTTATTTACACTAGGAAGGTATATGTCCGATAGCTGTCGTGTCCGTAGAGGAAGTGAGTAGAAAATCAGACTGACTGCTGTGATCGAATGGGGAACGAAAGAATGAATTATTTACGTAACGCATTTTAAATTAGTCAGTACAATGTTCATCAAAAATCAAGGTAATATTGTACTAAAATTAACAGATTATTTTTTGTAATAATAATCATAAATTTAAATTACATAAATCAATAGTATGTATGTATTAGGAGCGTTCAATAATTTATCTACCTAGACATTAGAGTAAAAAGAACGTACGGGCTGCTGCTACCCAGTACACCTTTATTGCTGGTGAAATGATACAACTGTACTTTCTTTGCTATTTCTTTGATTGTGAGTAGGTACGCGGGCGCGGTACGGCGACCGAACGTATACTAACTAAAATTACACTAAATAAATTAATTTAACGGAAATCGCTGACGGCGGGATGTGCGGTCGCAGACCGTACAAAGAAATTATTTTTATTTCTCAATGTGATCTCTGCTCACATCATTCATGATCATTTGGTCCACCTCTCTTGCAATGACTTTCAATCATTACTTTCATTAGAAAACAATCCTTTGGTTGCTCATGAAACCAAGTAGCCACAGTTTCCTTGAACTCTAACCCTAGAAAATCGTTGCCCCCTCGAAGGAATTTTTTCAAGGTTCGGAAAAGAAAGTGTAGGAACGGATGTGTGTGACGTTTGTGTGATGTGTTGTAGATTGTGGATGATTTGTTCCTTTGGTGGCCGCCACAAAAGTAATCCGACGTGGATAGGTCAGGGCTGAAGGGTGGGTGGTTGAGCTGTTGGAACCCGCGGGCTTGAATGGCGGCCAGTGCTTTTTCACACATTTGCACCGGAGTACTCGTACTACTTTAAGGAGCAGAACGTTGGATGTGAACTTTCTGCGTCTTTTCTCCTTGATAGTATCTCGCAATGCCTTTATGATACTAACGTAGGTCTCGCCCTTTATGATAGTTTTATGTGGCATGAACTCCAGTAGTAAAAGTCCTTCCTCATCCCCAAAAACAGTGACCATGACCTTGCATGCAGATTTTTCGAATTAAACTTTTTAAGGGTGGGTGAAGATCTGCATGGACTCTATTTTAGACTCGGGATCTCTATGGTAAATCCACGTTCCGTCTCCTGTCACCAATCGTTAAAAAACTGCCTGGGTTCTCACCAATTAGATCCAAGTTCTCTTGGGAATATTCTCGTCAGGCTTCCTTTTGAAGTGGTGTCAGAAACCGCGGGACCCATCTAGCGCTGACTTTAGACATTTGCAAATGTTGATGAATTGTATACTAAACTGTACCTGCCAAGATATCCATTTCTTCAGCTATTCTGGAAGCAGTAACTCGCCTATTTTACATATTTCTGTAATCGTTGCTGTCAAGGGCCGCCCCGTGTGAAGGTCATCTGCTATGGACTCTCTTCCTCAATTAAACTGCTTGTCCCAAAATTTGACTTTATATTTAGTGGGCGCAGACTCCTCATATATTGTTATGCGTTCAAATATTTATTTAGACTACTTTCCCTCTTTAGTGAGGAACTTATAACCGAATAACCGATCGCTGTTCTAAATCGAGCATTTTTTTTAGTATGTTTTGGTTTGGTTTCGATCTAGGCAAAATATATACAGCGGAATCAATCGGTTAATATTTGTTGGAATTGCACACGATGACACGGTCACTCGAGCGATGAGCTATTTTTAGCTTCTATTGTGTTTTTCATGCCGGACGTGAGACGGTGAGTGCCTGGTACGAGAGGAGCACCCGCTGGCGCACTGGCGAAAGTACTGTGCAACGTGATGACCGCGTCGAGCTCGCTCATTGGTCGCGTAGGAGCGGCAAGTTGGATATGTGTTTTTTTGTTGAGGAACTTAACAATTTCGGTTTCAGAGACAGCCTCCCGCAAACTGGCACTTCGGATTAGTATAGAGTTTGGCACCGCTTACGGATCAGGAACCGTTTAGTGTTTAGTGTACATAGAAATGGACGACCGGCATCGCACTTGGCGGTGGATATGTGTGAGTCGGAGAATAACGTGACCGCCGTTTTAAGGCTCGGCCAGTAATTTGTTGAAAACTGAACAATTTGTGTAGAAAATCAGTAATATGGACACTGCTTACGGATATCTAACGGATATAGATTATTGATTTGATCAGTTTGCGAAGTGTGATATTCGGTACCACATGGTGTGATTGCGACTCGATTTGTATACCTACGGGGAGGTACATTGATACGGTAAACAACTTGAACTATTTCGGATGTCATATAATGCCCTTTGTTTTTGTAAAACGTCACATTTGTATGCACGACTTAACGGGGCGTTGCGGATTATTTAATTATTTAAACATTGATAATTGTACGGAGCAAAAGGAACTGGAACTTTGTGTTGTGTCTAGCTAGGCTCTCTTCTCTTATCGTTTGCACACTTGACCGTGCTATCCAAGGGATAGACGATGGCGGTTGCCTGGTGTTCCACTTAACATCACTCACTGTACTGTGAAGAAATTGAGTTCCTGTACCAAGAACAGCCCATCAGTGGACTTCGGGGAATACTTGGGGTATTTAAATCAAAGAATACGGTCATATAGTTTCACTTGAATATAACATATTTCACTTCACATTTTCTGTAGGCACATTTGAACCCCCCTTTACCTCCCCTTTTGTCCCTGGACTTCGGGAATATCCTGAGGATAACGCGGGACCGGTCTTTGGTAAGCACATAAATATTCACCTATTTTAGGCAAAGTCGCATAGTGCCCGAGTGTCATTGACCTAATAGCAGATTTTACGCCCTTTATCTCGGTACCGGGCATTGTGCGAGTTTAGTTATTATGATGACTGATAGGGCAAACGGAGCGGTTGTTCATTGTTGATATAACACCCCCCCCCCATTGCCCTCTCCGTCTGGTAGCAGAGCCTGTTAAGGACCATTGTAAGTTTTAAGATTGCGTGTTGTATTTGTTGTATTGCTTGCGCTCGCATAGTCTCTCTTTGGGTCCCAGGCACGTTATGCGACACTCGGACATCGATGGACTTGCCATGCTGAGCTGAAGTTTGGTATGAAGCCGTATTCATGGTGACAATAGATTCTTTTGCTATTTTGAAGTTGATCTGATGATAAACTTTGCAGGTGTAATCAAGGTCCTAGGATCGTCTTTTATTTCAACAGAATCGCAGAAAGTCAATCCTTACTAATATTATAAATGTGAAAATGAGTTTGTTGGTTACCTTTTTACGCTTCAACGCCTTGACCAATCCTAATAAAATTTGGCATGCAGGTAACCTGTGTCACAAGAAGGACATAGGCTACTTTTTGTCCCGTGAAAATAGCATAGCCCTATGCAATTCCCGAGGGAACTGAAAATATACTCTTTTTTGGTTAATTACATCGCAACGGAACAATGGATTGTGTGATTTTTCGCACCGAGATGGTTGAGGGAGTAGGAAATTACACGATTTAGTAAAGCATATCCTGACATAGTTCCCGAGGGATCTGGAGAAAACGCATGTCTACGCTCGCGAGCCGCTTGCGGCTCGCGCACCGCGCACCCTCTAAGTCAGTCACAAAAACGATGTCCATGCAGGCGAAGCCGCGGGCAAAAGCTAGTAAGAAATAATGTGCTCACCTTTTTTAAAACTTGGAAACGTGTATTTATATTCACATTTGGCACCGTGAGAATTTGACTTTTGAGCATAAAAACTCTTTTCAGAAAAAGCTTGTAAGTTTTTAAGTTTTTTCTTAACTTATTAGACTTGCCTACGGGCTTGTATGTTAAAATATTTAGTTTAAGAGTAGTATTTCCAATAAACGGGTCATACATAAATTCTGTTACACTCTGTTTGAAGTACAAAATATTGTTGCTCGCCCGCCCTCTGAAAATATAAACACCACCCCATGTGAAAAGATCCAATACAAATAATATGTACAGCCACACCGCGCCGCCGCGCCATAATGAAAAAAATATACTTAAAAAAATTATAAAGACTTCAAAACATAAAAAGAAATAGAGAATAATTGAAAAGGTAAAAAATATATGTTTTAACTTATTAGTAGGTCTATGTATAAAAAAAGAAAACAATGTTTTGAAATCAGTTATATTTTTTTATTGTTTGTTTTTATTTTCTCTATTTTTACACTAGCGAAGAGGAAATATCGATTGTCTTACATTAGTATTCTAAAAAACAAAAAATGTGTCTGTATGTGTGTGTTTGTACATCTGCCTGGTGCTTTAGTTCCCTGGACCGATTTGAGTAAATTTGGGTTTGAACAATATTATTTTTAAAGTTGGTTAAAAAAAACTGCTTTGATTACGTGGAAAATAACTTATAATATGCTCAATGAGCGCATTTTATTTAAATTTACACTTGATAAGCCCTTGGCATCATCTCACCTGATAGGAAGTGACGATGATGCCGAAGATGGAAGCGGGCTTACCAAGATTACCCAACGCAATGGAGACTGTCCATCTTATCTTCAAGCCGGAACACATCTATGACATTTGGCAGCAAGACTTAGATAAGATGGTGGTAGCTAGCCAGGCAGGCTATGAAAATGCCCTACCACTAACCAAACCGAGTCTTAGAAAGTTGACCCCGCCGGGAATCGAACCCGCGACCTCCTGGTGTGAAGCGAATGAACCAACCATTTCAGTTGTTGCGCTTAATGACATATTAAGCACCTCTAGAGGATGCATAGTCGGCTGGAGTTCAGTGCGACGGGGAGAGAAAGCGTCGGACTAACTGGGCATTGTCGAAGAGAACTGCTTTCTGCATAACCGCAATTATTGGTTTGGCCTTAGACGTTTAAGGTTGGCTGAAATTGGCCCGTTCACGGATAGGACTACGGGGATGATTTCGGTGGATTCCAATATTATTATGAGAATGAACATTTTGGCTACACTGCTCACTTGGCACGAGGCGAAGTGGCAGGAGCAACTTCAGCGAAAGCACAGTCGGCTGGAGTTCAGTGCGACGGGGGAAGAAAGCGTCGGACTATCCGGTCATTGTCGAGGAGGACTGCTTTTTGCTTTGCCGCAATTATAGGTCAACCTCGGAGATCCAGCTGCCTTAAGTGTTGTTCAGGGTCGGCTGGGATTCACAGATAGGACTACAGGGATAATTTTGGTGGATTCCACTTGCCACATATCAGTGACCTAGTGCGCCAGGTTTAGGTACTTGGACCTTTTTTTGGCATCAGCCTGCATGAGGTTTTCATCGTATGTCGAGCGAGCCTTTTATAGTTGGGAGGAATTTATTAATTATAAATAACCGTTTTTTATTATTTTTGTTTCTTTTCTTGAAAGAAAAATGTTTCAAATTTAATGTAATGTTTTTTTGGTATGTGTGATGTACCTACTTAAATGTATAGTAATCTAATTTTATACTTACAATTATTTCTTGACTTGTAAATGCATTATGACTATTATGACTATTATGAGATAGTGACATCCACTAAAATCACCCTTGTAAAAAACACCAATATGGTATCCTGGCTGCTTAGGTTGTGCATGTTCAAATACTCAGTGTTGGCAAACATGGAACAACCGGAGCTCGGAGGTTATATGACGTAGAATCTCCCCTGGTTTACGGTACAAGCGACAGACGTCCACGGTGTCGTCTTTCATTATGAACCTCCTATAGTTGTTCGTCTTGACAACCTGATCCTGTATTGTACAGACAAAACCCTCGGTGTCCTCAAAAAGGTCTTCGAAGCGCAGCCAGTGCACGGAGGCCTTCTACGAAGGATCCACTAAGGACTATGAATAATTTCCCATACAGATCTTTGTCTTTCCATATAGCCTCTCGCTCAGTAGTGCTATGTACAGCCAGCTCCTTCCAGTCCTCTTGGGCCATGGATAGAGGGGTTAGTCCTTTATCACACGCTATGACAACTCTATGTACCTAAGTCACTATCGACTTCAGTCAAGAAGTAACTTCGGAGGCTGCATTTCTTGTGGTTGTGAACTTGTTTGGCATTTAATAGGCCATGATCTCTAATCTTCCGTGGGATATACAGCCTCATCCATCACTGACCATCTCGGGTAATGCATCCTATGAAGTGTCATAAAAGTGTGGACTTTTCAATCTAGGGTGTCAAGGCCAGTCTGTGACCATCTATGTATGCCGAAGATGTACAAAAAAACAGGCATGACCTAGGCGTTGAATGCTCGTATCTTGTTAACGCCCGACAAATAGCTCTCAAAAACTTTTATCAGGCGCTCCCAAAACACGTCACCGCGTGTTTAACCCCCGCCTCGTTAACACCAATACCCTGCGATTATTATTATTTATTAAGTCGCAGGTACCTCAGTACTAAAGTATAGACCCTGTATATTTACCCGTCCTATAGTACTCTCCGACCGTCTTCAGCCAGCCGACATCGTCGTGTGAGTTCGCAACTATGTGAATCTTAAGCGTGTCCGGCGCCGCGTCGGTGCAGCTCTGGAACAACATCACGCACCATAAACCCCACCCTGCTTATATATTATATTTTCCTCATTACTCGTCTAATTTAGCAAAATAAACGTGCTTACAGCAGTGAAGGATAGCTTTTATATAATTTTATATGACCTCATTGACTTATAATTCAGTCATATAAACGTTCTCGTAACCGATAATATATGACCTTTTAGCAGAACTGTGGAGCGACTACTTTATCATATAATGTTGTCTAAATAACCATGTTCTCAACTTGATTATATGAAAAAAAAAATTTGCTTAAACATCATATTAGACGCCTTTACATGACAATGTCTTTTTAATAATTGCCCACTATAGAGCTTTCAGATGACTTTTTTGCCATATAATCTAAAATTATATGACTACTTTGCTGCTTGAGTATGACTAACCTCCAAACACTCTACCGATCAATGTATCTTAATTAAATCGCCTAAGGCATGGCGCAGAAGTGTGTTCGTGCTTTTCTTCAAAAAGGGCCACTACACCATGCTGAAGAAATACAGACCGATCTCTCTTCTGGGCAATGTCTGCAAGCCATTTGAACCAGCCAGTTTACGAAGAGGCTTTATTACCATAGACCATGTATACATACGCTGTGACAGATTATACTTCTGGCCGAAGAGTACAAGCAGCCGCTATGCTTGGATTTTGTGGACCATGTGAAAGCGATTCGGTCGAAGCCTGGGTTGTGTTACAGTCTCTTCAGTGGTGCTCAATTGACTATCGATACATCTAGGTATTGAAGTGTTTGATAAAAAGGCCACTATGATGGTTCACCTCCAGGGCAAGAATTCGAAACCTATCCAGCTGCAGCGATGGTGAGACTGGAGAACGTTATATCTCCGAAACTGTTCACCCGCTGCTGCCCTGAAAGATTATATTCAAGCTCCTGGACTGGGTTGGACTCGGTATCCAAATCAACGGCTACTCGTCCACTTTCTATTCTCTGACGATATTGTGGTCATGACTGAGACTCTCGAAAACTCTAGCGTGGTCTCAATAGTCTCTCAACAAGTTGATTAAGACAAAAATAATGTTAAATGTCCGTGTCGAACCCACACCTCTGCACACAACTATGACAATGATACCTACCTATTTACATTACAAACAAAATACATTATGAAGAACCAAAAACATGTATTTTTATTAAATTCGGACTCCTTAGCGCGAGTACCACTTGCACTTGACCGATTTTCATTATTTATTGAATTACTTCAGTCATCATATCAGTTCATATATGCCAAGTAACACGTATTTCTCCGTAATTGTTCACTGGTTACTTCTTTTAAATCTTAAATTCATGTAATACACTTATAAGAGTACACACGTGATCCTTCAGCTGCATACTACACTTAAACCTGAATAAGGGAGTTATAATGATCTATTTCACTATACTTACCACCAGGTGAGATGTTGTCAAGGGTTTACCAATTGTAAATAAAAATATACCAGTATTAAACCTGAATAAGGGAGTTATAATGATCTATTTCACTATACTTACCACCAGGTGAGATGTTGTCAAGGGTTTACCAATTGTAAATAAAAATATACCAGTAGGACTGTTATTATGGCGGTTATCAACGGTTCTATTCAGCAGTTTAGCTGTGTAAGAGTGATTATGTAGCGAAGCCTTAAATTGTGTATGACAACTTGTGTGAACCTTTATTTAGCTAGGGGATAGGTGTACAAAACGATCCCCCGAGGTAAAATGATTCCTCGCTAAATCTCAGTGAACTACTAGTGCCATCTATTAGAATCGTTGACAAACATTCCCCCCGAGGCCCGCTCAGTCGTCTGGCAAAGCATCATGGCGGTGTGAGCGTCGTCGGTCGACAAAGAACTAATTATTTAAAATTAGTGTTTTTCATCTACGGTAAGGCAAAATTCAAATATCAGTTTCTTTCTTTGTGTTAACTTTTGCTTACTGGTCATTTTATTTATAGTTTACATTGATATTTAATAACATTTTCGGTATATTTTGTTAGCCGCATGGTGGATTTCAAGGTTGATTTTTGAGATATGTATGTAAACAATGCGTTTGGGGTTAAACGATCCCTTTTAGTCGGTACCCATACTTTTATTTTTTTTACAGATCATGCCGCGGAATTACAAAAGAAAAACGACCAGACAGAACTGGAGTGAGGCCTCAATGCTTATGGCACTTAATGCAGTAAGAGATGGAATGCCATATGAAACGGCCCGAAGGCAATTTTCTGTGCCACTTATGGCATTGAAAAGAAGAGCACAAAGGAAAAATAAATATGCTGTTGGTGCAGTCAAGATACTGGGCAGCAAACGGACAATTTTTACACCGGAACAGGAAAAAGAACTTGTAGAGCACATAAAAGACATGGAGACAAGAATGTTTGGACTAACAAAACACGAAGTTCTTTCTTTGGCTTATCAATTAGCTGAAATAAATAATATTCAACATCCATTTTGCAAACTTCACAGGTACTTCATACGGAAAAAGAAGAGATTGCTCCAATGCTGCCAACCCAAGAAATGGGGCCTGTTACAAAACATGCAAAGTTATCTCAAGATGCCTATGTTGATTTGCCTTCTACATCATTTGGAGTTTTCGCACCGAGAGAGATTCAACCATTACCAAAGATAGAAGGAAAAAGAAGTAATATAAAGTGGAAAAAAAATACACATCGATATTGACTAGTACGCCGTATAAAAACTATTTAGTTAGGTCTTATTCTAATACAAAAGATTATTATAGGTTAACAAGTTTCACGCGTATATGTATTACTTCTAAAATTAATAGAAAAACCCTTACTTTTTCTATTATTTTTATGATTCCGTTGTCAACAAGGAACCCTTATAGTTTCGCCATGTCTGTCCGCCTGTTCGCGGCTTAGCTCAGAGACTATTAGTACTAGAAAGCAGATTTTTGGCACAAACATATATACAATCACGTTAACAAAATTGTATAATAAAATTTTGAAAAAATAATAATTTTAGGGTACCCCCCAACATGTTGACGTACACTATTGTTTGGGGTATTGTGGAATAGGTCTTTTAAAACTACTTACTTACTTTTCAGGTGAGTTGCAGTCAAACGCACTCAAATTTTTAATAAAAAAAAAAAAAACTACTAGAAACTAATAAAAATAAACATTCTGTGAAAATTTCAACTGTCTACTTGTTACGGTTCACGAAATACAGCCCGTTGACATACAAACAGAAGGACAGACAGCAAAGGCCTAGTAATAGGGTCCCGTTGGTCACCGTTTGGGTGTACGGAACCCTAAAAATCTAAGAATCACACAGACTAAACCTAGCTTCAATGAAAATTAAACTCTCAGCACCATATCTTTAGTTAGACTTTCGAAAAACCTGAAAGCTTTTTGGTACAAACTTTTAATTGAAAAGAGTTTTTATGTTAAAAAAACCAAATGCTCAAATTTAAGTATATATAAAAAATACGCGGTACCAACTTTAAAAAAAAATGTGTTTCATACGATTTTATTGAAAATAAAAGAAGATTCTGGGACCTTGATTCTGCCTCCAAAGTTCTTTTTTTTTTTTCTATTCACAATTGGTAAACCCTTGACAACATCTCACCTGGTGGTAAGTGACGATGTTGCCGAAGATGGAAGCGGGCTTACCAAGATTCCCCAACGCAATGGGGAACTGGCTATCTTATCTTCGTGCCGGAACACACCAATGATATCAACATTGATATTTGGCGGCAAGACTTAGATAAGATGGTGGTAGCTAGCCAGGCGGGCTTAGAAAATGCCCTACCACCAACCAAACCGAGTCTTACAATTGACCCGACCTCCTGTGTAAAGCCAGTGAACTTTTCCTCTGAGCTACGGAGGCGGTTCAACCTCAAAATACTAAAAGGAGATTCTATTGTCACCGGGAATACGGCTTCATTCCATATTTCAACTCAATCAAACCCCAGGAAGTCGCTCTAAAATCGATCGCAAGATTTGAACTAAACAAACATACATACATACATAAATACATACATAACATTTCAAGTTAAACAAAAGCTCATAATAAAATATAAAAAAAGTAATTAAAAAACTGACTCGGTGGCTCAGTGGTTAGCGCCCTTGAATACTGATCCGAGGGTTGTGGGTTCGATCCCCACCCAGGGCAAGCATTTGTGTGATGAGCAGATTTGTTTGCTCTGTGTCTGGGTGTTAAATATATCTATATATGTATGTATTTAAACGTATATAAGTATGTATATCAGTCTCTGGTAACCCATAACACAGGGAATCCTACTTTGGGGCCAGATGACCATGTGTGATTTGTCCCAGAATATTTATTATTATTATTATATTAACCCCCGACAAAACCCTCTAAAAAGTATTAAATAATATGTATTTGCCCTTTGAGTTTAATTTAAGTAGTAATTATTTTGATGCAAGAGTCGTCGCGTAGGGGACTGCTAAGTAAATAAATAAAATTAAACATAACACAACTGATTTACTTTACTACAATTAATTATTAAATTAATTACACAACTTAGCAGTCCCCCTACGCGACGACTCTTATAAAAATAATTACTACTTAAATTAAACTCAAAGGTCGAATACATTTTATTTTTTACTTTTTAGAGGGTTTTGTCTGAGGTTTTTTAAATTTTAAATAATATTTTTATTTTGATGCTTTTTAAATAATAAATACCTCACATACAATCGAAACCCTATCCCCACATTCACTTAAATAGTTTCCGGGACAAAACACGACATTTTGACACGTAATCTAGCCTATTTTGAATCGATCAATCCTGTGGAAGTTGCTCACCTCCCTTGTTTGAAGCTGCAATTTAATGTGTTATAACAGTGAACTTCAAATAAATTGGACCTGTGGAAGTTTTTCACTTTTTTTACCTCTGCCTCAACAGATTCCATGAGATGCTGCAGCATCAGGTCAAGGTTACCATGTTCTATCTAACAACTGTTCATTAAGACTATTCCAATGAGCTCAAACACAATACCTCTGCTGTAAGTTGACGAGGAGTTGGGTATCCTGCAGATTCTAGGAGATGCTGCAGCATCAGTTCAAGGTTAGCATGTTCTATCTAATACCTATCTATTAAGACTTTTCCAATGAGCCCAAATACGATGCCTTTGCTGTAAGTTGGTGAGGAGTTGGGTATCCTGCAGATTCCAGGACGTGCTGCAGCATCAGGTGAAGGTTACCATGGTTTTGCAATATTTTTACAGTAACAGGACACCAAATTTTGAATTGATCAGACTTGTTTAAGTTACCTACATCCCTTCATCCCTGATGAAGAGCTGATGATCCCTAAACGGCTTAATATAACTTCATCAATAATAGCTAAGAACTGCCGCAAGGAAACTCGCTTTCACGTGAAAAAACCGTATCGAAATCGGTCCATCCGTTCGAGAGCTACGATGACACAGACAAACAGAAAGACACAAACACACACACAGATATTGCGTGTCATACTTACAACACCCCTCTTTTTGAGTGGGGGTCAAAAAAACAACGATAAATTCGGCTGCATTTGGGTGGTTTCACAAACTAAACCACTAAAGACGTCCACTGCTGGACAAAGGCCACATCCAAGAATTTCCATAACAACCGGTCTTGCGCTACACGCATCCGGCGGCTTCCGGCGACCTTTATCAGGTCTTCGGTCCAGCTTGTCGACGCTGCGTCATCCGGTGCGCGGTCGCCACTCAAGAACTTTACTGCTCCAACGGCCTCAGGCTACCCTCCTAGGCGAAGCTCGCAGCTGGAACTACGGGTCCGGCTGTTTGGATCAGGGTACTATGAGGTCGGGGGTAGCCCACCACTTGCTTGCTGTCGGATCTATCGCCTTCGGCAGGCTTGTCAGACTGGGTCAAGGACTCGTAGTGATATGTGGTTAGTTGCAGGGGTTGGGCAATGTTTGTTGCCTGACAAGCATGTGGCGTCCAGGCCTCCTCCCTCGCGCGCAACTAGTGTTGTCGTAGCCGGCCACGTGGGCTCTGGGCGAAAACAACGCGGGGCGCGTGAGTTAGCCATTAAGCGGAACTGCTGGTTTATTTACTGGCGTGGAAGCGTTTCCGGCACTTGCCTGGATAGCAAAAAGAGCTACGCTGCTACTGCTTCGGCCGATCCAGCCGCGTATGAGTAAGTCTAGACAGGTGCGATAAGCGACAAGTTTACGTAAACGACGAAGTCGCACTGAGCGATTTTACCTCGTACCCACACGCGGGTGTCTGCGGCGCGTAGCCGGCAGCGAGGCTTAGTACACACGTGCAGAGCAGGACTATCTGCGACAGCATCCCTCCTCTTCAGTTTTCGATGTACCAACGTTGTAAGGTAAAATCTCACTAACACCGACTTTTGAAGTGTTCTCTTTTTACCTCAGACACTGCTTATATCATCGTCTTGGTTCATAAAAACGAACCATTTCAAATCAAATCAAATTCAATGCTCAATATTTTGTATTGCATTACAAACAATAGTTACACGTTAAGAAAACAACATGCCTTTGTTAATTGAATGAAAACAAAACAATCCAGTCCTCACGTTTTCTTATTCATTAAATAGGTACTGAATAAACAGTAAAATCCAAATTATCGTAAACTAGCTGTTGGCCGCGGCTTCGCCCCCGTGGAGATCGTGAATGAACGGGGTTCTTTGTAGCCTAAATCCATCCTAACATTCCAATCTAACTAATGGTGGAATATATTTTTTAAATCAGTTGAGTAGTTCCAGACCCTTCTTTACCACTGGGCACTCTGGGCACGTGCCCAGGGCCCCGCGATCGAAGAGGCCCCCTTTCCTGCCAAATGACCAAACGATAGCCGATATTTACTACCGACAAAACATACCTATTTCGAAAAAATTAAACGATATGGACTGACTGAAATACCTACTAGCTTATTACCTAATGCATGCGCAAGCTGCTCTACTCTCGTCCAAAAATTAAGCTTTGCGATTTCAGCATGTTTAAATAAATTTAAATAAATAAAAACACAATTTAATAGTTGAGTACCAAGTACCGCAGTTTCTTATGAGCAAGATCTTTGACCAGTGTGTGTTGCCAGTGATGATATAAGGGACTAAGAAATGACCACTTAAATGCCTCGTATGAAGGCTCAAGGTCACCCAAAAGGCAATGGAGCGTGCTTAATCGGAGTTTCTCTGCGTGATCTAATAAGAAACGAGGAGGTCCATAGTAATCGACATAGCTCTCAGTATCGCTAAACTTCATGGGCAGTGCACGGGGCACATAGCCCGTAGAACAGATGACAGTTGGGGTAGTAAAGTTCTGGACCGATGACCTGGTGAAGGTCGCGGGAAGCTGCTGGATGCGGGTAGCGCAGAACCGGTCGTCCTTGGGGGAGGCCTTTGTCCAGCCGAGTATGTTTTCGGGTGACATGATGATGATGAGTAAAATAAACTCAGTACTTAAAAATATCGTCAGTGAACTAGTACAATTTTTTAGATTTGCATTTTTATTGTAGGTACTTGCGCCATATTTGAATTAAGCGAACGAAGCGAAGCGTGAAGCGCCGAGTTTGAATTAACTAATTTAACTAACTTACCCCTGTTTTTTTATAATTGCATGTGTTTTGTTATTGTTCTCCTGACTAAGTTTTTTTTTTCAATGGGGTTTTCAAGGGCCAGTTTCTTTTTAAATTAAGAAAGTAACTACAATAAAAATTTGATTCAAAATGTATTTGAAGTTATGTTTAAAATTTATCATTTCATCAATTATTCTCAAGTTTCGTACAAAAAACCTTTAAAGTAAATGAAAAAAAGAAAGTCAAAATAATTCAAATCCAGAAGGGTATCTATTCAATCAACATTGATTTTTAAGCATTAACCTGTGAATGCTTTATTTAATACTAGCTGTGCCCGCGACTTCGTCCGCGTGGAGGTTTTGAATTTTCCCACGGAAACTCTTAAATTTTCTGGGATAAAGAGAATGCTATATGTTAACCCGGGCTACAAGGAACCATCATACAAAATTTCATCAAAATCGGCTGGGGAATTTTTGCGTGATACGCGAACATACAGACAGAACTGCTGTTTTAATTCTGGCAGGGAAGCATCTCCGGCACTTGCCTGGTCAGCAAGAAGAGCTAAGCTAGTACTGCTCCGGCCGATCCAGCCGCGTAGGAGTAAGTCTGGACAGGTGCGATAAGCGTCGGGAAGTGAGCGTGCCTACAGCTCCGGTACCACACCGGATATGTGGGAGCCAGCTTCTCTGGCGTCCCGAGCGGGGATCGAACCGCCAGCAGCGAAAGCCGCGGGAGGTGAGCACGCCTACAGCTCCGGGACCTACCTGGACAGTAGGTAGTGGTTCTCTTCCACGAGGCACTCGCCTTGCAGAGTACCAAGACAAGCGTCTTGGCGGCAAGACCTACCGTAACTGGTCCTTGTCTTCACCTTATGGTATTCGCAGGAATAGCGGCCCTCACTTTATGACCTAGCTGTCGGTGAGTGGGGACGCTATATCATAAACCTGGTAGTCTAGCGTATCTGGTAGGTATACGAGAGGGAATGTCCGGATTTTCTCCTCTAGAAGTCGCAATTCTCAACTGATTCTCGTAAAATTTTGTGATCAGGTTCGATAATTATGTAGAATTTTGGTCGATTCAGTTTTTGGATATTTTAAAATGGAGCAGCCAAAGGGGTTGAAACTTGAATAACTTAAGAAATCAAAAACCGGGCTGCATAAAAAATGAAGTCCTATTTTTTATCCAGTCGGGTAAAAATGTATTCTATGTCACAATCTAAGGAGATCTCGCACTCCAAAATCCATCAAGACGTTTAGGTTATCTTATCTTTATAAGTGGGGTCTACAGTTGAAACGACACTTCGATCCAATGGGATCTTTTGTGTCTACCCCTATAACTTTTGCACCCCAACCAACTCGAAGATGTGCTGCATCAATGCAGCAATTCCGTTGATAGGAAAGTGCTTGGAGTTAAGGTTACATAGCGTGCCAAAGAGAGAAATAACCTCTTTTTTGGCTAGTCGAGTAGAAATGTATCCTATGTCACTCACGGGATCAAGACAAATCTAAGACACTTTCAACTCCAAAATCCATCAAGCCGTTTAGGTTATCTTATCTTTATAAGTGGGGTCTACAGTTGAAACGACACTTCGATCCACTGGGATCTTTTGTGTCTACCCCTATAACTTTTGCAACCCAACCTACTCGAAGATGTGCTGCATCAATGCAGCAATTCCGTTGATAGGAAAGTGCTTGGAGTTAAGGTTACATAGCGTGCCAAAGAGAGAAATAACCTCTTTTTTGGCTAGTCGAGCAAAAATGTATCCTATGTCACTCACGGGATCAAGACAAATCTAACGACATTTCGAACTCCAAAATCCATCAAGCCGTTTAGGCTACAGTGTGTGCCAAAGAAATAAATAAATAAACATACATACATACATTCACTCGAAAAACATAACTCTCCTTCTGGCGTAGTCGGGTAAAAATATCATATTTTAGCCACTTCAAAAAAAACTCGCGAGGTCTGCAGTTCACAGAGCCACTAGTACTATTATTATATTCATAATAAATAACACATTAAATAATTTTCGAAAAACCTAAAAACTTTTAGGTACAAGCTTTTAATATTGCATTGTCACGCGATATGCATCCAAAATTTCAGCTCAATCGGAAACCGGGAAGTGGGTCAAATTCAACTTGCAAGATTTCACCCGAACAAACACACATACATACATTACAATTTAAATAAAAGCTTGTAATGAACATGGACATGACGAAAATTATGTCAATACTCGTATCTACTCCTCTGAAGGTTGAAGGCTCTACACTCGAAGTTGTTACCGAATATGTATACCTGGGACAAACAGTTTAGTTAGGTAGGTCCAACTTCGAGAAAGAGATCAATCGTCAAATCCAACTCGGCTGGGCAGCGTTCAGGAAGCTTCGCAATATCGTCATGTCCCAGATACCGCAGTGTCTAAAGACTAAGATCTTCGACCAGTGTGTGTTGCCAGTGATGACATACGGAACTGAGACATGATCACTTACGATGGGCCTCATAAGAAGGCTCAAGGTCACCCAAAGGGCAATGGAGCGTGCTATGCTCGCAGTTTCTCTGCGTGATCGAATCGGAAACGAGGAGATCCGTAGGAGAACTAAAGTAACCGACATAGCTCTCACAATTGCTAAACTTAAGTGGCAGGGGGCGAGGCACATTGCTCGTAGAACAGATGGCCGTTGGGGCAGTAAAGTTCTCAAGTGGCGACCGCTCACCGGAAAATGTAGTGTCCCACTCGGTTTACCGAAGACCTGGTAAAGGTCGCGGGAAGCCGCTGGATGCGGGCAGCGCAGAACCGGTCATCGTGGAAATCCTTGGGGAGGCCAATGTCCAGCAGTGGACGTCTTTCGGCTGATATCAACCACTGATGTACAAAGGCCTCCCCCAAGGATTTCCACGACGTCCGGTCCTGCGCTGCCCGCATCCATCGGCTTCCCGCGATCTTTACCAGGTTGTCGGTCCACCGCGTGGGAGGCAATGCCTACGCTACGTTTTCCGGTACGCGGTCGTCACTCGAGAACTTTAGTGCCCCATCGGCCATTTGTTCTACGAGTTATCGTCCCAGTTCTAACAATAATAAAAGTGTTTAGTCATTTTTGTGTTAGTTAACCTTTACACTCGGGCTTAGCTGTGTGTGTGTGTGCCGTGCGTATGTCGTAGTACAACTCAAAACGTCAATAACTAAAATTTTATTTCGTATAAGCGTCATTATTGGTATTGGCCACCTCGTTTGGCAAGTTGGTAATATGTTTGCCAGCGATGCTGTTTTAATATTAATCTGTATCTAACTCGAATAAGGTTCAGTTTTCTATTGTTCACCGTAGTTACGTTGGTAGTAAAAAAGTTAAATTAAACACTGGTTTTTGGTTACTAGATCTGTCATTTTTTATTTCCAGTTAGTAAGCTCGTAGCGTTCTGTCTGACGGTATTCTTACTGCAATAATTAATTTTATTATGAGGGCTAAAAGTTGGCATAATTTTGAAAGTGTATTTTAAAGTTTACTGTTCAGAATGTATTTAAATTGGTGTAGGTCCCGTTAACTGGGGCTTTTACTCATCATACTGAACAACTTTTGTTCTATGACTCTTCATACAAATCGATCAGCTGATCGGCCAATTTTTTGCATTTTTAGAAGGAGGGTCCAATATTTTGTTGAGAATTGACTATGGGTTCCTTGGGGAAAGTTGTTCAGTATGATGAGTAGAACCCCCTAGTCAACGGGTCCTACACCAATTTTGTTACACCCTGTATAAATAAAAACGACAGATTTTTATTGAACCTCAAGTGAAACTATTAGGTATCACAGATTAAACTTTTATATCAATCGGAAAGCAGAAAAATTTAAATCTTGAAAAATGTGCAGAATGTATTTTAGTGTGCTACTGTTTTTGTTCAGTGTATGTGGGTTGGTTAATATAGTTATATGTGGAAGTCTTGATTTCCCTCCTGGCTTTAAGTTTGGGGCAGCTACATCAGCTTATCAGGCCGAAGGTGCTTGGAACGTCAGTGGTGCGTATCCTTACTATTATTATTATTAAGATAAGATAAATATACTTCATTGCACACCAAATATACGAAAATTAGAAAAACTTATTAACTAGCAGAACACACAATGATATGCAAAGGCGGACTTATCGCTTTAAGCGATTTCTTCCAGCCAGCCTTTGGTGAATGGAGGAGACGAGAAAGTGAAACGATAGCGGGTGGGTGCAAATGCAACTAAAAATACTGCACATTAATACTTAATATAAATCTGAAAATGTCTGTAAGTTTTGTAACACCTCAACCAATCTTGATGATATTTTGCAAGCAGGTATTCTGTGTCACGGACATAGGCCACTTTTTATCCCGTGAAAATAGCATAACCCGATTCAGTTCCAGAGGGAACTGAAGAAATACTCTTTTCTTGTTAATTTATTTAACATCGCAACGGAACAATGGATTGTTGTGGTTTTTTGCACAGAGATGGTTGAGGTGGTGGGAAATGATATAATTTACTAATTAGCATATCCTAAGATAGTTTCCGAGGGATCCGGGGAACTCATTTCCACGTTCCCGCACGTCAGCATCGCAACGGAGCAACGGATTGAAGTGATTTTTCTATAGAATTGGTCGAGGGGGTGGGAAGTGACATAGACTGCTAATCAGAATCGCCCTATATAGTTCTTGAGGGATCTGAAAAAAACTCATATGCGGCTCGCGCACCACACACCCTCAAAGACGGTGTTACAAAAACTATGTAGACGCGGGCGAAGCCGCGGGAAAAAGCTAGTACTTACACAATTATTGTACAAGGCAACAATGTTCGTTTTTGTAGCGAGCGCAGAGTTTGAATCCCAAGCAAGCTAAGGATTCTATTTCCTGTGCGTAGTGAGGCATTCAAAGGCACAAGAAAAAAAAACAACTTTGCTCTCGTGTTATCACACTTTTCGTCTCACTAGCGGGAAGATAAAAACCACCGGCTGAGTGCGAGTTGGACTCGCGTGGAGAGGACAGATTTCCGGCACCACGACACCGACATTTTACCGTTGGGGCAATAAAGTTCTAGAGTGGCAACAGCGCACCGGAAAACGTAGCGTAGGCAGGCCTCCCACGCGGTGAACCGATGACCTGGTGAAGATCGCGGGTAGCCGATGGATGCCAGAAGCGCAGGACCGATCGTCCAGCAGTGGACGTTTTTCCGCTGATATGATGATGATGATAATGATGATAGTTTAAGGATTTATTTTGATTTTGTTCAATTGTTCTTATAACCAACGGTTTCTTTATTAAAGACTAGCTGTCCCGGCGAACTTCGTTTCACCTTACACTACATTTCACTACCCTAACCTACACTACATTACCCTACTCTACCCTACACTACACTACTCTACCCTACACTACCCTACCATAGTCGGTTGGCATAAGTTTTTCATCTTTTTTGGGGCTCCGTACCCAAATGGTAAAAACAGGACCCTATTACTAACACTCCGCTGTTCTTCCGTCTGTCCGTCTGTCCATCTGTCACCAGGCTGTATTTCATGAACCGTGCTAGCTACACAATTGAAGTTTTCACAGATGAGGTATTCCTGTTGCCGCTATAACAAAAAATTTGAAAAAGTAAAAGTCTCCATACAAAAAACGTGATTTTTTTATGAAACGTGAAGAAACTAGCGCCATCTAGTATAATGGTACGGAACCCTTTGTGCGCGGTTCTGACTCGCTCTTTACCGGGTTTTTTTTTTCAATATATCCAGGCAAAGGTGAAAGTATCTGGGACACGGTGGCCCACCAGTACCCTCATGGCATCGGCGACAGGAGCTCAGGCGATGTCTCTGCAGACTCGTACCATTTGTGGGAAAGAGACGTACAAATAGCTGAAGAGCTCGGCTTACATGTATACAGGTAAGAAGAAAATATATATATAGAATATAATATAGAAAATATATAGAAGAACAGTCGAGTTAGGTAGGTTCAACTTCGACAAAGAGATCAATCGTCGAATCCAACTAGGCTGGGCAGCGTTCGGGAAGCTTCGCAATATCTTTACGTCCCAGATATCGCAGTGTCTTAAGACCAAGGTCTTTGACCAGTGTGCGTTGCCAGTGATGACATGACGGAACTGAGACATGGTCGCTTACTATGGGCCTCATAAGAAGGCTCAAGGTCACTCAAAGGGCAATGGAGCGTGCTATGCTCGGAGTTTCTCTGCGTGATCGAATCAGAAACGCTAAGATCCGTAGGAGAACCAAAGTAACCGACATAGCTCTCAGAATTGCTAAACTTAAGTGGCAGTGGGCGGGGCACATTGCTCGTAGAAGAGATGGCCGTTGGGGCAGTAAAGTTCTCTAGTGGCGACCACGCACCGGGAAGCGTAGTGTAGGCAGGCCTCCCGCTCGGTAGACCGATGACCTGATGAAGGTCGCGGGAAGCCGCTGGATGCGGGCAGCGCAGAACCGGTCGTCGTGGAGATCCTTAGGGGAGACCTATGTCCGGCAGTGGACGTCCTTCGGCTGATATGATGTTGATAATGAAGAAGAAAATAATAAAAATATTAATTTCGGAGTAAGTTATTTTTTAAGTTAAGTTAGTGAGCGTCCTATCCGGGAGTTCGTGGTTCGATCCTGCCACGTACCAATGTGTTTTCGAATTTCGATTTCATATGTACGTTTATCCGACGCTCTTATACGGTGAAGGAAAACATCGTGAGGAAACCTGCATACGCCTGCGAATAAACTCGAAGGTTAATACATTATAAATAATACATTATCATTACAAAAAAAAACCCCAGAAAGGAGCTTCAGTCAATACCCACGTACCGAATAAAAGAAAATAATTTTCTAAAAACCTAAAAATTTTTGGTACAAACTTTAATTTGAAAATATTTTTATTTCTTTTGTATTCTTCTCAGCGAACCCTTTCATTTGATACCAATATCGTGGGGGTGCATAAAAAATAACTGGTCCACCATCTTTGGGAGTCCGCCATATTGGACTTAGAATGACGTCGCTTAGCTAACTATTATTATTATTTTTTTATATCAGCTCATATACGTCCCCACCGAGGGGCTCGAGCCTACCCTGAATCAGGGTGATTAGGCCTTAGTCGACCACGCGGGCCCGGTGCGGGTTGGTCGACTTCACACACAACCTTCGAGTTTCTTCGCAGGCGTGTGCAGGTTTCCTCACGATGTTTTCCTTCACCGTTAAAGCAATCGGTAAGTATATGTACGTAAGTTTTTTGGAAAACTCATTGGTACATTGGCCGTCCAGATTTGAACCCGGTACCTCTGGTTAGATGGACCGAGTCGTTACCGGTTGAGCCACCGACGCTTTAGCTAACTATGCAATCTTAAATTTTCGCTTAATCAGAAACCGGGAAGTGGTTCTAATTTAGCTTCCAAGATTTGTCCCTAACTATCATACAGACATACTAAATAACACTGCACACGCCTGAGAAGAAACTCGAAGGTTGTGTGTGAAGTCAACCAACCCGAGCTGGGCCCGCGTGGTCGACTAATTTAGTACTATATTTAATTCAGACTATATTAGTACTGACGTAACTAAGGCCTGATCGCCCTGATTCAGGGTAGGCTCTCGAGCCCCTCGGTGGGGACGTATATGAGCTGATATGATGATTTACAAAATACAGGCACCAATTACTAAACGAAAGACGTCATTCATTGGTAAAAAAGCTCACCTCGAGACGATCCTGATGTGAGATCACTACACTGACAAAAACTGTTGATGTATTACATTAGAGACGGAAAAAATCCTGCTCATTTATCACTAGAAGGTTTTATCTCGATTTAGAATTTTAATCATTAACTCGACCTTGCATAAAAGAGCACTAAAACCACTAGACACCTTAGTTTATAAATTGTGACTTCTCGGCCGCTTAAAGCCTTAAGATGTCAAATGACAATATTCAATTCAAATTATTGAAAGACTGATAACTATGTAAAAAATATATAATATACTTAAGGGCGGCCAGGAGGCTCGAGTTTCAATACAAACGTAGTTTTGCTTTAATACAAAAACTACATGCCGGATTGAATCCAAACTTTGTAAATATATTTTGGAGACAAATATCGATGTTTGTAATTAGTTTTCAATGTACTAATATAAAACGGAAAAAAATAAGAGCAGTTTCAAACTTTCAGTACAAAACTAATTTAAGCCTTCGTTTAGTACGTTAAAATTTACTACAATGAAAACTAATTACAAACTTCGATATGTGTCTACCCAATACATTTACAAAGTTTGGATTCAATCCGGCATGTAGTTTTTGTATGAAAGTGTAACTACGTTTGTATGGAAACTCGAGCCTGACTTAAAGTATTCATTAGTAATAAATACAATTTGATTATTTTATTTTCTGTGACATATTTTGTGACTCCATTATTAGTATTTTATTTTTTTATTGTTAAATCTTATTATTTTGTTGTGTTTATTTTTTATTATAATTATAACTTTACTACACTTTGACATGTAATATTAAATACTATGAATAAATTGAATATGTATATGAATAATAAGAAATCGATTTAATTGAACACAATTTTTTAATAATATAACCACTTTTAATGTAAAAAAAATATACTGTAGACCCAGTTTTTTACATTAATTGCAAAATTTCTCGAAAACAAATAGTTAATGTTGAATGAAAGCAACACACAAAAATCGATGACTTTAAGACCTTTCATTTCAATTGAACACATTTTTTAAAAAATTATTTGAAAGTGAAGAAAAGTAATAAAACATGTAAAAATCAAGAATTGGGCGTTCGGTTTCAACGTAACAGCCGCGTTGAAGCTTAGACCGCATTGATTTGAACTTAAAATGAATAGAACGTTCGATATTATTTTAACACGTATCAACCTGCTCGGATTGAGGCATCTTAAAGCCTCAATGAACAGAACCTGAATAGAAATTAAATTAATACTATTAAGTTTATGAGGTTTTTGACACAATAATTTGGCCTTGAAATTGTGTCCATTTTTTATTATGACTTATTTCAAGAGTCGTTAAAATGTGATAAAAAAAACCGGGCCAGTGCGAGTCAAACTCGCTGGTTTGAAAACAATCGGACATTGGATTATTTTTTTTTCCGTAGGAACGGAAGGACTTGAAATTTCTAAAATTTTCCTGTAATTTATGCATTTAACCTCATTTATTGCATTTTTTTTATTCTGGGACATATCACACATGGTCATCTGGCCCCAAAGTAGGATTCCCTGTGTTAAGGGTTACCAGAGACTGATATACATACTTATATACGTTTAAATACATACATATATAGATATTTAACACCCAGACACAGAGCAAACAAATCTGCTCATCACACAAATGCTTGCCCTGGGTGGGGATCGAACCCACGACTCTCGGATCAGTAGTCAAGGGCACTAACCACTGAGCCACAGAGTCAGTCAAAATGTGGACTTTTGTGGCTGTTTTGGAGGTAAAGGGAGGGAATGGTAAATTTTCGCCTATTTTCTTGAATAACTTCAAAACTATGTATTTTAAAATTATAATAAAAATGTATTTGAGATTCTCACAACAAGCCCTTTCATTTGATATGTCACACGATATGGTTTGCAAAACTTTTTTTTTAAATTTTTTAATTTACACCCTAAAAGTGGCCCCCATGCCTCGATCATTGATCGAAGCCCCCATGTTTAAAATTAACTTATTTACATTACATTTCCGTCTTTGGGTCATAGACTTACATATGTGTACCAAATTTCAACTCAATCGATCCGGTAGTTTCTGAGCTAATCGGCTACGACAGACGGACGGACAGACAGACACACGAGTGATCTTAAAAGGGTTTGTTTTTTTCCTTTTGACGTACGGAACCCTAAAAATGTTAGAATTGAAATTGTAACCTAATGTAGGGCAGTTCTGTGATGAGTTGATGACCGCTATATCACAGCATATGAGACGGTACACTTATTACTGCTGCCATGATACTATTTCACTATTGTTGCCTGCGTCAGTGTTTCCCGATTCCTATAATTTGAGGATCTTCAAGGCAAGAGTGAATAGGCATTATTTGAGTTTGCGTATACCATCCTCGACTGCATCATCACTTACCATCAGGTGAATTGCAGTCGCACGCACTCAAATTTTTAATAAAAAATACTAAAATAATTGTACCTATTAGTTTATTTTTGTTCGAAGGTTGTCGCAGAACTTTTTTTGCTTGCAGTACTTCAACAAAGGTAGGCAGGCCTCCCACACGGTGGACCGACGACCTGGAGAAGGTCGCGGGAAGCCGCTGAAATCCATGGGGGAGGCCTTTGTCCAGCAGTGGACGTTTTTCGGCTTATATGATGATTATGATGATGATGATGTTAACAAAGAAAACGAAATACACAAAAACAGTGAAACAGGATAATGTCATCATCATAGAATGGCCCTACTTCAGGTGGTTCGATTATCATACAAAAAACAATTGCAATAATCTGGTTCAGGATACAGAATAAAGCGTAAATTATGTGTGCTACAAACTTTTTTCAAGTATTTGTTTGCGCAAGATTAATATAAAAACATACTTTCATTTAAAATTATGGAATAAACCAACGCTCAATTTTCATTAAATTTACGAATGTGTGCGAGACAAAATGTCGTGTAAATACACAAGATGCGCGACGTTGCCGCTCCATGCAACCGACCGACGCGCGTGCATGTTGCCGCTCTTACGTTCAAGTCAATCGTTTGCAACGAGAATATAACAAACAGTCTTTTGTTTGTTTTTCATTTTCATGGATTGAAGAATTATTACTAATCCCTACTAATATTATAAATGTGAAAGTAACTCTGTCTGTCTGTTACGCTTTCCCGCAAAAACTACTGAACGGATTTGGCTGAAATTTGGTAGGTAGACAGATTAGGACCTGGATTCAGACATAGGCTACTTTTTACCACGCACTGCGCACCCTCGAAAAGTCATAGAAACGTTGTCCACGCGGGTGAAACCGCGGGAAACAGCTAGTATACTATATACCGCCTACTGTACACTTCATTATAATAACTTTATGTATTAGCTTTACGAAACTGTTTTAGTGTACTATAAGTGTAAATAAATAAATAAATAAATAATATACATATAATTTGAAACGCCATTTTTCCTATCTCAAAAAAGTTTTTACTTCAAGGTGTCGGTAACAGTGTCGGTATCGGTGTCGGTAACGGTGTCGGTGACGGTGTCGGTGTCGGTAACGGTGACGGTTTAATGGTTTTTTTCTAATGTCAAAAGTTTTCACCTAGGTGTCGGTGACGGTGTCGCGGTTTCAATGGTTTTTCCCATCTTAATTTTTTTTTAACTTCAAGCTGTCGGTAACGGTGCCGTTGACGGTGTCGGTAACAGTGTCGGTAACGGTGTCGGTAACAGTGTCGGTAACGGTGTCGGTAACGGTGTCGGTGACGGTGTCGGTGTCGGTAACGGTGACGCTAGTTGAATGGTTTTTTTCCCATGTCAAAAGTTTTCACCTAGGTGTCGGTGACGGTGTCGCGGTTTCAATGGTTTTTCCCATCTTAATTTTTTTTTATTTCAAGCTGTTGGTAACTGTGCCGTTGACGGTGTCGCGCGTTCTATGGTTTTTCTCATTTCAAAAAGTCTTCAATTCAAGGTGTCGGTGACGGTTTCGGTGACGGTGTTGCGCGTTCAAAAAATTTTCAGTTCAAAAAAGTAAATATGTTAATCGATATATATAAAGAGTTGTTAAAACCCCAAATTTAAAATTGAACGAATTTAAAGTTTTCAGATAATATCTATAAAAAAAGGGAAACTTTTACAATGCCAGTCACGCGAAATTATCTTCAATGTTTATAAATATTATGTAACCGAAGCCAACAGATTTAAAAAAATTAGTATGTTAATGAAAGTAATTATTTTAAGAAGGTTTAAGAGAGTTGCTAATGCCACTGGAATTTCAAGAAGAACTACGAGCAATATCCTAAATGAAGTTAAGACTGAAACACATTCCAGTGTAATTACTAATTAAGGTCAGCACTCCGAAAAAAAGGAGACCAAAAAAACAATACCCTATTGTCGAACATTTAACCTTCCCTTTATTGGAAGTCGGTTGAAGAATTTATTTTGTTTTTTTTATATTTTTATTAATTTTGTTAGTATATTATACATAATGATAATTTTAGAGCTCTATATAGTTCGTGCGGGAATCTAAACAAAACAACAATAAAGTACTTAGTTCTGAATTCAAATTCTGTTACACGATAAATCTTGTAATTGATGGACATGGAATTAGCATTCGTTTGTATTCGGAAATGCGATGATTGCCGATTGCAATATTCAATGGATGTGTGAGTGTCGAGTTCAAAACTGCGTGAAGGAACATAATATAATCGCGATTTTTGGATACTACAATGCAATTAATTGTGCAATTTGTTTTTCGACAGTTAAATATTTATGTAAAGAGTGCGCTTAACGTTTTTAAGGTAAAAATGTGGAACCACGACTTCAAAAAAAAATTAAAACTAAAAATTTGTGGAGCAGGCGCCATCTAGCGAGAATTGAGCATTGAGGAGCTTCATCGAACCCCCTTCAGTGACGATTTGACTATGACGTTTCAAAAGTCATAACTAGATGTCGCTAATAAACTAAGTTACACAAATTACTATAGGGTTTAGCAGTATTCTTTTATTTATTAATAAGTAAAAAAAAATCTTTTTTTCAGGCAACCACGGACCCAAAAAAATAAAAATTATTAACCGACTTCAAATAACTTTAGGAATTAATTAAAAAAATAAAATCCTGACTGTATACACTCTAAAATCCATAAAACCTCTTTTTTTGGCAAGTCGGGTAAAAATGTATTCAATATCACTCACGGGATCAAGAAAAATGTAAAGACACCTCAAACTCCATAATCCATCGAGCCGTTTAGGCTACAGTGTGGGCCAAAGCAATATACATAACATACATACATACACTCAGAAACATAACCCCCCTTCTGGCGCAGTCGGGTAAAAAGGAGGTTATCAATTCGATATGTTCATATATATTTACAACAATATTATTTATTTATTATTTATTTTTTGTTGGAATAACACAATATTCGTGTACCCTCTCAACTGTCAAGCTATAATAACTCCCACCCTCCTGTCTGTCGCAACCGCCAGATGGACAGTGACAGACAGGGGTTTTGGGCGCGCTATTGTTTACTTTTATTGGATTTTCTGTGAATCTAAATGGAATATTGTGTATTTCCATATAAAATATTAAACTACATTACAGTGTTTATAACATAAAAAATAAATAAAACAATAATCCTTTACTTATAATTTAGACCATTTAAGTAACAAAAAAAATGCCACAAAAACCGTCACAAAAAAGGCCACAGTTTGAAGGAAAAGTTTTCACATAAAATCAGAAGTAAAAGTTATTATAAGTAATTAAAATAAATGATTACGTACCCTGGCAACGTTTTCACCGCCAATCTTTTTCAGAAACACAGAAACAACAACGTAAATTATGCGCACCTTCACTCGCGATTTGAAGTACGAGACATGAATTGAGTGAAGTTTCTCTGAATATTTTTGTACTGTTAGTGTGGCTAATGATTGGCCACAGAGGTAGCCAACTTCACTCCCATTCATTTCCTAAGATTTCTATTGGTTCAAGCAACCTTTGACGTAGTTTAGGCGCTAATTTGTACCGCCGCAAACCATGCCGCCTGGCGGAAATTGACAGACACGGGTTTTTTTTCTGCCGCCAGGCGGTATGTGACAGTCAAATGGTTAACGTTTTCAGCGTTTAATTATTATTTTTTATTATAAAATTTGAATGTGTTTGACTATACCTCACCTGATAGTAAGTGACGATGTAGTCGAGGATGGTACAAGCAAACTCAAATAATGCCTATTCACTCTCTATAAGGTTTTTGGAAAATCAACATTGTGATCACATCTTGTCGCAGGTTCTCAATATCCTGGCCCCGACTCCTGCCCTCCGGTTTCCCTAACGAAGTGAACAAGGATGCCGTGAGATACTACAACGGCTTGATAGACGCTTTGCTAGCGAAAGGCATCGAACCAGTTGTTACCATACACCATTTTGACTTGCCACAGGTGTTGCAAGATCTTGGTAAGATCTTACTTATTTTTCAACCGACTTTAAAAAGGAGGAGGTTCTCAATTGAACTGTATGTTTTTTTTATGTGTGTTACCTCAGATCTTTTGACAGGGTGAACCGATTTTTATGATTCTTCTTTTATTTAAAAGCTAGTGCTTCCCGTGTAGTCCCATATAAATTTTATCAAAATCGGTGTACTACTTTATTATATAATTACCAAAAACCAAAAACAATAATGTAAAAATGTACTAAGTTGTTGCGATGGAAGTCGGTTTTTTAACGTGTTTAGCGTTTTTATTTAGTCCACAATTGGTAGCCCCTTGGCATCATCTCACCTGATGGTAAGTGACGATGATGCCGAAGATGTAAGCAGGCTTACCAATGCAATGGCCATGGGGAACTAACTATTTTATCTTCTAGCCGGAACACATTAATGTTGTTAACATTGATGTTTGGCGGCAAGACTTAGATAAGATGGTGGTAAATAGTCAGTCGGGCTCAGAACGTGCCCTTCCACCAACCAAACCGAGTCTTACATAGTTAGAATCCGCCGGGTATCGAACCCGCGACCTACCGATTTGAGGCTAAATGGACTGAACTATTACGCCACGGAGGCGGTTATGTCAATAAACTTTTTCTATAAAAAGTTTGAGTGCGTTTGGCTGCACCTTATCCGATGCAGCCGAGGAGGTAACACGCAAGCTCAAATAGTGCATATTCACTCTCGTCTTGAAGATTCCTAAATTATACAAATCGGGTGTTTGCAAGGAATCCAACCCCTTGGCAGTTCGCATGACTAAATAACTTCACGTATTGTGTGGGTGGATGATGTTAATATAGGTACAGTATAGAAACTCGGTGTATTGTAAAGTATTGAAGCGTCGGTGGCTCAACCGGTAACGACTCGGTCCTCCTAACCAGAGGTGCCGGGTTCAAATCCGGACGACGAATGTACCAATGAGTTTTTCGAAACTTACGTACATATACTCACCGATTGCTTTAACGACGAAGGAAAACATCGTGAGGAAACCTGCATACACCTGCGAAGAAACTCGAAGGTTGTATGTGAAGTCGACCAACCTGCACTGGGCCCGTGTGGTCGACTAAGGCCCGATCGACCTAATTCGGGGTAGGCTCGAGCCCCTCGGTGGGGACGTATATGAGTTGATATGATGATGCGTTTTTACAGTTTTTTGTTGGTATTTTTCTTTGTTATAAATAATGCTACGGTATTTAAAAAAAATATGGCTTACTATTATACTTATTCTTTAAATAAATTAATGGTGTCTGAAAAAGTTAAAATACAAATATAGAAGGAGCTTATGTCATGTTGTTTTGCGGGATTATACAAGAAGAAATATTGCAATACTAGAAATGTTAAATCTCACAAACGTAGAGAAAATATAAGACTGACTGAGAGACAATTAAACAACTTAATTTGAGTTAAGACATATAAATTTTCATATATATATATATATATATATATAAATATATATATATATATATATATATATATATATATATATATATATATATATATATATATATATATATATATATATATATATATACATATACAGGATGTAACATAAAGGTGCGGTGGTACTTTAAGGTAGGCTTGTACTTATCAAACTGAGCAACTTTTGTTCTGTAACTTTGCTGAAATCGCATTTTTTATTTTAATTTTTCGTACAAATCGGTCAGCTGATTAAACGGTTTTGTATGAAAAATCCAATAAAAATTTCGCGATTTCAGTAAAGTGGCAGAACGAAAGTTGCTCAGTTTGATGAGTACAAGCCCACCTTAAAGTACCACCACAACTTTATTTTACACCCCGTATATAGTTCTTATCGCACGCGCGGCATGAAAACTAAACGGAAGCAAAATCGAGTATTAAGAGGCTTGTGAAGCTGCGACTTCTCATACTCTTCTCTTAAATGTTAACCGATTTGGACCAATTTTTGATAGGTTGTCAGTCAGAACAAGAGCTAGGCTTGTACGTTTTTGTTTTTTTTTGATAAAGTTAATAAGTTAATTTTTATTTTTTATTTCATACAAAACTAATTTCGGCCATTTTTAAAAATTATAATCAGTAATATAGAAGACGAATCGTATAAGCCTAGCTTTTGTTCTGACTGACAATCTGTGAAATTGGTCCAAATCGGTTAACATTTAAGAGGTGAAAATTGTTATCGCCATTTGTATGAAAAGTCGTATTTTCGCCGTGGGTTCACAGTCCTCTTAATCAGTGTCGAAAAAACAAAAAACTTTTATGTGCAAGCTTTTGTTTAAAAATGTCAGGACAAGGCTTAGGCTCCACGGCCGTTCCGCCTAAATTCGATCTTTATGAGTAAACTCCAGTCGTGCGTTGGAGCTGACACGCACACTTTTTTTTCAGGTGGCTGGGCGAACCCTCTCATATCAACCTGGTATGCTGATTACGCCTCGGTTGTGTATTCTCTTTTCTCTGACCGCATAAAGACTTGGCTTACTATAAATGAGCCATTCGTTCCTTGTGACTTGCTATACAATACAGGCGCTATAGCTCCAGTGGTGCCGAAAAATGATAAGATTGCTCCATATTTGTGCAGCAAGCATATCTTACTGGCGCACGCGAAAGCTTGGAGGATCTACGATGAAAAATACAAGCCCAAATTTCACGGTAAGTTTTTGTGGTGTTTTTGAACTACATAACTTAGCAGGATCCTCGCTCTTTGTATACAGGATGTTAAAAAAGTAAAGAACACAGGAAAAATATAATGGAAAATCTATAGAATCTATTATATGAATCTAAATAATGTACTATAATCTAAATCTGTAATCTAAATAATCTATACTATTAATCAATGACTTCTATATTACTGTGCCATTAATTTACTTTTCCGAACAGGCTGAGAAATTACCAAGAATAAAATGTGTAGGTAGATATAGCTCACTGTAAGAATATTCGTTAGGCACAGCATGTAGTATGTATGTACCATTTTAAGGGGTTCTGTGACCCACGGATACCCTATTACTAAGCCTCCGCTGTCTGTCTGTCGGTCTGTCCGTCCTTTAGCGGGCTGTATTTCATGAACTATAACAGGTAAACAGTAGAATTTTTTTTTAGAATTTGTATTTCTGTTGCCACTATAAATACATATACAAAAATTATAAAATAGGTAGAAAAATAAGGTGTCCATACAAAAAAGCGTGTTGTTTTATAGGTCTTTGAAGATTTTTTTTATTTAGCTCTATCGTAAAAACGGCCATACATACAGGCGTGAAACTTGATGTGGTTATAGTACTAATACTGAAGTAGAACAAAAAAATAAAAAAATCGGCGAATTGTAAGTCACACTCGCGCTAAGGAGTCCGAACTGAATGACAAAAAAAGCATTTTTTTTTGTCGCTCGCGTTGATGTCTTTTGTTTGTAATGTGAATAGGTATCATCAATTGTCCTTATGCTATGTAGTTGTGTGGTGGTATGAAACTATCGGAGTTCTAGTCCGACTCGCACTTACGTCTATGAACCGGTCAAGTGTGAGTCGGACTCGCCCACCGAAGGTTCCGTACAAATTTGTAGGTACATATTATAAATCATAACTTCTTTTTACTAAGTCATAACAATGCAAACTGTTAGGTACTACATACACAAAACTTATTAGGTACCTACCATTTATTACATAACAAAAATGGCAAAGTTTTTTTTCACTCTTCGTCATATTAAATAGAAAACTATACGTCATAAAATTAATTTAAAATCTGTTTAAGCTTGTGCCAATGAAGCCTTTCATACGATATTCCATATGATATCGTATCGTTAACTCAATTCAAAATTTGGACCGCCGTTCCTTACATAATTGATTACGTACTTTAAATAAAAACTATTTTTTATGATCTAATTACAAATTTATAGTTTTCAGATTTTTCCTTATACTTGTATAGTATAAGACGATACTACTTGCCAAATTTCAGAGTTCTAGGTCCATGGAAAATACCCTATGAATTTTGATTCCCTTGAGAGTGTCGAAATATATGGAAAATAAATTAAAAAATCCGTAAAATGCGCTCATCGAATGATTTCCACCATAAATTGATGGT
This sequence comes from Coleophora flavipennella, assembly GCA_947284805.1. Lineage (NCBI taxonomy): Eukaryota > Metazoa > Arthropoda > Insecta > Lepidoptera > Coleophoridae > Coleophora > Coleophora flavipennella. The sequence goes on along the minus strand of OX369262.1, from coordinate 5,475,110 downwards.
ATCGCGCTATACGAGTATCTACAATTTAATTGAGGAACGGAGTTAAGTTTATTTTCTTAATGAAAAGATACTAATTAAGGAATAATTTCAGGTCAAGTGTCATTGGTCAACCACGGTATATGGTATGAACCCATGATCCCCAATGATGATGATGAACTAGCAGAGCTTATGATGGAAAATAAGGTAATAATCTCAGATCATAAGGAAATAAACAGAATTACCCACACCACTCCTCGCAAGGGCGTCTATAACGTTATTCAATTTGTATGGGAAATATAGTGCGTGCCACATAAGTTGAGACTTGACACACCACGTAAAATATTAAAAAGATAAAGTAGGAAGATGGTTTACGACGTTTACACCTATATGTCAAAAGAAGCAAAGTATTATGGTTAACTATGTATTATGAATAACTATTTCTTACACTTGCTTTTTTATATTTTTAATGTTTTATGTGATGTGTCACGTCTCATCTTTTTTGTTTTTTCTGGGTTCGAAATTATCAATATAATTATTTTCTTTCATAATTATCCGATAATAATTAGATATTTATCCAATAATTATCGGCGTTGATTCTCAATTTTGGCTTTTTTATTTTTTACTAAAAATACTAAAATACAAAAATATTATGTAGAAATAAGCTAAATAACTAAATAATTTTAATTGTTTAAGCGTAAGTTTAATCTCGGTTATTACTAATTAACAATTTCGTTTTTGTGACTTTTATTCTGAATTCAAGGTTTGACGCGTTTCGATTCGTCACGAAACGTCAAATTGTGTTCGGATACAAATGGCAGAACATAGATCGAGGCTAGCGTTTTGTCAAAGATCAATAATATTGCCGTTTTGTTTTTGCAGTTGATTTTATAATTATCAAAGTTATAATCATCGGCAATTATCATGGTATTATCCCTTCGATCCCTAATTTATTTTAGACTTACTACTGATAGAATAGTAATGTCATATGCTTCCTGTACCTAACTTGCTTTGCTTGTTTCACTTTTATTTTTACAAGCTTAAAAAACAAAAAAACGAGTTAATAACATTTAGTTAGTTTGGGACAAATCTTGGAAACTAAATTAGAACTACTTCCTAATTTCCGATTGAGCTGAAATTTTGTGTATAGATTAAGTTCGGAGAACAACGTTCAGCCAGTTCCCCATTGCGGGGAATCTTGGTAAGCCCGCTTCCATCTTCGGCAACATCGTCACTTACTACCAGGTGAGATGTTGTCAAGGGTTTAGCAATTGTGAATAAAAAAAAACGTCTTTAATGATTTTGGTCGACGGAAATCTTTAATCAAACATACTCCTTCTGCGCTCGAAGGTAACAAGCTTGGCTCAAAGCGCCACCCAAAATCATACGAACACAATACTTCTAAACCAAGCATGGCAGTAGATACTTCAGCTCTCCGCTAGACGATGGTCATGATTTTGGTCGTTTGGCTCCTTCGTCGCTCGAAGGTTACAAGCTTAGCTCAAAGCGCCACCCAAAATCATACGAACACAATACTTCTAAACCAAGCATGGCAGTAGATACTTCAGCTCTCCGCTAGACGATGGTCATGATTTTGGTCGTTTGGCTCCTTCGTCGCTCAAAGGTTACAAGCTTAGCTCATAACGCAACCCAAAATCAAACGAACTTAATTCTTCTAAACCAACTTAAACTCTCCGTTAGATGGCGGTCACGATCTAGGTCAACGAAAACACAACATAAGTAAGTGACTTATTTTCGCGAAAAGCGTCAATTACCACTATAAGTGTATTTTGTTCAGAGTGTATAGGCCCCGAATTAAAATTATGTATTTATATGTCGTGGCCATATCATAGAATTGGATATTTCATGTAATGGTTGACCAGAGAATTGGCAAGATCATGAAATGGTTGATCAGATCACGAAATGGCCGGGCATATCATGCTAAACTAAATTGAACTTTCAGGTTCCGGTCGGACACCACCACGTTGGATTCCGCCCGGCTGCTCATTGTATTCAAGACCGATCTCGATGGAGGGTGCGCAATATGCGCAAGCATGTGCTAGCAGTCCATTACATTTTTTTCCATCGTGTGGATGTGGTACGCTGCCGCGGCATATACGCGGAGCTGTCCGTTTGATTATTATTATAGCCAGATTCGTGAATTAAACTAGGATTCTATTTGCTGCTTTCCAGCGAATAAAATGGTGCATATACTCGAACATACTCGGTGGCCTAATAGCAAGGGCCCCTACCTCCTGGCCAGGAGGTCGTGGTTCGAATCCTGCCACGTACCAATGTGTTTTCGATTTTTGATTTCATATGTACGTTTATCCGACGCTTTTACGGTGAAGGAAAAAATCGTAAGGAAAACTGCACACGCCAGCGAAGAAACTCCAAGGTTGTGTGTGAAGTCGACCAACCCGCACTGGGCCCGTGTGGTAGACTAAGGCCCGATCGTCCTAATTCAGGGTAGGCTCGAGCCGGTGGCGACGTATATGAGCTGATATGATGAAGAATAATTATACCGTAGTATGATTTATATGATTTAATTTCAGCTTGGACGCTATACTTATCCTGTATACTCCAAGGAAGGTGGATGGCCACCAAGCATAGAAAAACGCTTAGCTGAGTTCAGCAAAGCGGAGGGCTACGCAACGTCTAGATTACCATCTTTCAGTGCTGAAGAGAAAGAGTTAGTTAAAGGTAGGTACTGATCTATGTTTTGATTTGCTTCGATCAAGCAACGACGGTTTGTATGGAAACCTAAGTTTCAAGTTTCAACACAACTTTGATCGCGTTGTACACGTCCGCAGGTGTTATCGCGCAATGTAAGTAAGTTGTTAGTATGTTATAGATCGCGACCACAGATGATAATAATAGTACAAGTACAGATGAATTACTCGCAATGACGCTTTAAATGAATAGCAACTCTCGCTACGCGGTAATAAAGAACAGTCTAGTACGCAACCACGCTTAGTGCCTCCAGTTTTACTTCAACATACCTATACATATACCGATAACAATCGCGCTTTTACGGAAGAATGAACTAAATCAATGCGCATGAGGGATTCTTTTGCGTTGGCCGGTCGTGTGTTGTAGCATTTACTGATCAACCGGCAGGGTTGTGAGACCGCGCGACGAACATGTTTCAACTTGCGCACTCGCTCGCTCGATAATCGCTCCGCTTTCTGCACGAGTTGACAACCGACTGACGAGCGCGGCCTGGAGGCCGCGCCAATGTGTAGGTACTTATCTCGCCCTCTCGCCCGAGTGACGGGAGCCTGCCACAGATGATAATAATAGTACAAACGACAATCTTTATTACGGCTCTGAAGTTGGTCGCAAGACGCATCGCAATAGCAAAGTTTAGGTGTTAGTAGGATGAAAAGATACCTACTACTTGGTCATATTGGCGCAGTAAGCACTCGCTTCACAGTTCAGTTCAGTAGTAAAGTTTGACGCAAGCTGTAAAAGTTTTTTTTTGCAGTAAGCCACTCACAATAAAAAGAAAATATGTAATCCAAAAATTAGATGTAAAGAAATAAAATTTTGAAAATCCGGCCAAGTGCGAGTCAGACCCACGCACCGAGGGTTACGTACCACCACACGAGTACAACAATAATAATTATTTATTTCAAACAAAATGAATCCACGCGAGTCACAGAAAACTTATTTTTTACATTTAGAGTAGGATGAGATGAGATGATGCCAGGGCTTACCAATTTGTGAATTTAAAAAGTTCGGACTCCTTAGCGCGAGTACGACGCACACTTGGTCAGTTTTCATCGATGTTAGTTTTACTCTAAGATTAATCACACTAACTTTTACATTGTATGTATTTCCGTTTTTACGATAGAGTAAAAACAAGAAAAACTTTCAAAATAGGTTTCTTGTATGGCAAACCCCTTAAATTTTATTATTTGTTGGTTTTTTTCTATTCACAATTTGGTAAGCCCTTGGCGTCATCTCACCTGATGGAATAACACAAATCTGTGAAAATATCAGCCGGTTACCATATACTACGTTTAAAAAAACCGCCCTTTTAAGCCGGACAGACAGGCAGAAAGCATAGGCTTGTATAGGCTTCGTAATAAGATCCCATTACTTGGTATAGAACCTTAAAAAAAGGATCAAACAAATAAATATCAAAATAATAACAGACTAAGAAAACACTGAAAAATTACGACAAGGTCTCTTTCTTTTTTCTTTTGTATGACAATAGTTATTTATGACACAAGGGTGGTAAAAAGGTAAATAACAAATGAGTGACATTTGTAAGCCCTAGCCGCAGTTTGTCATTTCCTTTTACACCCATGTATCATGCGACATTTTTCAATACAGTTGTGACAAAATAGGTAAAATAAATAACGACCGTGACAGGAAAACAAAATAAGTACATGGGTATACCTATCAAGGTTTTGGCAATCAAAGTTCATTTTAAATGTCCGAGGAGTAATCACACTTTGTTTTTTCCTATATTTTTTATTACATATATTCGAGTATTAATTATTCATAATTTTATTCGTATTCACAATTAAAACAACTCAATTCAGCTTTACGAAAATTGCGCCATATTCAATTTAGTGGGCGCATGTACGGATGCGTATTTTTTTTTAAATATTATAACCTTATATAGATTACAATAGGGCTTGGGATAAATATATTGCAGGCATTAAAACCTCCTTTTAAAAGACGACCCATTCCTTGGTGTAACCTATGCGCTTCATTCATATTTATTCTATTTATTTATCGTCATTTACCACCATGTGAGATGTTGTCAAGGGTTTACCAATTGTGAATAAAAAATAAAAAAAAACCTTTCTTCACAAAGATATATTCCAAAGAGAATCTAATCAGCTAGCGTTATGTACTAACCTCACGGAGGAACAACCTGTCTTTTTTAAAATTCTCCTTCAATAGTCTTAAAGAATATTCTGTATCTTTGGTTATTATTATTTTTTATTTGCTAGAAATGTCTTGTTTCTCAGAGCTACAAATAAAAAAAGTGGCAAAGTAAAAGCACGTGTACGGTAAATTAATTTTGCGCACAGTTAACTAGCATAATAATATAAAGTACCACATTTCGAGCAACTGTAATGAAAATGTCATTTATAAGCTCACCCAGATTACATCATTCTATCATTTTTAAAGTTAATCTTTTTTTTTAAAGTTATCTGACATAATTATTATTATATTAAGTCTTTATAAATTTTGTCAATGGCAAAAATTTTAAAACCAACCTTTGCGCCACTTTTGAAAAAAAACATTTAGCTTTTTATAGCAGGATAGTACTAACAGTATTACGAAAATAAAAATTGCAGAAATTTAGGTGGCCTTTGGAAGTTGAACCACCTTCTGATATGAAGCTAATGGACTTATAAGCATTACGCCACGAAGGTGGCCTTTGTTTGCGTCATACATTAAAATTTAACATTGAGTAGGTAAGTAAAGAGCAAGAGCATCACTCTCCGCTTACTCATCCTCTGTTCATGGCTCCTTCGTAACGCTAGACCAGGACATGTCCAGGACGAGCGAAGCGAGTCCGAAATTTTAGCATTACGTCTTGTGCGGCATCTCGGACTTCAAAATATTGCCTCTTATGATATTTGACTTAAGGGAGAGTTAGTAATCAGTCACGTATACGAATATGATTGTTCATGATGGACATAAGTTCGATCATGGGTTGACTATAGTCGCATGATTGTACATGATAGAACTTATGTCCGTCCAATTTTTTCCCCCTAAACTGTCAAGAACAGGATGCGATTTAATGTTTACCTTTTGCTCGTTTCACAGTTGTATATGTATTCGAATCTCTGTCTTCTTCTAGGCAATCTGAAATTCATAGGTCAATCTGTAGCAAGCTGTAGCGACACAACTGTGTGTTACAGAATTCTTTTCACAATAGCCGTTCATCTTTTTCTCGGGAAGAGGAATCCTATCGGATGTCAGCATCCATTGCACATGCCTGTTAGGCCTCGAAAACTGATACGATATTTACGTTCTTGTTGTACTATAATTTTGGCAGACGCCCAACGTAATCACATTTTCTCTACCAATTATTATAAAACGTGCCACCAAAGATGAGACTTCAAACACCACGTAATTGGAGAATCTTGGTAAGCCCGCTTCCATCTTCGGCATCATCGTCACTTACCATCAGGTGAGATGATGCCAAGGGCTTACCAATTGTAGATAAAAAAAAACAAATAAAAAAACTCGTACACGTCGTAAATCATCTTCCTACTTTGTATTTTTAATGCTTTATTTATTTATTTACACATATAGTACACTAAAACAATTTCGTAATGTTATACTATAATATAGTGTACAGTAGGCGGTCTTATTGCTAAAAACAATCTCTTCTTTACGTGGTGTTTCAAGTCTCATCTTTAGTGGCACGCACTATACAGGGTAATAGGGTCTAAAAGTGTCTAGACAAGACATTTGACGATAGTATAAGGTTTTACTGAACCATTACAATGCCTTAGGAAGATTGTGAACCTGCAATTTTTACACAAATGGCGAAAATGATTTTCACCTCTTAAAAGTTAACCAAATTTGACCAATGTTTGATAGATTGTCAGTCATGACTCATGACAAAAGCTAGATCTATAGGTTTTTGTTTTTTCAATACAATTTAATAAGTTAAATTATATTTTTCAGTGTTTTTATTATTTACATATTATTAATCGATAATTTAAAGACGAAACTAAACAAACTTAGGTTTTCATCTGACTGACCACCTATCAAAAATTCATCAAAATCGATTGATTTTTAAACCGATCCAGTAGGTTACTTACCTAGCTTGACAAAGAGTATGCAAACCTGGAACGTTAACGTGCCGAAAATCCTTCAACGGGAGGTCAAAATCTCTATCGCCGTTTGTATAAAAAAATCTAACTTTCGGTCTTTTCTCCAGGTACATACGACTTCTTCGCATTGAATCACTACACCAGCCGCTTGGTCCGTAAGGCGCGCCCTGGCGAAGAGATAGGCTCCTGGCCATTTGATGGTGCACCGGACTTTAAAGCTGTATTAGAATCGAAGCCTGAATGGAAGCAGGGCGCTGCTTTTTGGTTCAAGGTAAGTTTGCAAGGGTTTCTTTATCGAAGATATTAGTGTGTACGTAGTACGTAGTATTAGTGTGTAAACCAAAGAACCCCGTACCAAAATTATAGAAAATGTGGTTTCAGTTAAATATTCTGAGATTTTGATATAATATAGATTTTAACGTCCTGAACAAAAGTCTCATAGGGGCTACCACTGTTGCCGAGTCCCTTTCAGAGTTACGACTGATTTTGTATCAGACAACAAATCATTAATTAGATGCAATTACCAACTATTTATTTAAACAATTGACATTAGATTGAACCTACATTGCGACATTGTTGGTGTGTGTACTAGAGTCGATTTCCTTGAGGGTACAAAATCAGTCGTAACTCTGAAAGGGACTCGGCAACAGTGGTAGCCCCCATAGAGACTTTTGTTCAGGACGTTAAAATCTATATTATATCAAAATCTCAGAATATTTAACTGAAACCACATTTTCCATACTTTTGGTACGGGGTTCTTTGGGACTAATTCACGATGTTTATTAACAGGAATACCCAAAAGGCCTTCGTCAACTATTGTCCTGGATAAAAAATCAGTACGGAGATGTTAGTATTATGATCACTGAGAATGGAATCCCAACTGTGGGGCCTGAGCTCCAGGACGATGACCGGGTGCAGTTTTACAAAAGCCACTTGAAACAGGTAGGTAAAGTAAAGTTTTTATGATTGTATTTAGAGGTGAGTGTTGCGCGAACCGCAAGCAGCACTCGAGCGTAGATATGAGTTTCTTCCGGATCCCTCGAGAAATATATCGGTCTATTCGATCAGCAGTCTATGTCACTTCCACCCTCTCTACTATTTCTATGCAAAAATCACGCCAATCCATGGCTCTGTTTCGACGTCCGCGCCGACGTGCTGCGATGGTGGAAATGAGTTTTAGACAGATCTTTCTTTAACCGCCTTCGAGGCGTAATGGTTAGTCCATTCGCTTCACACCAGGACGTCGCGTGTTCGATTCCCAGCGGGGTCAACTTTGTAAGACTCGGTTTGGTTGATGGTAGGGCATTTTCATAGCCCGCCTGACTAGCTACCACCATATTATCTAAGTCTTGCCGCCAAACATCAGTGTTAACAGCATTTATGCGTTCCGGCTTGAAGATGAGATATTCAGATCCCCATTGCGTTGGGGAATCTTGGAAAGCCCGCTTCCATCTTCGGCATCATCGTCACTTACCACCAGGTGAGATGATGCCAAGGGCTTATCAATTGCGAATAAAAAAAAGAAAAATCAATATCGGGCTATGTTAATATTAGTAGTCAATATCATTTCCCACTCGCTCAACCACTTCTTTGCAAAAAATTACAACAATATAAGTATTATAATCCGTTACTCGGTTGAAATATTGGAGAAACTAACCAAATAAAGAGTCCCCTCGGGAACTGTATCAGACAATGCTATTTTCACAATATGAAATGATGACCTTCTCCATGCCAAATTTCGTCAAGATTGGTTGAGATGTTGAAGCGTGAAGTGGTAACAAACAAAAGAAGACATTTTCACTTTTATAATAGTAGTAAGGATGACAGACACTGACTATCCAGCGTGACGCAACTACCTATCTTCAATTTGTAGCAATAGTTTTCCACGTCTTATTCTTTGATATTCAGTTATCGAGGCAACAGAGGTTTACAGATCTGCTCAAGACCACTGTCGACCCCCGTATTAGATGTATTAGATACCCATTATCATGACTTACACAGTTCCCAGTGAGCCCAGGAACTTCACGTACTAAGACCCAATTCTCCATTCCCACATTTACTACCTCCTCATGGTTTAGGCCATTAGTTTTACATCAAGAGATCGCGGATTCGATTCCTGGCGGAGTTTAACTTTGTATGACTCGATTTGGTTGGTGGAACGGCATTTTCTAAGCCCGCCTGATTAGCTACCAACATCATAATATAAGTCTTGCAGCCAAAAATCAATGCCAACAACATTGATGTGTTCCGGCTTGAAGATAAGATAGCCAGTGCATCATTGCGTTTGGGAATCTTGGTAAGCCCGCTTCCATCTTCGGCATTATCGTCACTTACCATCAGGTGAGATACTGCCAAGAGCTTAGCAATTGTCAATAAAAAAAAACACGACCAGCGCAGCGATGGTTTCCACTTCTTTGGCATTGATCGTTTATAATGCAGATGGTCAAGTAGTGGATTTATCTGCCGGCGTCTGTATTTGCTGATCAGTATACGTAGACTATAGGAATTTTCAAGGCGAGAGTGAATACACAATATTTAAGCTTGTACATACAGTAAGTAAATCGTCAGCAGCATTGTCACTTACAATCAGGTGAAGTGCTACTCAACGCAATACAATCCCTACTAATATTATAATTGCGAAAGTAACTCTGTCTGTCTGTTACGCTTTCCCGCAAAAACTACTGAACGGATTTGGCTGAAATTTGGTAGGTAGACAGATTAGGACCTGGATTAAGACATAGGCTACTGTTTACCACGCTCGCGAGCCGCTTGCGGCTCGCGCACTGCGCACCCTCGAAAAGTCATAGAAACGTCCACGCGGGTGAAGCCGCGGGAAACAGCTAGTTTTTAATAAAAGATTGTTTAAGTACTACATCTTTAAAAACCATGGCGCCATTTAAGGCCCGATCGCCCTAATTCAGGGTAGGCTCGAGCCCCTCGGTGGGGACGTATATATGAGCTGATATGAACGTTTAATATGCCAAATTATAATTTTGCCATTTTATTGCAGGTGCTGTTGGCAATCAAAGAAGATGGTGTGAACGTGACCGGGTACGTGGCGTGGTCGCTGATAGACAGCTTCGAGTGGCTGGACGGCTATGCGTTAGTATTTTACAAATATTATAATCCGCGGCCTATAAGTTGACACAAGTTATGCAAATAAATTTATTAGATAAAACAGTATAAGAATACATATTAAACACTCGATCTCCACACTAGGCAGAGCCTGTATCGTGGACATTTCCATGGAATTGTGGTAAACATCCACTGTTTATATCCTGAAAAGTGCGCGCGTGTGTATTGAAAGTAGGTATGTGATTGAGAATGAGTGTAAAAGTGTGTGTGTGAGTATTGTGTCCTTATTTTATAATTTCCAGTAGTGCCTCAATATCTTTATAGCTCAAGGTTTTCAAGAATTTTTGTAAAGTAGACTTACGTTTGTTATTAAGTAACTCAGAAATATTTACCTGTTTACTTATATTGTTGAACACAAAAATGGCGGTCGTTCGCGCAGGGGAGCATTTGGGAGTAGCGCGCCCCATCGCGTCAGTACCGATGTACGATAACCGCACTTCGATTCAGTAAGACCTGAAAATATGACACTGCGCATTGGAACCTACTTATTGAAGAGCTCTTTCATCATATCAGTCGAAAGACGTCCACTGCTGAACAAAGGCCTCCCCCAAGTATTACCACAACGACTGGTCCTGCGCTGCCCGCATCCAGCGGCTTCCCTCGACCTTCACTAGGTCGGCCTGCCTACCGGTGCGCGGTCGCCACTCGAGAACTCATTACACCTTGGTTATCATAATTATATCAATCGAAGGACGCCCACTAATGGTCTGACGAAGATACCGAAGAAGGAAAGAATGACACTTTCTTAAAGAGTTGAGAAACTTGATGTCACGTCTCCATTGCCTGAATGTATGGATGCTAATATTAACAGTTGATTTTAACCGCCTCCTTGGCATAATGGTTCCTCCATTAGCTTCACAACAGGAGGTCGCGAGTTAGATTCCCGGTGGAGTCTAATTGTGTAGACGTAAGACGTAAGCGGGCTTACCCAGATTCCCCAACGCAATGGGAAACGGCTATCTTATCTTGCCGGAACACATTAATGATGTTAACATTAATGTTTGGCGGCAAGATTTAGATATGATGGTGGTAGCTAGCCAGCGGGGGTTTTAGAAAAAACCCTTGCACCAACCAAACGGAGTCTTATAAAGTAAGACTCCGCCGGGATTGGAACCCGCGACCTCTTGATGTGTAGTTAAGGCGGTATATTGGCAAATAAGCAGTGAGAAGTGCTTACCAAAAATAATCAGGAAAATTATTCCAGTTTAATTTTTCGGCCTGTAAAAAAGGTATGTTATTTATTATTTATTTATTTATATAATTATTAATCGAAAAAATGAGTACATAGGTAAACATTAGACCCACAAAACTGAATGATCAGTTTGTCTGTGGGATCAACAGTCTCACAATTATACGTTACAATCATAGATAAGACTGTGGTACTTAACAAGATTCTAAGTGAATCGGTACGTCGTATGCAAGAGCAAAACTACATTACAGGCTGTTCATGAAAAAATTTTTTAACAGATTTTTAAATTTCCTTTTTTTATGTTCGAGTCTAATAGCCGCGGGCAAACTGTTCATGAGATATGGTAAACGTTTTCTCAGTGTTCTGTCGCCGTAGTAGTTTATTCAAGTATATTCAAGGATATTACCTAGGGCCCTTGTAAGTTCATTACACGGTTAAATTAACTTGACTTGATCATAAAAAAATCCAAAACATAGCATAAATTGAAGCAAAGTGAAGCAAAGCCTGTAAACATTTGTAGGAAAAAATATTTCATTTAAATTTGAAATGTACTCGTATATCATAATTTTCTTATATTCAAACAACGTAGTCTATGTTTATTCAAATTTAATTTAGTTCACTTTTTCGAAACTTTTTAACGAAAAATCATTGAAAAATTGCAAAAGTGTAGTTATTTTCTTTACACTTTACATGTAAAGAAAAAGACAGAGACAACTGTTTAATGAATGCCTCGCCCTCTACGTAACCATTATGCCAAGGAGGCGGTCACGCCATAATGTGTTATTTATGGTCGTTTATTTCTCAATCGCAGGACCAAATTCGGACTGTACGAGGTGGACTTCAGTTCACCCCAGCGCACTCGCACTCCGCGTGCGTCAGCCAAGTTCTACAAACAAGTCATCAAGAGACACTCCTTGGATTTGTCCAAAAAGTATACAGATGAACTATACATGTAGTTTTATTCTTTAAACATAAATTTACTAGTGCGAGTGGTCAAACGACTTAAAAAACCGGCCAAGTGCGAGTGGAACTCGCGCACCGAGGGTTCCGTAACACCACACAAGAACTTTTATGAGCTTTTTAAATGCTGACTAAATTTCTACATTTCGACTTGGATAACTTTCCTAGCTAAGCAAAGGAATAAAGATTCGCTAAAAAATATATTTTAATTTTATTGTAGGTAACTAAAATTTACAATTTTTGGTCTTTTTTATTTACTTCTCACTCATTTTGGTGTATATTTACGCAAATTACACAAATTTTTTAATTTTTTTTACTTGAGTTTTTCTTTACTTGGGACTATGAGACCTTGCTTAATGCCCAATTTCATTATTTTAGATCAAAGGGAAGTACCCCATAAGGTTTCTAAAATACGTAAATAAAAGGGCCATAATATGGCTGTATCTTTTTATTGCTCTAACCACCTTTACAGGGCTGTAGCTAGAGTCGAATTTGAGGTAGGGCATCACAGATATTATAATTAAACTAGCTGTCCCGGCGAACTTCGTACCGCCTTACATTACATTACACTGCCCTGCCCTACCCTACACTACACTACACTATCCTACCCTACACTACCCTACCCTACCCTACATACACTACACTACACTACCCTACCCTACACTACACTACCCTACCCTACACTACTCTACCCTACCCTACCCTACACTACCCTACACTACACTACACTACCCTACCCTACACTACACTACCCTACCCTACTCTACCCTACCCTACCCTACACTACCCTACCCTACCCTACCCTATCCTATCTCTCAAGTTGGATCGAACTGCACATGGTGTGCGAATTTTATTATAATCGGTTAAGTGGTTTAGGAGTCCATTGATGACAAACATTGTGACGCGAGATTTATATATATTAAGATAGACCGATTTCGCCTCATGTGATGCCATCTATACACAGAACAAAGAATTATTATAATATGAAATGAATGTCACAAACTGTGGTATATTCGGAAAAGTTTAGATATACCTTTCGCTACAATTTTTTTTTCATCTCATACTGTGAACAAAAAATTTAATTATAATAATTTATCTTAATTTTTGGTATTTTTAAGGTAGGGCATTGTGATTTCAAGGTAGGACGTTGCCCCACAATGCCCCCCCCCCTAGCTACGGCCATGCACCTTTAACTTAGAAGCTTGATTTTTTTACAAAACCCTAAAACAAACATAATTGGAATTATTTCTATGGTGCCGGTGGCTATCCTAGATAACAGTCGTTTAACCTGTTAGAGCAGTACAACTTCTGGCAGTAAAGTTTTCCACTAGCCCCACAAGCTCCATCAATCCAGGTCTGGCTCCACAAATCCATTGGTAGAGTGTGGGCCAATCTTGCCGAGACATGGAAAGAGACCCGTGCTCCAGCTGTGAGGAAGACGCTGTGGGTTGAAGGGAAACCTGAAAATAAATTATATAGCTCTATTTTTCTTCTGCGTTCTCTCACTGCTGGGGATCTGGGGATTGTGACCATTGTCGTCTTGGGTCACGTGGACTCATCATCATATCAGCCGAAAATCGTCCACTGCTGGACAAAGGCCTTCCCCAAGGATTTCCACGACGACCGATCCTGCGCTGCCCGCATCCATCGGCTTCTTCACCAGGTCGTCGGTCCACCGCGTGGGAGGCCTGCCTACGCTACGTTTTCCGGTGCGCGGTCGCCACTAAAGAACTTTACTGCCCCATCTGTCTGGTGAAAAGTACTTTGCTCGTCATGGCATCTGAACATCTCGCTGGGGTTCTTTATCTTGCAAGTATCTTGGATACGTAACAACCACAAGAATTCTCAAACCTACCTTAAGGCTTTAAGACGCCTCAGTCCGAGTAGGTTGATACGTGTTAAAATAATATCGAACGTAAGTCCATTCGTTTTAATTTCAAAGCAAAATGCGGGTTTTAACGCGGCTGTTACAATTCTCGATTTTTACTTTTAAGTAAGTTTAAAAAAATGTGTTCAATTAAACTGGAAGGTCTTAAAGTCACCGATTTTTGTGTGTTGGTTTCATTCAACATTAACTATTTGTTTTCGATAAATTTTGCAATTAATGCCAAAAGCAGGGTCTACAGTATATTTTTCTAACATGGAATATTTTTAAAATTGTATTCAATTCAATAGATTTTTTATCATTTTAAGTATATTTTTTTTCCATAGTGATAGCTTGAGACAGTCTTTCAAAAATTTGAATTGAATACTGTCATTTGTTCACGGACAGAAAGGCACACCTGTTTAACACAAATAATTTGTGTGAAAAATTTCAAGATTCTTTGGCATATGGTTCTAAAGCAAATATAAATCACAAAACTGTTCTCCAGATCACTTTCCTCATGACTAAACGAAATTTCATACATACGAGACTACCATAGCATGCATGTTACTCGCAATGGGTAAAAAATGTTAAATGTAATGGGTAAAAAATGTTAAACTCGCGTCAGGACACGTGACCTGATCGAGAATTCGTAAGACGGATGGAGTTGATTTTTTGTTGATTTTTCTGAGATGTAAACTTTTTAATGTAATATAAATTGTCATTTTTGTGTACTATAGCGCAATAAATAAATGTTGTATTCTACCAGATAAATTTATACTATAATCAAAGCAATTCGTGCAAAATTATTCCCTAACCATTCCAAAATATCAAAAATGCACAACGTTAATATTCAAGTTTTCACTTCTGCCGGCACTCCCGGAGTGCAACCCGTCGTTTTTTTCTTTCCAGTGATTAAATGGTTATGGTTATGATTTTTCTAATGTTAAAGAATGATGTCAATTGTCCAAATAGTATGAAAAAAAAAACGGCTCCAGTACTAATTTAAATTGACCAATATATAAATAATTTAAGTTTTTAGTGTTATCAAATTACTTTTTACAGTATAAAAAAGTTATTTCTCCTAATGGTTTTTTCTCTCTTTAAAATGCCTTATAAAAAACCGTATGTATGTCACCGTAAGATTAGAATAAAATCTTACGGGATTTATTTCGCGAGATTGTGAACTGTCGAAAGATTGTGAACTGTATCATATTGTTTACAATTTCACTAGTGACATTACAATAACACTAAGCGAAGTGAAAAACACTAGATAAATGAGCTCGCGAAGCGAGCGATGTTAGGTTCGGTCAGGTTTGATCGATTTAACAGTCAAAGAGCCTCGCGAAACCCTGGGTAGCAGAATGCTTCGCAGCAGAATAAATTATCGGTTTTATTCGGAGGTACTAGAATAGGCCGTGATATTGTGATCCGATTCACAATTTACCGTTATATTATAATCTAACTAGTGAGATTGTAATATCGCGGTTTTCACAATATCCCAGTGACATGCACATTTAGTAATATTCTCTAATATAACTTTCTGAAGTGATTGACTCCTCAGCATTGCAGTATGGAATTTCCGCCTTCACTGATAATATGAGGTCAATGTTTTAGGTCTGTGGAAAGATCTCATAAAATAACTTTCACAACGCCATCTGGGGGCAAAAGAGCCCAGACAGTGACTGTTCTGAGAAATTACCGACCAAGGATTTGTTTGACGACGTGTCGACTAAAGTTTAAGACTTGAGCAATAGTAAAACCCATAATATAATATCTTTAGTTATAGAGACTACTTCACTATTTAGTCAATTGTATCCTATCCCACATTAGCACACTTAGGAGCCCGCTGGAGTTCATAAATCCCATACAAACGTAGTATTTGATTCATTTGTTATCCAAACAACCGATTTTTAAATAATTGTATATTGTTAAACGGATGACGCATATCTGTGTCGGTATCGCATTACTTTTTTGAAAAACGAAACAGGAATCCATTATTAACCAATAAACTTGTTTTCCGTTTTTTTACCTTGAAAACCAATTTATTGGAAAATAATGGATTTCTGTTTCGTTTTTCAAAAAAGTAATGCGATACCGACATAGATGTACGTCATCCGAACTTATGAACTCCAGCGGGCTCTTATGGAACAGATATAAAAAGGATAGTTAGTACATTTATTTCACACTTTTCTGTAGACATAGTCCATTTCTCTTAGTTCCTTGCTAGTCTTCTAGCAACGTCCAGAGATGCTTATTTGTAACCCGATATCGCTTGTAGGTGAAGAGTGACAAATATTAGGTTTAATCGCGGGGCTTCGGGTGCCGAATCTGACTACTTTTTACTACACGAGCACCACCACTGTGTCTGTGATGCGGCACAGGGGTGGACTTGGGTAATTACCTACACGATTTTTTGGTTCAAAATGTTGCTAATATGTTTTTCTTGAATTCCGTCAAAAAGCGGCAACCCGCTAATGTATACCTACGGCAGCACAGAAGGAACTTTTTGGTTTACGTGTTATATCCTCGGCTGCATCGACACTTACCATCAGGTGAGTTGCAGTTAGACGCACTCAAATTTTTACAAAAAAATAAAATAGTATAAACGAGACAAAGAAACGGATGTAGTAACACAATAAGAGTTAGGCTCTTCAGGAAAGTTGACCTACAGTCCTGGAGGACCACGATGGAAAGAGGAGGAGGATATTTCGCTACTAATCAGCTGCTTCTGCGAGAAGGTCTAAAGGTAGACTTCCGTGGCTTGGGGCCGACATCATGGCCGGCGGTCATAGTTGCACTATGGAAATGTATGGCGCCGCTTCCGAGGGCCGCGGCAGTATATATTTTCATTTTAGCCGATCGGCTTCTCAGGCCTTGGAAGCGGCGCCATACGTTTCCATAGTGCGACTATGGCCGCCGGTGGCCGAAGACTGACGTCTCATGTCGGTCACAAGGTACGAAAGTCTACGGCGCTTTACACACAACGGGGCGGGGCGGGCCGGTCAATTTCGCCGCCAACGATAGCACAAAGGGAATCCTATACTATACCAACGCACATGGAGGACAAAAAGACCGCGCCGCCTCCATGTGCGTTGGTAGTATAGGATTCCCTTTGTGCTATCGTTGGCGGCGAAATTGACCGGCCCACCCCGTCCCGTCGTGTGTATATACTACCAACGCACATGGAGGCGGCGCGGTCTTTTTGTCCTCCATGTGCGTTGGCAGTATAGGTCCCTTTGTGCTATCGTTGACGGCGAAATTGACCGGCCCGCCCAGCCCCGTTGTGTGCAAAGCGCCTTACAGTACCCATAGTATAATCCCCTCCAGACAAAGTCACGAGGAGCCCCACTAATATAATCTATAAAATTATCATCATCATATCAGCCAAAAGACATCCACTACTGGACAAAGGCCTCCCCCTAGGATTTCCGAAATAAGTGATCTTGCACTGCCCGCATATTTACCGGGTCATAAAATAAACCATGGTTACATATAAACAATACTAGTAAAATTAATTAGGTTTTGGGACAGTCGTCACATTAGGTTATTGGGCGTGCATTGAAGCTTCGACCAATATAACAGATATGGACCGGTCTACGCAATCAGCGGTTTTGATGCCTACAGAATGAGTGCATTCGCTCATTTTGGCTTAAATAAGCTAATCAAATGATCAGCATTCCCCTAATGGTTTAAAGGTCGAAATCAGTGTAATTTATTATATCACTAGCTTTTTCCCGCGGCTTCACCCGCGTGGACATCGTTTTAATGACTGTCTTTAAGGGTGATTAGTAAATTATGTCTTTTCGCATCTACTCAACCATCTCTGTGCAAAAAATCACAAAAATCGAGTATTTTTTCAGTTCCCTCAGGAACTGCATCAGATTATGCTATTTTCCCGGGATAAAAAGTAGCCTATGGCCTTCCCCGTGACACAGGCTACCTGTATGCCAAATTTCATAAAGATTAGTCAAGATGTTGAAGCGTGAAAAGGTAACAAACAAACAAACAAACACATTTATAATATTAGTAAGGATTCGTGCTACATTCCAAGTTTGTCTCTCTATATCTCTCATATCTGTCATTGTTTATATTTAAACGAGACTCGGTAGACTGTATAGCGGGGTGAGTGTGTGTTTGCATGCAGTTGTACCCGACACATTTTTTAAGAGATTAATGTATGGATAGGGCCGGTCCATTATATTTGGTCGAAGCATTAAAGAAATTATACTTACTACTTCTTTTGTTTGTTCGTTTAGGTGCGGCAAATCTGCAGCATGGAGGTCCATCAGTGGACTTTCGACCTGCGTCACCCTAAGGCTACTCTGCGTACTCCCTATTTTCTTTTTCTTCTTAAGGGCCTAAGAGCACTCAATCAAAGGTTGAAACGTGTTTAAATAATATCGAACGTAAGTGTATTCATTTTAAGTTCAAATCAATGCGGGCTTGAACGCGGCTGTTACGTTGGAACCGAATGCCCAATTCTCGATTTTTACATGTTTTTATTACTTTTCAACACTTTCAAATAGGTTTTAAAAAAATGTGTTCAATTAAAATTCAAGGCCTACTAAAGTCACTGATTTTTATGTGATAGTCTCATTCAAAATTAACTATTTGTTTTCGAGAAATTTTGCAATTAATGGCAAAAACAGGGTCTACAGTAGGTATAGTTTTTTACTTCAAAAGGGGCAATAGTTTTAAAATTGTATTCTATTAAATCGTTTTTTTTTTTACTTTAAGTATATTATATATTTTTTTCCATGGTGATACCTTTACACAGTCTTTCAATAATTTCAATTGATTATTTTCATTTGATCCACATTGATTGAAAAGTAACGACAACTTGCTCTCGCCCAAGCAGAATGTGCCATGAGCTACGCACGCCACTGCGAAAATGCGTAAGCAGTGTTGCCAGCAATGGTTGTCTTTTTAGGTCGTAATAAAAAATATGTAAAAGTAAAAAAAAATATAAATGGTAAATAATAAGCAACAAATTTACAAAATAAGTTAAAATTATTAAAAACTGTATTAAATTACCTCAGATTATCCTTCTATTAAAATGTAAAACTTAACAGAATATGTATTATCCTTTACTTTGTATCATCAAAAAAATACCAGCGTTTGTTATGGCTACTTATCTAAAGTTATAAATGGTATCTCCAATAAAATTTAAAAATATCTCCCATACAAATTGAAAAATGTTAAGACTGTAAGGTGTGTTATCCGTGGGAAGTAGGTATTGAAATAAATAATGAAAAAATACACGTTTCCAATGCACATATAAGTAATATAATATTATAATATTCGTTACATTAATTTATAAATAATTCATAATTTATATTTAACTATTTCTTACTCTATTAAAGCTGGCATTTTTAATATTTTAATTGTTTTTACTGCAATGTCGAAAATATTATCTAATTCAAACAATTTAAAAGTAAGTTAACAATTCTGGAGATTTAATTAAATATTTACAGCGTCAATTTAATAATTACATACATGTTGTAACAAAAATGGTAAAGAAAGCCTTATCTGAGAACAACTTTCCCCAAGGAACCCACAGTACGAAGTAACTAGTATCTCATCTGTGCCCATAGTCAATTTAAACAAAACTACAACTCTCCATACAAAAATGCACAAAATTGGTCAATATTTGTATGGAGAGTTCAATTCTTGTTCGAATTTACTATAGGCACACCCCGGACACTACATACAACGGTTGTGAAATGACATTTCACAAATGAAAATCACGGCGAAATCCCATACGTTCGAGAACCAAAATATAACCAATCTGTATCAATCTGGGTGACGAGGGGTGAGGTCGGAATCTAGAGAGCGGCAGGGAGTGTCCATACTGTACAAGTGTACATTAGTACTAATTGTATATACTTTGCTATAGGTCTGTTAGGAAAAGTTGTTCAGTATGATGATAAGTAGAAGCTCCAGTTAAGGGGTCCTGCACCAATTTTGTTTCACTCTGTGTAAAGAAAAAAAAACGTAATAATCAAGAAAGTTATAGCGAGCCTTACAGTAGTCGCATATATGATGTGTAACATCTGACATCTTTAAAAAAACCTACGACTTTCCGGCCTCCGCTGCCGTGCCTTGACAAAACACTGTAATTTGAAAACAGGCGTTTTCCAGAAATCGCAAAAAACATTTTTTTTCGAAAATTACGCATAAATACGTCAAATCTTAACAAATTTGGTTAAAATTTTGATATGTGTTTAATAATAGTACACATAATTTTGCCGTATTAAGAAATAGTTAAAAAGTATATCATTTATTCAATTTATAGCATACAACGTTTTATGTCATGACATAAAGTTCTAGCTAAGTCGAATAATTGTTTTGACAAAACACTGCAACTACAAGTTCCAGTGTTTTGTCACAACAGTTGTTGAAAAAATGTAGGCTATCTTAGTAAAAAAAAGGCAACAGGTTACCAAAATAATGTTGTTTTTATTTAAAAGAAATCAAAGGTACTTAAAAGTCTATTACTCTTACATAAGACAAATCTGGCACATCACTTACTACTAAATCTTCATAAAACTTTCTACGCAATTTCGGCATTGATGCACACAATTTAAGAATTTCTATCTTTTTTTACTTTACAAATATCTCTTTGTTCTGCCTGTTTCTGAACTTCATCCAAAATACTTCAGTTTTCTTGTAGAAGCTGCTTTATATCATCTTAAGACTTCTTTTTCAAAAATTTTATCTCTGTGTAATTAGTATCGTCGTCATTACTTACTTTCGCAAAAAGCGAAAGATGACCTCTCTTGAATCTAACAATCTTAAATCTCTGTATATTTAGGTCATTAGGATACTTTATCTTGCTTTTATTTTCAATCATGTACATATCGTGATGTGACAAGACCAGATTGCCAACATTCTTTCTTGACTCCTTTATATTTTCAGTGAAATCGTGGAAATCATAAACTTCTAAACTGCTGTTTAGTTTATTTGTAATGCTAGCACGTACTTGATCTGCAGTCATGTATGTGTAACCAGGCTCTAAGTATTCAATGACTATCCTTTCGATGGTTGTTGAGAGGTCGTTTACTACTTTGACCAGTGCAGAAAAAAACACCATGTTTTTAATTTGGGCATTGCAGTTATCTACAAAAGAGTAGACATGCTTGAGTTCTCTATAATACTTCTAAACTGCTAAAAAAGTTTATGTAAGCCCTCTCAATGTGTTAAACTTTTCGCCCACTCTCTCCTTCATGCCAAAGAACGCAAATGGCACGTTTGTTTTTTCCAGGCAGAGCAAAAGTTTCATTGAAGAGTACCAGTTTTCTGGAGAAGTAGTTAATTTTTGTTATGAGTTGAGGCATGCAAACATATTTTTTGCATATCAGCTGTAAAATTAGCTTTATCGTTAGCATTTTCACAGAGAGTTTCAATTTGGTGAAGATGTTGACGCGATATATTTTTGTTTTTGATATGTTCTGGATAGTTAGCTAGAACACACATCACAATTGCAACTCCTGCAATCATGAGACTCATTGGCACTTTCAGGGTGATTACAAGAATGCTTCCTGCATATATCGCAACTATCTTGGGATGGAAAAGCTGTAGAAAGGTACATTTTCTGACAGATATTATTGAAATATGTCCATGAACATTTGCGTATGTTTTTTTCAATACAATGTTTCAAGTAGTCTTTGTGCATATTTGTAAACGTGGTATTCACTGGCAGATAACGTCAATGAGGGGCATGCTCTACGTTGTAGTGTGATTTTTGTGGTCTGTATTTTTCAATAACTTCCACAACAGTGCCTTCATAGCCCTCGGAAAAGGCGTGTTTCGGAGTATAGTGTCTTCTGCGGTATGGTGCTGCAGAAACTGACGAACTTTCATTGTTTGTCTTGCGATTAGCTTTTAAAACAGACTGAACTGCTTCATAATTTGTGTAGCCAATTGTTGCCAAGAAAAACAGCTTACATACATCAACTTCCTTAATTTTAATATTTTTTTTGCACACAAATTCTCGCTTTCTTATTTGGCAAAAAGGAAAACCTTGCAATGTTGTTATGACAAAACACTGCATCCATAGTTACATGACATCAAATAACACCGAGCTTGTTTCGACAAAACACTGTACCTATAGAAACAGTATTTTGTCAAAACCGGCATCTATAGTATTTGATATACAGTGTAAATTGCTATGACTAATTTCCATAATATTAAGACTTTTTCCGTATTTTTTTGATGTCATACCATGAACCTAAGGGCGGAGAATTAAAATATTCGTGTTATCACAAAACACTGTACCTAAAGATACAGTGTTTTGTCATGGCACGGCAGTCCGGCCTCACATTAGGTGGCATGGCCATGTTTCCCTAGCCTTCAAGAAAACGAGAGGAAAGATGTTACACATCAAAAAAACTTGAGTACCATTTTTTTTTTAAAGATACTACCTAATATTAGAAAAAATTAAACAGTAATATACATACATAAGCTTCATTACTTTACTAAGCTAGTCTAAATGCAATAGTTTTACCGATATAATTATACTTTAATCGATAATTTTAACAGTAATCTTCAATGTGATTTGATGTAGGTATTTGTTATTTTTATGCACGATAAGTACTAAGGGATTGTTTTTCAGTGATTGTAGATTATACTAAATAGTGGCATATTAGGACGTATTTATTCTATTGGCACATTTTGATTTTATGATTGTAGTTTTTTAAACAGTCTCAATATTTCATACTTATAAGTTCATAAAACGATGAATAATTTAAAATACAATAATAAATAACTGGAAACTTTAAACATGTTTAAAACCGAGTTCCATCGCAACAACTTATTATAGTATAATTTTGAACTACTATTTTTGGTTTTTGTTCATTTTCTTAAAAAAACACTACACAAATTTAGATAAAATTTATACGGGACTAACCTGGCAACATACCCAGAATACCATACCATATTGAATTAAAAAATTGAAATGAAATTGCCATGAAAATCGGTTCACAATCTGCAAAGATATCGTGTACTTAACAAACATACAAAAAAAAACAACATATAGTCGAACTGAAACCTCCTCCTTTTTGAAATTATTTTTTTAAAAATTTTTGTTATTCACAATTGGTAAGCCCTTATTTAAGTTTACCTTATCATATCACCTGATTGAAAGTGACGATGGTGCCGGACATGGAAGCGGGCTTACCAAGATTCCCAACTCAATGGGGATATAAGATATATAATATATTCAGTTGATAATACGTATTAAAAGAAGTAAGTATAGTGTATTTTAAATTCCGAGACCACATTCCACTTGAGACGGTCATTAGGTGATAACAAAAGGCAAAGGATAGCAATAGACGCCCGGAAATACCATTTTATGGCACGTTGCTTTTTCATGCTGAAGCTGATGGTTGTTTTTACGACATGTTTATTTTAAGTTTTTTTATATTTTGGGGTAGTAAAAATAAAATCTATACATTTATTAAAACTGTAACGGGGCCGTGTCTGTACATGAAATATTTTTGGAAAATAGTAGCTGTGGTTGGACATTACTAACGATATAGAGGCCAAAACAACAACTTTTGGATTTTTTGTCTGTCTGTCTGTATGTTCGCGCATAACTTATTGATGAAATTTAGTATGGTGGTTCCTTATAGCCCGGGTTAACATTATAGAATACTTTTATGTCGAAAAATTCAAAACCTCCACGCGGACGAAGTCGCGGGCACAGCTAGTTAGAAAATAAGAGATTAACTTATGGCTTATACCGCCGCTAAAGACCAACTTTTTAACCACTTTTTACTTTAATTAAGGATTTAAATAAATGTTTTGTAATTTACAGGATATGAGGATTTCCTCGAATTCTATTTAAATATACAGAAGTAAAGTAAAAAAATATATGTGTATTAGACACCCTTTTTTTTTAGTAAAGTTGTAATCATTGAACAGTATTTTTGAACTTCTTAACAAAACAATGTACAATAATCATGTTTTCTTACTTTTGGGAAATTCATCTTATTTTATTTGTAATGAATTAAAAACCACAATTTAAGGACGATTCGTCCGCAGCGATTGACGAAACAGCCACGTTGCAGTACGAGCTGACAAGAAGTTTATTTCCAAGCTATTTCGTTCGATGTTTGAAATATCGTGAATCGAGTTGCTAATTTTAGGGACGGAGGAGTCTTAAGTACAATCCTCATCGTGGCCTTAAGTCGAATGTGGCCTTGGTATTTGGAATACATATACTGTGAGCATTTATGTTTATCAATGTTTTTATGCTTATCAATAAACACAGCACAGCTTTTGTGTTTATTATGTTTTTCACGACATACGTGCTCAAAACAAATCTCTTTGTGGCTTTTTTTTTTCAATACAATTTCTCAAAAATTTGGTATGTTAGTTTACTGTGCGAAAAATTAATTTTACCGCACACGTGCTTTTTACTTTGCCATTTTTTTTATTTGTAGCTCTGAGAAACAAGACATTTCTAGCAAGTAAAAAAATATATAAACCAAAGATACAGAATCTCCTTAAAGAATTTTGAAATGAGAATTTTAAAAGAGATAGGTTGTTTTTCTTTAGGTTATATCTTTGTGAAGAAAGGAGAATAAATATGAATGAAGCGCATAGGGTAAACCAATTATTCATTGGTCATCTTTTCAAAGGATGTTTTAATGTTTACAATGATATTATTTCAAGCCTTATTGTTATTTTGTTTATGGTATTATTAAAAAAAACTTACGTATGCGTACATGTACCTAGCTTTAATAAATATGGCGCAATTTTCGTAAAGCCGAATGGAGTTAGAGAACACTAATAAAATTATGAATAGTTAATAAAAGTGTAATAAAAAATATACTTATGGGTATGTATAGCAAAGACAAAGTGAGATTACTCCCTGGAAGTTTAAAATGAGCCACATGTTGCGTAAAATCACTTTTATTGCGGAAACCCCGATTGGTATGTACCCATGTATTTTGTTTTTCTGTTAAGGTCGTTTTTTATTTTACCTGTTTTCTCACAACTCTATTGAAAAATGTCGTTTGATACATGGGTGTAAAAGGAAATGACAAACTCGTGACGATGGTAAACCCTCGCCTGCGGCTTGGGCTTACAAATTTCACTCGTTTGTTTTTTACCTATTTACCACCCTTGTATCATAAATAACTATTCCGTCCTCTGCGTAGTGATATTTTTTTTTATTACCTACCTATGGTTTCCAAAAATTTCACAAAATCTTATCTTATTACTTGTTCCTCAGAAACAGCTGTAACGATTTGGCTGAAAATTGCTATGCCTATGGGGGTTTTTTGGGACGAGAAATAAATCTAGATAGAATCTTGGTAAGCCCGCTTCCATCTTCAGCAGCATTGTAATTTACCATCAGACGAGATGTCCTTGGGCTTACCAATTGTGGATAAAAAAGGACATGAAAATAACCGATCAAACCACGGAGGAAAACTTAACATCTATAATCATCATATCAGCCAGAAATCGTCCACTGCTGGACAAAGGCCTCCCCCAAGGATTTCCACGACGACCGGTCCTGCGCTGCCCGCATCCATCGGCTTCCCGCGATCTTCACCAGGTCGTCGGTCCACCGCGTGGGAGGCCTGCCTACGCTACGTTTTCCGGTGCGCGGTCGCCACTCGAGAACTTTACTGCCCCATCGGCCATCTGTTCTACGAGCTATGTGCATTGCATTGCATTGAAATATTATATTTATATAATATTCATAGATATTTCTATAATACAACAAGTGCGCCGCTGAAGTCCTCCATTTACTCAAAGCCGGAGTGGCTTAGCAGTCTGCTTCGGCACCTATAGTGATGACCTATTTATTACAGTTTTTTTGCAGTTTCAGTTAAGGTACATTAGTGACGCTGAACTTAAGTGGCAGTGGGCAGGGCACTAGCTCGTACAAGTAAAGTTATAGAGTGACATCCGCGCACTGGAACACGTAGCGTAGATAGCCCTCCCACTGGGTGGACCGACGACCTGGTGAAGGTCGCGGGAAGCCGCTGGATGCGGACAGCGCAGGACTGGTCGTCGTTGAAATTCTTGGGAGGCCTTTGTCCAGCCGTGGAAGTGTTTGGGCTGATATGATCATAATTATGATGACATTAGTGACATGATATTACATTAATTATGAGAGATATCTAAAATTAATATTTTGATTTTTAATCTAATCGCCGCATTGTGCGTATGACAGCAACTACGCACACAGATTATTTGAAAATAGATAAAACACTATACCGATTAACCTTATTCCTTTCTAAATAAAATTCTAATATAATATTACTAACAACTCGTTAATATGAGCCTTATTTAACAGCTGAGATTAAACTTAAACTAAAACTTAATTAAGTTGTGAAACTGAACTTACTCGTCATTTCGCTAGCGAAATTAAGATCAATCTGGAAATAATTTTCGAAAAAACTAAATAAATTTAGGTACAAGCTTTAAATGTTGCATTGTCACGTGATATACAAATTGCATGCAAAATTTCAGCACAATCGAAAACCGGGAAGTGGGTCAAATTTAACTTGCAAGATTTCACCCGAACAAACATACAATACATTGCAAGTTAAATAAAGGTTGTAAAATATATATATAGCCACGCTGCGCATGTTTCCTGGCATAGCCTTCATAGTCTAGCAAAAATCAACAATAAAAATTACTCTTAAATAGCTTAGGTGACTAATAATAAAAACTGATCGATGCATAAAGAAAATCTTAAGCAAAAACTACAGTTGTATGGGGGCTTGTCTTAGAGGATTGTATCCCTGGGCGTTCCATACACAAATAGTTTAGTTATAATTTTAATATTGTATAAAAACGGTCTAGATACTAATATCTGTGTGTTTGTCGGATTTCTGTAAAAAAAATACAGAATTCTTATAAAAAAATATCAGAATTCCGTAAAAATTTGTATACACATTTTAACAGACCTATTAGTATGACAATTTTTTTTGAAAATCTGACCACGCATAAAATAATACAGAAATCAGGTGTTTACAAGCAATAACTTAAACGATTATTATTCAAACTTCTGTTGTATAGAGATTGCCGAATTAAACAATATACTGACTTCCACTTGGTACCTACAACAACAATACAAAAAATTGCTTATTCCTCAGGGAAAGATCAGTTTTACGATCATAAGTCTCACTTACTTTTTTCAGATATTTTACTAGAATCTTAAGGCCCATTGGTATCTAAAAATCCACTTGAAAAGGTTTTTAGAATTCATTTTTGAAGTAGTTAACAGTTAAATTAAAATCTAGGAAAAAATAGTAGTGTTATTTACTATGGATATTTACGAGGGATTATATCTAATGGAAACACGATTTATTTATTTAATAGAGATTCGAGATATTTAATCGTCAAGCTTCCGTTTTATTCATAAAATAGGTAAGTTAATAAAAATATTTATTTAATTTAATTAAGTTCTTATGTAACTAAGAAACAAAGAAAACATCGAATGTATTTTTAAATGAGATGAATTAAGATGAAAATAACAACAATAAACATCGAAAAATTGCAAAAATGTGGGTATTTTCTTCCCTTTTTACACGTAAAGAAAAAGACAAAGACAGATTTTTAGGCACTATTGGGCCTTAAAATTTCGGACTTTCGTCTACTTTATCTATTGATAAAAGTTTTTTACCTAAATGTACGACAAAAAATTTCGCTAATATTTTTACATTGTTATTTAAAATAATTCAGTATCGTTAATAGGCGTGTATCGCTAGCGCGCTTCATACAAATGAAGTTTGGTTGTGATTTGAAAATAACTCAAAGTAATTGATTTGTTTTAACACCGACGCCAATTTTTTTCAACCGCCACTATCAGAAGGTCGCGGGTTCGATTCCCGGTGGAGTCCAACTTTGTATGACTCGGTTTGGTTGGTGGAATAGCATTTTAGCCCACTTGGCTATAGTTACCACCGTTTTATCTAAGTCTTGACGCCAAACATCAGTATTAACAGCATAGATGTGTTCCGGCTTGAAGATAAGACAGTTAGTTCTCCATTGCATTGGAGAATATTGGTAACTAAGCCCGCTTCCTTCTTCGGCATCATCGTCACTTACCATTAGGTGAGATGATGCCAAGGGCTTACCAATTATAAGTATAAAAAAAACACGTTCATGAAACTAATGTTTATGTTTGTGGTTTGTCAGATTTCCGTTAAAATGAGTACTAAAACGTTTAACGGCTCGCGCACCGTGCACCCTCACTCATAAAGACGCCACTTCCACAAGTATTCAATTAAAGAACCAATTTCGTTTGAGTAATGTATGCTAGGAATACACTCCGGCGGATACCCGAGCGATGTAAGGTGAGGAAAAACGAGCATAATTTCAATGGCTTACTTTACTTGGCGTAGTTTTAGTCACGTAATTTCATGCATTCGGTTTCAAAAATTCAAGTTTATGCAACATCTCGCCTGAAAATGAGTTGTCATTTATATAAACCGACCGAAAACACGCGTCTCACAACACAAAATAACGCATATTAACGTCATGAATTTGTCTGTTATTGTTATGTAAATGTTTTTAAGCTTATTTCGAACACAGTGGATAGATATTTTTACATCTAATATTTAAATTTAATTAGATAATTTGCATAAATGGACGTTAGGCGCTTGGTACTTTTGCTTATGTTAAGCCAAAAACTTTTTTAAAATATCTTATAATAAGTAAGACATGTTATTAGTTTACATTATAAATGCAAAAAAAATGGCAAGGTATTATGGTAAATTGTGAAACAATAAAAAATGCAAAACATTAAAATATATTTTAACATTTATCGAGGAACGGTTAAACATTTTTATTTATTTACACATTCATACCAATTTTAAAATTTATCATATTATATAGACTTTACAAAACTTTGGGAATTTTAAATTAAATATGGCAGTTTTAAAGATACAGTTAAATTACACTTTCCTTGGTTTCGTTCTTTCAATGGTTCTAAAGAACCTAAAAAGTAAAGTTCCTAAAAATGAATTAGGCGGCGCGTATAAATTTTAAAATCGGAACCAGTTTTGTTATTTCTGAATGCACGTAACTACATCTATTAGAAAAATACAGAGAGTTACTAAAATAACTCATTGCAGTCCTTTGAAAGCAGATTGCACCACTTTTGCGATTAATCACATCACGAATCATAATTAGTCATAGATTCATAATGAGTTTCTATATCTCCAGAGGCAGATACTATGTGATGTAAATGGCCCCAAGTATCCCTTACCGTAGGTAAACTCCTCCTCATAGATTGTTGTACCTACCGAGAGTTAAAATCAGAACAATCGTTGTTATTTCTGAATGCATGTAACGACATCTTTTAGAAAAATACAGAACGTTACTAAAATAACTCATTACAGTGCTTTGGAAGCAGGTGGCACCACTTTTGCGATTAATCACATAACGAATTAAGATTAACTAGTCATAGATTCTTCATGAGTTTCTATATCTCCAGTTCTATATCTTATGCCATGTAAATGGTTCTACGTTAAAGTATGCCAAATCGCAACTCCTCCTACAATTTTAATTTTCTCAGCTACGTCTGACAATCTGTTACTGGACTCCACTTCTCCGTCGAGCCGTGAAAAAACATTACTTCTCTACGTAAGATATAGAACCACATTGTCGATTCTGATATCTGTAAGTAAAGTCTGTTTACTAATTTATTTCACTTAAGCCGTGATTGTCTTCTGTAATGTCTGTGGTTGCTGGTGAAACACGAAGACAGGGGTGTGCATGCAGTATGCTTTATAAATTAAAAACAGATCCTAGACTAACAGTGTGTGAATAACTTAAAGAATCCTTTCCCCTTTTCAGGAGCTGGCCCCATCAGCATTGGCACCTGGTTCTTATGGGTAATTGTTATCTGAAATTTAAAAAAAAAACAATTTATTGATGAACAGATTAGGTATAGGAATAGAGTATTCTTGACAAAGGTAGTGACACTATTAAGGCTAGTTTCCCTGCGGGCCGCCCTAGTGCGCTGCATACAAGCGTAGTTTGGTTCATACTCATTCAGTATTCAAAGAATTTGTGAAATCTAATTCCGTTCTATCCAACCGATTGACTTTTTTTTCATGAAAGTTATTAATGCACAGATTTGTCATCAAGTGTGAAAAGATTCTATGTATAATATTTATTCATGTAATCGTCACATATATAATTTATTATAAACTACTAGCTGTCCCGGCGAACTTCGTATCGCCTTACATTACATTACACTGCCCTGCCCTACCCTACACTACCCTACACTACACTACACTACACTACCCTACCCTACACTACCCTACCCTACCCTACATACACTACACTACACTACCCTACCCTACACTACACTACCCTACCCTACACTACTCTACCCTACCCTACCCTACACTACCCTACCCTACCCTATCCTATCTCTCAAGTTGGATCGAACTGCACATGGTGTGCGAATTTTATTATAATCGGTTAAGTGGTTTAGGAGTCCATTGAGGACAAACATTGTGACACGAGATTTATATTTATTAAGAAGATATATAAAAAGAATTTGTAAAATCTAATGCCGTTCTATCCAACCGATTGGCTTTATTTGTCGTCAAGTATTGGAAGCTGGCGGCTCGCGCACCATTCTTCCTCTAGAATGTAATAATGCACAGATTTGTAATCAGCATTGAAAATCACCCAACTTTCGCCCTTCTCAAGTGATACCCAAACGCAATTTTCATATCTTTCTTTTTCAATATGTCCGGTCCAAATTAAAGTACGCGATTTGCTGGAACGAGTTCTTTCATTTGTTGTTTGAGGGAAACTAGGTGTGAATATTCAAAGCGCACATTCTTTCACAACGCGCAACATCGATATCCAACCGCTTGTGGGTCGCCCACCGCGCGCCATCAATCGCGGCTCCGCCACCGCGCACCCTGGATGTCCATAATATATTTTCTATAATATATTAAAGTTATAAATAAGGCTGCGGAGCAGCACTGGTCCTCCTCGTTTAATATTAATGAATTAAAGTTTTAAATGTAAGTTGTAAACACGTTCTAAAACTAATTTCTGTGTCTGTGGTTTGTAAGATTTACGTAAAAAAAAACATATTGTCATAATGTACCTAATATTACAGAGAAAAATGTTATTAATCTTATAGTAGGTGTGTACCTGTAACGCGTCGGTAGCGTAACGGTTACGGCCGCTACCTCCTGTCCGGCAGGCCATGGTTCGAATCCTGCCACGTACCAATGTGTTTTCGAATTTCGATTTCATATGTACGTTTATCCGACGCTCTTTCGGTGAAGGAAAACATCGTGAGGAAACCTGCACGCGCCTGCGAAGAAACTCGAAGGTTGTGTGTGAAGTCGACCAACCCGCACTGGGCCCGCGTGGTCGACTAAGGCCTGATCGCACTAATTCAGGGTAGGCTCGAGCCCCTCGGTGGGGACGTATATGAGCTGATGAGAAGAAGGTGTGTACCTTGCACGGAGGCTGCATCCAGGGCTCTCCGTCGATTTGCATCGGGAAGGTCCTCTTTGTGGTGATGGTGATGGAGCTGCACTGCGCCAGCCGCCTGCCAGAGGCTCGCAGCCCTGATGATCAACAAACTTTCTGTCACATTTATCTATGTACAATACATCTAAAAAGAAAAACAAAAAATGAAGTGAGGGTAGATGGAGGTGTTCCTGCGATGCGCCGGCGGCGATGACACCGCGGCTTCAGTCTACTCGCGACCACGGCTATCGAAGCATAGTCGAAACGTTGAGGTAAAAACAACATCAATCACGTCAAGCCCCGTTTTCAATTTGTCAGTATGAATAATCGTGAAAGTTTAAAGTGTTAAATTAAATCTATTTTCAACCGACTTCCAAAAAGGAGGAGGTTCTCAATTCGACTGTATGTTTTTTTTTATGTGTGTTACCTCAGAATTTTTGACTGGGTGAACAGATTTTGATGATTCTTTTTTTATTTGAAAGCTAGTGCTTGCCGTGTGGTCCCATATAAATTTTATCAAATTCGGTGTAGTGCTTTATTAGAAAATTAACAATAACCAAAAATAATAATGCAAAAATGTACTAAGTGGTTGCGATGGAAGTCGGTTTTTTAACGTGTTTTGCGTTTTCAATTATTTATCCAAACAAGGTCTGCATAGGTTATACAGCTGTTGTACAGCTATGTAAAAAAACGTTTTGCAAAATCGAGTTTTTGGTAATTTAGGGTGTATAACAAAATTGCCATCTATCAAGTAAGATGAAGCATTCTCTGTGGCCGGATAATTTATTATAATTATTATTATATCAGCTCATATACGTCCCCACCGAGGGGCTCGAGCCTAGTCTGAATTAGGGCGATCGGGCCTTAGTCGACCACGCGGGCCCAGTGCAGGTTGATCGACTTCACACACAACCTGCGAGTTTCTCCGCAGACGTGTGCAGGTTTCCTCACGATGTTTTCCTTCACCGTAAGAGCGTCGGATAAACGTACATTTGAAATCTAAATTTGAAATCACATTGGTACGTGGCAGGATTTAAATCACGACTTCCCGGACAGGAGGCGACGGCCCTAGCCGTTACGCCACCGACGCCTACCGGGTATAATTCGGTGTCGCAATAGATAACTTAATTTAGAACTTGATCGTTAATCGTATCGAGTAAAACCCTAAAATTTATAATTTTCGAAAAACCTTAAAACATTTAGGTACTAGATTTTATTTAGTAATAGTTTTAATTATTTCTTATTCTTCTCAGCAAACCCGTTCATACGATACCCATATCATGGGGGTGTATAAAAAATAACTGGTCCGCCATCTTTGGGAGTCAGCCATATTGTATTTAGAATGACGTCACTTAGCTAACCATGCATTGTTTTATAAACTTAACGTGTACGCTAAATTTCAGCTCAATCGAAAACCGGAAAGTGGTTCTAATTTAGCTTCCAAGATTTGTCCTAAACTAACTAACACCACCGCAAGCTTGTAAAAAGCTTCGGTGGCTCAACGGTAAAGACTCGTAACTTCTAACCAGAGGTCTCAGGTACCTATGAGTTTTTCGAAACGTACAATTATTTATCGAATATAGTAAGCGATAGTAAGTATTATTAGTTATTAATAAATAAAGAAAATAAAAAGTATAAATTTTTACGGTCCGCATACACGAAACGTGTTTTTCTAAAGGATTTTCCAAACTTAATTTAAAAACAATAAGTTTCGGTGCGTGAGTCCGACTCGCACTTGGCCGGTTTATAAACCTTCCCGGGCGTGCTCTTAACTCGCCAAATCGACACTACTTTTCGAGGTTTTCGAGCACAAGCACACGCAGGCTGAATTTTTATTTATTATAAACTTAGAAATAACATGACATGTACAGAAGCCGGTCTTATTGCTGTAAGAAAAATCATCACAAATCATCCCACCTTGTCTAGTATTTTTTTTATTTTTTTTTTGGCCTTCTATTGTGTTTAGGCACAATAATTCCGCCAAATCTTAGCTGTTCATTAATAATTTAAAGATTGCTCACCTGTTCGCACTTGGCCCATGTGTAAACAGTTCTCCAAGCCAATCACTTCAATTAGCTTATCACCAATATCTGGAAAAAGAAAACATTATCTGAAAATATTTTTTCTAGCTACCAGTAATTTTTTTTTTTGTGACAACCCTAGCCTTGTCTTACTCGAAAATGCAGAAAAAAATTCAGGGTGGTTAGAAGCGGGTCTACTACCGCAATTTTTTTCGTAAATTCGATGATTTTTATTAGTGGTTACTTGCGCGGCCTAATGACGTCCTCGGGGCGGGCAGTAGAGTGGATGAAAATATATTTTTGTATTTATTAGCATTTTATAGGCGGTATAATGATTATGTTTCTATATAGTTTAGCCGTACGCAGCTCTAGAAAGTATGCACATGTTTTTATGTCGCAATTTTTCTAAAAAAATAGAACACTCGCCAAACTAAACATTTATCGAATTTATATACTATTTTTAACCCCCGACGCAAAAAGAGGGATGTTATAAATTTGACGTGTGGATCTGTGTATCTGTTGTCTTTCTGTGGCATCGTAGTTCTTAAACGAATGGACCTCTCTTGATGAGATTTTTTTTGTTTGAAAGCTGACGTGGTCGAGGTGGTTCTTAGCTACAATTTATGAAGATCTGTTCAGCCGTTTAAAGATCATCAGCTCTACAAAGTTAGCTGATTAGATGTTCAACTAGTAAGGGAAGTTTGAGTTGTTTTTGTTTTGTGTTGAATTTTAATGTGATCTAATAATGATAATCATCATCATATCATGACAACGACTGGTAATGCGCTGCCCGCATCCAGCCGCTTACCGCAACCTTCACCAGGTCGTCAATCCATCGAGTGGGAGTCTACGGTCTCCACTCGACTACTTCACTACCCCAACGGTTATCTGTACTATGAGCTATGTGCCCCGCCCACTGCCACTTAGTTTAGCCATTGTGTGAGCTATGCTGGTTACCTTGGTACTCCTAGGGATATCTTCATTCCTGATTCGATAGCGTAGGAAAATTCCGAACACGCGTTGTATATAATAAATGTCTGAATCAGATTTTTTTTGCGTCATCCTGATGTCTACACTAACCTTGCTGAGCGTTAGGGAAACGTCCCCTCCTGTGGGCCCCACTCGCCCCCCACAAGTTGGAGCCCCCATGAGCATAAGGGATGTTCAGCAGCGCCACACCCTGGAGCGCTGGGCCTTTGTTCAGCTCTAATGAGGAGCCGTCGCACTGAAGAAAATGTTCTTGATTAGTATTGTCTAAAAGTAGCATCTGTATTTAAAAGTATTAAATATTTTGTCTGTTTCTCTGTTACAGATATGTCTGGAAGTTCTATCTCATTTCAAATTTTTACATTAACCTTGTTTTGGTATATGTAGAGGGTCCTTCAGAAATATCTAAAAACAATTATATATGGGGTCCAGCTCATGAAACTGAACCACTATTACGAAGGAACCTACTCAATTCGTAAAAAAAATACATGCTATTTTATAGTATTCTATTAAATAAATTTAATTTGTACAAAATTCGCTATCAGCTGATCAATTTTGCATAACAAGTTCACCTCAGCTGTTCTTCATCCTAGAGCTGAACTTGTCCGGGTTGCGTTCTCGCTTCATGTGGAAACTCAACTCACTACAATATCCATATTCTAATGCAGGTTCTTACACCTGGCAGCGAACTGCTCCGACGTCGCGAACTCGAAGTACCACAGCTTGTTTTTCATCCTCGTATACTGAACTTGTCCGGGTTGCGTTCCCTCTCCATGTGGAACTTCAACTCACCACAATATCCATATTCTCATGCAGGTTCTTACAGCTGGCAGCAAACTGCTCCGACGTCGCGAACTCGAAGTACCTCAGCTTGTTCTTCATCCTCGAGCTGAACTTGTCCAGGTTGCGTTCCCTCTCCAAGTGGAACTTTAACTCACCACAATATCCATATTCTCATGCAGGTTCTTACAGCTGGCAGCGAACTGCTCCGACGTCGCGAACTCAAAGTACCACAGCTTGTTCTTCATCCTCGAGCTGAACTTGTCCGGGTTGCGTTCCCGCTCCATGTGAAACTTGACGCAGATCGCTGCGTCCTGGAATTTGAATACAGTCATTCTTTCATTATACTGGGCGTAAATAAATTTATGAAGGATGCATTAACTGGGCCTCGTATACTCGTTATACTGAACAACTTTCTCCCATAGTCAATTCTTAAATAAAAAAAAACAACTGGATCCTTATGCACAAAATTATCTAAAAAGCTGATCAACACATATGATGATTCCTAATTTTTTTTACGTTTTGAGTATATGTCCCTTTGGGGATAGTTGAAAATAACAAAAAGACAGAATCAGCCTAAATCTAGGAGCCAGCTCGTTCCTTTACCTCTAATATGGTCGAGGGGAGACCGTGTGCTGTCCGTGTGAACTGGCCTACTCTTGTCAAAGGCATTAATGACATATAACACTTTAAACTTTCACGATTATTCATAATGACAAAATTAAAAGCGGGACTTGGCGTGATTTTTATAACATTTGAGCAGGTAACAACATCAATACCTGCACATAAGTTATAAAATTACGTCAAGTCCCCTTTCAATTTTCTCATTAATGACATATTCAATCATTCTCGTGTCACGTAGTTTTCATGTCATAGTATCAACATTATTTGTTTTATATCAACGATTTTATTTGGACATTATTAACTAATCATTATGTTCATTTTAATATTTTTTACATTTATAAGTATTTGTAATTACTATTTTATGATCATCAGAATTAGTGTAATAAGCACTATTTTTGAATAAACATTTTGTGTCTTGATCTCTGCTGCAGCAGCTACGAACTGCAGAAGCAGCTATGTCCAAACTATAGTTCATGAAATATACGAGCGCGCAGAAGCTTTGTTTATGAATAGACGTGAACGCACACTATACAATATAATAGTGTGCGTGCGTTCATGTCTATCCACAAACAAAGCTCACGCGCGCATCAGAAATAAATTATAAACTCTTGATCACTAAATTGCCCTACTACTTAAACTTCGGAAAACCTTAAGTACTCGTTTTGTTTTTTATCAAGTCTTCGATTTTAAATTCATCAAAATCACAAAATGAGTACATAAATGACGCTAAAAACCATGACGTCACGCCTAGGTATTTCAAAAATTTTTAGAACAAAATGTCGTTTTTGACAAATGATAAAATAAAATCAGATGACTAGCATTCGTCATCCCTATTGCAAGAACTATACAAGAAAACTGATTGTATCTTGAGTAGAAGACTTGAACAGGTAGGTAGTTGTTATACTTACGACGCCTATTGAAAAGTAGTTGTTGATGATATTGTAGGGAGCTATCGTCGGGTGTGGCGTTGTATTCGGCAGTTGGGGCTGGTCGCACTGTAACAAACATTTATATGATTACCCAGAAAACCTATAACGTCCCCACGGATAGACTAGCTGCTAAATATCATCCGAGGACATCACTCTATCTGAATAGTAGTTACTAAATGTGTATCAGAATATACAACAAACTGCCAAAGAATATAAAGGAATAAAAAGGAAAAAAATGTATAACGAGCTGTTTAAATTCAAACCCATCCATGTACTGACCGTGCTTCAGGTCAGTTAACCCGCGTGATCGACCCAACCACGCAAGTTGCACTGAAGTACGCACGACCGCTTCGGATAATGTTGTATAATGCTTGTTTGTATAATGAAGTAAATTCATTCATTTTTTTTATCTACAATTGATAAGCCCTTGGCATCATCGTCACTTACCATAGGCAAAGTTTATATATTAGTACTAACATACAGTATGGACACTTCCTGCCCCTCTCTAGATTCCGACCTCACCCCCTCGTCACCCAGATTGATACAGATTGTTTACAGTTTGGTTCTCGAACGTATGGATTTCGTCGTGATTTTGTTTGTTCCGTCATTTGTTTTTGCAAATGTCATTTCATGACCGTTGTATGCAGTGTCCGAGGTGTGCCATAGGTCGGATGATGATTATAAAATATTATATACTACGAGTAAATTGACAAACAAAAGTTGTGATTAGCTTTGAAAGTAGCGCCAGTGACTGAAAAATTGAAAGCGAATAGTTTGTGATGGGATGAAAGGCATGTGACGAAAAGAGTGATGAGTATGAATGTGAATGGGTCTAATGGAACAGAAAGACCGAAGAAAAGATGGACGGACTGTGTGAAAGATGATATGAGTAAGAAAGAAGGGAATGTACAGATGACTGCATAAAGGGAAGAATGAAAAAGATAAACATGTGCGTCTACCCAAAATGTTAATAGGGTAATTTCCTACATCAAAAATAAATTATAAAATATTATTCAGCAAAATATTATTACTTTTTGACCCAACGCATCTCGCTAGCAATTCAGCGGGGGAACGCAGCTAGCGTCATGGGCACGTTTGGGCAGGGGGCACTGCGGGGAGGGCTTTTTGACTAGGTCGGGAGTTTGTTGAGCCTCTGACCTACTTAAGTGGTATATCATCATTACAGCTCATATACGTCCCCACCGAGGGGCTCGAGCCTACCCTGAATCAGGGCGATTAGGCCTTAGTCGACCACGCGGGCCCAGTGCGGGTTGGTCGACTTCACACACAACCTTCGAGTTTCTTCGCAGGCGTGTGCAGGTTTCCTCACGATGTTTTCCTTCACCGTTAAAGCAATCGGTAAGTATGTACGTAAGTTTTTGAAAAACTCATTGGTACATTGGCCGTCCAGATTTGAACCGGCGTCGGTGGCTCAACCGGTAACGACTCGGTCCATCTAACCAGAGGTACCAGGTTCAAGTGGTATATATATTTTTATTTTTGGATTTTTTAATGGCATTGGTTAAATCTATTAAAGTTTGTTCATAGTTTTTTATATTTCAGCAAGTAAATTTAATTAATAAATAATTAAGTAATTCTGAAACCTTACTTGTTGGACTTGCATTGATTTTCAAATTTATATTTAAACTAAAAACAAAACAAAGTATTTCATCAAAAACTTTACACATGTCATATTTGTGTAACACTGTAACGCGGTAACGCGTTGCTGTTATTTATTGTTCTTTCTTTCGATCTGTTTCATCTATTTCTCATGCGCTGGCACATAACAACTTATGTGTCACAATTTGAATAAAGTGTGACTTAAGATTCAAAAATCCGAATTGTCTTCAATCTTCAATATTTTCACTAGGATAAAATAACTAAAACTCTTGTAAGTAAAAATAATGTAAAATAACAGAAACTGGTACTCTTTTAAAATACCCATCTCGGGTAAGACAATTATATATATAATTTGTTGGTGTGTTAGTAATTTCATGTGTATAATGTTTTTCTAATTCTGTGTGTATTTACTTTTTAGGTCTTATATTTCATCCTACATTTCTACAATCAGTATTAAACGTCAATCTGTGGCCACAAGACCATTTTTTTTAATAGCGTTTTTGACAGATGATAAAAAAGTAACTGATTTAACTGAGTGGAAAATACCCTATTAAGAACAGAATGATAAGAATAATAATAAGTTTATGTTTTGACCTAAGAATGTTAACAACACATCCTACGTCTTATTTAGGGCTAGTTGTTGTCCAAAACTATTAAGAGAGCATCTGTAACCGAGATTAGGTTTGTTTAAACCTGTATTTCGGTATTTTCGGTATACAGTACACTCTCCCGAGGACATGAGACTTAACTTAAGCACTACATAATAACTTTTTAGCTCTAAAATTGATGTGTGTGTAAATGATGAGTTGTGATATTATAATAAACTAGCTGTTTTTCGCGGCTTCACCCGCGTGGACAACGTTTCTATGACTTTTCGAGGGTGAGCAGTGCTTTCGATGGTAGAAAAAAGTAGCGTATGTGTTAATCCAGGTCCTAATCTGTCTACCTACCAAATTTCAGCCAATTCCGTTAAGTAGTTTTTGCTTGAAAGAACAAATATACATTCATACATTCTTACAACCTTTCACGTTTATTATATTAGTAGGATAGTAAGAAGTAGGATACAGTTTACTCACAGCTATAGAACTGTTCTCGACAGATATCTCCCATCGGTCCATCATCACTGTGCTCGCTTTAGCTATCTTGTCCAAAATCTTGTGAATTGATTCGCCTTCATACCTGCACGATATGCAACAAACATAAACTAGGCAGTAAAATCATGACTTACAGTTGGGTCACTGCTTTAACTAATTCAATAAAATTAATCTCATGTCACTCGAGGGATCAAGACAAATCTAGCGACACACATAGCACTCCAAAATTCATCAAGCCGCTAAACGGCTAAAGCTACAAGCACAGCCAAAGAAACAGACATACCATATACAGGGTGGGAAGGAGTATACCGACAAATTATAACCAAAGATTCTAATGCCTATTTAGACAAAAAAAGTAATATAAACATGGGCCAGTAAAGCCTAATTTTCGAGATATAAATTTTTTAAATAATTCACAAGTTCAAAAAATCTCAAGGGTAACACGCCCTTATAATATCAGATGTTTATCTGACGTTTGTTGTCTTGAGCTCTAAATAATCAAGTGTCATACTCTGACGTCACTATGTCTACTAAGGTTTCGTTTAGAAGGGATTACTCTCGTTAAGTGATTTTTTTGTTCCAGAAATTAAGTAAGTTAATTAGGCAGTTTTACACCCATGTTGATATAACATTATTTACTCATAATACCACCAGGAATCCATGGTTAAAATCTGTCGGTATACTCCTTCCCACCCTGTATATGTACATACTTACATACCACCAAAAAACATTACCTTATTTCTTTCTTTTTTTTATTAAAAATTTGAGTGCGTTTGGCTGCACCTCACCTGATGGTAAGTGCCGATGCAGCCGAGGACGTAACACGCAAGCTCAAATAGTGCCTATTCACTTTCGTCTTGAAGATCCCTAAATTATACGAATCGGGGAATACAGACGCCGGAAGGGAATTCCACTCCTTGGCCGTTCGCATGATGAACGAAGAAGCAAAACGCTTCGTGCGAAAAGGTGGAACATTGACGACAAAGGGGTGGAACCGCTCTCCGCGCCTGGTCGTCCGATGATGAAATGGAGAGTGGCGAATGAGGTCGTGAAGCTCCAGGGCATACTCTCCGAAATGAATCCTGTAGAACACCGATAGACAGGTGACTTTACGGCGATGCTCGAGGCTTTGGAGCCTGTTTGATACAAGTTCCTCGTCGCCAATGAGTCTCCTTGCGCGTTATTTCGCTATTTTCTTGTGCAGTCGGTTTAAAATCTGTGGTAAACTCTGTTTCAAGGGCATTGAGATGGATCTTTGAGACATAATTCTTAATACCAACATGTCTTATTAATTAAACTATGTAGCAGTAGGCAGGGCACATTGCTCATAGAACAGATGGCCATTGGGATAGTAAAGATATCATGTGGCGACCGCACAGCGGAAGACGTAGTCACACGGGCAGGCTTCCCACACGGTGAACCGATGACTAGGTGAAGGTCATGGGAAGCCGCTGGATGCGGGCAGTGTAAGACCGGTCGTCGTGGTAATCCTTGGGGAGGCCTTTGTCCAGCAGTGGACGTCTTTCGGCTGATATGATGATGATTTCTTCATAAATATTTTTTTATTTTGTTTTTAACCGACTTCAAAAGAAGGAAGAGGTTTCTCATTTCGACCGTATACAGGGTGTCCAAGGACTAGTACGACAAACTTAAGGGGGTGATAGCTTGGGTCATTACCTGTCAGAATATCCAAATTTGACCTCAGTGAAAACCTCACCATTTTCGAGATATTTCGACTTTTTCAAAAATCCGTTAATATACTACCTTGTGTCGAATTATTAGTTACTGTTTTTTCAAAATAACATTTGTAAATAAAAAAAATA
Source organism: Coleophora flavipennella (assembly GCA_947284805.1). Taxonomy (NCBI): domain Eukaryota; kingdom Metazoa; phylum Arthropoda; class Insecta; order Lepidoptera; family Coleophoridae; genus Coleophora; species Coleophora flavipennella. Next base: position 5,433,815 of record OX369262.1, on the reverse strand, counting down.
CACTCAATTATTTCTGATAGGTAGGATTATCCAATGTACATGATATTTTTCACCAGTGGAATAAGAAAGTCAGAAAAAAATACTTTGAATTTGGATTTTCAACTTCAGAAAATTATCTAGTTAAACTTTGACCTTCTTTGGTGAAAAAAAAAGGTCTGAACTGTGATGGCAAACTATTTTAAAAAGTTTCTCATTTAATGCAGATTTAAAAAAGGTATACATTAATCCATTTTATTTACGGATAATGAGGTATTGCTATTTTTCTTGCATAAGGGGCTGATTTCAATGAAATCGGGAGTTAAGGAATTTATTGTATTATATATTATTAGCTTAAAGTTTACAACATTCGTTAATTAAGAGTAAATAAAAAAACCGTATTTAAAAACCAACTTTTAATTTAAAAAAAAAGTTGTACAAACTGTTTCCCCCCCCCCCGCCTGAATGCATGCTCGGCATCTCCGCAAAAACTATCTTTTTAAGTTTCTTAGACTTATAGTCGAGCTGATTTCTTGTGCAGCAACGTTTGAACACCTTTTATATTTTTTTAAATTAAAAGTTGGTTTTCAAATACGGTTTTTTTTATTTACTCTTAATTAACAAATTTTGTAAACTTAAAGCTAATAATACTCAGTCAAATCATAAAAAATAAGTTAATTTATACAAAAAATTCCATAACTCCCGATTTCATTGAAATCAGCCCCTTATGCAAGAAAAATAGCAATACCTCATTATCCGTAAATAAAATGGATTAATGTTATACCTTTTTTAAATCTGCATTAAATGAGTAACATTTTAAAATAGTTTGCCATCACAGTTCAGAACTTTTTTTTCATGAAAGAAGGTCAAAGTTCAACTAGATAATTTTCTGAAGTTGAAAATCTAAATTCAAAGTATTTTTTTTTGACTTTCTTATTCCACTGGTGAAAAATATCATGTACATTGGATAATCCTACCTATCAGAAACAATTTAGTGTGTTTTTTTATTTACAAATGTTATTTTGAAAAAACAGTAATTAATAATTCGACACAAGGTAGTAAATTAACGGATTTTTGAAAAAATCTAAATATCTCGAAAATGGTGAGGTTTTTACTGAAGTCAAATTTGGATATTCTGACAGGTAATGACCCAAGCTATCACCCCCTTAAGTTTGTCGTACTAGTCCTTGGACACCCTGTATATTTGTTTTTATGTGTGTTCACGGATAACTTCGTCGTTTATGAACCGATTTTGATGATTCTTTTTTTATTGGAAAGGAGATATCCTAAGGGTGGTACCCTTAAGGAAACCAGGATCTGATGATGGCATCCTAGAGAAATCGAGAAGTCGGTTTTTTTTTATTCGTAATATTTTTCTTTCTTGGGGCTGCGATATTTTTTCGGCTTGCCCATGAAACAGGATTTAGGAAATAAGAAACTACAAAGTGATACCGACCCGCCACCCCATCGCAAACACCTGGCCAGGTCATTCCCGGTGCCAAGAGGGATGACTCCCACCGCAGGTTGGGTCTCCATCTCGACCTTGTCTGAAATAAAACAATTACTCAGAGAAAAAATATTCCAAGAAACTTTAGCATGTTTATCTTTTGTAACTCTATGGTGTGTTATTAATCCGCCTCCGTGGCATAATGGTTAGTCTATTCGCTTCACACCAGGAGGTCGCGGGTTCAAAGCCCACTCGGCTAGCTACCACCATCTTATGTAAGTCTTGCCGCCAAACATCAGTGTTAATAGCATTTATGTGTTCCGGCTTGAAGATAAGATAGCCAGATCCCCATTGCGTTGGGGAATCTTGGTAAGCCCGCTTCCATCTTCGGCATCATCGTCACTTACCATCAGGTGAGATAATGCCAAGGGCTTATCAATTGTGATTAAAAAAGAAAATGAAATTACAAAACATTACAGAGGCTAATAGAAAGTTAAGGTAAGGTTAGGTTAGGTAGGTTAAGGTAGTGTCCCGATTTCATATATTTAAGTATTTATCTTGAATTCATCATATCAGCTCATATACGTCCCCACAGAGGAGCTCGATCCTATCCTGAATTAGGAAGATCGGGCCTTAGTCGAACTGGCGGGCCCAGTGCGGATTGGTCGACTAACGACTTTACACACAACCTATAAGTTTCTTCGCGGGTGTGTGCAGGTTTCCTTACGATGTTTTCCTTCACCGCAAGAGAATCGGATAAAAGTACTCGTACAGTCATATGAAATCGAAATTCGAAAACCCATTGCTACGTGGCAGGATTCAAACAACGATCTCCTGGACAGGAGGTAGCGACCCTAGTCATTTCAAATTCAGCGTCAAATTAAATTACGATGATTCAATAACAAAACAAACATAAACAAAAATAAATAATAATAATAGAATAGGCTACAATCTGATCAACCTGGCCAGATATTTATATATAATATATCAGGCAGCCCACAGTGCAATCACCTCCACAGCAGATCACTCTGTAGTTCTTCACATGATCCACATTAAATGACTACGACTAGGTTAAAAGTAATAAAAAAACTAAACATGGAGTCATAATTCAAGAAACAAAATCGCAAAACACCCTTGACGTTCCATGATCTTACCCATAGTTTCAAGCACCCAGCCCATAGTGCCATCACCTCCACAGCAGATCACTCTGTAGTTCTTCACATGATCAGTCTACTTTAGGTGACTCGACTAGTTTAAAAGTAATAAAAAATCTAAACATGGAGTCATAATTCAAGAAAAAATCGCGGCACACCCTTGACGTTCCATGATCTTACCCATAGTTTCAAGCACCCAGCCCACAGCGCCATCACCTCCACAGCAGATCACTCTGTAGTTCTTCACATGATCAGTCCACTTAAGGTGACTACGACTAGGTTAAAAGTAATGAAAAACTAAACATGGAGTCATAATTCAAGAAAGAAATTGCACCACACCCTTGAAGTTCCAAGATCTTACGCATAGTTTCAGCCCACAGTGTCATCACCTCCACAGCAGATCACTCTGTTGTTTTCACATGATCAGTCTACTTAAGGTGACTACGACTAGGTTAAAAGTAATAAAAAATCTAAACATAATCATAATTCAAGAAAAAAACACGCTACACCCTTGACATTCCTTGATCTTACACATAGTTTCAAGCACCCAGCCCACAGTGCCATCATCTCCGCAGCAGATCACTCTGTAGTTCTTCACATGATCAGTCTACTTTAGGTGACTATTACTAGGTTAAAAGTAATTTCAAGCACCCAGCCCTCAGTGCCATCACCTCTACAGCAGATCACTCTGTAGTTCTTCACATGAACATTCCACTTTAGATGACTACGACTAGGTTGAAAGTAATAAAAAACTAAACATGGAGTCATAATTCAAGAAAAAAATCGCACCACACCCTTGACGTTCCATGATCTTACCCATAGTTTCAAGCACCCAGCCCACAGTGCCATCACCTCCACAGCAAATCACTCTGTAGTTCTTCACATCCTTGAACATTTGCAAACCTGTAAAGAGTGATAGCTGAAGTAGAATCCCCAATAAGGAGAACTAGTTTGACACATATTTTTTGGCTGGGTATAGATGATATTTAATAGTGATGTGGTTAATGTCTATATTTTATTATCGAATTGAACTATTTTATTTATATATTAAAAAGACAACGTAGGTCCATAACATGTTAATGTAGACTTATAACTATGTTCATCATCATCATATCAGCCGAAAGATGTTCACTGCTGGACATAAGCCTCCCCCAAGGATTTCCACGACGACCGGTTCTGCGCTACCCGCATCCAGCTGCTTCCCGCGGCCTTCACCAGTTCATCGGTCCACCGAGTGGGAGGCCTGTCTATTGGGATGCCCACTACCTTACTATATTAGTAAGTGTTTTTTTTTGCGCATTATTGCATGAAATACATCAATATCTGTCAAGTCTGCTAATTTTAATATGAATTATCTTTAGGCTTTTTTTTTAGACATTAAAACTATGATCGGGCTACAGAATCTGTGACATTGTAAAATAAGATGTAAAATCAAGCTACATTACTTTTTAATTTAACGAAAAGCTATAAATGAAATTAAAAATGAAAGTTTAGTTAATATGTTTATGTTACTTATATTTTTTTTTAATATTTGTTTAAGCATCAACCGATCAACAATATTTCAATCAAAATCTTAAACTTTTCAAACAAAATCTTTTGACGGCGACACCGAAACTCAAAACGATCGCAGCAATGACTTATATATTACTGTCCAAATCTGTGGATCGCAGATATTATTTTCGATACAATGACAGCCTTCCCTGTTTGTGGTGAGTGAGCACGATGGAGTTAGTGTTGTCGGCTATATTTTATTCTTCTTCACGACTATAATCTAGGTACTCGTATATCTGTAGGGGTTGAATTCTTTGCGATCGATTTTAGAACAACTTCCAGGGGTTCGATGGAGCTAAAATTTGGTATGAAGCCCTCTTCCCGGTGACAATCGATACTTTTAGTCCCTATTTTGAAGTTTATCTGATGATTAACTTTGAAGGTGGAATCAAGGTCACAGGATCGTCTATTGTTGTTAATTTAGTCGTAGTAAATACTGTGCTTACTTAACTCGTCCTTTGAAATGGATACAACAACTTTTTTAACGCAAGAGAATTTGATTTCTGGTTAATAGATTATTAGGTTTTTAATTACCTAATCATGATTTGTCATTAGTAATTGTTCATGTTATGTTCGTTTTTATTTGAACAATATACTTGAAAGGCGAATAGGATTTTTCCATAAAAAAATACGGTTGTATCTCGGACAGCTTCGCGAGGCCCTTCGACAATATAATCAATCAACTCATGACAGCATATGCTGAGCTGCTACCTGTTCAGTGATAGGTACAAACTATTAAATTTTAAAAACTACGAAATATTTCACTTGTGTGTACTTTTCACTGAATAAACATTTATTCTATTCTATTCAATCAAACCTGACTGAACCCGCTCGCTTTGCTCGCTCAACTTCACTCCTTAGCGTTTGACGATATTAACAGCTAAACTGTACTGTATTGCAGCCGTTATTCTTAAAAAAAATGTGTTCCGAAACCGATCACAGTGCTATTTCTAAATGTCTGTGGTGTAGTCGTGTTTGTAACAGCTCCTGTCTTGTGTTGCAGCCATCTGGTTTAATGTGACATTTGATTGAAACGCTAGCCCGTTGATTGAATGGCGACAATTCATTGAATGACTAGGCCGAACGTTGATTGAACAAGCGTCACTCTACGTTCAACTAGTTGACTGATTGTAAGATAGCCCTTTGAACATGGCGGACGTAACATAACATACAACGAAAAGGTAGTTGGCAAAAATTAGTTATTTTCTAAAAAATCGAGTGAGGTGTCGTTGGATAGCTCTTTTAACGTATAACGCCAGATTGTAAAATGACGAAATTTTGTGATGCCCGCGACATCACGTTCAGCCGGATTGCAATTCGACTGAATTAAAGTACGCCGCATTGTATGAGGCGCCGCTTTGTGTAAAATCTACAGAGTAAAAACTGTAAATGAGCGAGCGAAGCGAGCAATATTATGTTCAGTCGGGTTTGTTTGATAATACAGTCCAAGAGCCTCGCGAGGCACCCCCTCCCCCCTATGGATAGTAGAATACTTCGCAGAAGAAGAAATCATCGGTTTTATTCGGAATTTCGTAGTTCTAACGCCGCCGTTTTGCAAACCGGGGGATTCTACATAACGGCTGCGACATATAACCCATTCAACGACTTGGCTAAATGACGTTCAGAAAAGTCGTTGAACGTTACATTCAACGTCTTGGCCAGTTGTCCTTTAGTCATTTAATTGAATGTCACCATTCATTCAACGGGCTAGCCTTTGAATTAAATGGCAGATTTAATGGCTGCGATATAATATATACGCGATCGGACAAGCCTCCGGTTTCCGGACCGTCAGGTTTGCGGCAATGCTTATTGTTTTGCCGGCATCAGCTCTATATAGTGGCGCCATCTCTTAATAAACTCACATATTATCTACTCACCTTGCATAGGCCCTCCCTTGGCAATATCGTGCACTTGTCTTGGATTGAGTATGTACTGCAGCTTGCGCAACACTCGCGCCCCCTGCCGGCCGCCCGACTTCGGGTTGATGAACACCAGCAGCGGGCACGTGCCATCTGGTGGCGTGATTTGGAACGAAATGGGAGGCGCTCGATGTTTGTCCAGTTTTTCATCTTTTGTTTCTTCTGCGGGCGCTGAGATGGAGATAGGGAGGGATATTGAGGTTGGGAGGGTTTGCTGAAAATATAGAGTTTTTAAGTTATTTCAAAAATTCGTTGCTAAGATGCTAAGATTTCCTACTACCGGTGACAATCAATTCTATTAGTCCCTATTTTGAAGTAATGTAAGTAATTAATGTAAGTTACTATGTAAGCACTTTATTTCCTGAAGCACAGGTTCAACCAAGCTCAGGCACACATCATCCTGTTCTTTTTAAACAATAGTTGACAGCCTTTGTAACTTTTTAACCTTTAAAAAATAAAAAAAATAAACGATTATAGTTGTTACTGTTGTTTGTTGTTGTTGTTATTATCTTTACAAAATGACTCACAAAATACAAAATGATTAATATCTTTTATAATCTGGTTTAAAAGCTGTTAGGATACGACCTTTTGGAATGGAGCGGCATAAGACGTCAACTGACACCCGACAACCATTAGCAACGCTGCTGTCGGGAAAGCGCGTGACACGTGAGTGACGAATACAACTTCATCGGAAGTATTTCTTTTATTTATTTTATTGTTCTACTTATTTCCCTACAAGTCATCACTGTCGCGTAACGCAACTCCAAAAGGTCGTATCCTAACAGAATTTGAACCGGATAATAGGTTTGTATTTGCGTCCTCTTTGTACATTACGAGTAGTGCAAAATATATCGAAAAAAAAAAACATCTGCACTTACAGCTCGCGCCAAACTTCATTACTAATCTTAACTGTGATGCGAGTGCTTACTGCGCCGGTATATAACCAAGTAGTAGTAGCCTTTACCACAGATGAGATACTAGTTACTTCGTAACCTTTACGTCCTACTAACATCCAAAGTTTGCTGCTGCGACGCGTCTTGCGACCAACTTCAAGGCGGTCATAAAGTTTGGCGCGAGCTATATAGTTATGTAGCCTATGCCAAATAGGTTCGGGTTCCTTAGTTTTAATGAGGGTATCATGATTCATGTCTGGTTATCAGGCTGGGGTTGACGCAGCAATTACCTCTGCCAGCCCAAATTTTGTACTAACATGCAGTATTGCCACTCCCAGCTGCAAGGATTTCGCTCTAATTTCGTAATTTGTTTCTAGAAATATTACTTCTCGCCCGTTGTATGAAGTGTTTTTATTTATTTTATTCACAATTAGTAAGCCCTTGGCATCATCTCACCTGATGGTAAGTGACGATAATGCCGAAGATGGAAGCGGGCTTACCAAGATTCCCCAACACGATGGAGAACGGCTATCTTATCTTCAAGTCGGAATACATCAATGTTGTTAACACTGATGTTTGGCGGCAAGACTTAGATAAGATGGTGGTAGCTAGCCAGGCGGGCTTAGAAAATGTCCTACCACCACCAAACCGAGTCTTGCAAGTTGACCCCACCGGGAATCGAACCCGCTACCGCCTAGTGTGAAGCGAATGGACCAACCAATACGCCACGGAGGCGGTTAACTAACACCAAAGAATGTCCGGGGTGTACTAACACCAAAGACCTTCAAGTGGCATTAGAAAAAAGTTTCATTACTGAAAGAAGACCGATTCTACAGAGCATACCAAAATTGGTGTAGGAGATTTTAACTGGGGATTCTACTCTAAATACTGAACAACTTTTCCTTAGCAAGTCATAGTTAATTAAATAAAAAGAAATTCGACCCTCCAAAAATTAACAAAATTGGTGATTCATCTGATCGACTTGTATGAAGAGTGTTCAATTATTATTTTTTGAGATTTACTATATGTGAAAACTTGCCAACACTCCTTTTTTATAGGCAATCGTGTGAAAACTTGCCAAAAATTGGGAATTCCCCTCTATACGTGGGTCTGTATCTTGCAAACCGCATACCACTTAAGTAGGTCAGAGGCTCAACAAACTCCCGACCTAGTCAAAGAGCCCTCCCCGCAGTGCCTTTATCATTTACTATATAGGGAAAGTTTTTCAGTATGATGTGTAGAAAGACCCAGCTAAAGGGTCCTACAGAAAATTTGATACACCCGGTATATTAGGTGTTCAAATAAGGTAGTTACCTGATCCGGCTGGGGTCGGTGAGGCAGCGACCTCTGTCGGTCCAACACAAGAGGTCTGATGGCGGTTGGTGGCAGTATGTGCTTTGCGTGCCTCCCCAGGGTGCAGGCGCCGCCTGCGCTGCCTACACACCTATTGTGAAGCTGGAAAATAAGCAAGCATTTATGCAAGTTAGATGCTTTCTATGCAGTATATGCTGCTTTGGTGGCGTAAGGGCTAGGGCCACGGATCAGATAAATAAGGTTGGATTGGAAATGTGCGCTGGGCAGGCGCACCTCAAGTGTGATTAGACAATCATATTTAACCGAAGCACGCGTTCATACTTTTTATTTGCGTGTGTTTGTGTGTAAGTTATAGACTCTTGAAATGGTGTGAGACACAATTGCAGCCCTGTGTTCTAAGTGTGTTTTGTTTATTAGTGCGCGCAATTCGTGTATATTTATTATTATTGATTGTGTAGTGGAGATGATGGGTGGGAGACAAGCGGCGACGCTGGTTTTCAAACAAAAGTGTGACTATTGCCAATCCAACCTTATTTATCTTATCCGTGGCTAGGGCCGCTACCTCCTGTCCAATGTGTTTTCAAATTCCGATTTCATATGTATGTATGTTCGACCAACCTGCACTAAGGCCCGATTGCCCTAAATGAGGGTAGGCTCGAGCCCCTCAGTGGGGACGTATTTGAGCTGATATGATGATGATCTTATAATGGAGAATCAATGTCTTTTCACGATTAGACGGAGAAGTGGAATCAAGTAGGTACCTACCTACATATACCGCGCGTAACGTAAGAATAACGCTGACCGTTGGACGCGCGCAATCAATTTTAACTCTAATGTACAACGCTTTAAGGATGCAACAACCCTCCCCCACCACCGCGCCCAGCGTTATTTTTACAATACGCGAGCTGTAACAGATTATAAGACGTTTAGCTGAGAAAAACATACTGTATGAAAATTAGGCCGCATTTAAACGACGAAGCGAAAAATTTCAAGCTGTTCAGTCATAGCAAATTTATGTTTTATTAACTAGGACACAATGTTGAAATTCTTTGTAACTAACCGCGCGGTGGCCGCGCTGACGACATTCGTGTCATATAGCGCGCCCTTACACTATATTCACTCTTATTTTTGCAACATAACATGAGGTCGAATATGCCATTAGGTTAGGCCTACTCAAATGTGGGGCCCACTACACCGTGACATAGACTCTCCTTCTGGATATATAGAAACTCATTGGTTTAAAAGGGAAGAATAGCACGCACTATCCATACAAAAAGAGAAATTCTTTTTACACCCCTAAATATTATCTGATAATAATGATTTTTAATATGATGTTACTGACACAATAAAATACTAGGTTTATTGGTTTTCTTTTTTCAATACAATTAATAACTTTAATTTTATTTGTCGTTCAGTGTTTTCATACAAAACTAATTTGTGCCATTGGCCATCAATGATTTAAAAGAGGAAACATAAAACCTAGCTTTTTATTATATCATTAATATATTTAAAAACAATTAAGATCGGATAATATTTAGAGGTGGAAAAGTGTTTTCTCATTTTGTATGGAGATTGCGGGCATATTCTTCCCTCTACCCGCTATACGCTGTAATTATTACTTTTTTTATAATTGCATGTGATTGGTTATCTTTTTCCTGATTTATTTATTTTTTTAATTGCTTGACATGCAATTGTGGTCGTTTTAACGATCAGTATAAGGGGAATCTGGCTAGGCGATTACCCTAACTAATCCTTACTAATATTATAAATGTGAAAATGTGTTTATTTGTTACCTTTGCACGCTTCTACACCTCAAGCAATCTTGACAAAATTTGTCATGCAGACAGCCTGTGTCACGGGGAAGGACATAGGCTACTTTTTATCCCGAAAAAATAGCATAATCCGATGCTGTTCCTGAGGGAAACAAAGAATACTCTTTTTTGGTTAATTTTGCAACGGAACAATGGATTGTTGTGATTCTTTGCACAGAGATGGTTGAGGAGGTGGGAAACGAGATAATTTACTAATCACCCTTAAACACAGTCATAAAAATGATGTCCACGCGGGCGAAGCCGCGGGAAAAAGCTATATTATAAACGGGAAAGTTTGTAAGCATGTATGGATGCATGTTTGTTACTCTTTCACGCAAAAACTACTGAACGGATCTGGCTGAAATTTGGTAAGTAGACAGATTAGAACCTGGATTGACACAAAGGCTACTTCTTTCCACGCTCGCAAGCCGCTTGCGGCTCGCGCACTGTACACCCTCGACAATTCATAGAAACGTTGTCCACTGGGAATCAGCTAGTGTCTAATAAATTGGCAGCCGATAGGGTTGAGTGGAGAGTTGCTTTTGAATCTACGATGAGTTATGGAAAGTCGCTTATAAATAGTTAAGTCGCTTACAGTAATGTGACACCACCGACAATGAAGCCCTGTGACGTTGTTATAGCCTTTGATCTTTTTCCGACACCTGGCGCACTTTCCGTGGCAGTTTCCTGTAACAAAAAAACCTATTATTAGTCTTTTTACCCGAATGCCCAAAAAAGGAAAGATGTATTTCGGATATAAGTAAGTACCTAGTATGTTTGTTTCTTTGGCTGAGCCTGTAGCTTTAACCGTTTGATGGATTTTGTAATGTTAGGTGTCGTTAGATTCACTTTGACCCCTAGAGTGACATAGGGTACATTTTAAGCAGTGGAATTTATTTTTGGAACGTAGTTACTAAAGTCATCTTTTTTAAAATTTTCGGTCTATTTTGTATTTTTTTTTGTGATTATGTTTGCAAATTTTAGACTTTTCGCCTGTCCTTCTTCGTGTTTTTTTCTTTCATTGTATCTCATACATTTTTCAATTTTATTTTTGAGTGTCGTGTTCCATTAAATCAAGTGCTGGTGAAACACATTTTATCTTTGAGTATACTCTAAGACATTTTATTTACTAATTGAACCCTGACTCTCACTTCTTTTGTTATCAAAGATTTTTTTTTACTAATTGAACCCGGATGTTCCCCTCATTTTGTTATCAAACACATTTTATTTATTAATTGAACCCTGACTCTCCCTTCCTTTTGTTATCAAAGACATTTTGTTAAATAATTAAACCCTGACCCTCTCTTCATTTTTTATCAAAGACATTCTATTTACTAATTGAACCCTGACTCTCCCTTCATTTTGTTATAAGACATTTTGTTAACTAATTAAACCCTGACCCTCCCTTCATTTTATTATCATAGACATTTTATTTACTAATTGAACCCTGACCCTCCCTTCATTTTATTATCAAAGGCATTTTATTTACTAATTGAACCCTGAATCTCCCTTCATTTTATTATCAAAGACATTTTATTTACCAATTGAACTCTGACCCTCCCTTAATTTTATTATTAAGACATTTTATTTACTAATTGAACCCTGACCCTCCCTTCGTTTTGTTATTAAAGACATTTTATTTACTAATTGAACCCTGACCCTCCCTTCGTTTTGTTATTAAAGACATTTTATTTACTAATTGAACCTAGACCCTCCCTTCGTTTTGTTATCAAAGATATTTTATTTACTAATTGAACCCTGCCCTCCATTCACTTTGTTATTTTTGAAGTGAAAACTTCTTTAGCGGCGTTGTGCACTTTTTTTGTAATGGGTAAAAAATGTTAAACTCGCGTCAGGACACGTGACCTGATCGAATATTCGTAAGACGGATGGTTGAAGTGAAAACTTCTTTAGCGGCGTTGTGCACTTTTTTTGTAATGGGTATAAAATGTTAAACTCACGTCAGGACACGTGACCTGATCGAAAATTCGTAAGACGGATGGTTCAAGTTTTCACTTCTGCCGGCACTCCCGGAGTGAACTTTTTCTTTTTTTTATCGTGCTGGCTTAGACGCGAGTCGGAGGGCGCGTCGAGACTGCACTTATGGCACGTTACACCCCAGATACTTGGCAGATGAGAGCTAGCCTAAAAATTTGTCTGACTTCGATACTTTCGCGTCTGTTGTTGCCGACGCTCTCATCGGGTACTTTGCGAAGACTTTTTTAGTAACCACACAGTATCCGTAGGATTACTGTATGGATTTCTTAGACTGTGGACATACCTTCCACCCAGTGATGCGCAAGAGTGGCGGAGGCGCGCCGCGACTTGGAGTATGTGGCTATGCACGACGCCGGCGCCCGTTGCACGCACCGCTCATGCACTGTGTACTTGCAGACTGGGGGCACATAGAGATAATTTTGAGCACAGAGTTTCTATGGCTAATGTCTCTAGGGATGATATGTCTTTTCAAGGCTCGACGGAGAAGTGATGTCAAATAACAGATTCAAAGAGTATCTGAGAATAAAACTTTTTAGTAATCATTACTGATATGATAAATGTGAATATATGTTTGTTTGTTTGTTATTTCTTCACGGTTCAACACCTCAACCAATCTTGAAAAAATTTGATATGCAGGTAGCCTGTGTCATGGGGAAGGATATATAAGCTACTTTTTATCCCGTGAAAATAGCCTAAGGGAACTGAAAGAAACTCTTCTTTTGCTTGACTTCTTTGACATCGCAACAGATTTTTTGTACAGAGATGGTTGAGAATGGTGGGTAATGAAATAAACGACCTACTTAATAGCATAGCACGAGATAGTTCCCGAGGAATCTGGGGAAAACTCATTTCCAGGCTCGCGCACGTCGACGTCGCAACGGAGCAACGAACTGAAGTGATTTTTTGCAAAGAAATAGTTGAGGGGGTGGGAAGTGACAAAGACTGCTAATCAGAATAGCCCGATATAGTACCCAAGGGATCGGGAGTAAACTCCTGTCTACGCTCGCGAGCCGCTTGCGGCTTGCGCAACACTCACCCTCAAAGACGGTCATAAAAACTATGCCCACGGGAGCGAAGCCGCGGGAAAACTAGTTACACTATAGTCACTATCACTACAGCAACTTAAGAGGAGGGATAAATTGCCTTATCCAAAGATGTGGTGGTACGGAACAAGTTTGGATTCAATCCGGCATGTAGTTTTTGTATTAAAGCGGAACTACGTTTATATGGAAACTCGAGCCTCCTGGGGACCCTTAAGTCGTTGATGAAGAGTTCGTCGGTGGCGTAACGGCTAGGGCAGCTTTCTCCTGTCCGAGAGGTTGTGGTTCGAATCCTGCCACGTAGCAATGTGTTTTCAAATTTCACTTTCATATTATGTACGTTTATCCGACGCTCTGACGGTGAAGGAAAACATCACGAGGAAACCTGCACACGCCTGCGAAGAAACTCGAAGGTTGTATGTGAAGTCGACCAACCCGCACTGGGCCCGCGTGGTCGACTAAGGCCCGATTGCATTAATTCGGGGTAGGCTGGAGCCCCTCGGTGGGGACGTATATAAGCTGATATGATGATTTACAAAACTGCAAGTCACTTACATATGCAACACAGCCCCTTCTTTCCCAACCCAACCAGCAAGGTTAGACACAAATTACAGTAGGTTGGTCTGCTGAAATGCTTCAGTCTCCACGCATGCTCTCCATCTTCCTTCACGTTTGTGTCCAGACCCAAGAGGACCAGGAGAGGGATTGTGGTCATTCTGAAAGATGTCAAAAAGACTAAAGTTAAGCATAGGTTACGAAATGCGAGCTGATCTAGCCAGTAACTGCATGCAGCTACTCGCACCGAGTGACCGCATCATACGAGTTACGTGCGAGTTGGTCAGTAGCTCGCATGCAATACAAAATTTTTGTTTTTCTCCGCCGCTCGCCTTAACCTATCACCCCACGAGCAGCAGCGCCTATCATTTTTCGAAATTATAGTACATTATAATAAATTATAGTTTTGAAAGAGAAACATGCAAATACACAGATGCAGTAGCTGTTTACTGTCACGCCAGTAGCTCGCACCGTGTAGTCTATCCTAACGCCATTATGGCTGGTTTACACGGTGTGAGCTAGCGTGAGAGCTTGCGAGGCGAAGAACTGCAGTGCAGCTACTCACACCGTGTGACCGCATCATGCGAGTTACTGTCATATGCGAGTCGGTCGCATGTTTATATATTAAACAAATTTGTAAATTTGTTCGGGATTACCCTGCATATTTTAAAACGCATGTAGAGGTTTTCGAGAGGGCTACGCGTCATAAAGATCGACTCTATCTTCCCTATTCAAGAGTAAATGTCCACAAGCATAATTCCTTCTGTATGGCAATATGTGTTTACAACAACCTCCCTATCCACATTAAAACTTGTTCAAATTTTTGTTTCGAATCTACATTGACCGAATGGCTACAAAACAAATGTTACTATTCAGTAAAATAATTTCTCAGCGACAAAAATTTATGATAGTTTGTAAAACCTAGGTTATATTATAATATGTATATTTGCATGCCATTGATGGTGGGACATAAGATACCTTATATTTAAGAACACCATGTATTCAACTATGTTCTGGCAAATAAATGCTTTGACTTTGACTTTGACATCCAATGACTTCTATATTACTGGCGTAAGGACCCGGTCAACGCGCGCGACTTATGCTCCCAGCGAATTGGTGCGAAAATCGAAAGTTTGCACACTCGCGACTCAGTTGTCTGCGGGAAATTGTACAGTGCGGTGAAAAGATATTCCATATAAAAATGTCTTATTGTGTTGTTAGAGGCTGTAAAAATCATAAAAGAAAGGCTAAAATAAAACATGGGATATCGTATCATCGTTATGTAAACTTACATTGTAGTTTTCTTATAAACACATTCTTAAAGCGACAATTCTACTAAGGTCCTTTTAGCGTAGCACTGAAGTTAACTCTCGCCCACGCTAGTTCGTACGAGTTAAGTTAGATGGCGCTACTTTTTGCTTGTATCAAGAAAATCTGAGTAAAATATGGTGACGGGCGGATCCTTCTGGCCAAATTTGTGGTCGCATTCGAGTTACTATGATTTTTGTTTTTACTCTCGCCACTAGTCTTCCCCTACTACACCACAAGTTACAGCTTGCTATAGCAGCTGTCTACTGTCAACGCCAGTAGCTCGCACCGTGTAATCTATCCTAGAGCCACTATGGCTGATTTACACTTTGAGAGCTAGTGTGGGAGCTGGCGAGGTGAAGAACTGCAGTGCAGCTACTCGCACCGTGTGACCGCATTATGCGAGTTACTGTCATGTGAGAGTCAGTCAGTAGCTCGCATCCGAGTTACTACAACATTTTTTAAGCTATTGTACAGCTTTTATCGCGGGCTTTGAGGGGACCGAATCAAGCAATTTCGTAACGAAAATAAAACCTGACACCCAAAAAAATTATAATTATTATATGGCGATGGCGATGGCGATTGACGATGGCGATTGATGATGGCGATTGATGATGGCGATTTATGATGGCGATTGGTGATGGCGATTGATGATGGCAATTGATGATAACGATTGATGATAGCGATTAATGATGGCGATTGATGATGGCTATTGATAATGGCGATTGATGATGGCGATTGATGATGGCAATTGATGATGACGATTGATGATGGCGATTGATGATGTAGATTGATGATGGCGATTGATGATGATGAACTTTTTTTTAGTGTTAATTTATTACATAAACATCCTGCGTCCCAAGGACTACATGGTACTGGTAAATACTGCATTATTATACTGCATAGATAAAAAAAATAAAAAATAAAATTGCTTAAGTTGATAAAAAAGGCTATGCAATGGCTTTACCGCGGCAGTCCCCAAGTGCCACACGTCTTTTTGTTTTTACTCTGTCCACTAGCCTTTCCCCACTACACCACAAGCCACAGATTGCTATAGTAGCTGTCTACTGTCAACGCCAGTAGCTTGTACCCTGTAAACCAGCCTAAAGAGCTCTTGGTTAGCACGGTTTATTGTGTCAAACGGTATGAAACTTATAAGTAGGAGATATTAATGTGGCATCTTGGTAGAAACTACGGATTTAGAGGTTTCTTTGTGAATTTGCTTACATTTATCATATCAGCCGAAATATTACTTTTGAACATCCTCCCTAAAGGATTTCCTTAACGGCCGGTCTTGCGCTGCCCGCATCCAGCGGTTTACCGCGACCTTTGCAAGGTCGTCGGCCCACTTAATGAGAGGCCTTCTTACACTACGTTTTCCAGAGCAGTTAACACAATCGGATACCTTTCATCATCATATCAGCCACAAATCGTCCACTGCTGGACAAAGGCCTCCCCCAAGGATTTCCACGACGACCGGTCCTGCGCTGCCCGCATCCATCGGCCTCCCGCGACCCTCACCAGGTCATCGGTCTACCGCGTGGGAGGTCTGCCTACGCTACGTTTTCCTGTGCGCGGTCGCCACTCGAGAACTTTACTGCCCCATCGGCCATCTGTTCTACGAGCTATGTGCCCTGCCCACTGCCACTTCAGTTTAGCGATTCTGTGAGCTATGTCGGTTACTTTAGTTCTCCTGCGGATCTCCTCGTTTCTGATTCGATCACGCAGAGAAACTCCGAGCATTGCACGCTCCATTGCCCTTTGGGTGACCTTGAGCCTTCTTATGAGGCCCATAGTAAGCGACCATGTCTCAGTTCCGTAAGTCATCACTGGCAACACACACTGGTCAAAGACCTTAGCCTTGAGACACTGCGGTATTTTTACTGCGGTAAAAGCCGTCCGTTCTACGAGCCTTGTGACTAGTCCACTACCACTTGAGTTTAGCGATTTTGTGAGCTATGTTGGTTACTTGAGCTCATTTCTGATTTGATTACGTAGTTCCTTCCTTCCAAAGCTAACCATAGTAATATCAACACAAAATCTTACCCTCCTCTTTTCCATTCGTCTAAAGAAACAGTCCCATCAGCATCATAATCTATTTCCACCATCATATCTTGCAGAATCTGTAAATACAAACAAATATTGCTGATTACTGTAAATGTTTTAACGGCCTCCGTGGCGTAGTGGTTGTCCTTTAGCTTCACATCAGAGGGTCGCGGGTTCGATTCCCGACGGAGTCTAACTTTGTAAAGTTTGGTTTGGAGCTTGTTTGGTTTCGTTGGTGGAAAGGCATTTTCTACGCCCGCTTGGCTAGCTTTCACGATCTTGTCTAAGTCTTTCCGCCAAACATCAATGCTAATAGAATTGATGTGTTCCGGCTTGAAGATACGATAAGCCGTTTCACAATGGGTTGGGGAATCTTGGTAAGTTAGCTTTCATCTTCGGCATCATCGTGTCTTACCATCAGGTTAGATGATGCCAAGGGCTTACTAATTGTGAATAAAAAAGAGCTTAAGTAGACAAAGAGTTTTTACGATTACATAAATTTGATGGGTAAAAAAACTTAGTGCCATTTTAGAGGAAGAATATTTTAAAAACATTTTTGTATGACAGGTTTTCTCAGATACATCACATAAGTCATCATTATTTAGGTGTTAATAAGTGTTTCCGAAGAAAAAAAATTGGAAAACGTCCTTAGAGCCTTTTTAAAAAAAAAAAAGTTTTTTATATGGGAGATACCTTGAATGTTTTAAAAATAAAAATTTAAGAGGTACCCCTGGAAAATACATTTAAAACTACATGTGCAAAATTGTATCAAAAACGGTCCAACAGTTTCCCTGCAAAACAGGAAGATAGACATACCTACTACAAAACTGCATACACACACACACGCATAATTTTTCTCTACTACTTTTTTTGGTGTCTGTGATATAAAATATTTTCATCATAATATTGGCTCCTTCGTCCCTGGAAGATAAACTATTTCGAGATATTTTTTATTTTATATTGTATAAAAAGTAAGTACCTTAGTAATTAATGATAAATAAGTTAATTCATTTCATAATTGTTAATTTAAATTTCATAAAATTCGCGTCAACATAAAAAAATACAAATCGTCATCGTAATCAAACAGGTGAATGCCCGCCTGTTCGTTGACCCGGTAGGCAGTAGGCATAAATAAGGGCTGGCACGATTTTTGCCGACCCGAAAAACCCACTGAGTTAAATTAGGTAAGTGGGTTCTGATAAAGCTATTGAATTTTCCTATAATAGGAATAATACTAAATATTACTACCACTGTGAAAAAATGATAGGAATTTCTACAATCGTCAACTGACAATAAAGATTTTCGAGAAAATTTCCTTCATGATTTTCTCTGTCAATATAAAATTCAAATTGAAGCCGAAATTAAATTAAATGCCATTAAATCTTAATTTAATCTGACAAAACCCAATTTTCCCGAAAACTCGAACAAACTGAAAAAAATTTCAATGGGAAGATATATATTTTTTAAACACGGGTTTTTGCCAACCCTAACATAAATACTACGTACGCGACCATGCAATGCATTAAAAAGATAGACTAATGAGTACTTTCAAGATTATTTTATTTTTATTTTTCCAATTATTCTCATTTTTAGCTCCCAGTATGTACTTCACTAAAAGAACTTCCCCTAATAGATCAACGAAACAGGGTTTGAAACCGGTTAATTTTTATTACCCAAAATACAATTTAGCTTAAGCCAATTTGATGTCAGTTCTAAAAAATGGCCCATACTAAATTTACCACATTAATTATTTCAGTAAATATGACAAAATACGAAAAAATATTAACAAAAACCTTTATGAAAACGGTTTAGCTCCCATAGTAAATTAACCGGTTTCCAAGCCCTGCAACGAAATACTCACAGGCCTTAACTCCGACGTCTCCCAGCCGAGGTACTCTGCGACAGTCATCATCTGGTTGACGATGCTGTCCATCTCATTGGTGTCCAGCACTCCGTTACCATCAGTGTCGTAGAGCCGGAACATGACTGGAAGACAGCTTTAATGAGATGGGTAAACGGCAAAGTTACTAGTCATCATATCAGTTTACATACGTCCCCACTGAGGGACTTGAGCCTACTCTGAATTTGGGCGATCGGGCTTTAGTCGAGCATGCGGGCCCAGTGCGGGTTGGTCGAGTTCACACTCAACCTTCGAGTTTCTTCGCAAGCGTGTGCAGATTTCCTCAAGATTTTATTCCTTTACCGTAAGAGCATCATAGGCTTTCCCGAGTTGAGAGGTTTTGCCGTAATCGCCACGCCCGGCAGGCGAGTTGACTATCGCCACACCCTGGACACTTTATACAACTGGACAAAATGACATTACAAAAAACGAATGACGGAACAAACAAAATGGCGGTGAATTCCTATAGGTTAGACAACTAAACTGTAACCAATCTGTATCAATCTAGGTGACGAGGGGGTGAGGTGGCAATTTAGAAAGTGGCAGGGAGTGTCCATACCGTATGTCAGTACTAAAAGGGTGCTGCTGCCCATCCTCTGGTTCAGTCCCTTAGTCGCACTTTACGGCACCCATGGGAAGCGATAAGATGTCCCTTCTACAAGCTGGGAGCCCTACGGCATCCGTTTGTTGAGATATCAAAAGGCAACATGCAATATTTTTATTTTTGCTTTCATTTTAAAGAACTCCATGCAGAAAATAAACCAGGAGTATATTAAAAAAAAAAACTTGTTTTTTTAATTTTAAATGCGGTTTTAAAGTAACCGTTTAAATTTGCGCGCGCAAACGGACGTATAGTTCCGATGACGTCACTCCTGTCTGTCACTCAGACCAAAGAGAATATAATACATTGTATAATTTGGTCTGAGTGACAGACAGGAGTGACGTCATCGGAACTATACGTCCGTTTGCGCGCGCAAATTTAAACGGTTACTTTAAAACCGCATTTAAAATTAAAAAAACAAGTTTTTTTTATTTTTTTTATATACTCCTGGTTTATTCTGCATGGAGTTCTTTAAAATGCAAGCAAAAAAAGCGAAAAATAAAAATATTGTATGTTGCCTATTACCTAAGAAGGCTGTCTAATCCGTTAGAACGGATATACGTAACTTGCGGAATTTATGAACTTACTAGAGGGTTCTCCAAAATGTTTTCCCCCTACTTTCCCGTATCGCCCCAATTCCTTTACCAAGCGACTTCCAAAAAGGAGGAGGTTCTCAATTCGACTGCATGTTTTTTTTATGTGTGTTACCTCAGAACTTTCGACTGGGTGAACCGATTTTGATGATTCTTTTTTTATTCTAAAGCTAGTGGTTCCCGTGTGGTCCCATATAAATTTCATCAGAATCGGTGTTGTACTTTATTAGAAAATTAACAAAAACCAAAATTAATAATGCAAAATTATTCGTAGTTGTTGCGATGGAAGTCGGTTTTTTTAACGTGTTTATTTTATTACAATTGATAAGTCCTTGGCATCTTCTCACCTGTTATTAAGTGACGATGATGCCAAAGATGGAAGTTGGCATACCAAGATTCCCCAACGCAATGGGCTATCTTATCTTCAAGCCAAAACACATCAATGCTGTTAGCACTGATGTTTTGGCGGCAAGACTCAGATAAGATGGTGGTGGCTAGCCAGGCGGGCTATGAAAATGCCCTATGACCAACCAAACCGAGTTGTACAAAGTCAACCCCGCCGGGAATCGTACCCACGACCTCCTCGTGTGAAAGTTTCCCATTAAAAAGGGGGCTAAGGGCTCTGACAAGAATTGATGACTGCTACCTTGTGATAGCAGCAACCAGCACCAACGGCAGAAGCATGAAGCACGGAAACGGTAGAGTTGAATGGCACTATCAGACTAACCTATCCCGATAATGAACGTGTTATTGTCAGTTAACCTGCTTGCTAGTTCTGTATTTCATTTATGTGTATTTTGTGTGCAGTAAATCTTATTTAAGGGTCCCCAGGGGGCTCGAGTTTTCATACAAACGTAGTTCCGCTATAATACAAAAACTACATGCCAGAATGAATCCAAACTTTGCAGATATATTGAGTAGACACATATTAACGTTTGTAATTAGTTTTCGATGTACTAATATAAAACGGAAAAAAAAGTAAATTTCAAACTTTCAGTACAAAACTAATTTAGGCCTCCGTTTAGTTATGTTTCAATTTACTATGATGAAAACCAATTACAAACATCGATATGTGTCTACTCAATATATTTTCAAAGTTTGGATTCATTCCGGCATGTAGTTTTTGTATTAAAGCGGAACTACGCTTGTATGGAAACTTGAGCCTCCTGGAAACCCTTAAGGCAATAAAGAATATTTGTCTTAAAGAAAGGAAATTAGGAAGGAAGTTGGTAAGGCTTTTGGAATACAAAGCAAATTTAATTAATTTAATTTTTCATTCATCATCATATCACCCGAAAGACGTCCACTGCTGGACAAAGGGCTCCCCCAAGGATTTCCCCGACGACGGGTCCTGCGCTGCCCGCACCTTCACCAGGTCGTCAGTCTACCGTGAGGCCTTCCTACGCTATGTCTAGCGGTGCGCGGTCGCCACACGAGAATTTTACTGCCCCCATTTTTAATTACATATATAAATTGATTTATTTATTTTATCCACAATAGACCGGCCCTTGGCATCAGGTAAGATGTCACCTGATGGTAAATTACGATGATTCCGGAGACAAAAACGGGCTATTAATATCAAATAAGCCCACTTTTATCTTCGGAATCATCGTTTCGTTGGGGTAGATTCTACTCCAACGAAATGGGAATATATTCATGCCGCAATACTTACATTATATGGTAGCTAGCCAGGCGGGCTTAGACAATACCAAAAAACACCAACAAAACCGAGACTCATCTTCATGCCGGGATACTTAGATAAGATGGTGGTAGCTAGCCAGGCGGGCTTATAAAATGCCAAAAAAACACCAACGAAGCCGAGTGTCATCTTCATGCCGGAATACTTAGAATAGATGGTAGCAGCTAGCCAGGCGGGCTTAGAAACTGCCAAAAAACACCAACGGAACCGAGCCTCATCTTTATGGCGGAATACTTAGAATAGATAGATGGTGGTAGCTAGCCAGGCGGGCTTATAAACTGCCAAAAATCACCAACGAAACCAAGTCTCATCTTTATGGCGGAATACTTAGATAAGATGGTGGTAGCTAGCCAGGCGGGCTTATAAACTGCCAAATAAACAC
Organism: Coleophora flavipennella; assembly: GCA_947284805.1. Classification (NCBI taxonomy): domain Eukaryota; kingdom Metazoa; phylum Arthropoda; class Insecta; order Lepidoptera; family Coleophoridae; genus Coleophora; species Coleophora flavipennella. The sequence goes on along the minus strand of OX369262.1, from coordinate 5,411,628 downwards.
CAACGAAAGCGAATCTGAAAGTTAGATCCCGCCGAAATGCGAATTCGTGACCTCGTGGTGCGAAGCGAGTGGACCACCACAAACTAGTGGATAACCACTTCGCCACGAAGGGGTTTAAACGTACCTAAACGTTATGTAACCAGTATCATCATAACGACACACAGTGTAACTTGTTACTAGAAAAGTTAATTTTTTATCACAAACATAACTCTTTAGCGTAGCAGTGGGCAGGGCACATAGCACGTAGAACAGACGGCCGTTGGGGTAGGAAAGTTCTCGAGTGGCGACTGCGCGCCTGAAAACGTAGCATAGGCAAGCTTTCCACGCGGTGGACTGACGACCTGGTGAAGATCGCAGGAAACCGCTGGATGTGGGCAGCGCAGGACCGGTCGTCGAGGAAATCCTTGGCCTTTGTCTAACAGTGGACGTTCTTCGGCTGATATGATTAATGATGATAATGACGCTTTGTGGTTTTAATTGACATAACCAACGCACTTTCAACTAGAGACTAGTTTATTTGAAATTTGTTTTTGTAAACTTACATTCTAACTTATCCTCAGGTCTGCCAGCTTCCAGCAGGGACAGGTAGCAGACGATGTCCTTGAGGGAAACCCTCGCGGTGTGGACTTCTACGGTGGACGAACGGCGCATCATGTGTTTAAAGTCTGGAATTTAAAAAAATAGCCTTCCTTATTTTTTTATGAGACATGAAAATGAAAATAATTTTCGAAAAAAAATAAAAAAAACACAATTATTTTGTATTTTTTCCAGTAAATCCTTTCATTTGATACCGATATTATGGAAGTGCATAAAAAATAACTGGACCGCCATCTTTGGGAGTCCACCATATTCGAATTAGAATGACGACACTTAGTTTTTTCTCCGCATTGTTCTCCAAACATAACATGGATGCAAAATTTCAGATCAATCGGAAACCGGGAAGTGGTTCTAATTTAGCTTCAAATATTTGTCCCAAACTGACAAACAGACTTACTAACTAACTAACACGGCAAGTTAATATAAAGCTTGTAAAAAACCAGACGATTCCATACAGTAAGTGAAATTAAAAACCCTCTACCAAATTTCTGCCAAATCGGATCAACTTCACTTGTCGGTCATTTTCTTTTCCGCAATTGTGGTTTTTTACCACACCAAAAAAATGTTTAGGGTGAGCATTGTTTAAAGCACCACCCACTCTATCTAATTTCGTTTTAGCGGGCACATATAGGTAGATGGATTTATATTGAACTACGTCGGTTAATCTATCTTTCAAGTTATAATAAAAAAAAAGAGGTTCATCTATTTAGGAGCTGCGATGTCATAATGTACTGACACACAGACATACAGATAGACAGACATAGGCTTCAAACTTAAAACACCCCTACTTTAGCGTCGAAGGTTATAAAATATAAATTGTGAATAAAAAAATATATGGCCCCACGCTTTTTTCACAATAATACTAGTATTTTTCGTTGATTTGTTGTTAGCAGCATATTAAGAATTATTTTTCACTTTTTAGTTTGATGTGCTTTAAAAGCGTGTTTTTTAGTTTTTTTTAACTTTATTTTTCAATTTTTAGTTTGGGATAATGAGATAAACTTATGAAATTATTGTATTGTCACTGATTCTTGATAAATGTACAAAGTTTGAAATATATCTGTCCGTTTAAAGATGTTCAAAATCGAGAGCAAAGGAATCGGTTACAAACATGCAAACATACATACATACTGGTGAAGCTAATAAAAAAACACGGATTTTTAGGGACAATCTTCAGTCTTGAGATTTTTCTTCTTCTTAGCGATTCAATTCCCCATTTTTTTCAGACCAGTACACTGCTAACAAGACTGTATTGTCTTGAGGTAATGACGTCAGGGGAAGATATTTTCTACATTTTCATTAGACTGACCTTTTCGCACGAATCGTTACGCTTCTTCATTTATTATGCGTACAGCGCAGGAGTGGAACTCCTTGCCAGCTTTAGTGTTTCCCGATTCCTATAATTTGGGGATCTTCAAGGCAAGAGTGAATAGGCATTATTTGAGTTTGCGTGTACCATCCTCGACTGCATCATCACTTACCATCAGGTGAGTTGCAGTCAAACGCACTCAAATAAAAAAAAATAAAAATAAAAAAAACCTTCAATCTTGGTGTTCTGGTTAACCCTGAGGGAGTTGCTGCTCTTCCGACTGGAGTTCCTCGACATCTGACTGTGGCTGGGGCTGGTGTCCGTCCGTCTGTCCAGGCAGAGCTCGTGGGCGGAGTAAGAAGGGTGAGTCGTGACCGTGAACATCGGGTGAACGGATCCTGTAAGAACAAACACAATGTAATGTTAGTAATTTTTTTTTTTACAACCGACTTCCAAAAAAAGGAGAAGGTTCTCAATTCGACTGTACATAATTTTTTTTGTATGTTTGTTACGCGATATCCATCAGGTGAGTTGCAGTCAAACGCACTTAAATTGTAAATAAAAAAAAACTTTGCAGATTGTCAAACCGATTTTCATAATTCTGTGTTGTTCGACAGGGGGTATGCTGCCAGGTTGGTCCCATATAAATTTTATCAAAATCGGTGTAGTACTTGTATAGAAAATTAACACAAACCACAAGAAAAAAAAATTGTACGAAGTGGTTGCGGTGGAAGTCGGTTTTTTAACATGTTTAGCGTTTTTGATGATTAGATCGATTAGAAGGATAAGTGAAGAGAAGAGAAATGCGGTGACATAAATAAATCATCATCATCATCATCATATCAGCCGAAGGAAGTCCACTGCTGGACATAGGCCTCCCCCAAGGATCTCCACGACGACCGGTTCTGCGCTGCCCGCATCCAGCGGCTTCCCGCGACCTTCACCAGGTCATCGGTCCACCGAGTTATATATAAATATCGACATTTTACTGTGAATTCTGTACTATTCTCTATATACAGGGTGACTGGTAAGATAACGGACGCATTTTAGGAGGTGAATCAGAACACGAAACTGAAAAATTTTTCACAAGAAACCTATGGTCCATTCTTAAAAAAAATAGACTTCTCATACAATTAAATATTTGTTTTATTTAAATTTATAATTGGTCAGCTCACTAGCCAACTTTGTATGAGAAATCTACATTTGTTTTGCGAGGGAAAGTTGTTCAGTTTCGTTTTATGATTCACCTCCTAAAATGCGTCCGCCGTCTAACCAGTCACCCTGTATATATTTTTTATTGTACAATAAAGCATATTTGATTGATTGATTGATTGATTTAAAATAATCATCATCATCATCATATCAGCCGAAAGACGTCCACTGCTGGACAAAGGCCTCCTCCAAGGAGTTTCACGACGATCCGTCCTACGCTACCTGCATTCAGCGGCTTCCCGCGACCTTCACCAGGTCGTCGGTCCACCGAGTGGAGAAAAAAATACCCTATTGTAATAATTCATAAGTGACAACATGTCCTGTAAATGCAATTCCTACCTTTTTTACCGATTTTTTATCCACAATTTGTAAGCTCATGGCATCATCTCAACTGATGGTAAGTGACGATGATGCCAAAAGTGGAAGCGGGCTTACCATGATTCTCCAACGCAACGGGGAATTCGCTATCTTACCTCCAAGCAGGAACACATCAATGCTGTACACATTGAAGCTTGGCGGAAAGATTTAGATAAGATATTATGTTGGTAGCTAGTTGGTAAGATGTTGGCGGGCTTAAAAAATGCCCTTCCATCAAATCGTACCTGTTCGATTTCTAGACCCTTTGTCGCTGCCATCTACGGAGTCTCCAGAACTTTTTCCAAGCTGCTGCAGCCGCTCAGCCAGGCCTTGGATTTTAGATGCCAGGCTGATCTTGCCCTGGAACGAATGAAGTATGTTTCTTAAGTATTGCAAAATTAAGAGTTAAAGGGATTCTAGAAATACTCGGTCTTCGTTTTCTATCTAAAGTACGCATGGGCAGCTGAATATCGGTTCTTTACGAACGAATGTTCATCATCATCATATCAGCCGGACAAACGCTTCCCAAAGGATTTCCACGACGACAGGTCCTACGCTACCCGCATCCAGCGGCTTCTCGCGATCTTCACCAGGTCGTCGGTCGATCCACGAACGAATGTTACTAAATTTGAAATACCGGGATCTGGGGAAAATGTTTACATCACCTTAAAGATAAGTTAAGGATCTCCAGGAGGCTTGAGTTTCCAAACAAACTAAGTTCCGTTTTAAAATAATAATAAAACCGGCTAAGTGAGAGTTGGACTCGGGCACGAAGGGGTCCGTACCATTATCTATAAAAATCACGTTTGTTGTATGGAAGCCCTTAAATATTAATTTTATTTTAATTTATTATTTATTTTTAAAGAGAATAACCTGTTAAGTTGCCGTTATCAATTAGCAAGCAAAAACGAGCAAAAAATCGCGTTCGTTGTATGGGAGCCCTTAAATATTTGTTTCATTTTAATTTCATTACTTATTTTTAAATTTAATATATAACTAAATATTTTGTGAATATTTCAAGCGTCTACCTGTTGCTGTTATCAATATGGAGCGAAAAAGAGCAAAAAAAAAATCACGTTTGTTATATGGGAGCCCCCATTAAATATTTGTTATATTTTAATTTAATTATTTATTTTTAAAGTAAATATATAACTTAATATTATGTGACTATTTCAAGCGTCTACCTGTAGCTGTTATCAATATCGAACAAAAAAAATCTCGGAGACTTCTTAAATATTTATTTTATTCTGTTTTTAGTATTTTTGATATAGCAGCAATAGAAATACGTCATCTGTGAAAATTTCAACTGTCTAGCTATCATGGTTCATGAAATACAGCCTGGTGATAGAAGGACTATCGTTTCTTGGGGAAAGTTGTTGCCCTTTGCAGCGGTGGCAGAAATTTTGACCTTGCCGTACAGATTTTTTCTAAAAGTCTAAACCATTAAGACAAAATAAAAGTTAAAAAAATAAATAAAACCGAATTCAAAAAGAAGTTCACTCAAAGTTATTAAATAAAATTTGTATAGATCAATACACGAAATTAACAAAAAATAACGAAATCAAAGGTAGGTATTAAACAAATTAGGGTCCTAAAATTTTTTTTGAGGTCGGCACCAGCATTTGAGAAAAGTCAAATGTTTTAGATTCGATGGCTTTGCTGGGACCGACCTCAAAGAAAAATTTTATATGCATACAGTGGAACATTCCCTCTCGTATATCTACCAAATACGCTAAACTACCAGGTTTATGATATAGCGTCCTCACTCACCGACTGCTAGGTCATATAGTGAGGGCCGCTATTCGTGCCAACACCATAAGGTGAAGACAAGGACCAGTTACGGTAGGTCTTGCCGCCAAGACGCTTGTCCCGGTACTCTGCAAGGCGAGTGCCTCGTGGAAGAGAACCACTACCTACTGTCTAGGTAGGTCCCGGAACTGTAGGCACGCTCACCTCCCGCATATATGCATACAGTGGAACATAAAACTTCCTCTTTTTTTAAATCGGTTAAAAAAAATGAAAGGCACTCACGTGGTCAGCGTGCGCGGTGACAGCTGCGCACGCGGCGGCCGAGCTCGCAGCCGCCATCTCGCGCAGCGCCGGCCGACGGTCCCGACGCACAAATGACAGAAACAGGTGCCTGGCAGAAATCAAAGTTCATTTAAGACGACGCATTTGTTAAACAGTTGTCTCTGTTTTTTCCTTTACGTGTAAAGAGTCAAGACAATAACCATACTTTTGCACTTTTTCAATGTTCTACGTTGTTAATTTAAAAACTAAAATTTAGCAGATTCTCTGTAGTACTTAAAAAGAAATATCTCCATATTAAAACTATGTGCAAATTTAGAAATTTTATCAATAAACAATTCGTTTTAGACTTTTTTTCAGACGTTTTAGACCTGTTTTTGGGATTTTTTATGATCGTGTAACATATTAGGACATTCATCAGACAATATCCTTAAGTATGTCCAATATTTTTTTGCAAGACCGATATTTAGTAGTAATTACCCAAAAAATTTGATCTAGCAAAAGGGTTTCTCCGCTTCTCCACCGGTGCCTCGCCATAAAGGTTTTTTAAATTTTCTCCATCTAAGCCGTTAGTTTTACTAAAGGGAATCCTTGTAGGTATCTCAATCATACAACTTTTGCCGGCCGCTGCTCGATTTATCTCGAAGAAGGTTGTCAAAGTAATGCTCAAATTTCCAAACATGTTTGAGAAAATATAATTTTTACCTGCTGAAGTACATAGTTTAATGAAACTTTTAAAAGGAAAAATGAAGAATAGGTGTTTTAGTTTATTTAAAAAATATTATTTTTCAAGCGACTTCCAAAAAGAAGGAGGTTCTCAATTCGTCTGTATTTTTTTTTTATGTTTGTTACCTCATAACTTTAGGCTGGGTGAACCGATTTTTATGATTCCTTTTTTATTAGAAAGCTAGTGCTTCCTGTGTGGTCCCATTTAAATTTTATCAAAATCGGTGTAGTACTTTTTTAGAAAATTAACAAAAACCAAAAATAATGATGCAAAAATGTACTAAGTTGTGCCGATGGAAGTCGGTTTTTTTAACGTGTTTAGCGTTTTCAATTATGTGAAATGTAGAGCAATGTAGTTTACAGATATCAAAGTGACAAAAATGGACACTTTTATTCATTTTCATCGTTCAAAATTATCAAAGTCAGAGATATGCTATATATAAGGGGAGGTAGATAGGTTACGTGCATCCTAAAAGTGAAGCAAAAAAAAGATGCCAATTGGCATCTCTTTTCTTAGTAGCATTCGGTAGGTACCTATTATAATGTGTGTGTAAATGGATTCGATTTTTAAATGTGGTTTGTTAGTGCATAACCCATCTATGGTAACAAATCTCTGGTTAAAGTATGTATACTTAGCAAGTAATTATTATTATAATTATTGTGAATTATTTTTTGGCTGAAGGCGGCGCGGCGCTAGTTAGCTGGGGGTAGCCCCTTAATATCTGATGGTAAGTAGGTACGACGATGACGAATATTATGCAGACTTACCAATATTACCTGACGCAATGGGGAACTGACTATTTTATATAATCATTGTAGCGAAAAATAATAACTTAAGGAGATCTCCTTACTTGAGTAGAGATTGTCGCTAGGTTCTTCGAAAGTATTTCGCCGTGATTTCGTTTTATTGTCATTTGCTTAAATAATTTATGTAATTTCTCGCCCGTTGTATGAAGTGTCCAGGCCGTGTCTAAGTACGACGACAGTTTCGGTTGAGATGTTACCATCCTATCTGATATTACGGGGTGAATCTGTATTCAGGAGATCTTAAGGACTAAATAAAATGAATTATTCATTAGGACCCTTTTGTACAAAAGCTTACAGTTAATTCCGGTGGCATTAAGGGGTATATTTTAATGTTGATGTTAATTGGTAATCATTCATTTTGAATGAGTATCAGCCTAATAATTTATTAATGACCATGTTTCTAGAGCGGAGATCATATATTTATGTAAACACTAGCTTTTGCCCGCGGCTTCGCCCGCGTGGAAATCGTTTTGTCATTGAAAATGACTTTTAGATCGCTGAGTACTAGGTCCCATTTGGGAGTTTAGTGCGACACGGCGATTGTATGGAAGCTATTGGTAATTTATATATAAATAGGGTGCTAAAGGACGCTCATTGACGAGATCTATCAGATGGTGAAATAATAAAAAAAAATTGAAATCCAGAAAAGTTATGGTCGAAAAACCGGTTTTTTTGGTCGATATTTTAGATTTTTTTACTTTGGGCCCGTATGTCTCGAGAAATAAGTCGAAATTTAAAAAAAATAAAAAAACGGTCCTAAGGTATTTAGTTGGGTGTCGAATGAGATCAACATTTTGAAAATAAAAAAAAAATTGCGGGCTGTAGGTACGCCCTCAAAAAAGTACCTCGGCGAGTCAGTTGTAGCGCATCATGGTTATACAGTATTGTGGTATGGAAGTTGGGTGTGTATGAGAGTTTTTATTGTTGTATGTGGTGAATGGAGGATTTTTAGAATATTTTGAACTTTTTTCGAAAACTTTTTAAAATTTTTGGATTTTATAAAATATTTAAATTTTTAATTAATGAGTAAGAAATTTGTGTTCGAATAACGTTTGTGTTTGGGATAAACAAATGTATCTTGTTTATTTTCGCATTATATCTTACAATTTCGTGTATTTCCGATTAACATTTATTTTTAAGATTGATATTTTAACATGTTAAATTGCAAGTGTGTAGAGTTAAAATAAAAGTTTGTAAGTTCTACAAATTGAAATTGTTAAAAAATATAATTGTGAAAAAATATATTTGTAAAAATAAAATTTGTGTGTTCATTTCGTTTATTTCCTTATGCCTGAATTTCATTTTCAATATCCTAGTAGTTAGTGCTATGCAGGGAATCTGTGCATTTTATGACTGCGTTTGAGGGTAAGTAAAGCGCAAGCCGAGCGTAGATATGAGTGTCCTCCAGATCCCTCAGGAACTATATCGGGCTGTTCTGATTAACAGTTTATATCACTTACCACCGCTCAACCATTTATATACAAAAAATCACTTCAATCACTTCGTTGCTTCGTAGCGATGCCGACGTGCGCGAGCGTAGAAAGGATTTTTCCCCAGATCCCTCGGGAACTTTTGTCAGGATATACTAATTAGTAAATTATGTCATTTAATGTTCGTCCTCCTCAACCATTTCTGTGCAAAAAATCACAACAATTCCTTGTTCTGTTGTGATGTTAAAGTAATTAAGCAAAAAAGAGTATTTTTTTCAGTTCCCTCCAGGAACTACATTGGTCTATGCTATTTTCACGGGATAAAAAGTAGCCTATGTCCTTCCCAGTGACACAGGCTACCTGCATGCCAAATTCGATTAAGATTGGTCAAGGTGTTGAAGCATGAAAAATTAACAAGCAAGCAAACAAACACATTTCCACATTTATAATATTAAGTAAGGGTAAGGATAGAACGTTTCCATCTAGATAGTGTAAGTATCTACTTAGATGTCGCAATTAGGGTTCACCCAAGATCGAATAATTGCGCAGGGCTGAACACGAAGGTACAATATTCACGACTTATGGTAACTTAAGGCGCCGTGGTACCTAAAAATCGACATAAACGTTTTATACAAAGAATCTAATGTTCTTTCAGTTAGGCAGTTATACCTACTTCAAATAATAACTAACAAACATAAACTCACAGCTTATGATACAAATATAAATAAAAGACGGTGTGATATAATTTTTTCAAGTACTTTGGTTAGAACTACCTTTGCACAAAGATTTGATCATTTCCTGGGAAATTTCATCTACAATAGAGTGTCAAGGGATATTGACCTACGATCACTAAGCACATCTAAATGTAAAAAAGCTGTCTTTGAATGGTTAATGACTCGAGACTATGATCAAACCGAAAAACTATTACAAGCAGTATCATAATCAAAATGTACGACACACACACACACGCACTTACACACACACACATACACACTCACACACACACATACACACTCACACACATACACACACATATGTATATATATTATTTACCTCACCGGTTTTATTTTTACTAATATGTGTTTTAATGTCTCAACGTCTTCTACATCGAAGCACTAATATATTTACCTATAAGCCGATGAGGGGGCCTGGAGACCTGTAATACAGGAAATTTTATTTTCCTAGTTTAGGCTCCAGTCTCCCACAAACTACGTTATAATATTATGAACTATAAATGTATAAATTAGAGACAAGTTTGTGGTGAGAAAATAAAAACTAATTGAAAAAAAAATTGATTGAAACAGTTTTTTAGAATTCATTTTTGAAGTAGTTAACAGTAAATTTAAAATCTTGGAAAACATATTGGTATTATTGAGAATAGTTACGAGGGACTAAATCGAATAGAAATACGATTTAATAAAGTTGGCTATCGAGCCAATTATTAATTATTCTATCGAGAATAATTTCACCAAGGTACCTCTTTTCGAGCCATTTTATAGTTTATTTTCGGTTTTATTGTAAGTAATTTGATAATATGATTTATTTACTAAAATAAAGTTCATAGGTGACTGAAGGGAAAACATCGATTGGATTTTTATTTAAGATAAATATGATGAAAATAAAAACGAAAACATCGAAAAAGTGCAAAAGTGTGGTTATTTTCTTCCCTATTTACACGTAAAGAAAAAGACTAAAACCAGATTTTTAAGTCCCACGGGGCCTTAATGTCCTGAGTCTCCTTGGTGGCGAAGAGGGCATACGTACACCGTGGTTCGCCATTGTATTCTGTTGTGGGCTGCGCGCTTTCGGGCCATGATAAATAACACATCATATCAGCTCATATATGTCCCCACCGAGGAGCTCGAGCCTACCCAGAATTAGGGCGATCGGGCCTTAGTCGACCACGCGGGCCCAGTGCGGGTTAGTCGACTTTACACACAACCTTCGAGTTTCTTCGCAGGTGTGTGCAAGTTTCCTCCCGATATTTTCCTTCACCGTTAAAGCAATCGGTGAGTTTCGAAAAACTCATTGGTTCATTGGCCGGCCGGATTTGAACCCGGCACCTCTGGTTAGGGTAACCGAGTCGTTACCGGTTGAGCCACCGACGCTTTCAAATAACCCTTCATAAATCGCCTTCAAATCTGCAGCCACTGAACGTTGCCAGAATTGTTTGGGACGCCCAAGTTTTTAGGGTTCCGTAAATTAAAAGGAAAAAACGGAACCCTTTTAGGATCACTTTATTGTCCGTCTGTCTGTCAAGACCCTTTATCTCGGGAATGCGTGGAGGTATCGAGTTGATATTAAAACCCTATACTCAGGTCTACGTAAAACGGTCTAGTTAACATAAAAAAAGATACGGCCGTTTATGCTGCAAGAAACTTATATTTCGACACTCTCAAGGGAATCAAATCTTATAGGGTACTAGCTGTCCCGCCGAACTACGTACCGCCTTACATTACATTACACTGCCCTACCCTACCCTACCCTACACTACACTACCCTACCCTACCCTACACTACCCTACCCTACACTACCCTACACTACACTACCCTACACTACACTACCCTTCCCTACCCTACACTACCCTACCCTACACTACCCTACCCTACACTACCCTACACTACACTACCCTACCCTACCCTACACTACCCTACCCTACCCTACACTACCCTACCCTAAAATAAAATAGATGTTGGCCTATTCTCAGACCTACTCAATATGCTCACAAAATTTCATGAGAATCGGTCAAGCCGTTTCGGAGGAGTAAGGGAACGAAAACTGTGACACGAGAATTTTATAATATTAGATTATCCGTTGACCTAGAACAATTAAATTTGGCCAGAAATGCCTTCTTATACGACAAGTCGTCGTAACGGTCAGCGGCGTATCGGTTACGGCCGCTACCTCCTGTCCGGGAGGCCGTGGTTTGAATCCTGCCACGTACCAAAGTGTTTTCGAATTTCGATTTCATAACGTTTATTCGACGCTCTTACGGTGAAGAAAAACATTGTGAGGAAACCTGCACACGCCTGCGAAGAAACTCGAAGGTTGTGTGTGAAGTCGACCAACCTGCACTGGGCCCACATGGTCGACTAAGGCCCGATCGCCCTAATTCACACACAACCTGCGAGTTTCTCCGCAGGCGTGTGCAGGTTTCCTCACGATGTTTTCCTTTACCGTAAGAGCGTCGGATAAACGTACATAATGAAATCTAATTTCTAAATCACATTGGTACGTGGCAGGATTGGAACCACGACCTCCAGGACAGGAGGTGGCGGCCCTATCCATTATTCCACCGACGCTCTTTTGCGACAAATATCCCACAGTAATTCGTTTGCGATATTTATTCTTGGGCCAGTAGATATATCAAGAATCTGTCTGAGGCACCGGTTTATGGTAAGCGTATACTAATGAAAGCTGATGATAAAGAATAATAATCACCTGCAGAGTTCATCTGGCGTGGAGACCTCGAGGAAGGTGTCAAGGAACCACCGGAACCCTTCATAGTCGATGTCCTGAAACAAACAAAACACTTGATGGTCAAATGGTCAACCTCGTAAGTTCACTAAAGTGGTATCTATGTGCTATTATCCGATACTGAACTAAACAATTTATTTAAAAATTAAAAACCCCACTGCTTAAAACATTACCTCTCTTTCTGGGGCTTAACAGGACAACGGTTGAGCCATTTAAACTTTCGGCATCGGGCACCTTTGACATCCATTGATAAATCGGCATACGACAACCCGCGTTCAAAGCGTCAATCCAAGCGAATTTTCGCCATGGAACAGTACACACCAAGGCGTGAGTGATTGGGCTGGAATTTGTGTGGAAAAACCATAGGATCGTTCTTCTTTAAAGACGACGTTGGAGCAGCCATATTCGTCAATGGAGAGCGTTGTCGGGCTATGGTAACGAATTGTTGGATGCCAATTCAACGGCATGGACACTTTTTGTTCAAATAGGACACAGCACTTACAGCCCGAGACAAGATCGTTTTAATGCGTCCTTTGTTCCTCGGTTGCCTGATTTCGAAAATTGGTGATTTTGACTGGCCTCCGCGGTCATCCGGCTTTACGCCTCCAGGATTTTCCTGTTGGGATTTTTGATGTCCAAAGTTATGTCAATAAGCCACGGACCCAGGAAGCCTTGAGAAACAATATCCGACAGGAAATGGCTGCTATTCAGCTCAAAATACTTCATTTTGCCGGATCAAGTAAAAGTGATGGGAAATACTGATATTAAATTCGAAAAGTGGTCAAAACGAATATTTGCAAGGTTCAAAATAAATTACTAATAATTGCTTTACAGCAAAAATTTTTGTTTTACTTTTTGATTTATTACCAAAAATATTTTGAAGGTTTAAGAAAGCCCGTCTTGTACATAAGGCAAGTAGTTCCAAAAGGTCGTATCGTATCATGTATCATCGCAACAGATTACTGGCAGATAAAAGAAAAAGGAAGAAAAAGGGAGGTAGATGAAAAGATAAGTTTTACCGACAAAAGCATGGCTTTTTAGACTGATGAAGTAGATAATTTGTTTATTTTTAACTGGCACTGTCTTCTCCAAAAAAAAAAAAATAATGACAAGGTTGTTACCAATACATTGAAGAAACAATTAAAATGTTGTTTTTACCAACACATTGAAGAAACAATTGAAATGTTGTTTTTACCAACACATTGAAGAAACAATTGAAATGTTGTTTTAACCAAGACATTGAAGAAACAATCAAAATGTTATTTTTACGAAAAAATTGAAGAAACAATAAATTGGAATATTGTTTTTACCAACACATTGAAGAAACAATTGAAATGTTGTTTTAACCAACACATTGAAGAAATAATTGAAATGTTATTTTTACGAACAAATTGAAGAAACAATAAATTGGAATGTTGTTTTTACCAACACATTGAAGAAACAATTGAAATGTTGTTTTTACCAACACATTGAAGAAACAATTGAAATGTTGTTTTAATCAAAACATTGAAGAAACAATCAAAATGTTATTTTTACGAACAAATTGAAGAAACAATAAATTGGAATGTTGTTTTTACCAACATATTGAAGAAACAATTGAAATGTTGTTTTTCCCAACACATTGAAAAAACAACTGGAATGTTTTTTTTACCAACACATTGAAGAAACAATTGAAATGTTCTTTGATTAAGTGGTTGAATGAAAATGGTTCCTATTTCGCATAACAATATAATGTAGATTCCTGTAAAAATTGAAATATAGCATAATAGTAACATCAGCAAACACTCGGTGGACCTATGACCTGGTGAAGGTCGCGGGAAGCCGTTGGATGCGGGTAGCGCAGAACCGATCGTCGTGGAAATTCTTGGGGGAGGCCTATGTCCGGCAGTGAACGTCCTTCGGCTGATATGATGATGAATTGTCTTGGCTATGTTGGAATTCATCAACTTCTCATATTCATAAAAACTGAAATGTAATATGTTTTCTTTCCAAATAAAGTTATCTTATATTAAAAATAAATTCGCTTCACACCAGGAGGTTGCGGGTTCGATTCCCGACGGGGTCAACTTCTTAAGACTCGGTTTGGTTGGTGGTAGGGCATTTTCATAGCCCGCCTGGCTAGCTAGCACCATCTTATCTAAGTCTTGCCACCAAACATCAGTGTTAACAGAATTGATGTGTTCCGGCTTGATGATAAGATAGCCAGATCCCCATTGCGTAGGGGAATCTTGGTAACTCCGCTTCCATCTTTATCATCATCGTCACGTACCATCAGGTGAGATGATGCCAAGGGCTTACCAATTGTGAATGATTAAAAAAAATCCCTGCTTATTAGCTAGTGGTAAAGTTTGGGATCAAAAGCCAAACGAAATCCAATAGAGATCTAAGTGAATAATAAATAAAGTCGTTCAAAACAGCGGACGGTTGCTCCGTAAAGTTTGTGAAAGCCTTTTGAGTGGATTATAAATAAGCAAGCTCTAAACATGAATGGGAAATGGTAGCCCATGAAATATAAACGATTTTAAAATAAATTCAATACAGATAGGCTTGGCTCCATTCAAGCTTTAGAATGTCTTAAGTGCAGAAAGATAACCACAATGATTGATGAATTAATTATTGATCAGTAAATACTGAAGCTAACCTAAGGCGGCCGGCGTGGTGGCAAAAAGTTTGGAAACAAATACAAGCTAGAGTACTAATCCATTTATAAAAAAAAACTTTTCGTCATTTGTTTTATCCGGACGTTTTATTAAATCTTACAGAGCTTATGAAACCTTACGAAAACAAACTCAAGCTGAAAATTTTGATGTGTACCATCTTTCCTCCCGCTTTCCTGCAATCTGTGAAAGTGATTTCGTAAGAAGTGACGGAAGGTGAAACAGGAAATGCGTTTTTTTCTAATCACGAAGGCTAAGGAAACATGGCCATGCCGCCTTATTTTTTCAGTCACTTAGTTAGCCATGCCGCCTTATGCGAAGCCAGAGGCTGGAGGCCGAAAGGCCAGTAGGTTTATTACTTATGTCAGATGTTACACATCAGATGCGACTACTGTAAGTCTCGGCGCTCGTTTTTTGAAGTGAAAACTTTTTTAGGCGTGTTGGGCACCAGAAAGAAAACTTATAACACTGTATTTGAGATGGGAAAATACCCTTGAACTGGCGACAAACTTACCGAACCCTGTTATTTGTTACCAAAGCTTGTAAAACCTTATTTGAGATGGGAAAAAACCATTGAACTGGCGACATCTTACCAAACCCTGTTACCTGTTACCAAAACTTGTAAAACAGTATTTGAGTTGGGAAAAAACCATTGAACTGGCGACACCTTACCGAACCCTGTTACCTGTTACCAAAACTTGTAAAACAGTATTTGAGTTGGGAAAAAACCATTGAACTGGCGACACCTTACCAAACCCTGTTACCTGTTACCAAAACTTGTAAAACAGTATTTGAGATGGGAAAAAACCATTGAACTGGCGACACCTTACCGAACCCTGTTACCTGTAACCAAAACTTGTAAAACAGTATTTGAGATGGGGAAAAACCATTGAACTGGCGACACCTTACCGAACCCTGTTACCTGTTACCAAAACTTGTAAAACTGATTTTGAGATGGGAAAAAATCATTGAACTGGCGCGCGACACCTTACCGAACCCTGTTACCTGTTACAAAAACTTGTAAAACAGTATTTAAGATGGGAAAAAACCATTGAACTGGTGACACCTTACCGAACCCTGTTACCTGTTACCAAAACTTGTAAAACTGTATTTGAGATGGGAAAAAACCATTGACCTGGCCACACCCTTACGGGACCCTGTTACCTGTTACTAAAACTTGTAAAACAGTATTTGAGATGGGAAAAAACCATTGAACTGGAGACATCCTTACCGAACCCTGTTACCTGTTACCAAAACTTGTAAAACTGTATTTGAGATGGGAAAAAACCATTGAAGTGGTGACACCTTACCGAACCCTGTTATCTGTCACCAAAACTTGGAAAACTGTATCGAGATGGAAAAACCAGTGAACTGTCGACACCATTCATTCATTCATTTATTTGACCATAATTGCAAGTATAAAAGTTCTTAAAATATAGTAGGTTCTATGCAATATACCACGTTAAGTAGTGTAGTCATAACTTAAATTAAAAAATAAAAATTAAATTATCACAATATCAATGCACTTGTAAGTTAAAAATACACAATAATTCTATTACCAAGAATACAAATTATTAATCATTATTTAAAATTATATCAAGGAAAAAAACAAGTATGTCATTTTTGTCATTTCTTTAAAAGTTCATCGAGATTGTAGGGGCACAAATTTATCAAAAAAAATTTTAAGGAACCAAAGAACTTTTTATTCTCGAGAGAACGAATTTCGACTGGCAGAGCATTATATACCCTGACTGCATTATAGTTGACAGCCCTCCTACATGATTCAGTTCTACAATAGGGCAACTGAAGATCATACCGACAGCGCGCTCGAATCCTTTCACTATAGTTTTCTCGGAGGTTAAATTTGTCGGGGTAACGTCTGACCAATTTACAAAGTTCGTAAACGAACAAAGCTGTCATAGTTAGAATCCCCATCTCCACGAAAGATACTCGACAGGAATCCCTAGGTGACTTTATACAGTTCAAGATCCTAATGCAGCGCTTCTGTAAAATAAATATGTTGTCGGCCAATACACTCCCCCCCCACATAGCGAGCCCATACGTGACCCTGGACTGAAAAAAGGCAAAATAGGCCATAAGCGCTGCTCTTTTTGTCGAGACCTGCCTTAAATTTCGCAGCGCAAAACAAAAGCTTACCGAACCCTGTCACCTGTTACCAAAACTTATGTTATCTTATCGTACTTAGGTTACAGGTAACGGTTAGGGTGTCGCGAGTTTAATGATTTTTTTCCCATCTCAAATACAGTTTAGATGGGAAAAAACCATTAAACTGGAGACATCCTTACCGAACCCTGTTACCTGTTATCAAAACTTGTTAAACTGTATTTGAGTTGGGAAATAACCATTGAACTGGTGACACCTTACCGAACCCTGTCACCTGTTACCAAAACTTGTAAAACTGTATTTGAGTTGGGAAATAACCATTGAACTGGTGACACCTTACCGAACCCTGTCACCTGTTACCAAAACTTGTAATACTGTATTTGAGATGGGAAAAAAACCATTAAACTGGAGACATCCTTACCGAACCCTGTTACCTGTTATCAAAACTTGTAAAACTGTATTTGAGTTGGGAAATAACCATTGAACTGGCGACACCTTACCGAACCCTGTTACCTGTTACCAAAACTTGTAAAACAGTAATTGAGATGGGAAAAAACCATTGAACTGGCGACATCTTACCAAACCCTGTTACCTGTTACCAAAACTTGTAAAACTGTATTTGAGATGGGAAAAAACCATTGAACTGGCGACATCTTACCAAACCCTGTTACCTGTTACCAAAACTTGTAAAACTGTATTTGAGATGGGAAAAAACCATTGAACTGGTGACACCTTACCGAACCCTGTTATCTGTCACCAAAACTTGGAAAACTGTATTGAGATAGAAAAACCAGTGAACTGTCGACACCTTACCGAACCCTGTCACCTGTTACCAAAACTTGTAAAACTGTATTTGAGATGGGAAAAAACCATTAAACTGGAGACATCCTTACCGAACCCTGTTACCTGTTATCAAAACTTGTTAAACTGTATTTGAGTTGGGAAAAAACCATTAAACTGGAGACATCCTTACCGAACCCTGTAACCTGTTACCAAAACTTGTAAAACTGCATTTGAGATGGGGAAAAAATCATTAAACTCGCGACACCCTAACCGTTACCTGTAACCAAGTACGATAAGATAACATACGGATACGATACGATAAGATACGGTTACGATACGATACGACGTAAACATCCACTGTTGCGTTTAGTTTGGCACGGCCCTCGGACTGTCCGTGCGTAGAGTGCGTCCGTGCTTCGTCGTCCGCATCCGTATAATACGCTAGCATAGAATTAAGTCTATTAGGCGAAAAATAGTCTTATTACTGTGGCGCTCCGGGCTAGGCATCGGTTCGTGTAAATGTCTATTATGTTCCTTATATGAATCATCATCATCATATCAGCCGAAAAACGTCCAATGCTGGCAAAGGCTTACCCCAAAATGGGGGTTTTGCCATAATCGCCACGCTCTCGGCAGGCGGGTTGGCGATCCCAGTGTGGTTGCAGTTGCGTTGCAATGCGCGAAAAGGACGCTCCTGCCCATCCTCCGGTTTTAAGTCCCTTAGTCGACTCTTACGACCCCCATTGGAAGAGATGGGATGGTCCTATTCTTAGCCGGGAGCATACAGCAACGAATATAAAAAACTGAGTTTAAATCAAATCATTGTAAAAGGGAAATAGAGAAAATTGAAAAGTTTTATGAAAAGCTCCATTAAAAAAGCGACTTTTACGGCTTCGTATAGTGTCTTATTTGTATTTATGTAGTTTATACAGGATGTAACTAACTGGTGTAGGTCCTGTTAATTGGGGCTTCTACTCATCATACTGAACAACTTTTGTTGTACGACTTTGCTGAAATCGCAAAATAAAAATAATTTAACTGTTCATAAAAATTGATGAGCTGATCGACAAATTTTGTAAAATTTTGTATGGAGGGTCAAATTTTTTTTGAGAATAGGGGATCGGACTGCATCAAAAATAAATTCTGAAATATGATTTCCTAAATTGCTCTCCTCTTGAAGTTTCGAAAAACCTTACTTGTTTTGTGTTTCCATCACGTCTTCAATTTTTAATTGATCAAATTCACAAAATAAGTTCTTCAATGACGCTTAAAATCTATGACGTCAATTGTGGGTATTTCAAACACTTTTAGAATTTCGTTTTTGAAAATGACTAGCAGTCCGATCCCCTATGTTCCTTGGAGAAAATTGGTTAGTATGATGAGTAAAACCCACAGTTAACGGGAGTTACACCAATTTAGTTACACCCTGTATACTTATCGCTGTGTGTGGGTGTGTCAGTGGGCGCGGAACAAAGAAAGGATGTCCAAGTTTGTTACCGAGAATGTAATTTATAGCTCCTCCCTGTAAAGAGAAACAGAACTTGGTATTAAGAAAAAATACCTCTGAAGTTTCATTGCTTAGTGGTTCTTGTTTGTTTGTTGTTGCAAGCGTATTTGTTTACTAGTTGTTTACGTTTTAAGATACTTTGGAAGGTACTGTAATAATCTTATTGGTCGTAACTACTGACAATCGCATCTCCTTGTATAGACGTTCTGGACGCGCGTTATAAAAAAAAACTTCGTTTAAATTTTAAAGAAACGCGTTTGGAAATCTTTCATGATTTTTCTAGATTCATTAATCGTTTAGTTTTTGATCTGAGAAGAACTCTAGAGAAGTTCCTCAGAGCCTCTCCATTATTAGTTGGAACGTCCTCAAATTTAGATGTAATCGATTCAAGGTAAGCCAGCCAGCCGGCACAGCATCATACATCATCGTCATCATAATTTAAGAGCCACGCTCTTGTCAGTGAAGCTTTTTTCAGGTCTCTTTCTCCCACACTATATCCTTCATTTCTCTATACGTTTCCGCCTTAACTTTCGTCTTAACTTGGTCTATATAAGCAATTCTAGGTCATCTTTTTTCACGCTTTCTTTTGATATTTCCTTCTATTATGTTCTTTATAAAATTATATATCTAATTAGGTGTCCTTTCTTCTTTCCTCTTCTGTTCTCAATGATCTCAATTAATTTCCTCTTTTCGTTTATTCGTTTCAATACTTCTTCGTTCGTTTCTCTTTCAGTCCAGCTTATTTTCTCCATCCTTCGCCAGCACCACATTTCAAAAGCTTCCATCATTTCTCTTTCTCTTTGAGTCATACTCCATGTCTCGCAACCGTAAAGTGCTATGCTATGAACATACGTTTTTATGAATTTCTTCTTGACTTTTTTTCGGAAAATAAGCTTTTTTTGTTGAAAGCTTGTTGTACTATTGCTATTTTAGTTTTAATGTCCTGATTGCATCGTGAATCCGCTGTTATAATACTGCCTAGATATTTGTATATTTTTTCTATTTGTATTTTTTTTTCATATATCTGTTAAGCTCCAAACATAAGTTTTTAGGAATTTCTTCTTGAAATTTTTTGAATTTTTGAACGGAAAATATGCTTTTTGTTTTTGAAAGCTTGTTGTGCTATTGTTATTCTAGTTTCAATATCCCGATTGCATTTTGAATTCGCTGTTATAATACTGTCTAGATATTTGTATATTTTTTCTATTTGTGTTTTTTTTTCATATAACTGTTAAGCTCCAAACATAAGTTTTTAGGAATTTCTTATTGAATTTTTTTGAATTTTTGAACGGAAAATATGCTTTTGTGTTTTTGAAAGCTTGTTGTGCTATTGTTATTCTAGTTTCAATGTCCCGATTGCATCTTGAATCCGCTGTTATAATACTGCCCATATATTTGTATTTTTTATATTTTCATTTTTTTTTAAATTATCATACAAAGAAATTAAAACAATAAAGTAAGAAATCAAAAGACAAGTGAAGTTTTTTTTAAGTCCTGCATAGGCCTAAGACTTACTCTTCGATATTTTGTTACCAAATTGATTAGAATTTTATCATGCTTTAATAAGATTTCGGAGTTATATGCCATATCAATCCATTTTATTGAACCGGTCAAGTGAGAGTCCTTCTCACCAGCTTACAGCTGAGTTCAGTGTGTGGGCTCATTGGAATGGTCTCCATTAATAGGTCATAATAGGATAGAAGATAATCTACACTCTACGCTATTATTATAAAGAGGTAAGTTTGTGAGTTTGTTTGTAGCAAGTAATCTCTAGAACTACTGAACCGATTTTAAAAATTCTTTCACCAGTGAAAAGCCATATTATTCCATAGTTGCATAGACTGTATCGACGCTCGCAAGTCGCTTGCGGCTCGCGCACCACTCACCCTCACAGACAGTCACGAAAACTAAACGTAGATTAATGTCGGGTTTAACGTTTAATTTTTACGATTACGACCTTATCGTTCATCGGATCGGATCCTTTTCCGACGTGATCCGGTTCAGAGATTAGTCTAGGGCGACCGTGGGCGTTAGTACCTACTAATATATATGTGTCGTGTCGCAGCCATCTATCTTAATTAGCCAATCAAATAACTGCCTAGCCTTTTAACTAAATGGCGCCGTTCAACTAACTTCCTGAGTGATTATTCAGCCATTCAATCAAACGCTTAGGCAAATGGATTGGATCGATAACGTTCATGCCTCAGGTGGAGAATTGCTTAAGGGGAGAAGTGGGAGGAAGAAGTGGACATTTCTTAGTCGACGGAGCTCCTTTGGGGCTTCTTGTTCTATATTTTTATGTTCGAACTAACACTAAGACCGTGAAAAGAAGGCGAGCAAGCTCGCCTCCTCCCCAAATAAGTTGGGGGTTCTATTAGAACCATCTCGGGTAAGATACATTTATGTTTTTATGTGGTTTGTGATATTAATTTAACGTGTGAAATCCTTTTGGAATTCTTATGCATTTCTTTCTAGGTCTTATATTTCTATTATTACATCTGTGAGCACGAACGGTTTTAACCCATGCCCTACCATACCTACTTCTACTTCGTGACGTCATAGTATTACAATATAAAGTATACAATATAGCGGCTTACAGTAGCGCAACGAAGGGTAGGGTAGTGTAGTGTAGTGTAGTGTAGTGTAAGGTAGAACGCTAGTTACCTATATATACTTAGGAACTATAATTATCTTTGTATATACCAAAAAAGAGATCAAGAAAAAATGTGTGTATGTGTGTCCCTGATTTGCGAAATAACTACTGGACCGATTCGGATAAAATGAACATAGATGGTTAAATTTTAGGTTTTTTGTTTCATAAATATAAAGGGTACCTTCCATAAAGAAAATGAAAAATAGTACGTTTGTCCGTATTCCGGATTTGCAGGGAAACTGCTAGATCGATTTGGATGAAATTTTGGACATACTTTACATGTTAAACACTAATTGCCAGGAGTACCTTTCACAAAAAAAATATATTGTTCGATATCTTTTAGGTAAGATAATGCTAATCCTTGGGGGAGGCCCCTGTCCAGCAGTGGACGTCCTTCGGCTGATGAAGGTAAAGGTATTTTGTTATTTTTTTTTGCTAGAACTTTTTCTTTGAGATAGACTTGGCCCACTTAATTCAGTTCTAATACATATTTCTAACTTACAAATTATGCAATGATAAAGTTTGCGCGACTTGGGGCGTACCGTTTATTATAAGTTGGCTTTCAGTCAGCTCTAGAAAAATATATACAGGGTGTAACAAAATTATTGTAGGTCCCGTTAACTAAGGCTTCTACTTATCATACTGAACAGCTTTTGTTCTACGACTTTGCTGAAATCGCAAAAAAAATTTTTTACTCTTTATACAAATCGATCAATTGATCAATTAATTTTGTGCATTATGTAATATGGAGGGTCCAAATTTTTTTTTGAGAACTGACTATGGGTTCCTTGGGGAAAGTTGTTCAGTATGATGAGTAAAACCCCCAATTAACGGGACCTACACCAATTTTGTTACATCCTGTATATGAGATTGTTCCCTTGGAGAGATTTTCTCGACCGAGAAATTGATATTTTATGCAAACGTTTCATATTCTTAGATTAGATTGCCTTTTGTTTGTACTAAGTAAGATTTTGAGATTTCTCACTGCAATATTTTGCACAATTTAGAACCTTTAATCGGCTCCGTGGCGTAATGGTTAGTCCATTCGCTTCACACAAGGAGGTCGCGGGTTCGATTCCGGCGGGGTCAATTGTAAGACTCGGTTTGGTTGGTGGTAGGGCATTTTCTAAGCCCGCCTGGCTAGCTACCACCATCTTATCTAAGTCTTGCCGCCAAACATCAGTGTTAACAACATTAATGTGGTCTGGCTTGAAGATAAGATAGCCAGTTCTCCATTGCATTTGGGAATCTTGGTAAGCCCGCTTCCATCTTCGGCATCATCTTTACTTACCATCAGGTGATATGATGCCAAGGGCTTACCAATTGTGAATAAAAAAAAATCTTCCCTACTTTTGACGAAATAAAATACATTAATAGACACTGCAAAATTGATATTAATAAAAGTATTCCTGTCACCACTTCTATAGATGTAGGTATCTAGCTGCTGCCATTCTCATCATCATATCAGTTGAAAGACGTCCACTGCTGGACAAAGGCCTCTCCCACGGATTTCCACAATATACACAAAAAAGAGGATCATCATGAGGTACAAAGACCGGTCATTCCCACAACGTCCGCATATTGATTGGAACAGTTGTCTTTGTCTTTTTCTTTACTTGTAAATAGTAAAGAAAATAACCACACTTTTTCAATTTTTCAAAGGTTTTTCGTTTTAAACAAAAACTACAATGAAATTACAAAAAATAATAACATTACTCACTTTGTATTATCATAACCAATTTTTTTTTAAATTTATACTTCAAAATATTAGTCATAACTGGAGTTGAAAGTAACGGTGTAGACCTATCTTTATGTTTTTTTTTCTATCGAACCAGAACTGCTCAATCGTGTTTCTAATAGCTTTTGACTTTAGGAACATCATCAACAATAAGGGTATTTTTTTTTCAACCTTGGATTTTCTATCGTTTAGGAGTAATTGACGTCAAAAATAACGATAATCTGTAATATTACTGCCTTAACCATTACCTATATTCCTCGAGCACCTAACTTTTTAGGGTGCCAACGGGACCCTATTACTTAGCCTCGACTGTCCGTCCGTCCGTCCGTCAGCGGGCTGTATTTCATGAATCCTAATAGGTAGACACTTTAACTTCCAAAGGGTGTGAATTTATATAGCCGCTATAACATCAAATAATAAAAATTAAACTAAATTAAAACTTAAAGGAGGCCCCATACAAGTAACGTGATTTTTTGTACGATTGTACGGACCCCTTCGTGTGCGAGTCCGACTTGAGCTTAGCCGTTTTTTTTTAATATTGACTGTAATTCCCCTCTACGATTCATCATATCAACTCATATACGTCCCCACCGAGGGGCTCGAGCCTACCCTGAATTAGGGCGATCGGGCCTTAGTAGATGACGTGGGCCCAGTTCGGTTTGGTCAACATCACACACAACTTTCGAATTTTTTTTTGGAGGCGTGTGCAGGTTTCCTCAAGATATTTTCCTTGACCGTAAGAGCGTCGGATAAACGTTCATATGAAATCGTTATTCGAAAACACAATGGTACGTGGCAGGATTCGAACCACGACCTCACGGACAGGAGGTAGCGGCCCTTGCCATTGTGCCACCGACGCTTTCCCTCTACGATTAGTATTTGGTAACCACTAATTCTCTATTACATGTTATTACGTTGTTCTCCTCGAAACGCTCGCTTTGAAGGCACACATAAATCCCCTCGCGGTTGCTGGGCAACGGAAAGCCGTCACGTATACATAAACTCGTTGCTTATCTTTGAGAGATGTAGACAAATATTTTTCTCTCTCTGTAAGATAGAAAAATAGAAGGGGGCTTAGTCTTCTTAGTAAGTAAGTAAATATATTTTATTGCACGCCAAAAAACAATACAGGACTTCTAATTTGCAATATACTTAAAGTGCAAAAGCGGTCTTATCGCTTTAAGCGATCTCTACCAGGCAACCATAAGTAGGGATAGAAAGACAGGTAAACCAGTACAGGATGGCAACAAATTCATCTTTTGACTTGTTATTGTTATTTAATCTAATAGAAGTGATATAACTAAAATATAATATCTTGGTAAGCCCGCTTCCATCTTCGGCATCATCGTCACTTACGATCTGGTGAGGGCTTACCAATTGAAAATAAAAAATAAAAAAAGGTTATAAAATATTATGTAAATATGTACTAAACAAAAATACATATAATATGAATTATTACATACTTACATACACATACATACTATAAATATACAAACACGCAAAATAACAGTGAATCAGTAATTTCAAAGCGTATTATGTAATGGTCCTTGTGTCGCTTTAAATGAGAACAAAAGACTCAGTCGTTCGGATGGAAGCAGGAAGTAGGTTCCACAGACGCGCTGATTGAACCGTAAAGGATTTGTTTAGATAGTCTGCATGGCACAGGAAATGCCAAGAGAAACTCACTATATGTCCGAGGTTGGCGGTCAGAAACAGCCTCTCTCCGCTGAAAATTAGTCCAGAGATACGGAGGAGCTGCTGGGCTGTGCAATATGTTAAAAAAACATACCGAACAAGTCCATTTCACGTCCCATGGGAAGCCATTTTAGCATAGACCGATACATGATCGAACTTCCTCAGACCAAAGACGAATCTAATGCACACATTCTGCAAACCTTCCACTTCGTTTAGAAGCTCCTCCGTAGCATCAAGATAACAAAGGGTTGCCATCCCCAAATTCGGAAAATAAGAACAAATAGTTAATAGCAATTAACGAAAAATAACAAAAGGATCTATTGTCACCGGGAATACTTCTTCATTCCAAATTTCAGCTCAATCGGATCCTAGCAAGTCGTTTTAAAACCGATCGCAAGCTTTGAACTAAATAATATACATACATAACTTAACCGCCTCCGTAGCTCAGAGGCAAAGTTCACTGGCTTTACACAGGAGGTCGCGGGTTCGATTCCCGGCGGGGTCAATTGTAAGACTCGGTTTGGTTGGTGGTAGGGCATTTTCTAAGCCCGCCTGGCTAGCTACCACCATCTTATCTAAGTCTAGCCGCCAAATATCAATGTTGATATCATTGGTGTGTTCCGGCATGAAGATAAGATAGCCAGTTCCCCATTGCGTTGGGGAATATTAGTAAGCCCGCTTCCATCTTCGGCAATATCGTCACTTACCACCAGGTGAGATGTTGTCAAGGGTTTACCAATTGTGAATAAAAAAAAAACGTAGCAAGTTAAATAAAAGCTTTAATAAAATACGACATTTTGTTCTGAAATTGTTCGTGTTACAGGCAATGTTGCAGTTGCAGGCAATGCGGGTTGGTCGACTTCACATACCTACAACTTTCGAGTTTCCTCGCAGCCGTGTGCAGGTTTCCTCAGACTCCTGTCCTTCACCGTAAGAACGTCGGGTAAACGTTCATCATATCAGCTCATATACGTCCCCACCAAGGGGCTCGAGTCTACCCTAAATTAGGGCGAACGCGCCTTAGTCGACCACGCAGGCCTAGTGCCGGTTGGTCGACTTCACGCACTTACATAGAAATCAAAATTCGAAAAAGGTGCGTGGTAGGGTTCGAACCACGACCTCCTGGAAAAACGGTAGCGGCTTATGCCCGCACTGGGCGCTCGTGGTCGACTAATTCCCGATCTCCCCAATTCAGAGTAGGCTCCAGCCCCTCGGTGGGGACTTATATGAATAAGCTGATATGATTATGATGATGACAGGCAATGTGGCGTCATTTTCAGTGACGAACTAATTGAGCAAAATAGGTATTAAAATTTAGTAAGTTTTAATAAATGCAAATAATTGGAGCATAAAGTAATAATAAATACGTCCACTGCCGGGCAAAGACCTCCCCCAAGGATTGACACTACGATCATTCCTGCGCTGCCCACATCCAGCGGCTCCTGCGACCCTCACAAGGTCGTCGGTCCACCGAGAGGGAGTCGTACGTTTCGTCTTCTTTAGCGCGGGCGCCACTTGAGAACTACCCCAACGGCCATCTGTTATACGAGCTGCCACTTAAGTTTACCTTTATCTTAGCCGTGGCATAAAAGTTAAGTCTATGAGCTTCACATCAGGATGTCGCGGGTTCGATTCCCGGCGGAGTCAAGCTTTTTATAAATCGATTTGGTTGGTGGAAGGGCATTTTCGAAGCCCACCAGGCTAGCTACTACCATCTTATCTAAGTCTTACAGCCAAGCATCAATGTCAACAGCATTAATGTGCTCCGGTTTTAAGATTAGATAGCCATGTTCTCCATTGCGTTAGGGAATCTTGGTAAGCCCGCTTTCATCTTCGGCATCATCGTCACGTACCATCAGGTGAGATGATTGTCAAGGAATTACCAATTGTGGATAAAAAAATACGAGTGTGCTTTAGACCTCACGACTGAAGTAAAACTTCTTTATCTCCATCTATATTTATGAAAGTAAATACTTAGTTTTCAGAAAATAATCAAATCTTTTTTTTTCATAATAATATGGAGGTATAGACAGTTTATGAAAAGAAATTTATTATCCTCTGAAAATGATCAAATCTTTTTTATCTTATTATGTTTCGTTTGACAACCGATATTGTTGCCTTGGCAACCGATTTGGTTGGTAAACAAAAATAAATAGTATCTCTCTTTCTATCTTCACTATAGTTTAAATATCCCTCTCAACTTCCGTTCGGCTCATCCGATCCAACTTCTGTAACGCTGTCGTCACGCATCCACCAGCTTACTCCCCAAGTCAAGCGTGCGTAAAGAAGTTTTACTTCAAAAAAACTTTTAGCTAGAATAAAACATTGTCTATTCTGTGGTCGTAACATGGCTTACTTAACTAATAGATACAAACGGCCAAAGATTGAGTCCGCATCGCGACACAAATCAACGTTAGGGTTGGCAGCCGAAGTGTCTAGAACTCGGATAGATAACACTTTAAGTCTTATTCATGTTGTTGGTACTGTTACGAAGTAACTAATTTGATTGTTTTTTTTAATTTTTATCCGACTACGAAAAAGGAGGGTTATTTTATTGACAGTCTATTTATGTATGTATGTTCATCTGTTTACTCGTATTTCCTAAACCAGTTAACCGATCTTGACAAATGTGGTGTCTTTAGATTCGTGCTATCACTCCGCATCTTAAAGGATTTGATATCATGTTTGGTGTCATATTTATAATTTTTAAATATTTTTTTTTAAGTTATTTAAAAAAAAAAATCGAGCGAGACCCACAGTACTCGCAAATGATGTGTAAAATGTGACAAAATACTTTAGGTTAGTTAGATTTGATCTGACAGTAACGAAAAAAACCGACCAAGTGCGAGTCGGACTCTCGTAAAGTAGAATTCCGCGCTTTCGCGACTTCCTGTTACACATTTCCGTCCCATTTCACGAAATCACTCCCACAAATTGCAGGAAAGCGAGAGCAAAGATGTTACACATCAAAAATAGGCGAAAAGTGACTATTCCCCCTTTTGTCTCCAAACTACTGGGCCCAAGATCCTGAAAAACATCACAGTATATGATGTTGAATGCATAGAGTACAGATAAATCTATGAAGAAAATCTTAAGTCCCTCCCTTCCCCACAGGAAAAATGAAATTTCTTCGGTCCACAATAAGTGGACCCCAATTTACCCAGAGGAAAATATGTACTGAGAGGTCTTGTTCTGTTGGTACTAACGTTTTGGTGCGGAACCCTGTTTGTGTGACACCGAGTCACACTTGGCCGGTTTGTATGAGTTAAAATCTTCACCCATTATTTTATTTTGTAAGCTATGCACTTGAAAAAAAAAACTATTTATTTTATAGCAAATCCGTCCCATTTCACGAAATCACTCCCACAAATTGCAGGAAAGCGAGAGCAAAGCTCATTCGTCAGATCGAATAGCGCGCGCTTTCGCGACTTCCTGTTACACATTTCCGTCCCATTTCACGAAATCACTCCCACAAATTGCAGGAAAGCGAGAGCAAAGATGTTACACATCAAAAATAGGCGAAAAGTGACTATTCCCCCTTTTGTCTCCAAACTACTGGGCCCAAGATCCTGAAAAACATCACAGTATATGATGTTGAATGCATAGAGTACAGATAAATCTATGAAGAAAATCTTAAGTCCCTCCCTTCCCCACAGGAAAAATGAAATTTCTTCGGTCCACAATAAGTGGACCCCAATTTACCCAGAGGAAAATATGTACTGAGAGGTCTTGTTCTGTTGGTACTAACGTTTTGGTGCGGAACCCTGTTTGTGTGACACCGAGTCACACTTGGCCGGTTTGTATGAGTTAAAATCTTCACCCATTATTTTATTTTGTAAGCTATGCACTTGAAAAATTAATCGAATTAACGTGCTTTGCGAAGCACGAAAACAGTCGAGAGGAATACCACTCACTGTCTGACAAACCTATCCGGTAAATGACCGTATTTAGGGTCAGTTAACCTGAGTAAGGCGATGATGACCTGGTGAAGGTCGCGGGAAGCCGCTGGATGCGGGCAGCGCAGAACCGGTCGTCGTGGAGATCCTTGGGGGGGAGGCCTATGTCCAGCAGTGGACGTCCTTCGGCTGATATGATGATGATGATGAACCTGAGTAATCGACGCGACCACGCAAGTTGCACTGAGCAACAACCGATTCTCATCATAATACTGATAACCAATTTTAATACTTTGCACGTTTTTGATTTTATTTCGCGAATATCATCCTTGAATCAAATTGTATCTGAAAATCCGAATCCAGAAATTATATCCTATACAGGATGTAACAAAATTGGTGTAGGATCCATTAACTAGGGATTCTACTCGTAATATTGAACAACTTTTTGGAATTGTTCAGTTTTTATAAGGCACGTATATAAAACTCTATCCTATTTCCGACATTAAAGTGCGCCACTTAATGTCGGAGGCCAAGATCCACTTCGGGTCGCTGAGCCAGCGAAGTAAAGTAAGTACGTATGTAAAATTTTAAAAAAAGTTGGAGATATAACTATTACATACTGTAAAAAGGAATTTTATAACACTAAATGACTTAATTTATTTTTTAATCGTCAATTGAAATTAGTACTGAGTGTTTCTCATAGTATTACAGCTTGTGACGTCATCATTTTTTGTTTAATTTAAAAGATCATAAGAAAATTACCTATGAATTAAAATAAAAAATTGTTCCTTAAAAAAAAAAAAAACACCAAAGTTTTTTATAACAATACCCATTCTCAGAAAAAGTTTGAACTTACCATACGAAATTGGTCATGAGCTAATCAATTTGTATGGATAGCTAAAAATGTTTGCGAATTAACTATGGGTCTCTGGAGAAAGTTATTCAGTATTATAGTCCTATATTTTTTTTCCTCCCGCTGTCACATCACATCAGCTCATATAAACGTCCCCACCGAGGGGCTCGAGCCTACCCTGAATTAGGGCGATTGGGCCTTAGTCGACCACGCGGGCCCAGTGCGGGTTGGTTTCACACACAACCTTCGAATTTCTTCGCTGTACTTTTTCCTCCCGCTGTACTTTTTCATATCTCTGCCCAAATCCAATATGATTTGCCGCAATAAAGTTATCTCATTCGTGAAGCGTCGATAACAAAATTATTGGCAATAATCATATCATAATATTTGAACCAAATTTGAGCTACATTTTCTCATTTTTAACGATGTCTCGAAAAAAATGATTTTCAGTGTTCTGATTACGAGCATAAGGTTGACATTTGAATGTGCCCAGTCCTCGTCCCGACCTGGTGATATTTAAGTGACCTACATTTCGAACTCATTTTTCATTTCATTAAGTAGGTTTACTTTGTTATGAGGAAGGAACTTCATTACACCAGAGGAGAATTTTATTCGCAAAGCTATGATCGTCATCTATACCTATAGCACAGTATTACGATATGGCTTACAGTAGCGCAACGCCTTTGATGTTGCACGATGCGCCACCGGCGTAGGCCCATACCTGGCCTGTCGCACTCTGCGCTGTAGGTATGAAAATGTTAAAAATGTACCTACGCCGCGCTACGGTGCAAATTTAGTAGTCAGAAGAGATAAGAGTTACGCGATAGAAAGAGAGGCAACTTGTAGGTGAATACAACTGTACGTAATAGGGATTACGACAGCATCAGAAATAAATTATGAACTCTTGTTCACTAAATTGCCCTCCTACTTAAACTTCAAAAACCTTACTCGTTTTGTTTTCCATCAAGACTTCGATTTTTAATTCACCAAAATCTTAAAATGAGTACATAAATGACGCTGCAAAACTATGACGTCACGCCTAGGTATTTCAAACATTTTTAGAACAAAATGTCATTTTTGACAGATGTTAAAAAGTAAATCAGATGACTAGCATGCCTCATCCCTATTAGCGCTGTGCGACCTGAATTTGCACTTTAGCAAGAGTCGCCATTCATTCAAATGATTTTGCGAAGTTAACATTCTTTTACGTAGTAAATAGTCTTTATCATTTGCCCATACTAGCCTTGAAAACTCGCAGCGTTTGGCAGGTTGTGCCCCGCCGCCCGCTGCCCCGCAAGTACCCTTCCGTTGCTCTGCGTAAGTACATTCGTTGCGCTACTGTAAGCAGCTATATGTGTTATAATACAGTACCTATAGTTAATAGTTATTTCTTGTAAAAGGCTGCAAAATTGTTATTAAGCGCGATTTATCTCAATTGAATACTGAGCATGGCGAGGGTTCAAAGGTAGATACGATACGCAAAATAACTTTGTTGCAGAGCGAAAAACACTATTTTAAAAGCTTATAATTAACTTGCAATGTATGTATGTATATATGTTTGTTCGGGTGAAATCTTGCAAGTTAATTTTGACCGACTTCCCGGTTTCCGATTGAGCTGAAATTTTGCATGCATATGTATATCGCGTGACAATGCAATATTAAAAGCTGTAGGTACCTAAAAGTTTTTAAGTTTTTCGATAATTATTTCGCCTCACTACACCAAGGAAAATTTTAGGTAATTCATCATATCAGCTCATATACGTCCCTGCCGAGGGACTCGAGCCTACCCTGAATTAGGGCGACCGGGCCTTAGTCGACCACGCGGGCCCAGTGCGGGTTGGTCGACTTCACACACAACCTTTGAGTTTCTTGTTTTAGTTTTTAGAATAGGTGTAATGAAAAAAAAGATCAGGAGTCTGTCCGTGATTTTAAAATAAATGCCAAAATGCTACCAGAAATGACTATTTTCAACCGACTTCAAAAAGGAGGAGGTTCTCAATTCGACTGTATGTTTTTTTTTATGTTTGTTACGCGATATCTCCGCCGATTGTGAACCGATTTTCAAATATATTTTTTTATTCGAAAGAGTATACTCCCGAGGGGTCCCATTGTCACCAAGTCAGGATCTGATGATGGGATCCCAGGGAAATCGAGAACAACCCTCAAATTTTATAGGCACATATTACGTGTTGCATGTATTTCCTAAAACTATTCAAGTTTTGGCGTCTGTTAGTCATCATCTCATGTTGATGAGCTGATGAAGGAAGGTACAACTCCTTAACGGTTAGGAGTTGAAAGATAATTCTTCAAATATTTTGCATAGATACGTAGGTAAGTATAGACCGATAGTTATATTATTTCAGGTTATTCAGATGAGCTGATGATGGAAGATTTAACTCCTTAACTTTCATGCTGTTGAAATGATGATAGAAGCTGCAGGAATCTGTATCTGTTAAATACATGCTTTATGATTTGATGGTTCCTATTGGCGAGTGGGTGATTGGGTTGTTAGATACAAAGCATTATCACTAAAAATAAATAAACTAAAAATAAAAGTTTAAAAACTTAAAAACCGACTTCAAAATGAATTTCACTCAAAAGTATGAAATAATATTATTATACTTAGATACACGACATTAACCAACAATAACGAAATATAAGGTAGGTACGAATTAAATTAGGGTCCTAAAATTTTTTTTGAGGTCGGTGTCAGCAATGCCATCCAATCTAAAACATTTGATACGTAAGTAGCTGTGTGCTGGAACCGGCCTCAAAAATAAATTTAGGCCCGTAATTTAATTCGTACCCACCCACCTTTGATTTCGTTATTGTTGGTTAATGTCGTGTATCTAAGTAAAATAATATTACTTCATACTTTTGAGTGAAATTCATTTTGAAGTCGGTTTTTAAGTTTTTCAAACTTTTTTTTTCATTATTGTTTGTCTGACAATTTTCTCGAAAATGTTGAACGGATTTCAATGAAAATTTTTGAATTTTGTATGTTTCATTTCTATATCTTGCAGGGTTCAGAAGATATGAATCTTTGTATATGAATATTTGTAAAGCTATAACTGCAATCTAGCGGGTATCATGATGACCAACATTCTGCGCCAACGCCTTAATCTGAACCTGTAATAGGACTAGGTTAAGATTAGTTGCATTACAAAGACGCATCATTGAAGCAACCAACTTAACCGGTTGTAGTATAGAGGACACACTGTTTATTCCCCAGCTATGATAAAGGGGACACAGTAATTATTCTCCTGGCTGTAATAAAGGGGACACAGTGTTTATTTATTCCCGGGCTGTGATTAAGGTTACACAGTTGTTGTTCCCCCGGCTGTTATAAAGGGGGCACAGTGTTTATTTATTCCCGGGCTGTGATAAAGAGGACACAGCGTTCATTCCCCCGGCTGTTATAAAGGGGACACAGTGTTCATTTATTTCCGGGCTGTGATAAAGATGACACAGTGTTTATTCCCCCGGCTGTAATAAAGGGGACACAGTGTTTATTTATTCCCGGACTGTGATAAAGGGGACGCAGTGTTTATTCCCCCGGCTGTAATAAAGGGGACACAGTGTTTATTCATTCCCGGGCTATGACAAAGAGGACACAGTGTTTATTCCCCCGGCTGTAATAAAGGGGACACAGTGTTTATTTATTCCCGGGCTGTGATTAAGGTGACACAGTGTTTATTCCCCCGGCTGTAATAAAGGGGACACAGTGTTTATTTATTCCCGGGCTGTGATAAAGAGGACACAGTTTCATTCCCCCGGCTGTAATAAAGGGGACACAGTGTTTATTTATTCCCGGGCTATGATAAAAAGGGCACAGTGTTTAGTCCCCCGGCTGTAATAAAGGGGACACAGTGTTTATTCCCCCGGCTGTAATAAAGGGGACACAGTGTTTATTTGTTCCCGGGCTATGATAAAGGGACACAGTGTTTATTTCCCGGCTGTGATACGGGGACATAGTGTTTATTCTGCGGATGCCAATCATTCCCAGAAACTATCCTTTACAATTCAAACGGCTGCAGTTTTCTGTTACTGTGTGTTTCGGAATGACCGTAAATAATTCATCAGGCCAAACTTTGGGAAAAGCTGGTGTTGACTGTCTTGAGCATGAGTTGTTTTACACACGGACTTTGCTCACGAGTTATTAACTTAACAAATAATACAGTAGTTTTTTTTTCGCAAGACATGGAAACACGAAATGTAGCTTTGTAAATAGATGTAATAAGAAGGTGGGGGTGAATGTTTGTATTGGGAAAATTCATAAAAGTATTTATGAATTATAATTAATTTTATTTGACAAATAATTTTCGAAAAGAAATTGACTTGCCAAGAATTGCCAACGCAATAAGGTAGGTACTGACTGGCTATATTAGCTTCATGTCGGACGGAACAAATGAAGGTAGGTATTAACAAAGAATACTAAATATTACTACGTAGTATTAATAAAAGCGACTACGAAAACTAACAATAGGTAGTCCTCGGAACACAATCTTTTGAGGTCCGTTTGAGGCTTTTCGTACTTAGAGTCATTTCGTACCGTATTAGTTACTTTGTTACTTAACTAGTGTTTCATCGCACACACCACACTAATTAAAATATTTCGTAGCGATGTTATTAACTACTAAACGTGTAAAAAAGTAGACTTTTAAGCAAATAAAGTCACTTTATAACTAAATCCCACCTAAAACAGCATCTATTTTATGAATTACACTTAACGCTCAGTCTGATATATAACGAATACGCAAGCTCCCTTGTAAGTTAGAGTTTACCTGACATAATTTGAAACACTTTGAACGGTTCAAAAATGACTCCATCGTAACAAACAAGTACAATAGTGGCAATTTTTTTATTTTTTTGTTTACTAAAAAAAATCCTAACCGACTTTTATCCTACTTTTTAACCGACTTCCAAAAAGGAGGAGGTTCTCAATTCGACTGTATGTTTTTAATTTTGAATCTTCGCAGATCGATTTTTACGATTCTTTTATTATTCTATAGGATATGCTGCCAGGTTGGTCCCATATAAATATTATCAACATTGGTGAAGTAGTTTTTTTTAGAAAATTAACAAAAACCAAAGATAATAATGCAATATTGTACCAAGTGGTTGCGATGGAAGTCAGTTTTTTTAACGTTTTTAGCGTTTCCAATAATGATCCTACTGTAAGTATGTTTATTTGTTATGTATATATGTATGTTTATTTATTTCTTTGGCACGCTATGTATCTTAAACGGCTTGATGGATTTCGGAGTGTGAGGTGTCGTTAGATTTTTCTTGATCCCGTGAGTGACATAGGATACATTTTTATGCAACTAGACAAAAAAAGAGGTAATTTAATTATTTGGTTCGTTCTGTAACCTACCACTACACGGCATAATAAATTTTTGAGTGCGAGGTGTCGCTAGATTCGTTTTAATCTCGTGAGTGACATAGGATACATTTTTACCTGACTGAAAAAAAAACAGAGGTTCAGTTTTTATGCAGTCGGGTTTTTAATTTTTAACTAATTCCTATTTTGTTTTTGAAGTCGGTTGCAAAACTTATTGTTTATTAACCATTCAGAAGTTTTTGTTTGTCGTGGCTTTAATGTGTTACGAAAGACAATTATTGATCATAATGGAATTTCAAGATAGGGATGAAACGCCACCGTGTTTTAAGGTCACAAACCATTGTTGGAGGAACAAATGAGAGAACAACTCCCACGAGAGTTTGTTCACAATAAGTATTCACCTTTTTTCGGCATACATTTTAGTAGAAAAGCGTTGTGTAGTACTATTAGCTAATCTGTGGTTGTGTATCTTTTGTGTGGGGTTTTCTTAGAAGACTATGTTTTGCATCGTCCTTAGATAGAGAATGTTTATCCCGGCGCCGCCAATGAAGTGTAAAAAATAACGCGGACGATGACGCTGGGTCAATATGACCCGAATATTTTTTTTCTTAATTATCTGGTTATCTGCTGAATTATAAAAAATTTAATACAAAGCAAGAACTATTGCATGACCATATTGACCATGTAGTCATTGTAGTACCAAGGTGTTTTACTTAATTTAGATACTCGTATCAAACTATAATTTGGTTTTAAATTTTAATGCAACAACCTCAAAAGGGCAACAAAAATATATTTTTTTTGGAACTAAAAATGTATGGAGCAGGCTGATTATAGACTAGTTTGCTAGTACCTACGCCGGTGGCGGCATCGTGCGACATCAAAGGCCTTGCGCTACTGTAAGTTATATCGTAATACTGTGATATTACTTTGTCTCCTTGTTATACAAATAATAATTTCGCGTTTGGGATCTCAAATGATTAATTTTCATGTGGCTTTTTTCATAACTTTCATAATTCGTCATATTCAGCTATCCACGCAGATGAAGTCGTGTGCAACAGCTACTTAGTTCATAATAAAAACAATTTCAAAAATATATTTAGGTACCTACTTACATAAACTCTAGTTACCTACGCCGACCAACCCGCACTGGGCCCGCGTGGACGACTAAGGCCCGATCGCCCTAATTCAGGGTAGGCTCGAGCCCCTCGGGGGGGACGTATATGAGCTGACATGATGATGATGACCTACGCCTAAACTACGGTCTCCGCGCGCGATGCAAAAAGAATAGAACTTTGTCACATTAACTCATGCGACTACCTAAAGTCAATACGACAAGGTTCCATGTCGCAAAATGTCCCATCCATCATGCATTAATTTTTACCCGACTGCGCCAGAAAGAGGGTTATGTTTTTCGAGACGTATGTAGGTATGTTTATTTTCGCCCTGTTGCAAAACGGTTTGATATAGATTGTTCGAGGTGTGTCTTTTTTTTTCTTTTTATTTACAATTGGTAATCCCCTTGGCATCATCTCACCTGATGGTAAGTGACGATTTAGATTTGTCTTGATTCCGGGAGTGACATAGCATACATTTCTACCCGAAAAAGTGGTTATTTATTTCTATAACACGCTCTGTAGCCTAAACGGCTTCATGGATTTTTAGGTGCAAGGTGACTTTAGATTTAATTTTGTCTCACATATGATATATTTTTGTGCTACAGTGACTTGTTACTTGGTTCTTTTTGTGTCAATGATTTGGTGGGATGAGCATTATTATCTATCCTTTATCACAGGGTTTTCCCTTTTTTAGGAGGTAAAATCTTCACCCATTGTTTTATTTTGTCAGCTATGTACTTGAGCAAAAAACTATTTATTTATAAATTATTATTTTACCCGACTGACCTTTAAAATAGATGTTAAGTTATTAAGGTTTTTAATTTTTAATTAATTATCAGTTATTATTCGTACATAACAATTTTAGGTTAGAGTATTTTCTTGTTACTTATACTTTTTAAAGCGTCATTTTTCAGGAGTCGGTTTTCGTTTTTGAACATATAAGTTCTTTATATTTAAAAATACTTTGAGCGATATGACCGCCCAAATTGTACCGCTGTAGCACCTATATAAGTATCTTTATTAAAGTGAATCTTTTATTACATCGTCTCAATTTTTTTTCGTCTGTGTGTAGCATGTCGCGTGACGGTCGCTTTCGTCTGACAGTATGAGTGTTTCGTCCTCTGTACCTTAGCGAGAGCAGCCATGATCGTTTCGTCCTCTGTAAAGTTTCACTTTTACCATGGTTTCGTAAAACCACACACTTACTTTTTTTATATTGTGTTTTTTTTGAGTTAAGTTTTTTAAGTTTTTATAATTTGTATATTTTTAACTATAGTGTGTACAACAAAGAGTAGATATTTATCTTATCTTACTTTTTCGTTGGTTCTCAATAATATGTCCCTATGCAAAACATTTCCGCAAATGAATGAACCGGAAAATAGGGAATTCTGTTTGAAGGGCAAGGGCTGAGCAAATAACATTACCCTCCGGAAGAGGGTCCATATGGCATTGTGTAGGTACGCACATCTGTTTTCAGGATGAGTTTACTTGGTAAATACCTACACACTTTTTCCGGGTAGCGGTTGAGATTTTGCTATCTAATCTTAACCTTTTCAACACCATTTCACATGCAAAAGCCGTCCGTCACTCACATGCCTAGCATGTCTGAAATGTGATACGAATTTAAACCTTAAGGCTTATACCGCAGCCAACGACCAAATTTTTAACCACTTTTTACTTCAAAAGTAAATTGTGAAATATGATTTCCTAAATTGTTCTCCTCTTTTAGTTTAAAAAAACCTTACTTACTTGGCCTTTTTAAGTTTAATATAAGTAGTAATATATTGATCCAAGAATCGTCGCGTTAGGGGGGACCGCTAAGTAAATAAAATAAAAACAGAATACAATAGGGGATCGGACTGCATCAAAAATAAATCTTAAAATATAATTTCCTAAATTGCTCTCCTTTTGAAGTTTCAAAAACCCTTAATTGTTTTGTTTTTCCTTCACGTTTTAAATTTTAAATTGATCAAATTCACAATATAAGTATGTCAATGACGCTAAAAATCTACGAAGTCACTTGTGGGTATTTCAAACATTTTTTGAACAAATTTCGTTTTTGACAGATCATAAAAAGTAACTGAAATGATTAGCAGTCCGATCCCCTATTAAGGATTTTGTAATCGAAAAGATAAATTGTTTTGTAATTTATAAGATATGAGGAGTATTGGAATGGGCATACCAATTGTGAACAAAATAAATAAATAAATAGTGATTTTAATTTCCTCGATTTTATTTTAATACACAGAAGTAAAGAAAAAAAAAATCTAGTTGTAACCATAGAACTGATGCAATTTTAATCCAAACATTATGATAATTTATGAACTTCTTAACAAAACAACATAAAATGATTTTGTTTTCTTACTTTTTGTAAAAACTTCTTATTTTATTTATCATAAATCAAAAACTACAATTTTCGCACGATTCGTCCACAGCGTTTGACGTATCAGCCACGTTGCAGTACGAGCTGACAATAACTTTATTTCCAAGCTATTTCGTTCGATATTTGAAACATCGTGAATCGAGTTGTAATTTTAGGGACGGAGGAGCCTTAATAATATGCGTAGGTCTACTTTCCACTGTATGCCAGGATGGATAAATCCACCGTGGGCGGTGAACCTGTAATAGCAGATACATTTTTCAATCGCGTTGAACAGGTTAAGGGATTTTTAAATGATATAAAGTGGTTTTTTTTTCAAAAATGCGCGTAAATATGATCAATTGATTATTACAGTAGTAGAAAACCTACAAACGGACTTCAAATAGAAATTCACTCAAAAGTATGAAATAATCTTTTAACATATGAATAGAAGAGAATAGAGAGAGATATGTATAATTAAATACACGAAATTAACCAACAATAACGAAATCAAAGGTAAGGTACGAATCAAATTAGGGGCCTAAAATTTTTTTTGAGGTCGTTACCTACCAGCACACAATGTTTTAGAATCGATGGCTTTGATAATAACACCGACCTCAAATATATTTAAACCTTTAATTTCGTTATTGTTGGTTAATTTCGCGTATTCATATATAATAATATTATTTCATACTTTGTGACTGTTTTTTTTTTGAAGTCGGTTTTTAAACTTTTTTTAATTTTTAGTTGTAATGCTATCTATGTAACAACGTTAAACCCAATCACATACTCGCCAATAGGAATCATCGTATCATAATGTATGTGTTTTATTAACCGACACAGAGTCGTGTGGCTTGTATAAACATCTCATATTGGCATGAAAGTTAGGGAGTCAAACCTATCATCATCAGCTCACCAGAATAACCTGAGAGAATACAACTATCGGTCTATATGTAACTATACGTATTAATTTATATAATAATTAAAGAATTATCCCCTAAGAAGTTTTACCTTTCATCATCAGCTCATCAACATGAGATGATGACTACCAGATGCAAAAACTTGAATAGTTTTAAAAAACATGAAACACGTAATACGTGCCAATAAAATGTGAGGGTTTTCCTCGATTTCCTAGGGATTCCATCATCAGATACTGACTTGGTGACAAATACAACTATCGGTCTTTGCGTACCTAGGTATCTACTTATAATATTAAAAGAATTGTCCTCCAACTTCTAACCGTTAATGAGTTGTACCTTCCATCATCAGGTCATCAACATAAGATGATGACTACCAGACACAAATTCTTGAACATCTTTAGGCCGCTTCCATCTTCGGCATCATCGTCACTTACCATCAGGTGAGATGATGCCAAGGGCTTACCAATTGTAAATAATAAAGTATATGAAACACGTAATACGTGCCTATAAAATTTGAGGGTTGCCCTCGATTTCCCTGGGATCCCATCATCAGAGCCTGACTTGGTTACAGTGTGGCCACCTCGGAAGTATAATCTTTCGAAAAAAAAATTGTGAAAATCGGTCCACAATTGTCAGAGTAATCTGTGAACATACATACATACAGTGGAATATAGAACCTTCGCCTTTTTGAAGTCGATTATGAAAAAACATTATGTAAAGTAACACATTTAAGCATAGAGCAAAACCTTCTTGCCTATCTGTTTGTATTATTCCAATATGAAATCATATCATCCGAAAGACGTCCTCTGCCGAACTATGGTCTCCCAAAAGATTTCCACAACGACGAGTTTTCGCTGCCCACATCCAGCGGCTTCCCGCGACCTTCACCAGGTCGTCGCGTCGGTCTAATGAGTATAAGAACAGCCCACGCCGCGTCTTCCGCTAGGTGGTCGCCACTCGATAACTTTACTGTCCCATTGTAATGTGTAATTGTAGTGTGTAATAAAATACAACGAACTCAAGAAGTGAGACCCTAGTAAGGGTTTTCGGAGAATGCCACACGATAAGATGAATGATTCCCGCGTGCATAGGCAAAATCTAATTTACCGAAACTCTCTTTTAAGGCGCTAACATCACTCAATCCGAGCAGTTTGATACGTGTTTCAATAATATCGAACTTAAGTCTATACATTTTAAGTTCAAATCGATGCGGGCTTCAACGCGGCTGTTAGTATACGTTGAAACCGAACGCCCAATTCTCGATTTTTACATGTTTTTATTGCTTTTCATCACTTTCAAATAAGTTTAAAAAAAATGTGTTCAATTAAAATGAAAGGTAATAAAGTCACCGATTTTTGTGTGTTGGTTTCATTCAATATTAACTATTTGTTTTCGAGAAATTTTGCAATTAATGCCAAAAACAGGGTCTACAGTATATATTTTAATATCAAAAGTGGTAATATTTTTAAAATTCGATTGTTTATTACTTTAAGTATAATATAATTTATTTTCCATGGTGATAGCTTTACACAGCATTTCAATAATTTGAATTGAATATTATCATTTGAGCCATCTTAAGGCCTTAAGATCTTCTAGCCTGATTCTTTATGAGATCAAAACTCGTTGGAATCTTATTACGATGAGCCTACCTACAAATCGGAACTTGGAATTTTCCATTAAATTAAGTTTTCCACGCGTCATGTGTAGGTAG
This sequence comes from Coleophora flavipennella, assembly GCA_947284805.1. Lineage (NCBI taxonomy): Eukaryota > Metazoa > Arthropoda > Insecta > Lepidoptera > Coleophoridae > Coleophora > Coleophora flavipennella. Next base: position 5,370,330 of record OX369262.1, on the reverse strand, counting down.
GTACCAACTTCTATTTTATTATTAGCTACCTATATCTATCGTGTCCTCCAACAAAAAACTTATTTCCAGCTATTTTGCGTTAGAGTGCTTGTACACAGGCCAGCCCATCAAGCTATACACTCGTAGTGCGATTTTGATCTATACGCATTCGGCATAAGAACGGTACAAAGTACAAAGTGTGTAGCTTGATGTGCTGGCCTGTGTACAATGGGGGTGAAAAATTGGCCAAGTGCGAGTTGGACTCGCGCACCAAGGGTTCCGAACAAACTATAATATGTCCTACTATTAAAAAAAATCGGATGTCCTAAAATAGCAAATTGGCTGGTAGAGAACACACACACACACACACTCGACTCTAACATAAATTTGCACTTTACAGCTTAATATTTCGCAAATAGAACCGTGAATCGATATTTTGACATATTCCCCCATACGACGATAGTACGTCAACAAAAAAATTCGAGTTACATGTACGGTAGTTAGGTACCGTAAAAAAAATTTTTTTCGAGATTTAATTTTACCGCTTTGCATTAATAAGTAATAATAGTAATAAATTCTCGTGCCAAGTGAGCAGAGTAGCATTTTAATTATAGTTGTTCAATATTATTTTATATAAGTACTGCAATATCATTACAGCTCATATACGTCCCCACCGAGGGGCTCGAGCCTACCCTGAATCAGGGCGATTAGGCCTTAGTCGACCACGCGGGCCCAGTGCGGGTTGGTCGACTTCACACACAAGCTTCGAGTTTCTTCGCAGGCGTGTGCAGGTTTCCTCACGATGTTTTTCCTTCACCGTTAAAGCAATCGGTAAAATAATAATAGTTTATTAAGCTGTACCCTTTGTGTGACTTTACATTGTAAAATGTGTAACTTATGTTTCCGGTGTATAATAAACTATAAATAATAATAATAAATCTTTATTTCAGGAAAAAAAATCACATGTAAATATAATTACACAATACATGATGCAATATTACTTTGTAATCTCTTTCGGGCGAATGGAAATATACCCATGAAAATTACAGCTTTCTAGCAATAATAGTCTCTGAGCTAAGCCGCGGAAAGACAGACGGACAGACAGTCATGGCGAAACTATAAAGGTTCCTTGTTGAATACGGAACCCTATTTATATGACTTTACTTTTTTTAAATTTTTTTTTATGATTTTATTTTTATGTGACTTCGAATTTTGGACCAAATATCAACACAATACCTATAGCTATCATAGTTTAGTAGAAAAGTGTCCTTAGATTGACACGGGTCTGAGTTTATTGAGTTGTTGTGTCAAATGATAAAATAGCCAGAAAATAGCCAATCTGTATTCATGGTCCGTTTCGTGTGCTCACAAAGTTGTACAAGCACGGGCGGTTTCTGTTTCCCAAATAGGGCAGTTTCCAAAAGAGCGTAGGTAGTTGTTTTTTTTTTAGGGAAAGGTTTTGGGGCTAGTTTTATTTTTGGAGTTTACTCCTTATGAATTGATTTTCATATACAGGGTGTACCAAAATTGGTGTAGGTCCCGTTAACTGGGGCTTCTACTTATCATACTGAACAACTTTTGTTTTACGACTCTGCTGAAAACGTATTTTTTTTTTACTCTTCATACAAGTTGATCAGCTGATCGACCGATTTTGTGCATTTTAGTATGGAGGGTCCAAATTTTTTTTGAGGATTGACTTTGGGTTCCTTGGAGAAAGTTGTTCGTATGACGGTTAGAACCCCTAGTTAACGGGATCTACACCAAATTTGTTACACCCTGTATAAGCTCGGGGTATGAAAATTATGGGGAGTAAAGTCAGACGTAATGCGTTATGTGTTACCTGTATAGTATAGTTATTTATTTTTATTCACCACTAGCTTTTGGCCGCGGCTTCACCCGCATGGAAATAATTTTTATGAGTATTTTTGAGGATGAGTGGTGCGCGAGCCGCAAGCGGCTCGCGAGCGTGGACATGGGTTTTCTTTAGATCCCTAGGGAACTATGTCAGAATATGTTAATTAGTAAATTATGTCATTTCCCACCCCCTCAACCATCTCTGTGCTATAAATCACAACAATCCATTGTTCCGTTGCGAATACACTAAAAAGTACTGAAAACCATATCTTGAAAACTACTAAACCGATTTTAATAAAACTTTTAATATTCCCTGAATTAAAAGATGCATAATCCTTTATAAATATAATTATTGCATTTTAATTTCTAGTGTCTGAGAAATACGTGGACAAACATACATACATACAAACATACACTTATAAAATTTGGCACGCCTATTTAATAGTCCACAAAGACATATGCGAATATTGTGCAATTCCAACAATGTTACATACATACAGGTTAGATTGATAACCTCCTTTTTTGAAGTCGGTAAAAAGTTACTAAGGTGACTAGCCATATTCTTTCCGTGTACCCTTCATGATATTATGTATCATTGACGTGTAGGGTGAAATATACGACCAATTTGATGGCATGACTACGCAGGCTCCGGTGTCGTTAAGCTTGCCAAGTCGCCGCGCCATGCGGGCGTTATTAAAGCTCCTCCGTCCCTAAAATTAACAACTCGTTTCACGATGTTTCAAACATCGATTGAAATAAATTACAAATAAAGTTCTTATCAGCTTGTACTGCAGCGTGGCTGTTACGTCAATCGCTGCGGACGAATCGTGAGAAAATTATAGCTTTTAATTCGTTATATGTAAATAAAAGCGTCGGTGGCTCAACCGGTAACGACTCGGTCCATCTAACCAGAGGTACCGAGTTCAAATCTGGACGGCCAATGTACCAATGAGTTTTTCAAAAACTTACGTACATATTCTTACCGATTGATTTAACGGTGAAGGAAAACATCGTGAGGAAACCTGCACACGCCTGCGAAGAAACTCGAAGGTTGTGTGTGAAGTCGACCAACCCGCACTGGGCCCGCGTGGTCGACTAAGGCCTAATCGCCCTGATTCAGGGTAGGCTCGAGCCCCTCGGTGGGGACGTATATGAGCTGTTATAATAAATGTAAATAAAATAAGAAGAATTTCCAAAAAGTATGTTAAAAGATTTCTCTAAGCCCGCCCGGCTAGCTACCACCATCTGACCTCTTATCGGTCCCCGGGACTTTTGGCAAATTTCTTATTTCGCCTACGTTTCGAACCGTTAGTACAACCATTTTCCGTTTTGAGTAATTTTTCAAATATTCATACCAGTTGCAACCATATCGTCAACTTTCCCTGTTTGCCAACTTTTTCACTTCATCATATTATCTACTTAACTAAGCGGCGCACTCTAGGTGTTTTCATACACTAATACTCATACACTAATAATAAAAACATACCACAGAGTTTGATGGGCGTTATATAGGGTGACTTTTAATTAGTTCTTGATGGCAAAGGATATGATTGTACTCGTGATTACAAACAACTTTCCCAAAGAAACTATATGAAAAGTATGAAAAAAAAAATTTGGTGCTCTATACATTTTTGCAGATTTGAGAACGTGTTATGTATCGAGGACCAATTTTTTTTTCCATATTTGACATATAGTTTCTTTGGGAAAGTTGTTTGTAATCACGAGTAAGTATATTCATATCCTTTTTTTTTTTTTATTCACAATTGGTAAACCCTTGACAACATCTCACCTGGTGGTAAGTGACGATGTTGCCGAAGATGGAAGCGGGCTTACCAAGATTCCCCAACGCAATGGGGAACTGGCTATCTTATCTTCATTGTTATCAAGAACTAATTAAAAGTCACCCTATATAAGAATATAACTTTGTATTTTAAAGTTTGACAATGCAATGGTGTTAAGGACATCACTGTCTATAAATAAAACGATAAATGCAAGTTGTAATGTTCATTTATTCCAAATGAGAGCTTGGCCTTACTAAGTATCAAAATTGATAAAAAGTGTTTTGTACTATCAGTCAGTTGAAAAACCATCATATTGGTATATAGCTACACTAATTCCACATAAAATAAATAAAACTGCGATTTTAATTTGTCAGCCACCGGTTTCGAACACCATCTTCAGGCAGACATATACCAATGTAGTATAATGTATGTAGTAGTGTAGATAATATATACCAATATGTGTGATATAAAGTTCCACCAAGAACCTACAATCAAAAGTATCAAACCATCCCTACTAATATTATAAAGGCGAAAGTAACTCTGTCTGTCTGTTACGCTTTCCCACAAAAACTACTGAACGGATTTGGCTGAAATTTGGTAGGTAGACAGATTAGGACCCGGATTAAGACATAGGCTACTTTTTACTACGCTCGCGAGCCACTTGCGGCTCGCGTACTGCGCACCCTCGAAAAGTCATAGAAACGTGGTCCACGCGGGTGAAGCCGCGGGAAACAGCTAGTAGTAAATAAGCGTTAAAATTAGCTTTATTCGTCCGTAGTCGTCAATCGTTGCATGCGAACTGATTGTTCCTTGGTGTGCGTGTGTATTATCTATCGGTTCGAAGGTACCTGAATCTTGAGTTGCCAGGGGGTTTAGAAAAATGATAATAATCAAATTTGGATACTCTGGCAGAGATATGCTATATATAATATAAGGGGAGCTAGACAGGTAACATGCGTCCAAAAAGTGAAGCAAATAAAATGATGCCAATGTGCATCTCTTTTCTTAGTAGCATTCGGTGCAACGGAAGTGAACTACCCAGAGATTTGTTACCATAGATGGGTTATGCACTAACAAACAACATTTGAAAATCGAAGCCATTTACACACACAATGTTATAGGTAGTTCGATTGCACCGAATGTTACTAATTCATTCATTCATTGGCATCTTTTTTTTGCTTCACTTTTTAGACGCATGTAACCTATCTACCTCCCCTTATACAGGGTGTAACATAAAGGTGTGGTGATACTTTAAGGTGGGCTTGTACCCATCAAACTGAACAACTTTCTCCATGGAACCCATAGTCAAATCGCAAAAAAAATTTGAACTTCCCATACTAAGTTGGCTGATCAGCTGATCGAGTTAGTATGGGAGAGCCAAATTTTTTTTTTGCGATTTGACTATGGGTTCCATGGAGAAAGTTGTTCAGTTTGAGGGGTACAAGCCCACCATAAAGTATCACCACACCTTTATGTTACACTCTGTATAAAGCATATCTCTGGAACTACCTATATTATTGTGTGTGTAAATGGGCTCGATTTTCAAACGTCGTTTGTTAGTGCATGACCCATGCAAGCTTGGGATTGCTCAGAAACTACTATGGGGTATTTTTTACCCGGTAGCGAGTGCCGCCTGGTTTATTATGCCAACAAATACATTCAATTTTATTCATCATTGATGTGTTCCGGCTTGTAGATAAGATAGCCAGCTCCCCGTTGCGTTGGGGAATCTTGGTAAGCCCGCTTCCATTTTCGGCATCATCGTCAGTTATCGTCAATGTTTTGTTAAAAAGTTCATAAATTATCATGTTTCGATTAAAATTGCAGCAGCTCTATGGTTACAACTAGAAAAAATGGGTGCGTTAGGATATTTTTATTCTTTACTTCTGTGTATTAAAATAGAATTCGGGGAAATCAAAATCACTCCTCATATCCTGTAAATTACAAATCTTTTTTTTTCGATAAAAAATCCTTAATTGAAGTTAAAAGTTGTTACAAAGATGGCTGTTGGCGGCGGTATAAGCCTTAAAATAGGTATCCCACTAATATTATAAAAGCGAAATTTGTAAGAATGTATGTTTGTAACTCTTTCACGCAAAAACCACTAAACGAATCTGGCTGAAATTTGCTAGGTAGACAGATTAGGATCTGGATTAACACATAAGTTTTATTTTTTATTAATTTTTCACGCTCGCGAGCCGCTTGCGGCTTGCGTACTGCGCACCCTCGATAAGTCATAGAAACGTTGTCTACGCGGCTAAAGCCGCGGGAAACAGCTAGTTGGAAATAAGGACGTAGTATGTACTAAGTTTAACCGCTTTCAAGAAGTAATTTTTTGTCCATTCGCTTCACACCAGGTTTTTTTTATTAACAATTTGTAAGCCCTTGGCATCATTTTCTGATGGTAAGTGACGATGATGCCAAAAATGGAAGCGAGGTTTCCAAGATTCCCCAACGCAATGGGGAACCGATCTTATCTTCAAGTCGGAGCACATCAATGTTGTAAGCATTGATGTTTGGCGGCAACACTTACATAAGATAGTGGTAGCTTGCCACGCAGGCTTAGAAAATGCCCTAAGGTACGAAGTAACTATTTAGTTTGTATCTTCAAGCCGGAACACATTATTGCTGTTAACACTGATGTTTGGCGGCAAGACTGAGAGAAGATTTCAACCTCACCCCCTCGTCTCCCAGGTTTATACAAATCGGTTTAAATTTGATTCTCGAACGTATAGAATTTCGCCGTGATTTCTTTTGTTTCGTCATTTGTTTTTAGAAATGTCATTTCGCGCCCGTTGCATGAAGTGTCCGGCGTGTGGTACAGGCCTTGGCCGGATTCTTTGCTTCGTTGTTTTATAGGACCTTAGGGGACCACTTTTGGCACTTATGCTATCTGTAACTACAGCGAACTATATTTCACGGAGTTGTTATTTTTTTTAGTAATGAAATGAACCTATTCTTCTTTTTTGTCGTTTAAAATTTTCCGAGTATTTATTTTTTAACTGTTAGCGGCGCTAGTTAGCTGGCGGTAGCCCTTAACTCATTTTTCCTCTCGAAACTTCCCATTATTTTTGACGGAAGTGTTTGAAACCAAGAAATACTCTTTCGTCGATAAAGTAGAAATTTTCATTAGTATTAAGGGACTTACTTCTTCGAAACTTACTTCGAAATAAAAGATAACACGAGATACAACTCAACTCAATTGCATTAGATATGAAGAAGCAGTGATTCCCAAACATTAAATTTACTAAATTAAACTAATCCGTATACAGAGTGTAACACAATTTATGTAGAGTAGAAACTCGATCATCATACTTATCAACTTTTATTTTATCATGAGTAGAACCCCCAGTTAACGGGTCTAACACCAATTTTGATTGGTCCAATTTTTTTTATTGGTACCCCGAATGTGATTTTTGAAGACGTTTAACGTCAATAACTCTGACAGTGGGGTTCGCCCATAGCCCTACAACTTGAACCAATCTGGACTTGTCCCCCGTGTGTGTGGAGTATGGCCTTATATCTTCTATACTAATATTATAAAGAGGAAAGATTTTATTATCTGGGGGCACGGTAGTGCCCCGCCAAGTCGAGAAAAAAAAGCGGCACGGCCGTACCATCCTTTTCTCGAAGCAGTTCAGGCCATTTTCGACCCCACAAACTACATAAATAACTTTGTAATCCCATATAAAATATATAGGATTACAAAGTTATTTATGCAGTCGCAGGACCGAACTCCTTGATTTACTAGTTTTTAAGGCGCAGTTCATGAATCAATGTAGTTTTCTACAAAAATAAGTGAAATCCCACCAAAAACATCCTGTAAAAACTAGCCAAGTCTCGATTGAGCTGCTTGTTTTTCTATAAAAAGTAATGAAATCTCTAAGCAAAGCCAAGCCTAGTCTAGGGTTCTTTACTGCGATTTCTTTATTATTATGGTTAGATTTTATGTGACTTGGCCGTTGACTTGGATGTCTCAAGGAGTAAATATGCATAAAGAATGTTCAACGGCAGGTCACATAAAATCTAACCATAATTATAAAGAAATCGCAGTAAAGAACCCTAGACTAGGCTTGGCTTTGCTTAGAGATTTCATTACTTTTTATAGAAAAACAAGCAGCTCAATCGAGACTTGGCTAGTTTTTACAGGATGTTTTTGGTGGGATTTGTTTGTTTGTTTGTTTTGAATAGGCTCCGAAACTACAGGACCGATTTAAAAAATCTTTCACCTTTGGGAAGCTACACTATCCGCGGTTGCTATAGGCTATGTTATATTTTCAAAAATTAGGGATCCTTACTAAAACTAAAATAATGTAACCCAAGGTGTAAAAAATGACATAAAAATTCCTGCAATATCTACAAAAAGTAGTGTACCACTACACATTGTGGTAGTTGTAGTGGTAGTGGTAGTGATAGTGGTAGTTGTAGTTGTAGTGGTAGTTGTAGTGGTAGTGGTAGTAGTAGTAGTGCTGGTAGTAGTAGTGGTAGTGGAAGTGGTAGCGGAAGTGGTAGTGGAAGTGGTAGTTGTAGTGGTAGTGGTAGTAGTAGTAGTGGAAGTGGTAGTGGAAGTGGTAGCGGAAGTGGTAGTGGTAGTGGTAGTGGTAGCTAGAGGTAGTGGTAGTGTAGCGGTAGCGATAGTGTAGTGTAGTGTAAGGCCCTAGCCCCAGCAGTACTTTATGAGTTGTTGTAAAAAAAACTGTTTGCGAATCACTGTCCTACTACGCTATATGTTAGTATAGCGATATGTTACACATAAATTATGACGGACAAACTTTTAGGAGGGCCGATAATGTGACATTTTTAGGAATTATAATAGATCATTTGATAGACTGGAAACAACAAACCAATAGAATCTGTAACAAAGTAAATAGCTTTTCATTTGCTCTGAGTAAATTGACCAGGACGACTTCAAGAAAAATAGCAACGGTAGCCTATCAAGCTTACGTTGAGTCTGCTCTTAGGTATGGACTCATAGTCTGGGGCAACGGTACAGACATAGGAAAACTATTTGTTGCGCAAAAAAAATGCATACGAGCCATTGTCGGTGCAGTACCAGATGAACCTTGCAAACCTATATTTAAGAAATTAAATCTCCTACCATTACCATGTATATACATTTACGAAATATGTAAGTTTGTTAAGGAGAATCCTGATCTTTTTAAAACTGCTGATCAAGTGTACCCTAGAAATACAAGACACAAAAATAAACTAGTGCACGATCAAATACCAAGAACAACAAAATATCAAAAAAATTGCTATTCTATGTGTATCAAACTGTATAATAAATTACCTGAGGAAATGAAGGAATTGACGCATAACAAATTTTTGAAGTCACTAAAAACTAGAGATGGGCCGAATGTTCGTTTTATATTCGGTATTCGGCATATTCGGCAGCTTTACCGAATATTCATATTCGGCCGAATATTCGGCTGAATCAACTAATATTCGGCAAAGTGAAACTCAAATTTTATACTGTTATTGACCCGTGTATTATCATGATTTGAGTGTACAGTGTAATGAGGTAAGTATTTTAGAGCGTAGCTTTGTGTTTTTGTCGTCACTGAAGCTTTATTTTCAATTAAAGTAGGTTGGTAAAAAAACAGCTGAATCAAATCACAACACCTTAGTAGTTTAGTAGATTATGAATAACATTTTTTTCTAGTTTCTACTCAGCATAGCATCGCAAAATATATTTATTTATATTAAACGTTTAAACCTATCCTATTCAACCAATATAGTTCTTTATAAATAAAAAAATAAATTATTTGTTTGTACTTTTCAGGTTGTAATTTAAAAGATCGATCACTTAATCTACACATTAAGAGTTAGGAACTTAGTTAATTTAATTATAGTCTACTGAGATATAAGACAAATATATATGACATCTCATATAATTATTTAAGATCAATTCAAAACGTCATTAATTACTTATGTATGTAATATAATAATATAGGAACATTATTCCTAAAAAATCACAATTGACATCTTCTTCTTTTCTCAATCTTTTCTATTGTGGTATTACGATATTATAAGTTATTTATTCACATGACCAATAAATAATTGTATTTACTTGACAACTGAATTGTGTTGTTTACATCCAAGTTATTTTTGGTATTATTAGTACCGCTCCGTACGCGCCCACACAGCTTGAATGTCGAACCCACACTAAAGTAAGGTGTACGCAGTCAAGTTTAGTCGAACAAACTCAGTGTTCGGATCGCGAAATCTAGTAAGTACATGTATATCGATGAATGTACCGAATATTCGGCCGAATATTCGGTTCGGTAAAAGTTTTACCGAATATTCGGCCGAATGTTCGTATTCGGTGAAATCCATGTTCGGCCCATCGCTACTAAAAACTATGCTTATTGATAACTGCTACTACTCGGTGAATGAGTTTTTAAATGAAAAAATGTAAAATTTTATTTTCTAAGTTGTTGTTTGCATGTCTTTGAAATAAGGCTAAATGTGTATTGGACTATTAATTTATCTACCAACATACTGTACTTACCACATTTACGCAAATAAAATATTATTCTATTCTATTCTATTCTATATATTAAGTTTTTTTATGTGGAAGCTGTATTGTGGTATCGGCCGTTTTGCAAAACAGCATGCCAAATAACGCCGGATTGTAAAACAGCGGCTGAAGTAAAGAGCGCCGCATTGTATGAGGCGCTGCTTTGTGTAAAAACTACTCAGCAAAAATTTAAAATGAGCGACGAAGCGAGCGATACCTATTAGGTTCAATCAGGTTCGATTGATTACACAGTCAAAAAGCCTCGCCCCCCGGGGTAGCAGAATGCTCCGCAGAAAAAGAAATAATCGGTTTTATTGGGAGTTTTTTTATTAAGCACCTTGTTTACAAAGCGGCGTAAAATCCGTCTTTTTACAAAATGACGTCGTTTATCAAAGCAGCGCGCTGTTTTGCAAACCGGCGGATTCTATACGTAACGACCGCGACATAATTACTATGAGAGACCAAGACTAGCATTACTGAGAGCAGCGTGGCTCTCAATTTGTGGGAATTTCAAATTCCCCGACATTAACCACCTCCGTGGCGTAATGGTTAGTCCATTCGCTTCACACCAGGAGGTCGCGGGTTCGATTCCCGGTGGGGTCAACCTTGTAAGACTCGGTTTGGTTGGTGGTAGGGCTTCTTCGTAGCCTGCCTGGCAAGCTGCCACCATCTTATCTAAGTCTTGCCGCCAAACACCAATGTTAACAACATTGGTAAAATGGCGCGAACCGCATGTGCGTTCCAATAAAAAAAAATGTTAACAACATTGATGTGTTCCGGCTTGAAGATAAGATAGCCAGTTCACCATTTCGTTGGGGAATATTGGTAAGCCCGCTTCCTACTTCGGCATCACCGTCACTTACCATCAGGTGAGATAATGCCAAGGGCTTACTAATTATGAATTAAAAAAAATGAAAAAAAAATCAGTACCTGGAGTTGCCGAGTTTCAGTCTCCACTGTGGGTAATTTAATTCATACACCTTTTGAATATCATATGCTGCGCAGGGATTTTCAAGGGACCTTTTTGCTATCAATTTTGATGTAGTAAATGACATGACACAAGCGTCGGTGGCTCAACCGGTAACGACTCGGTCCATCTAACCAGAGGTACCGGGTTCAAATCTGGACGGCCAATGTACCAATGAGTTTTTCAAAAACTTACGTACACACTTACCGATTGCTTTAACGGTGAAGGAAAACATCGAGAGGAAACCTGCACACGCCTGCGAAGAAACTCGAAGGTTGTGTGTGAAGTCGACCAACCCGCACTGGGCCCGCGTGGTCGACTAAGGCCTAATCGCCCTGATTCAGGGTAGGCTCGAGCCCCTCGGTGGGGACGTATATGAGCTGTTATAATAAATGACATGAGAACACACATCGTAAACAGAAATTAGATTAGATATTGATCGGTGACTAGTAGATTAACTTGAAACTTAAGAGGATTGATAACGATTTTCACCTCTTAAATGTTGGCTAAAATGATTTGGACCAATTTTTTAAAGTTTTTCAGTCGGAACGAAAGCTAGGCTTGTACGTTTTTGTTTTTTTCAATAAAATTAATAAGTAATTTTACCGCTTTGGAAGTGTCTCTCGCGCAAACTATTCAGTTTAGAAAAAAATGATATAAGAAATCTCTATATCATTTTTGAAGACCTATCCACAGATACCACACACATATGGGTTTTATGAAAAAAAATTCGAGTTTCAGTTCTAAGTATGGGGAATCCCAAAAAAATATTGGTTTTTTTTTCTATTTTTGTATGAAAATCTTAATGCGGTTCACAGAATACATACTACTACTTACTCAGTTTCAACAGTATAGTTCTTATAGTTTCGGGAAAAAAATGGCTGTGACATACGGACGGACAGACAGACAGACAGACATGACGAATCCATAAGGGTTCCGTTTTTTACCAATTGGCTACGGAACCCTAAAAACGAAACGTATAAGTCTAGCTTTTGTTCTGACTGACAACGTATCAAAATTTGGTCCAAATCGGTTTACATTTAAGAGGTGAAAATCGTTAACGCCGTTTGTATGAAAAGTTGCAGCTTCACAATTCTCTTAATTTAGGGTTAGAACATTAGGGTTCCGTACCCAAACAAAGGGTAAAAACGGGACCCTATTACTAAGACTTCGCAGTCCGTTCTAACTTTATATGTTGCACGTCCGTCTTTGGGTCACCGACTTACATATGTGTATCGGTTCAGTAGTTTCGGAGCAAATTGGCTGTGACAGACAGACGGACGAACGGACAAACACACGAGTGATCCTTTAAGAGTTTTTACCTTTTGATGTAGGTACGGAACTCTAAAAATAAAAAAGCTTGTAAAGTTTGTAATAATAAAAATACCTACTTACATTTAAACTGTTTTCATTGGATACCTAACTTTTACGGCACAGCCGTTATGCCGTTACTATCTACTTCGTGCCGTTACGTTTTTATGAGAGTCTTTAAATGTTTTTATCATGGAGAAGAAGCGTCGGTGGCTCAACCGGTAACGACTCGGTCCATCTAACCAGAAGTACCGGGTTCAAATCTGGACGGCCAATGTACCAATGAGTTTTTCAAAGACTTACGTACATACTTACCGATTGCTTTAACGGTGAAGGAAAAACATCGTGAGGAAACCTGCACACGCCTGCGAAGAAATTCGAAGGTTGTGTGTGAAGTCGACCAACCCGCACTGGGCCCGCGTGGTCGACTAAGGCCTAATCGCCCTGATTCAGGGTAGGCTCGAGCCCCTCGGTGGGGACGTATATGAGCTGTAATGATGATCATGGAGTAAAGTCTATAAGTACGAGGTGGCACCCCCTACCATTGATTCCCCGATCATTGCTTAAACTTTTCATTTGACCTTTCCTAATTGTTTTAAATGTTAGGATATTTTTAGGGTACCGTACTCAAAGGTAAAAACTGGACCCTATTACTAAGACTCCGCTGTCCGTCTGTCTGTCCGTCTGTCACCAGGCTCATGAACCGTGATAGCTAAACATTTGAAATTTTCACAGATGATGTATTCCTATTGCCGCTATAACAACGAATACTAAAAATTAGAAATAGTGAAAGTCTCCATACAAAAAAAGTGTTTTTTTTTAAACTTGAAGGAACTAGCGCCATCTAGTATGATGGTACAGAACCCTTTGTACGCGGTTCTGACTCGCACTTTACCGCTTTTTTGACTTATATTCTAAGATTCTGACAGCCCTAAACACTTCTAACTTGGAACGACTTTACAACTAGTGTTTTAGGGTTTCGTACCTCAAAAGGTAACACGGAAACTTTATAGGATTACTTGTGTGTCTGTCCGTCTGTCACAGCCAATTTGTACCGATTTAATACATAGTTTGGTACACATAGTATGTAAGTTAGTGACATGTAACGTAACTAAATTAAATTAAAACATGCGGGCCACTTTTGTGGGGGTTTGTAATAGAAGTTTATGAAACTGTTGCATAATGAGAGGTATTAAAACACGAGTATATTGGCGAGGTTTTTAAGAGTGTCATACAAGTGTTTTAATACCTAGTTATGTGCAGTTTCATACAATATTTTATCTAATCTCATACATTGGGATTGAATCAACTAAACAACAAATACCAAAGTTAAAAGAGTAAGAAAAAAAAATCCCACGAAATTCAGTAAGTACCTACAAGAAAACGTGTCATAACGCATCCCAGCACATCACCGTGCTTGCGCTGAAGCGGACGCTGTCACAGACAGGTAATAACAATGTTTTCACTGATCTCAGACATTTTTAAGCAAGAATGAAAATTATCCACGAAATTCAGTAACTACAACAAAATTCAATGAATGCAGCCAAAACCTAGCACATCACCGCGCATGTGTTAAAGCGGGCGCTGTCACAGACAAGTAAAATGAAAACTTTTTGTAATGCTGTTAAAATGGCGCGAACCGCATGTGCGTTCCAATAAAAAAAAACTGATGTGGAACTTCGTTGGTGATATTAACTTTTTTAATCCAAAAAGTTTTTGGATTAACTTGTATCGTAATGGAAAAAAATACATTATAACATTATTTTGTTACAGAAATAATGTTATAAAGTGTTGTTTTCTTTAATTTTGGTATTTTGTTTATAAAGTATGCCAATATAATTTCGTTTTGAAGTTTATAATGCGAACTTTAATATATGAGAGTAGATAATAGTAGTTTTTGAAACTGTTGCATAATAAGGGTTCTTAAAATACGAGTGTAAGTAACGTTTTTAAAATACGAGTGTAAGCCTACGGCTCGTTTTTTTATAGCATTACACGAGTGTTTTAAGACCAAATTATGTGCAGTTTCATACACTACTTTGTCTAATCTCATACATTGGGATTGAATCAACTAAAATACAAAGATCAAACTTAAGAGTAAGAAAAAAATCTCACGAAATTCCGTAAGTACCTACAACAAAACGTCTCATAGCGCTGAATCCCAGCGCATCACCGCGCTTGCACTGAAGCGGACAGTGTCACAGACAGGTAAAAACAATGCTTTCACTGATCTCAGAAATTTTTAAACAAGAATGAAAATTATCCACGAAATTCAGTATCTACAACAAAATTCAATGAAAACCAACACATCACCGCGGGCGCTGTCACAGACAAGTAAAAATTGGAATGAAAACTTTTTGTAATTGCTGTAATAGGTATTAGTAGGTATTGCACTTGAACGTAAAAAAACGTGAACTGTGAATGCTACAATAACAATAGATAATATAATAACATTGTATTGCTTACCCAGTTTATTGGGAATTTCAACAACACCGAGTTTTTCTATGCAAAACAACAAAACAATCACTAAACAATCACTTTAAAAACAGGTACTCGCACCGCCCGGGCGCGGCTGAATGCACTGACTGATTCGAAGGAGATTTCTATCGAAAATCATTCACCGTTGGCTTTGCACTCATTCCTAACTCTATCCTTGTCTTATCAAGGAGCTTTAGCAAACGTTAGAACAACGCAGCGATAGTTTTCGCTCCATAATCAGGTATGAAGTGAGCCGCTTCCCGCGTAAAGGGATCTGACCAGATTTAGGCGTTTCACATAAGCGTCAAATTCCCGCCGCGCCTACTATTGGACAAACACAGATCCGCATAATCTGCCAAAATGGCGCGACAGCGGAGTGGCTAACAAAATAATGTAATAATGTATTTTTTTTTAATTACGTTATTGTGTTTATAAAGTACGCCAATATAAACTCGTTTTGAAGTTGATAATGCTAACTTTACGATATGAGAGTAGATAAAATTAATTATCAAATAAAAGGTCTTGTTGTAAGAACCTCTATTTTTTTTTATAGCGAATATTTCATCTTAACAGCTTATATTAATGATACAGAGCTTATTATAAAGAGCGTCGGTAGCGTAACGGCTTGGGTCACAGCCTCCTGTCTGCCAGGTCGCGGTTCAAATGAAATACTTTAGTTTCAGTTCAATGAGTAAGTACTTACTGCAAGAGGCTCTCAGGCCACAATTGAAAAGATGCTAAACACAATCTACCATATATACATATATGTACTAATATACTTATAAATACTTATATATTTACATAAATACTAAAATTATAAACGCGAAAGTTCGTAAGAATGTATGGGTGTATGTTTGTTTGTTACTCTTTCTCGCAAAAACTGTTGAACGAATCTGACTGAAATTTGGTAGCCTGACAGACCTGCATGAACACATAGGCTACTGTTTTCCACGCTTGCGAGCCGCTTGCGGCTCGCGCACTGCGCACCTTCGAACGTTCATAGAAACGTCCACGGGGGTGAAGCGGCGGGAAACAGCTAGTCATCAAATGTTCTAAATGCTCTAATCATAAAGCCCTCAAGAGGCGATGCAAAGAGATCGAAAAATGTAAAACAGATATAATAGTTAGTGCTCTCAGGTGATAAATTACACATTTCACTTAATACGAAAGATATCAATGAATATTGACATGTACGACTGTTTATTTGCATCTTGTTTATTTTATTTCTTAGGTCTGCCATGAGGCTACCAACTGTAATTTACACCATATTTAGGTATTTGAGTTATTAGCAACATATTTATTTGATTTAGTTCTTTCATCATTCATAGCAGCTCATATACGTACCCACCTACGGGCTCGAGCCTACCCTGAATTAGGGCGATCGGGCCTTAGTCGACCACGCGGGCCAGTGCGGGTTGGTCGACTTCACACAGAAGCTTCGAGTTATGTTATGTGAGCTATGTGCAGGTTTCGTCACGATGTTTTCCTTCACCGTAAGAGCGTCGGATAACTACGACGGATATTGATTTTGGAAGCAATCGGTCCAGTAACTAAAAGTTCAAAATGGCGGCCGCTTTTTCGAGTCGGGCAACGGATTCGTGATTAAGGGACCTCACGGACCCCCGGATAACAATTTTGAAAGCAATCGGTCCAGTAACTTAAAAGTTGAAAATGGCGGCAACTTTTTCAATTCTGACAACGGTTTCGTGATTAGGGAACTCGGGGACCCTCAATTTTGGAAGCAATTGTTTTAGTAACTAAAAAGTTCAAAATGCCAGACACTTTTTTCAATTCTGACAACGGATTCGTGATTAGTAACCTCAGGAGACTTCAGATATCGATTTTGGAAGCAATCGGTTCAGTAACTAAAAAAATCAAAATGGACGCCATTTTTTGAATCTGACAACGGATTCTTGATCAGAGATCTAAGGTACCTTCAAATATCGATTTTACACTATTGAAGTAATTTTTCTACGTAATGGCATTTTCTTTCATTTAATTGTCAAGTATTGTGACAACCCTTGGTACTGTGATCAGTGACTCGTGAAAAAATCGGCAATGACGCGATTATTATAGGCGTTGGACGACTGTATGTATTCTTAGACTGTGATATTAGTAAGGATATATTTAGTTATTGACAAAGAATAAAGTATACTGACTAAGACCACTTTAAAATCTTTTATTTTATTATTTTTTAACTTGCAATGTTTGTATATGTACTTTTATGTGTCATCATATCAACTCATATACGTCCCCACAGAGGGGCTCGACCCTACACTGAATTAGGGCGATCGGGCCTTAGTTCACCACGCAGGCCCAGTGCGGGTTGGTCGACTTCACACACAACCTTCGAGTTTCTTCGCAGGTGTGTGCAGGTTTCCTCACGATGTTTTCCTTTGAACTTTGGTGGTGGAATCAAGGTCCCAAGATCGTCTTTTATTTTCAATAGAATCGTAAGAAATACTATGATCGTCTTTTTTGAAGTTGGAAACGTGTTTACCTACTCATATTCTTTTTCAACCGACTTCCAAAAAGTAGGAGGTTCTCAATTCGACGGTATGTTTTTTTTATGTGTGTTAGCTCAGAACTTTTGACTGGGTGAACCGATTTTTATGATTCTTTTTTATTTGAAAGCTAGTACTTTCCGTGTGGTTCCATATAAGTTTTATAAAAATCGGTGCAGTACTTTAATAGAAAATTTACAAAAACCAAAAATAATAATGCAAAAATGTAAGTACTTAGTTGTTGCGATGGAAGTCGGTTTTTTAGCACAAAAACTTTTTAAATAAAAGCTTGTACCTAAAAAAAATTTGGCTTTTCAATGCAATTTACAAATTTTCAGAGCATTTGCAGTGCATCTTCTTTTTTTTTAAAACACGATGACATGTGTAACTCTCTTTTGTAAAAAATACTCACTAACATGTAAGCGTATCATGCTACAGTCTCATAGATAAATCACGTCCAGTTCCAATCCGCCCTCAACGTCACTTAACTTCCGTTATCTGTCCCACGGCACGCAAACAGCACTGACCCAGGCTTATACTTGTATATTTGTAGTATTATTGACATAGATTGATGGCACGAGAAATAAGATACGAGAACTGTCCAATAGATTAGTTCCGTGACGGAGGCGTGTTAGGGCGTTACCACTATAGAGCCCAAAGCACATCGACACTTCGATGTTTGGCGGCAAGCTTTAGATAAGATGGTGGTAGCTAGTCAAGTAGACTGAGAAAAGGCTTTACCACCAACCAAACCGAGTCTCACAAAGTTAAACCCCGCTGGGGTTTGAACCCGTGACGTCCTTGTATGAAGCGAGTGGACTAACCACTGTGCCACGGACGCGGTTTTAAAAGTATTATATACGATGTCAAAATTAAGGTGTTTGGAAAAATTGGATACAAAAACTTGAGCATAACCTAGTATTTTCTAGTTTTTGGTTTTTGAAAAAAAAAATATGTTAACAAGTTTTTGTAAAATAGGTCATGCTGCTAGGTTATAAAAAAAACCGACCAAGTGCGTGTCGGGCCACGCGCAATGTAAGGTTCCGTAGTTGCAATCATCGCATCCATATCTAATTTTAAAATTTCCAAATACAGCGGTTTAGTTAGTAGGGGGTGGGGACGTCACTCGACTCCAACAAAATTTAGCACTATCAAGCCTATTTTTTCGAAAACGGAACCCTAAATTATAAAATGGTCTTAGAAGACTCACAAATATTTTTGAAGCTCTATCCAACGATACCCCACACGACTGGGTTTGATGAGAAAAATAATCATCCCCACTTTACAGGGACCCATAAAAAGTTTTTTTTTTCCAAATTTTTTTTACAGCTCTCCGCGTTATTATTATTATATATATATCTTTGCCAAATTTCAGCTCTTAACTACTATTAGTCTAGGAGCTAGGCCGCGGACAGACAGACGGACAGACGGAGACTGACATGACGAAACTATAAGGGTTCCTTGTTGTACTACGGAACCCTAAAAATGCTTACCTAGGTTATGCTACCAAGTTTTTGGTTTTTGAAAAAATTGGTTATAATTATTGTTAGATTATGCTGTCAGGTTTTTAGTTTTTGAAAAAACTGGATACTGTCTAGTTTTAGGTTTTTGAAAAAAAATTGATAACTAGGTTACACTGATAAGTTTTTTAACTATTATAAGAACTGGTTATTGAGGTAATGCCGTCAAGTAATTGGTTTTCGAAAAAATTGGTAACCAAGGTTGTGACTACAAATGATTACTCTGAGGTTGTGACGAAGTCAATCTTTTTGGTTCTTTTTTGTTTTCATTCGGTTTTATATCATCTTTTTTTCTATTTTTACTTTTTTTTTTAGTTTTTCATTCCCATCCCCATCCATATTCCCATCCTGAACCTCACGACTGTCCATTTTACATATTTCACGTTCTATTTTCTTTTAATTTTAATACATAATTATACAGTTTTTAGTAGATTTTCCATTTTTTTAAAACAACCCTGACCTCCCTTACGGATCGATTACGATTCATCTCGTGTGTGCGACGACGAAGTGGAGGGTGCGCCACCCCCGCAAGGATATGCTGTCAAGTTTTTGGTTTTTTAACAAAAAAAAATTAAATAGTTTATTCTGAAGTTATCTTTATCTTGAGGAGAGTTGTTAGTTTTTCATGAATAGATGCCCTAATTTTTTCTAGGTATTTTCAAATGGCCTAAACCAAATATTATTTATGACCATAATACAACCTCTTCCTTGGATACCTATTATATGGTGAAGGTTACCTGGGAAGGTTGCGGGAAGCCGCTGGATGCCGGCAGCGCAGGACCGGTCGTTGTGGAAATCCTTGTAGGGTGTATATGTTACGGCTAAAGGTGGTTGTGAACATAAACTTAAGATTAGCCGGCTAAACTTCACCCAGGGGGTGGAGCCTCGCGACTGTAAAATCAATCAAACCTGATCGAACCTAATATCGCTTGTTTCCCTCGCTCACCACCTAAAAACCAATACCCAGCCAGTTTTGGGTAGACCTTGTTGTGTTTGAATAAACGCCGAATACCAACTAATAGTCGGACTTTACCCAAGCAACTTTAGCCGGCTAATCGTAAGTTTATGTTCACACCTACCTTTAGCCGTGACACATAATTATAACATATATACAAGGGTAAGAGTGTCGCAGTTGACGGATACGTCTGGGTGGACATCATCATCATTAGGTGTGTTTAACTTACAATATTTGTATATATGTAGGTATGTATGTATGTTTAGTTCTAATTTAATCTTGCTATAGATTTAAGAGCGACTTCCAGGGGTCCGATTAAGCTAAAATTGAACTCTCGGTGACAATAGATCCTTTTGTTATTTTGAAGTTGATCTGGTTATGAACTTTAAGGTGAAACCGATGCCCCAGAATCATCTTTTATTTTTCAATAGAATCGTAGGAAATACACTCAACAGCAGAGAAAACGGGTCGGTAACAAAACGCTCAATAACTTCCAAAATATTTTAACTAGCTTTATGAAATAAAGACTGTACTATAGATCATTTTATAGTGCTTAAAAAATAAGTCACAAAAGTTCAAGTATATAAAGTTTATTTTGAATATAAGTAGGTTAGGTAATAATGACAATTTTTCACTAGATTTCGAAAATTTGTGCTACGGTGTCAAATGTGCAATTTTCGCACATTTCAGTATTTTGTATTACCACCACGAGCTACTAAAAGAGTTGCTACAGGGTTTGGCATGCTTTCCACCAGATATCTGAGACAATCCTGAGTAATATTCTCCCATTCCTCTATCAGTGCTTCTTTCAGTTCACGAACCGTGATTGTAGGGGAATTTCGCTGACGTCCCAGTTCATCACAGGTACCTATGCTCGATGGGGTTCAGGTCTGGACTGCATGCTGGCCACTCCATGCGTGTAATTGCGACATCATCAAGGTAGTCAAACAGTATCCCAGCTGTATGGGGACGAGCCTTATCTAACATAAAAATGGCGTTATCGTCCATGTTCACTAAAAAATGGCCAACATACTCATTTGAGATTTCATTTACGTATCTCTCTGTAGTTAAAATTTCATTTTCGATTACCACTAGCTCGGTGCGGCTTTCGGAAGAAATTCCAGCCCACTTGAATCGAGCCTCCGCCGTATGACACTTTCTCTTCAATACAAGCTGGGTTACAGCGTTTTCCTGGTCTTATGTAGACTCTTTGCCTGCCATCATGCTTGTATAGCATATATCTCGACTCGTCCGAAATATAACTGTTGACCAGTCATCGAGAGTATAACTCATGTGTACTTTAAAATAACCTAGCCTTGAATTTCAATGCTGCCTTTCGAGTTTTGGACCATTGGCGGGTCTCAATGGCTTCAAGTTTGCTTCAGCAAGACGCCGCTTCACTGTAAACGTGCTCGGATTGCTCCCTCCAGCACGTAGAAGGTGATTTTTGACTTCAATAGCCGTTTGAAATCGACTTCTCAATTTTGTTGACACCATATATCGATTCTCCCGCGCTGTCGTGCATCTTGTTCGGCCTGTTCCTAGTCTGCGAATATTGGATCCAGTCTCTTCAAATCCCTGGAGCATTCTTTGAACACTTGATAGCGACACACCAACAGTTCTCGCTGTATAGCACTGACTGCGCCCATCTTCAAGCATTGTCAGAATAGGGGATCGGACTGCATCAAAAATAAATTCTGAAATATGATTTCCTAAATTGCTCTCCTCTTGAAGTTTCAAAAAACCTTACTTGTTTTATTTTTCCATAACGTCTTCAATTTTTAATTGATCAAATTCACAAAATAAGTTCGTCAATGACGCTAAAAATCTATGACGTCACTTGTGGGTATTTCAAAATTTTTAAAACAAAATTTCCTTTGTGACAGATCATAAAAAGTAACTCAAATGACTAGCAGTCCGATCCCCTATTCTGGTACACTCTTCAGTTAAAAACATGTCACCAACCCACATGTTTTAACTGAATTTGATCAGAATAATGAATTTCTGCATAAGAAATGCCTTATTCATATGACAGAATGGAAACAAAAGTAAATTAATAAGTGGTTCCAAATTTGATATGCAAATTTTGAAAATCATCTCTATCTTTTTAATATTACCATCTTAAAATAAATAAAAAAGTTTTACCCCTTCATTTATTCGTAATGAAATAAACTTTAATTAAGTTGCTAAATTTTAAAAGGATTGTAAAAATATTTTAAAAGATATCACATTTTTATAACCGACACGTTTTCTTTACGACCAGTGTGTACAAAATTGTGCATACCTTTTTTTTAAAATTGAAATCGTGTATTAATCATATTTTTTAATTTTTTATTTTCTATTTGAGCATAAAAACTCTTTCAACAAAAGCATGTAACATAGAGCTTTTGGGTTTTTCGAAAATTATATTTTGTTTAGCCTGATAGATGTTGAAGTGCATGATATCGTTAGATTCGCCTCTATCCCTAGTATTTCAAAGGATACATTAATTAAACTGGTTAGCAAAATTTCAGTTTAATCGGACCCCTGGAACTCGCTCTTAAATCGTTCGCAAGATTTGAACTAAACAAACATTTATATTACATGCAAACATTGCAAGTTACATAAAAGCTTTAAAAGTATATTATGGTGTGCGTTGCCCCTAAGCTGACTCGCATTTATGTCCTTCGTATAGCTGTGAAGACGGCGCGGAATAGCCCTCCGAATGGCGACATTGGATCCCCAATAGCGTTTTGGATTAACGAGGGTAGAGTGACCACAATACCAGTATTAGGAAAACTAGATTTATCGGAGCTTTGTTTTGGGATAAATTAATTAACTGGCTTTTATTTACGAGTCTAACAAGAGTTAAGTAGAGAGTAATTTTCAACCGACTTCCAAAAAGGAGGATGTTCACAATTCGACTGTATTTTTTTATGTGTGTTATTACCTCAGATCTTTTGACTAGGTGAACCGATTTTAATGATTCTTTTTTTATTTCAAAGCTAGTGCTTCCCGTGTAGTCCCATAAAAAGTTTATCAAAATAGGTGTGGTACTTAATTAGAAAATTAACAAAATCCAAAAATAATAACGTAAAAAAAAATGTAAAATTTTTTTTAACGTGTTTATAATATAAATAGTAGCATGTAAGTGGCAGTATTAGTCATCTTCGAGCGCATGAAAGGGCAGACCAAAGACGAGGCAAAGTGGCAGGAGCACATCCAGCGGAAGCACAGTCGGCTGGAGTTCAGTTCGACGGGGAGAGAAATTATTATAATTATTATTATTGGAGAGTGACTGGTATCACACTAATATTATAAAGGCGAAAGTTTGTGAGTGTGTATGTTTGTTACTTCTTCACGCAAAAACTACTGAACGGATCTGGCTGAAATTTAGTAGGTAGTCAGATTAGGACCTGGATTAACACATAGGCTACTTTTTTCACGCTCGCGAGCCGCACCCTCGAAAAGTCATAGAAACGTTATCCACGCGGGTGAAGCCGCGGGAAACAGCTAGTAGACTATAGACGCAGTTTAGGTTGTAGCACGTCGTAAGGTATGGAAGGTAGTACGTGGTTAAAATTGCGATGCGTGCTTATAGATGAATTTATTGTTGTTGAATTATAAGACCTAAACAGAACACATCATTACAGCTCATATACGTCCCCACCGAGGGGCTCGAGCCAACCCTGAATCAGGGCGATTAGGCCTTAGTCGACCACGCGGGCCCAGTGCGGGTTGGTCGACTTCACACACAACCTTCGAGTTTCTTCGCAGGCGTGTGTAGGTTTCCTCACGATGTTTTCCTTCACCGTTAAAGCAATCGGTAAGTATGTACGTAAGTTTTTGAAAAACTCATTGGTACATTGGCCGTCCAGATTTGATCCCGGTACCTCTGGTTAGATGCTTTTTCGTTACCGGTAAACAGAACACAAGAATTATAAAAATATTACACCCTTAAATTATAATCACAAATCACGGAAAACACAATAAATCTTACCCGAGATGGATCTTTAAAAAAGCATCAGATTTTATTACAAAATATTTTCCAAATAGTTATTCATTTATCAGTTTCCAATGGTAGTGAAAAATATTGAATATTGAAAAGAATTCGGATTTTTGAGTCACATGTTTCACACTTTGTTTTCAAAATGTGACACATGGATTGTTATGTGCATAAGAAATAGATGAAATAGATCAAAATGAAGGAGAACGAATAACAGCAACGCGTTACTGCGTTACAAGGTGATGAATGAGAAGATGAAACTGTTAAATTTTCCCCACAGAAACAATGGTCAATTCGCAAAATTCGGTGAATCTTGACGTTGATACTGATTATCGTTTTGATGTGCTCACTGAAAATGCTTTAAATTATGTTTCTTGGTATTTATTATTTAAGTGTATCTACAACTTGTGGGAGGCCTATGTCCAGCAGTGGACGTGCTTCAGCTGATATGATAATGATGATGATGAAGTGTACAAAAAAAAATATTTATGTGTGCTGGGACACACAGTAAGATGTGAAAATTTAACGGACAAGTCGAAAGGAAAACCCTGGTGTTACCAGATCAAAAATATAAACTACCGTGTTTAGCAGTTAAAAATACGGTGTTTCGGACTCAAATTACCGTAGAAGCATTTGAAAAATACCGTGTAAAATGCAACTGAAACAACCTTGAATTTTCATCAATGAACAGATTCTTAATCATCTAAAATAAGTATACATACATATATAGACTGTCAAAAACATAACCCTCCTTTCTTCGTAGTCGGGTAACAAGTAATTTTTTTTTATAAATGGCTGTCGTCATACTTACTCTTGTATTTAGTAGAGTTAAAGGTCACCTAATAAACGGGAATTCCCCCGAACTTCTACACAAAAAGGGCTGGCGTGCTCGGTATTGCCAACTGCAGGAGACAAAACTGCGCTTCGTTTTATGTATATTGTACTTCGAAATCTTCGATTTCAAACTTTCATTGTGCTATTTGTGCTTACTACTGCACGGTATAGTTAATATCCACAAATACCGTAGAAAAAGACACGGTAGTGGATAACTACCGTAGACCGTGTATTGGCCAAAAATACCGTGCATCTACGGTAATTACCGTGTCTCTGGTAACACTGGAGGCTAAGTACCTGCTTTATATATCCTTTTCAACTTTTCTCTATCTACGAATACAGCCATTGCCCACTCTCCACCGCCGCCGGCGCAAGCCTTTCTCTGTCTACCCCCCTCCACGCGGCCGTAACCCTTTTTCGTGACAGAAAAAATCCTAATACCCCCGTCTATAGTATATAGAAGTTTCACTTCAAAAACACAGTTGCCCAACACTCGCCAATCACGGAAAAAATACCTGACCTAAATACCTCTAGAATGTTCACTCATTTCAAAGTGTATTATAAAAGTGCTTCTTTTAATGGCGGTTTCAAAGCACCACCAGAGACCTTCGATAATTATATTGGAAACTTAGAAAGCATTTTCTTGGAAAATTTTAAATGTGACTTGATGGAAAGGCCTGGAAGCAAGTTATATGAACTACTAGCTTTGGCCTGCGGCTTCGCCCGCGTGGACATCGTTTTTATGACTGTCTTTTAGGGTGAGTGGTGCGCGATCCGCAAGTGGCTCGCGAGCGCGGACATGAGTTTTCCTCAGATCCCTCAGGAGCGATATCGGGCTTTTCTGATTAGAAGTTTATGTCACTTCCCACCCCCTCAACCAATTCTATACAAAAAACCATTTCAATCCGTAGCTCCTTTGCGACGCTGACGTGCGCAAGCGCGGAAATGAGTTTTCCCCAGATCCCTCGGGAACCATGTCAGAATATGCTAATTAGTAAATAATGTCGTTTCCTACCCCCTCAGCCATCTCTGAGCAAAAAATCACAGCAATCCATTTTTCCGGTGCAATGTTAAAGAAACTAACCAAAAAAAAGGAGTAATTATATTTTCAGTTCCCTCAGGAACTGCATCGGACTATGCTATTTTCACGGGATAAAAAATAGCATATGTCCTTCCCAGTGACACAGGGTACCTGAGTGCCAAATTTCATCATGATTGGTTAAGGTGCTGAAGCGTGATAAGGTAACAAACAAACACATTTTCACATTTATAATATTAGTAAGGAATAATACGCAAACAATTTAATGTTCCGTGTTCTTGCTTCCCGCATGATTATTTGCTGAAACTATTCGTTACATTCAGAGTTTTTTTCCACCTGTAAAATTTAATAATAGGTAATTCTAAGAAGGCAAAAAACAAATCGCTTATTTTTAGATAAAAATGGGACCCTATTACTAAAACTCCGCTGTCCTTACATCTCTCTGTCTGTCCGTCTGTCACCAGGCTGTGTTTCATGAACCGTTCATCATAACAGCTCATATACGTCCCCACCGAGGGGCTCGAGCCTACCCTGAATTAGGGCGATCAGGCCTTAGTCGACCACGCGGGCCCAGTGCGGGTTGGTCAACTTCACACACAACCTTCGAGTTTCATCGCAGGCGTGTGCAGGTTTCCTCACGATGTTTTCCTTCACCGTTAAAGCAATCGGTAAGTATGTACGCAAGTTTTTGAAAAACTCATTGGTACATTGGCCGTCCAGATTTGAACCCGGTACCTCTGGTTAGAAGAACCGAGTCGTTACCGGCTGAGCCACCGACGCTTTTTGAATGAACCGTTATAGCTACTTAACAGTTGAAATTTTCACAGCTGATGTATTTCTGTTGCCGCTATAACAACAAATACTAAAAATTAGAAAGAAAATGAGTCTCCCTAAAAGAAACGTGGGTTTTTTAAACGGAAAGAAACAAGCGCCATCTAGTTTGATGGAACGGAACCCTTTGTGCGCTGATCTGACTTGCACTTTATTGGTTTTTTTTTTTTGGTTTATTTAAATTAAAACACTTGTGAATATTGTCATGTACCTACTATTATAGGGTCGGACCATTGTAAGGTGTGATGTACTTGCCATACGTGTGTCAATTTAGCTCGCAAGGGCTTAACAATTGTGGATTTAAAAAAAAAAACTAGTTGCAACTTCAAAAATCAGACTAAGATTAGTGATACAGGCTGAAAAAAAAAAAAAAATTAATAGTTTCTTATGTCCAAACTATCTGATAAAATGTTCTTAAAACACTGCTTCATTTTGAAAGACCTAATCAACTTTTTTTTTTTTTTTTATTCACAATTGGTAAACCCTTGACAACATCTCACCTGGTGGTAAGTGACGATGTTGCCGAAGATGGAAGCGGGCATACCAAGATTCCCCAACGCAATGGGGAACTGGCTATCTTATCTTCATGCCGGAACACACCAATGATATCAACATTGATATTTGGCGGCAAGACTTAGATAAGATGGTGGTAGCTAGCCAGGTGGGCTTAGAAAATGCCCTACCACCAACCAAACCGAGTCTTACAATTGACCCCGCCGGGAATCGAACCCGCGACCTCCTCTGTAAAGCCATTGAACTTTGCCTCTGAGCTACGGAGGCGGTTAATAATACGATATAAAAATATAAAAAGCGTCGGTGGCTCAACCGGAAATGACTCGGTTCTTCTAACCAGAGGTACCGGGTTCAAATCTGGACGGCCAATGTAGGTACCAATGAGTTTTTCAAAAACTTACGTACATATACTTACCGATTGCTTTGACGGTGAAGGAAAACATCGTGAGGAAACCTGCACACGCCTGCGTAGAAACTCGAAGGTTGCGTGTGAAGTCGACCAACCCGCACTGGGCCCGCGTGGTCGACTAAGGGCTGATCGCCCTAATTCAGGGTAGGCTCGAGCCCCTCGGTGGGGACGTATATGAGCTGATATGATGAATCAACGATAACACAAGGGTGTGCACTTGATAAAAATTTTTCATCCCCCCTTTAAAATGTATGAAGTGACACCCCTACTGTTTTTTTATTTGACTACATAGACATAATTGTACAGCGGTTTATTAAAAAGAAGGTTCCAAAAATCTGCTGATTTTGTAAGAAGAATTCTGGAATTTGATGCAATATATCAATAGTTATTTCAATTTAAAGGTGGCTCTTCAATCCTAACATTCAAATTGTAGAGCCACTAAGAACTCGGAAAGTTACTGATTATGTGCGTATTTTTTGTCTTTTTGTGATGATGAGTCTGCTGCCTGTTCAAATATTTTTTTAGGGTTCCGTACCTCAAAAGGAAAAAACGGAATCCTTATAGGATCACTTTGTTGTCCGTCCGTCTGTCTGTCAAGACCCTTTATTTTAGGGACGCGTGGAGGTATCAAGCTGAAATTATACCATGTACTCCGGCCTTCTCCCTTGGTGGAGCGACGACCTTATTTGTCCTCATTTTATTGAATTACTAGCCAGGTTTTCGATTTTCCCGTGAAAATAAGACGTTTTCTCGGGGTAAAAAGTAGCCTGTGTCCTATTCCAAGACCTAATCTATATGTGTGCTAAAGTTTCATCCCAGTACGTCCAGTGGTTAAAGCGTGAAAGAGTAACAAACATCCCTACATACATCCATACATTCATACATACAAACTTTCACATTTATAATATTAGTAGGATTTTGGTGATAGTGTTAAAAAAACACCCTCTATTGTCATCGATTCTTTTTACGTGTGGAAATTACGACGACGTCTTGAAGTGCGTAAAAATCACGTTCAAACATTCCGTGACGTACACGTTACACGTTACAAACAGGTGAAGCGAATAAAACATATAAAAAGAATATTCATAATATGCCAGTCATTGTGACTGACATATCGAATATTGTATTGACGTAATAATATATTCTGTTTGCAATTTCTCATTTTTGTAAATGGTGACTCGGCAGGTATAAGTGTAGGTAGATATAGGTATGTAGTGAATATATGATCGATTTTTAGGGTTCCGTAGTACAACAAGGAACCCTTATAGTTTCGTCATGTCTGTCTGTCCGTCTGTCTGAACGCGGCCTAGCTCCTAGACTATTAGTGGTTAAGAACTGTTTGGCAAAGATATACAATAGTAAAAAGCGTCGGTGGCTCAACCGGTAACGACTCGGTTCTTCTAACCAAAGGTACCGGGTTCAAATCTGGACGGCCAATGTACCAATGAGTTTTTCAAAACTTATGTACATAATACTTACCGATTGCTTTAACGGTGAAGGAAAACATCGTGAGGAAACCTGCACACGCCTGCGAAGAAACTCGAAGGTTGTGTGTGAAGTCGACCAACCCGCACTGGGCCCGCGTGGTCGACTAACGCCTGATCGCCCTAATTCAGGGTAGGCTCGAGCCCCTCGGTGGGGACGTATATGAGCTGATATGATGATGATGATACAATAATAGCGCGGAGAGAACTGTAAAAAAATTGTGGAAAAATAAACATGTTAAGGGTACCTCCCCTACAAGTAAAGTGGGGATGTTTTTTTTTCTCGTCAAACCCAGTCATGTGTGGTATCGTTGGTTAGAGCTTAAAAATAGTTGTTAGTCTTTTAAGTCCATACTATAATTTAGGGTTTAGTTTTCGAAAAAATAGGCTTATTTTGAAATTTGAATATTAGATAAGGATGCGACAATGTCAACTACGGAACCCTACATTGCGCGTGGCCCGACACTCACTTGGCCGGTTTTACTTTCGACAGTCTAAAAGCGAGCGCTATAATTCTAAAAAACCGGACAAGTGCGAGTCGGACTCGCCCGTCGAGGGTTCCGTACAAAGAATCCCGTACCAAAAGAATGGAAAATGTGGTTTCAGTTAAATATTCTGAGATTTTGATATAATATAGATTTTAACGTCCTGAACAAAAGTCTCTATGGGGGCTACCACTGTTGCCGAGTCCCTTTCGGAGTTACGACTGGTTTTGTACCCTCAAGGAAATCGACTCTAGTACCAATTCGCAGCTTGTCACAGTGACAGTAATACCAGTAATATGACACCTCCAGCGTCTGTTTCAAGTGCAAAATAAAACGTTTCATAAATATTTTACGAAGTTCTTATTACAACGACACACAGATCATTGGAACATATTTTTGTGCATTTTAATGCACCCATATTTTTACAGTAGACTGTACCAGACAAAACAAACTATCAATAACGGGTAAAATGAAAGAAAAATAGTGTTACTCGTTAAATCTTATCTACATATATTTTCATAGATACACATGTACACTTTTAAACTCGGTTTATTAAGGGTTCATTTCAAATCAAATCAGTCGTAACTCTGAAAGGGACTCGGCAACAGTGGTAGCCCCCATAGAGACTTTTGTTCAGGACGTTAAAATCTATATTATATCAAAAACTATACATCAAAAAATAATTAAAATCTGTTAATGCTTGTGCCAATGAAGCCCTTTCATACGATACCCCATATGACACGGTTAACTCAATTCAAAATCTGGACCGCCCGTTCCTCACATAATTGATTATTTTCTTGTCCTTGCCCATATTCATCTGGGGTCGGGCCTCCTTGTCCCGGATTGTCATTGGCGAAATATCTTAGGCATTTAGGTCCCTCTCAACAGTTGACCACCATGTAGCAGGTGGCCTGCCTTTTCCCTTGGGCTCTGTTTTGATGTTGAACACAGTCTTTACAGAGTAGCTCTCCTCCCTTTTCATTACGTGGCCATACCAGCGGAGTCTCCCTTTTTTCATATTTTTTATGATTTATAAACAAATGTACAGTTTTCAGATTTTTTCCTATACTTGCAGTATAAGACGGTATTACTTGCCAAATTTCATAGTTCGAGGTCAACGGACAATACCCTATGAATTTTGATTCCCTTGAGAGTGTCGAAATATACGTTTTTTTGCGGCATAAAAGGCCGTATTTTTTACGTTAACTCAGAAGTTACCGGAGCACATGGTTTGAATTTCAACTCGATACCTCCACGCGCTACCGAGATAAAGGGTCTTGACAGACAGACAGACGGACGGACAACAAAGTGATCCTATAAGGGTTCCGTTTTTTTCCTTTTAAGATACGGAACCCTAAAACGTTAGCAAGCGACGAACGAGTAAAGAAGGTATTGTGGCAAATCGGAAAAGCGTGTGTCAGACCAAGCATAAGGAGGGTTCCGGAGTGATTACTTGGAAACTGTTTGTCTCAGGATACCCTAAATTGTTTTCCAAGGTACAAAAGTTTAGAAACACCAGAGACACGATTTAACGATTTTGACGACCTATACAGGGTGTAACGAAATTGTTGTGGGTCCCGTTAACTGGGGCTTCTATCTAACTCATCATACTCAACAACTTTTGTTTTATGTCTTTGATGATGATCAGCCAATCGACTAATATTGTGCATTTTTG
Source organism: Coleophora flavipennella (assembly GCA_947284805.1). Taxonomy (NCBI): domain Eukaryota; kingdom Metazoa; phylum Arthropoda; class Insecta; order Lepidoptera; family Coleophoridae; genus Coleophora; species Coleophora flavipennella. The sequence continues at coordinate 5,339,206 of OX369262.1, read as the reverse complement.
TAGGAATATTTTGATGAAAATGTACTCTATACCTATCACTTTTTGACATCAAACATACGGCCGAGACAAAAATGTGTTTATGTGTGTCCGTATCCCTTATTTGCGGAGAAACTACTGGAGCGATTTCGGGGGTGATTATAGATTGTTTATTTCCAAAATATTAAGAGTTTAAAAAATGACTCTTAGGGATAGTTCTCAAATTTTTGTCATATACATCACTAACATTTCTATAAACATGTTAAATATGATATAATATGTACCTACCTGCCCTTTACCTGCTATACAAAAAATATTAAAAAAAATGTTTTCTTCAAAATTGCGCAAAGAATGTCTACCTATCAAAATTTTACCTTAAAGAAAATGACGACCTGGCAAGTCTCCACTTCTTCTACTGAAGAAAAACACAAAAAATATATGTACAATGGCGTACGTATCCCTAGAAGATATTTCTTGCAGTAAACTTTTCAAATATATACTCGTAAAAACAATAATACCGTAAAAACAATAATACTGCGTGTATACATACAGGTACATCATGTATAGCTGTAAAAAGACCCCTCCCTGAACTTACAGAACAATTATTTTTTGTCCTTTGTCCATTAGTGAACATTTTCGGCTGATATGATGATGAATAATTAAAAAACTAGAAAACACGCTTTTAACGCACATCAAACTAAAAAGTGAAAAATAATTTTTAATATAATCTGAAAACAATAATGAACGAAAAATACTAGTATTATTTTGATAAAAGCGTGGGTTGCTCGATATACGAAAATATGGCAGAAAGCACCCCACGCTATTTTAGTTCAGGATAATGAGATAAACTTATGAAATTATTGTATTGTCACTGTATCTTGATAAATGTACAAAGTTTGAATTAAATCTGTCTGTTTAAAGTGGGTCAAAATCGAGTGCAAAAGAGTCGATTACAAACATACATACCTACATAGATACAGGTAAAGCGAATATAATCGTGTAAAAAAGTACTGGTGTCACTACTTGATGACCATCACCAAAGCTCACAGAAATCTACTTAACAGCCTCTCTCGTATTACGGATCTATATCAATCTCTCTTAAATCCTATTAATCTCGATGACCTAAATCTTCATACAGCGCTTCGATCACGTGTCACGGGAATCGCAGTGTTGACTGACATGGGTTCGATTCCCGAGCGTTCAACGGAAATATGTTAAAGGATACGTGTTGTGATAGTAATTAATGGAATTAGGTTACTTAATCATACATTTATTTATCTTATGAACATCAATATGGGAGGGGGAGGGGGGGGGGAATAACTTCCTCAATTTCGCATTCAAAAAAAGGAGGTTATCAACTCGACACGTATGAAATGAATGTAATATTATTGGAACTGGATTGTATGATAATCTATTAGGTCTTTTTTATTTTACAATTGGTAAGCCCTTGGCAACATCTTACCTGATGGTAAGCTTCCAATCACAAGCACCTCAGCTTTCAATCAACCATAAAAAAATTTTTGAATGTATGTTTGTTTGACCACGAATTTCTCCGAAACTATTAATCGGGTTGTGACAGTTCTCTTTTGTTGGCTTACATTTACTTCAACTTAATAAACAGTGCAAATTTTATCAAAATCGGTTCAGTAGTTTTCAAGATATATAATATATACTAATACGTGTAAGTGTGACGTCCCCGGCTTATTGATACGAAGCTACATGTATGGTGTCAAAGGGAAAACGTAAAATAGTCACAGCACAACAAAACAAATAACAACTTATTACAAACAAACAAAAAGTAAGTGTCTGGTTTTATGAAACCACGGTAAAAGTGAAAATTTTACAGAAGACGAAACGATCATGGCTGCTCTCCCTACGGTACAGAGGACGAAACGTTCATACCGTCAGACGAAAGCGACTGTCACGCGACATGCAACACACAGACGAAAAAAAATGAGACGATGTAATAAAAGTTTCACTTTAACATTTCAGTTTTATAATAAAACTAAAAACTACGTATTAAAAACATTTCAGTTTTTTTGATTAAAACTAAAAATTACGTATTAAAAAAGTAATTAAAAAAAAATAACTTCAAAAAGAAATTATGTCTAATAATTATACACGAAATTAACCAATAAAAACTAAATCAAAAATGTTGTAATACAAGTAGGATTATAAAACTTAGGCGCATTCAACCAGGCTGGCTGGCTGGCATTGTAGGCTCTCCTAAATATTCGTACCTTTTATCCACTTGTTACTATTGTCGTCGTTTTAAAACAAAATTTTTTTAACAAAACTTATTTTTTTTATTTTTTTTTATTTTCTTATATTTTAAGTAAGACATGCGTTTAAAATATACAAATTTGCGTAACATGTTTTTTTTTCAGTAAAAAGTGGGTTAATTTCGTTTTCATTGTTAACTTTGTGTATAAATAACTATTATAATTGATAGTTTTGAGTTAATTTCTTGTTGTAAGTTACTTTTTACCTACACGCTTTATATTAGCTTCATCTGTCTGTATCTTTGATTGAACGTGATTTTTTATGTGAAAGTTTTGAATTTGACGTCTAATTGAAACGAAAATTTTCATACGTACTAAGAATCGATGACAATATGTACAATGTGACAAATCTCTGACAATGTGTAAATAATGTATATAACTTATTATAATAAGTTTAGCACACTCCGTGACAAATACATATTTTCTCCATTTGCGGTGGAGACAGCGGGGAGCTGGAGTGTGGAGGCACGTCGATTTGTGAGGGAGATAGGGCGTCGTCTAGTTCAGAGAGGCTTTGACTCCCGCTCCGGATCATTCCTGGTGCAGAGGCTGTCCATAGCCATTCAGCGCGGAAATGCAGCTAGTGTTATATTGGAAATAACTAATAAATAATTTTTAATGTTTATTATACGGTATTTTAAATAAATACCTTGAATATTGAAAAAATAAATATATTTTTTTTCCGTACCTTTGCACCGGGGATGACAAGGGACGAGTATTTTAGGTGTGATTTAAGGTTTTTTATTTAAAGTATTTTAGGCATTTTATTATAGGTGTAATTTGTAAACATTTTAAATTAATTCTGTATGGGTGTTACATTTGAATTAAAGCGTGTATTAGGTGAGGCGACGTGTCACCACGCGCTGCTAAGCATTGTGTATCAATGCGTGAGTGATACAGTAATATTGCATTTAGTATGGCGACGTTCTAAGCGTGGCTACGCGTCGTCATGCGCTAAGCATTGTGTATCGATGCGTGAGTGATACAGTAATATTGCATTTAGTATGGCGACGTTCTAAGCGTGGCTACGCGTCGTCATGCGCTAAGCATTGTGTATCGATGCGTGAGTGATACAGTAATATTGCATTTAGTATGGCGACGTTCTAAGCGTGGCTACGCGTCGTCATGCGCTAAGCATTGTGTATCAATGCGTGAGTGATACAGTAATATTGCATTTAGTATGGCGACGTTCTAAGCGTGGCTACGCGACGTCATGCGCTAAGCATTGTGTATCAATGCGTGAGTGATACAGTAATATTGCATTTAGTATGGCGACGTTCTAAGCGTGGCTACGCGTCGTCATGCGCTAAGCATTGTGTATCAATGCGTGAGTGATACAGTAATATTGCATTTAGTATGGCGACGTTCTAAGCGTGGCTACGGTTCGTCATGCGCTAAGCTTTGTGTATCAATGCGTGAGTGATACAGTAATATTGCATTTAGGATGGCGACGTTCTAAGCGTGGCTACGCGTCGTCATGCGCTAAGCATTGTGTATCAATGCGTGAGTGATACAGTAATATTGCATTTAGTATGGCGACGTTCTAAGCGTGGCTACGCGTCGTCATGCGCTAAGCATTGTGTATCAATGCGTGAGTGATACAGTAATATTGCATTTAGGATGGCGACGTTCTAAGCGTGGCTACGCGTCGTCATGCGCTAAGCATTGTGTATCAATGCGTGAGTGATACAGTAATATTGCATTTAGTATGGCGACGTTCTAAGCGTGGCTACGCGTCGTCATGCGCTAAGCATTGTGTATCAATGCGTGAGTGATACAGTAATATTGCATTTAGGATGGCGACGTTCTAAGCGTGGCTACGCGTCGTCATGTGCTAAGCATTGTGTATCAATGCGTGAGTGATACAGTAATATTGCATTTAGGATGGCGACGTTCTAAGCGTGGCTACGCGTCGTCATGCGCTAAGCATTGTGTATCAATGCGTGAGTGATACAGTAATATTGCATTAGGTGTGGCGACGTTTCACCACGCGCTGCTATAAGTATTGTGTATCGATGCGTGAGTGATACAGTAATTGCATTAGGTGTGGCGACGTGTCACCACGCGCTAATCATTGTGTATCAATGCGTCAGTGATACAGTAATATTGCATTAGGTGTGGCGACGTTCTTAGCGTGGCTACGCTTCGCCACGCGCTAAGCATTGTGTATCTATGTGTGAGTGATACACTAATATTTCATTTGGTGTGGCGACGTTCTAAACGTAGCGACGCTTCGCCACGCGCTAAGCATAGCGTATCTATGTGTGAGTGATACAGTAATATTTCATTTGGTGTGGCGACGTTCTAAACGTAGTGACGCTACGCCACGCGCTAAGCATTGTGTATCTATGTGTGAGTGATACAGTAATATTTCATTTGGTGTGGCGACGTTCTAAACGTAGCGACGCTTCGCCACGCGCTAAGCATAGTGTATCTATGCGTGAGTGATACAGTAATATTGCATTTGGTGTGATGCGCTAAGCATTGTGTATCGATGCGTGAGAGTTTAATAATATGTTATTTGGTGTAGCGACGTTTTTAGCGTGGCGACGCTTCGCCACGCGCTAAGCATAGTGTATCTATGCGTGAGTGATACAGTAATATTTCATTTGGTGTAGGTAATGCGCTAAGCATTTTGTATCGATGCGTGAGTGTTCAATAATAAATATATCATTTGTTGTGGCGATGTTCTTAGCGTGGCGTGACCTCTGGGTGTACGAAACCTTAAAAATATTCTAAAAAAAATCATTAAAAATATATAATAATGATAAATAAATATAATACATAAGATCCTTTCTTAAATAAGTAGTCAATGGCAGGATTACAAGAATTTGAGTATAATGTAACAGCACGGCGTTGGTTGGAGTACTTAAACTTTCCCGGAAACTCATTATAATTCCGCATTATCTACGTCACCACAGTTGGGAACAATTTGTAATACATTAAACATCTACGCTATTATTTAAAGTACCTAAATTTATACATCGCAGATGTTCTCAAACTTTTTAAAATCTTGAACACGGAAAATTAAACTATTGATGGTTTTTTAAATATATGTATGACTAGCTTTTTCCCGCGGCTTCGCCCGCGTGGACATCGTTTTTATGGCTGTTTTTAAGGGTGATTAGTAAATTATGTCGTTTCCCACCTACTCGACCATCTCTATGCAAAAAATCACAACAATCCATTGTTCCGTTGCGGTGTAAAAGAAATTAACCAAAAAAAAGGTATTTTTTAGTTCCCTCAGGAACTGCATCAGATTATGCTATTTTCCCGGGATACAAAGTAGCCTATGTCCTTCCCCGTAACACAGGCTACCTGCATGCAAAATTTTGTCACGATTGGTTGAGGTGTAGAAGCGTGAAAAGGTAACAAACAAACAAACACATTTTCATGTTTATAATATTAGTATGGATGAACAGGCAGCATAGGCAGGCCTCCCACGCAGTGGACCGACGACCTGGTGAAGATCGCGGAAAGCCGCTGGATGCGGTCAGCGCGGGACCGTTCGTCGTGGAAGTCCTTGGGGGAGGCCTTTGTCCAGCAGTGGACCTTTTTTCGGCTGATATGATGATGAAGAACACATGCAGTCAGACCATACAGGGATTTTTTTATTCGTTAAGCACATCGCGTTCAGAACATAAGTCGAGTATTGTTTCCGGAGGTAAATTTTACAAAAGCAGACTGTAATATGTCCTTCTGTTCAACACGGTATCGTACTAAGTTAGAAGGATGGTTTAGTAGTACGCGTCGGGGGACCCCCACCAGTAACTAAGTTCCTTACTTTTAGTTTATTTCATTTTTTTCCTTTACATTAGTAAATAGGAACAAATCAAAACTGAATATGTAATAAAACCTCACAAAGTTAACAGCCATATCGTAATTCGTTGAACGAAACGCGTAAGCGCCATTAATGTATAATCCTGGCACTTACGACGTTTTGTTTGCAAACTTTTACACGCTGAGATGGAACCGAGACCATATTTTCAACGCCGAACCCCTTAATTTAGTTTTAAACATAATGTCACGAACTGGCGGTAGAATTGACTAACCAGATATTTCTTTTGCACATTTATAGTTCTGCATGTCTGAAAGCTTTGCGATGTTGCAACACTTCTGCTTTTGTTGAACGTTAGGAGACGCCAGGAAATCTGGGAACGTTACATAAGTTGATAGAGGTGTGAATGAGACGGGAAATATCGAGAGAAATGAATGACGCCTTTGACTTGCACTTTACCGGTTTTTTTATTCCTATGAATGCTCCAATGATAGTCTACATTTATCTGTAAAGAGACGCAAGAGGAACTTCACTTCGCCATTTTATTTTCCGCTATTTAGGTTTTTTATTACAACTTTAATTATTTAAGTTAAAGCTACACCCCTCTATCTCTTACAGTTGACAATCTCCATGAACGGCTGAACAGATTTCTATCAAACAAGAACCATGTCAGTGAATCTATCTTAAAAAGAAAACGCATTTCAATCGGTCCACCCGTGTAGGAGCTACGATGAAATTAACAGACATACAGACAAAGATACATGCGCTTCGAACTTATACTACCCCCCTTTTTGCGACGCGTCAGGGGTTAAATAAATAGTCGAGATGTTCTGAGAAATTTCTTCTGTCAATTTTGAAATAGGTCAAAACGCCTATAACGACGTTGTTTACCAATTCCTGGCGGGAACCGAAAATAGTGGTGAGTGGCGTAGCAGCGGGAAAACTAATAAAGTCAACCCTCGTAGCGGGAAGGACTCGAATGTGTCAACACTTTTGCTGCTTACTACTCACTAACCGACTCCGTGGTGTAATGGTTAAGTCCATTAGCTTCACATCAGGAGGTCGGGGGATCGATTCTCGGCGGAGTGTAACTTTGCATGACTCGGTTTTGTTTGGTTGAAGGGTATTTTCTTATCCCGCCTGGCTAGCTACTACCATCTTATCTAAGTCGTGCCCGCCAAAAACCAATGTATAACAGCATTTATGTGTTCTGGCTTAAAGATAAGATATCCAGTTCCCCATTGCGTTGGGGAATCTTGGTAAGCCCGCTTCGATCTTCGGCATCATCCATCAGATGAGATGATGTCAAGGGCTTACCAATTGTGAATATTTAAAGAATAAACCAGTTTGAAAACCCTCAGTTCTATTAAAAACACCTCGAACGAAGCACATAAAGGGATTTTAACTTTATTATGTCTCCTAAACGTATTCAAATAGACTTACCGTATAATTAAATATTTGAAAGGTCCCGAACGAGCTTTCATGAAAATTTTAATATATATATTTTTAATGTATTTAACTTTTATCTAAATTAAATGTTGCAGTGAAGATTACTTAGAATTAGTACGTTGTGAAGAAGAAAAAACTTTGGAATATAATATCAGGCTCAAACTACAGGTCGATTGCCCTAGGTGTCGATGGTGCTATGTGGTGAACGCAAATCTGCGCGAGCTCTTAGCTGGCGACTGGCGAGTAACCGCACAAAACCGTGACAAGTAGCGATTTCTCGTATCGATGGCTAGACCGCTTCTGTGGCGCAACGGTCCAGTCCATTGGCTTCACATCAGGAGGTCGCGGGTAAAATCCCGGCGGAGTCTTACTTTGTAAGACTCGGTCTTGTTAGTGGAAGGGCATTATCAAAGCCCGCCTAGCCAGGTAGCACCATCTTATCGAAGTTTTGCGGCTTGAAGATAAGATAGCCAGTTCCCCATTGCGTTGGGGATTCTTGGTAAGCGCGCTTCCATCTTCGGCATCATCGTCACTTACCATCAGGTGGGATGATGCCAAGGCCTTACCAAATGTGGAAAAAAAAGAGGACACACTTGGGGTCGTTGAGCCAGCCAGTCAGTATTAGTTAAGTAGTGAGTAGAGTAAGAATATTTAGAAAGTCGTAATAAATGTTGTAACGCGGTAACGCGTTGCTGTTATTTATCCTACATTCTTTTGATCTATTTCTCATGCGCTGGCACATAACAACCTCATTCATTTATTCATATCAACTCATATACGTCTCCACCGAGGGGCTCGAGCCTACCCTGAATCAGGGCGATTAGGCCCTAGTCGACCACGCGGGCCCAGTGCGGGTTGGTCGACTTCACACACAACCTTCGAGTTTCTTCGCAGGCGTGTGCAGGTTTCCTCACGATGTTTTCCTTCACCGTTAAAGCAATCGGTAAGTATATGTACGTAAGTTTTTGAAAAACTCATTGGTACATTGGCCGTCCAGATTTGAACCCGGTACCTCTGGTTAGAAGAACCGAGTCTTTACCGGTTGAGCCACCGACGCTTTTCGCATAACAACCTATGTGTCACATTTTAATTCAAATTCGAGTTTTTCGAGTTGTGATTCTCGGGATTGTTTTTAAAATAATTATTTGAAACTGGTACTCTCTCTATGACCCATCTCGGCCCTCGGGGTCTTATATTTCTACGTCTACTATTCATTATTCATTTTAACCGCCTCCGTGGCGTAATGTTTATTCTATTCGCTTCACACCAGAAGATCGCGGTTTCGATTCCCGGCGGGATCAACTTTGTAAGACTAGGTTTGGTTGGTGTTAGGGCATTTTCATAGCCCGCCTGGCTATCTACCACAATCTTATCTAAGTTTTGCCTCCAAACATCAGTGTTAACAGCATTGATGTGTTCCGGCTTGAAGATAAGATAGCCAGTTCCACATTCCGTGGGGGATTCTTGAAAAGCGTGCTTCCATCTTCGGCATCATCGTCACTTACCATCAGGTGAGATGTTGCCAAGGCCTTACCAATTGTGGGAAAAAAAGAGGACACACTTGGGGTCGTTGAGCCAGCGGAGCGAGTATTAGTTAAGTAGTGAGTAGAGTAAGAATATTTAGAAAGTCGTAATAAATTTTGTAACGCGGTAACGCCCACCTGGCCAGTTAGCACCATCTTATCTAAGCCTTGCCGCCAACATCAATGTCAACATGTTAACAACATTGATGTGTTCCAGCTTGAAGATAAGATAGCCAGTTCCCCATTGCGTTGGGGAATCTTTTATCTTCGGCATCATCATCACTTACCATCAGTTAAGATAATGCTAAAAGCTTATCAGTTGTAAATAAAAAAAAAACATACATTAAATTCGATTGTGTTTACCCACGCCCTACCTTACAATACAATACAAAACAATATTCTTTATTGCATCACATCATAAAAAAAGAAATTAACAATATAGAAGAAAGCCTATACAACCTTCTAGCCTTACCTGCTCCTACTCGTCGTGCCATATAGTTTCTTCTCGAACTTTCTCAGCTCCCTCTCTGTAATAATCAAAACCAAAGCCAATCAAATCCTAACAAGCAAAAAAGTCTATAAGGCTAACCATAAAATATATTTATTGGCGCTCCAGAGTACCTACTATTGAGAACCCCCATTGAACTCTCTTGGTTATTTTTAGAACGCATCGTATTCTGGACCTTATCGTTAACGGCACAAAGTTCACATTGCATCGAGTTGGCTAACGTTTAAAATACCTTTTGTGACGTCACCGTTTCCATGCCAACGTTGCAGTAAAAGTAGGAAATTCTTCGTTTTCTAGATATCTTCAAGATTTTGTATTAAAATTTAGGTATTTTAAAAGCTTTTATTTAACTTTTTTAACGTTTTTTTTTTATTATTTATGTATTTTTGTTTAGTTCAAATCTTGCAATCGATTTTAGAGCTACTTCCAGGAGTCCGATTGATCTGAAATTTGGAATGAAGTCGTATTCCCGGTAACAATAGATCCCTTGGGTATGTTGAAGTTGATCTGATAATGAAATTTTGTTGAGGTGGAATCATGGTCCCAGAATCGTCTTTTATTTTCAAGAGAATCGTAGGAAATACAGCTTTTTTTGAATTTGGAACTTTGAATTCATTTGAGCATTCCGCATTTGAGAATAAAAACTCTTTTTAAATAAAAACTTGGGTACCAAAAAGCTTTTAGGTTTTTCGAAAATTATTAATTTGAATGGTAACTCAATAGGGATGACGACAGCATCAGAAATAAATGATGAACTCTTGATAAATATATTGCCCTCCTACTTAAACTTTGAAAAACCTTACTCGTTTTGTTTTCCATCAAGTCTTCGATTTTTAGTTTAGCAAAATCACAAAATGAGTACATATATGATGCTGCTAAACTATGACGTCACGCCTAGGTATTTCAAACATTTTTAGAACAAAATGTCGTTTTTGACAGATGATAAAAAGTAACTCAGATGACTAGCATTCGTCATCCCTATTAAGATGGAGCTGTTAGACGGCCTTCCACAAGTTGGGCTCGTGAGTGAGCTAGTAGGCACCTGCTAACTGCATGCGGGGCTTACAATCGAGTTAATTGGGGTCAATGGTGGAAGAGAGGGTTGTATGTTCTTCAACCGTGGAGGTCTCCCGGTTGAAATAATGATTGATTACCCCAAAGCATTTGAGTCCAACGTGTATTCCGTGTATCCGTCTATCTGTGTCTGTAACATAAAACCTTAGGGTGGATTCTCAACCACACGTTATTTTTTACCCGACTGCGCCAGAAGGAGGATTATGGTTTTCCAGTGTTGTATGTATGTTTATTTATTTATTTGGCACGCTCTGCAGCCTAAACGGCTTGATGGATTTTGGAGTGCGAGGTGTACGTTAGACTTTTCTAGATCCCGTGAGTGTCATTTTTACCCGCCTGGTAAAAAACAGGTTAGTTATTTCTTTGGCACGCTGTGTAGTTGTAGCCTAAACGGCTTGATGGATTTTGAAATGTAAGGTGTTGTTAGATTCGTCTTAATCCCGTGTGTGACAAAGTATATTTTTTTACCCGACAAACCAAAAAAGAGGGGTTGAGTTTATATGCAGTCGGGTATTTAATTTTTAATTGATTCCTAAAGTTATTGCATTTATGTATTACCTACGTATAGATTTTAAAGCATTTCCATATCAATTGTTGCTATATCTTTAATTTCGCTAGCTTATTTTAAGGCTAAAAATGAGAAACTGCACAAAGTACAAACACCTGTGCTTACCATGTAATATTTCGAGCAAAATAAATTTATATTATTTTTTTAATTAACTTGTATCTTTTCTTCCTACTTTATTAATGTTAATAAAAATACGTTTAATCTGTAATGTAACAATATGTAACGTGACTGCGCAGCTAAGTACGAATGAACACTGCTGTGCTAAACTTTCTTCTAGATAATACCTACCAAGGGCTAAAGATTGTTCGCTGAATTAGGCTTTGACCGATCGCGTCAAAAACTTCATCGAAGGCAGCGGCGAGCGGCATTTATCGAAGAAACAGCTAATTTAGCAAACGAACTATACTTACTGTGGATTTTTGTCAAAAAAAAACAAACCTATTTTCTTTCATTCAAGTAAACTTTGACTGACTCGGTGGCTCATTGGTTAGTGCTCTTGACTGCTGATCCGAGAGTTGTGGGTTCGATCCCCACCCAGAGCAAACATTTGTGTGATGAGCAGATTTTTGTTTGCTCTGTGTCTGGGTGTTAAATACCTATATGTATTTAAACGTATATAAGTGTTTATATCAGTCTCTGGTTCCTACTTTGGAGCCAGATGTCTATGTGTGATTTGTCCCAGAATATTTAACTACTTTTTCAAACTTTCACCACAACATAACCTATAGCTAACAAAGTTTGAACTCTACTACAAAGGACGCGATGCTCGATTTGGTTCGTAACGATGACGTCACAGATATTATGATGACGTAACTGGTATGACGTCGGCACAGAAGGCCGCTGCCAGTAGATTGTGGACCGTTATCTATTATTAGTTCTATGTTTGTGGTATTGACGCTCATTATACCATGATGTGAGTTAGAAATACGTAAGTAAAGAAGATGGTTCAAGTTTGTATAAGACGTGGCCAGAACATTTTTTGAAGTGAAAACTTCTTTTGCGGCGTTGTGCACTTTTTTTGTAATGGGTAAAAAATGTAAAACTCGCGTCAGGACACGTGACCTGATCGAAAATTCGTAAGACGGATGGAGTAGTGAAAACTTTTTAGCGGCGTTGTGCACTTGTTTTGTAATGGGTAAAAAATGTTAAACTCGCGTCAGGACACGTGACCTGATCGAAAATTCGTAAGACGGATGGAGTTGATTTTTCTGAGATATAAACTTTTTAATGTAATATAAATTGTCATGTTTGTGTACGATAGCGCAATAAATAAATATTGTATTCTACCACATAAATGATAGTACTTTTATACTGATAATCAAAGCAATTAGTGCAAAATTATTCCCTAACCATTCCAAAATATCAAAAATGCACAACGTTAATATTCAAGTTTTCACTTCTGCCGGCACTCACGGAGTGCAACCCGTTTTTTTTTATTCACAATTGGTAAGCCCTTGGCATCATCTCACCTGATGGTAAGTGACGATGATATCGAAGATGGAAGCGAGCTTACCAAAATTCCCCAACGCAATTGAGAACTGTCTTATTTTCAAACCGGAACACATCAATGTTGTTAACACTGATGTTTGGCGGCAAGACTTAGATAAGATGGTGGTAGCTAGCCAGGCGGGCTTAGAAAATGCCCTACCACCAACCAAACCGAGTCTCACAAGTTAGAACCCGCCGGGAATCGAACCCGCGACCTCCTGGTGTGAAGCGAATGGACTAACCATTACGCCACGGAGGCGGTTAGAGTTAGTTGTCATAGTGATATAATATCTACGATTTTTAGGGTTCCGTACGCCCAAAGCGTCGGTGGCGTAATGTCTAGGGCCATTACCTCCTGTCCGGGAGGTCGTGGTTCGAATCCTGCCACGTACCAATGTGTTTTCGAATTCATATGTTACGTTTATCCACCTACACTGTCGATAGGCGGGTAACAACTTTAAGCTCTGAATTACCCTGAATTAGGGCGAATGGGCCTTAGTCGACCACTCTGGCCCAGTGCGGGTTGGTCGATTTCACAAACAACCCTTGAGTTTCTTCGCAGGCGAGTGCAGGTTTCCTCACGATGTTTTCCTTCACCGTAAGAGCGTCGGATAAACGTACATATGAAATCGAAATTCGAAAACACATTGGTACGTGGCAGGATTCCAACCCAGACCTCCCGGATAGGAGGTAGCGGCCCAAGCCAGAAAGATCCTGTAAGTTGGGAAAATTCGTACTCTTGTCCTGTCCTGGTAGTTTAGCGTATCTGGTAGATATACGTACGAGAAGGAATGTCCAAGGAATGCGCTATTGTGCATTATTTCATTTATTAATGACGCCAGCACCACATCTCAAATGCATCTATCCTGTTTTTCGTATTTGTTTAAATCGGTAAGGTCTCTGAACCATACAGGAAGATGAAGAATATCAAGTTAACTAGTCGGACTTTTTTTTCGCTGGATCCGCTAAAATGCGACTTCCATGACTGTTTGAGAGTATGTTATGTAGAAGAATGTAGAAGGGCACAGAGATTTGTTACCATTGATGGGTTACGCACTAACAAACAACATTTGAAAATCGAATCCATTTACACACACAATGTTATAGGTAGTTCCCTTCTATTGCACTGAATGTTACTAAGAAAAGAGATGCCAATTGGCATCTTTTTTTGCTTCACTTTTTAGACGCATGTAACCTATCTACCTCCCCTTATTTATTGCATATCTCTGGAAGGGCATAGATTAATACTCTTTCGAATAAAAAAAAATTGATCGTACCACCATTGACAGAGTAATCGGTGAACAATGAACATACATAAAAAATACATACAGTGGAACTAAGTAGTGGAACATAAAACCTCCTCCTTTTTTGAAGTCGGTTAAAAATAGTGTTAACGGTTTAAAAAAAACATTAAAATAAAATTCAAAGATCTTTACATGGCGCAAAGCAGGTAGGTTGGTATAAGCGTCCTTGGTTGGTATAATGTTTTTTCTTATCTGTGGGTATTACGATATGGCTTACAGGTAGCCCAACGCCTTTGATATCGCACGATGCCGCCACGGTTTAGGTAAGTACTAGCAGTACTATCAGGCCCCCGTCACTCGGTCGAGCAGGCGAGATAATTGGCACGGCCTGCAGCCCCTGTTCGTCAGCGCTAGAACGCCGTACTATCGCCGCCGCAATTCGCGCGCCGCCCGTGTACGCAGTTATAACCGCTACTTCGAACGCCTTTAACACCCATGTTTCCGTGCTTGCATCATTTATTAAAACCTGTCTTATTTTCATTCTAAGAGACATTTCATTCTTTATTACCATCAATCGAATTGTAGTTTCAGATTTCGGTAAAAAGTCTTCCCTTTAAAAAGATCTCTCAAGTCCGATGACGTAACAAATACACGAACAGGTATTCCGTCCTCATAAGCCATAGGAGCCACTCTTTCTTCCATAGAACTATTAATTTGGACAGGAAAATTATCTGAAATCATCACTCGTTTTTGAATTATTGGAGGATACGATGACTGAGGAGATGAACCTGCGGTGGTAGACTTTGAGTTTGTCGAGATACCTGGGACAACGTCAGAAGTCTCAGAAGCACCTGATCGTGTCGAAGGACGTCTGAATGATGCTTGTCATTCCCGCAAATCCCGCGGGTCCCGCGCATGTAATCCCACTTTGAGCGGGAATTGGAAAATGACGCGGGATGACGAGATTACGGGATCGGATCCCCTAGAACCGAGGTATAATTGGATTGTGGACTAGACTCGTAACTGCTCGGCTAGGCTCGCTTCTGGAACGATATGTTAAGATAAACTTTGGACGCCGCTTCGTAGAATCCCCACCACAATCTGGCTAAACTTGAGGTAGACGCAATACAAAACAGCGACGTTTTTGAATCCGGTGTTTTTTGGATCCTTAAGAACCGAAGTATAATTGGATTATGGACTAGACTCGTAACTGCTCGGCTAGGCTCGCTTCTGGGATGATATGTTAAGATAATCTTTGGAAGCCGCTTTGTAGAATCCCCACCACAATCTGGCTGAACTTGAGGTAGACGCAATACAAAACAGCGACGTTTTTAATTCCGGTGTTTTTTGGATCCTCAAGAACCGAAGTATAATTGGATTATGGACTAGACTCGTAACTGCTCGGCTAGGCTCGCTTCTGGCTTATGTTAAGATAAACTTTGGACGCCGCTTTGTAGAATCCCCACCACAATCTGGCTGAACTAGAGGTAACCGCAATACAAAACGGCGACGTTTTTGAATCCGGCCCGCCTCTTGTAATTCGGCGCATTATTCGATACGGTTGCGACATAAATATACAGGATGTAACGAAATTGGTGTAGGTCCCGTTAACTGGGGCTTCTACTCATTATACTAAAAAAAATTATTTTACGACTTTGCTGAAATCGTGCCATTTGCTCGTACTAACTACAAAAAAAACTCTTTCGTATGACGAGTACTCAAAACTTATAATGGGGTTTCTATTGATAACGATTTTGACCTCTTTTGCTCCAGCGTCACAACAGTCCGAAGGTTGCTGGCTTCTGAATTCTTTATTAGTTAGTGAAACCGCCTTTTTTAATGTTGTAGTTTTTACATACCTTTTTATTATCTTTTTTATACTTTTTAATATACATAGGTGTACGCTCCTACCTATGTACCTATCGGCGGAGACTTATATAAGGTCTAACAAAATTAGCTGAAACTATTTTAACTGGTGCTTCTACCCACGAAACTGAACAACTTTCCCAACAAAACCCATAGTCAAATCTCAAAAAAAAATTAGAACTACCCATACTAAGTTAGCTGATCAGCTGATCGAGTTAGTATGGGGGAGCCAATTTTTTTTTGCGATTTGTCTATGGGTTCCATGAGGAAAGTGGTTCAGTTTCATGGGTAGAAGCACCAGTTAAAAAGTTTCAGCTAATTTTGTTAGACCTTATATATAGCACTGTATACTTATTTATAAGTTTTATATACTATCAATAATTTGCCGTTAGTTTTCCTACAATAAATAAATAAATAAATCACAAAAATATTTTTTGACTCTTCATACAAATCGATCAGCTGATCGACCAATTTTGTGCATTTTTTTATGTGGGATCCAAATATTATTTTTTTTACAACTGTTTATGGGTTTCTAGGGAAAGTTGTTGAGCATGATGTATACACCCTGTATATATGTACCCGCATCCAGAGGGTTCCCACGACCTTCACCAGGTCATCGGTCCACCGAGTGGGAGGCCTGCCTACGCTACGTTTTTCGGTGCGTGGTCGCCACTCAAGAACTTAGAACAGAACTTAGCGCAGAACCGGTCGTCGTGGAAAACCTTGGGGGAGGCCTATGTCCAGCAGTGGACGTCCTTCGACTGATATTGTAACGCGCGGTACGCTGTTATTTGTTCTTGTTTCATTCGAACTTTTTTCATTCTATCTATTTATTCTTTTACGCATGCGCTCACAAATTTATTCCAAAAACCAAACATTATATTCATCCTATCCTCACCATCATATTTCAAAATAAAATAAATTTATTTTTTAAACTAATTCTCTCTTAAAGGACCCATTCAGGGACTTATTTTCATCATTAAATATTACAACGTGTCTACGGACGGAATTTTAAACCCACGCCCTTACCAAAGTATATATTATATATTAGTACTAACATACAGTATGGACATTCCCTGCCGCTCTCTAGATTGCGACCTCACCCCCTGGTCACCCAGATTGATACAGATGGTTACAGTTTGGTTGTCGAACGTATAGGATTTCGCCGCCATTTTGTTTGTTCAGTCATTCTATTTTTGAAATGTCGTTTTTGGCCCGTTGTATGAAGTGTCCAGGGTGTGCCCTTACCCTACACCTACTACTTCCGTCGTGTCACAATATGATGATGATGATGTGTCTCCAGGACGCTCAAGTTTCCATACAAACGTAGTTCCGCTTTTATACAAAAACTACATGCTGGATTGAATCCAATCTTTGCAAATATGTTGAGTAGACACATATCGATGTTCATAATTAGTTTTCGATGTACTAATATAAAACGGAAAAAAATAAGATAAGTTTCAAAGTTTCAGCACTAAACTAATATAAGCCTTTGTTTAATTATGTTTTACTTTACTACGATGAAAACTAATTACAAACTTCGATATGTGTCTACTCAACATATTCGCAAAGTTTGGATTCAATCCGGCATGTACTTTTTGTATGAAAGCGGAACTACGTTTGTATGGAAACGCGAGCCTCCTGGAGACTTAACCGCCTCCGTAGCTCAGAGGCAAAAGTTCACTGGCTTTACACAGGAGGTCGCGGGTTCGATTCCCGGCGGGGTCAATTGTAAGACTCGGTTTGGTTGGTGGTAGGGCATTTTCTAAGCCCGACTGATGGCTAGCTACCACCATCTTATCTAAGTCTTGCCGCCAAATATCAATGTTGATATCATTGGTGTGTTCCGGCATGAAGATAAGATAGCCAGTAGTTCCCCATTGCGTTGGGGAATCTTGGTAAGCCCGCTTCCATCTTCGGCAACATCGTCACTTACCACCAGGTGAGATGTTGTCAAGGGTTTACCAATTGTGAATTTAAAAAAAAAGACTCTTAAAGTAATAAGATGAAGTCTGATAATGCATCTTTTGTAACTCGCTTTACAAATTTCTATGCCTGTCGGCATCGAATTAATTATAAATGTTTTCGGTTTATTGAATTCCCAGGAGCTACCGTTCGCCCGACCTGTCCCTAGAGGGTTTTGTTAATTTGCTAATAAATTCATGGAAGACAGAATATACGATGATGTTCTGTATTTCCTCAGACTAAATAAAATTTGGTCTGAGTGTATTTCTTGGAATCAGTATTTTCGTATTTCGGTACCTACCTGAAGCCCAAGTTCAGAAAGTTAGGTTTGTCACACGACGGATAGGAGTATGTAGGTATAGTGGGGCTCGGAGATGGCGCTTGATGTCGGTGATTGTGTTTTTTTTTTATTTACAATTGGTAAACCCTTGACAACATCTCACCTGGTGGTAAGTGACGATGTTGCCGAAGATGGAAGTGGGCTTACCAAGATTCCCCAACGCAATGGGGAACTGGCTATCTTATCTTCATGCCGGAACACACCAATGATATCAACATTGATATTTGGCGGTAAGACTTAGATAAGATGGTGGTAGCTAGCCAGGCGGGCTTAGAAAATGCCCTACAACCAACCAAACCGAGTGTTACAATTGACCCCGCCGGGAATCGAACCTGCGACCTCCTGTGTGAAGCCAGTGAACTTTGCCTCTGAGCTACGGAGGTGGTTAAAAATATATTCTTTTGTGGATGAATAAATTTGATAACTTACAGTCCTTTGACTTATTTACAAACTAGCTTTTGCCCGCGGCTTCGCCCGCGTGGACATCGTTTTTATGACTGTCTTAGAGGGTGCGCGGTGCGCGAGCCGCAAGAGGCTCGCGAGCGTGGACATGACTAATGTCCAGATCCCCCGGGAACTATGTCCAGGATATGCTAATTAGTAAATCATGTCATTTCCCACCCCCTCAACCATCTCTGTGCAAAAAATTACACAATCCATTGTTCCGTTGCGATGTTAAAGAAATTAACCATAAAAGAATATATTTTCAGTTCCCTCAAGAATTGCATCGGACTATGCTATTTTTACGGAATAAAAAGTAGCCTATGTCCTTCCCCATGACACAGGCTACCTGCATGCCAAATTTCATCAAGATTGGTCAAGACGTTGAGGCGTGAAAAGGATGGTAAGTGACGAAGATGCCGAAGATGAAAGCTGGCTCACCAAGATTCGAACTGGCTATCTTATCTTCATGCCGGAACACATAAATGTTCTTAACACTGATGAAAGAAAACGAAAATTTACCATCCCCCCCCCGATCTCCGAAACTACTGAACCTAAAATTTTGAAAAAAATACAAAATATATTTCATTGCTTGTAGATTAGAGGAAAACCTATAAGAATTCTATCAGTTGTAAATAAAGTGGTAAACTCAATATAATACGTTCACTTATGGAAAATAGTTCACTAAACACCAATAGATAGCGCTAGTAGTATTTTTCTGTTGCTCGCGTTTGTGTCTTTTGTTTGTCATGTGAACAGGTATCATTGTCATAGTTGTGTGGAGACGTGTGGTGGTACGGAACCCTATACCGCGAGTCCAACTCGCACTTGGCCGGATTTTTTATTTACGGCGGGTAAATAAAAAAAAACAGCCAAGTGCGGGATAAAGTGGCCCCCATGTCTAAAATTATTTTTTTCACGTTTCAGGCCCGTCTTTAGATCATCTACTTACATATGTGTACCAAATTTAAACTTATCGGTCTAGTAGTTTCGGAGAAAATTGGCTTTGACAGACGGACAGACAGACACGCGAGTGATCCTATAATGTTTCCGTTTTTTTCCTATTGAGGCACGAAACCCTAAAAATCACCATCCACAAAAACAGAAGTTGTTAATTTTTTATTAGTTTCTTATTGTTTCAGATTTCTATTTTTTTTTTCTTAACACGACATTGTGTTAGCCAAGTTCATAAAGAAAAGGGTGATGACATGTTGTACTTACGCCATCAGGACTCTGCTTTTTGACCTCAAAGAACTCATTCAGGACGTCCTGTAGTTTTCTTGTGGAATCTGAAAAAAAAACGATAAGTTTAAATGAGACTTCAGGGGAAAATATAGCCTCAACGTTAGTTAAATAAGTACTGATTTTGCCTGCTATAAAAGCTTAGATGTTTTTAATTTTATTTTACACTATAACGGTGGTTATACAATAAATAATATTTAAGCTTCTTTGAACTTTTTTTTAATTTTATTCACAATTTGTAAGCCCTTGGCAATATATCACCTGATGTTAAGTGACAATGATGCCGAATATTGAAGCGCGCTTACCAAGAATCCCCAACGCAATGGGGAACTGGCTATCTTATATTCAAGCCGGAATACATCAATGTTGTTAGCATCAGGCGGGCTTAGAAAATGCCCTTCCACCAACCAAGCTGAGTCTTACAAAGTTAGAATCCGCCAGGAATCGAACCCGCGACCTCCTAATGTGAAGCTAATGGAGTTAACCATTACGCCACGGAATGACCAGTCATGCGCAGCCCGCATCCAGCGGTTTTATACTTTAAAAATCATAAACATACCTACATAGGTATATAGGTATATTTATGGTTTTACTAAACCTGTGTACCAAACCAAACCTAATTAAGGCGTTAAGATGACTCAATCCACACAGTACGATCCGTGATAAAACAATATCGAACTTAACATTTAACTTGCAATGTTTGTAGGTATGTATGTTTGTTTAGTTTAAATCTTGCGATCGATTTTAGAGCGACTTCAAGGGGTCCGATTAAGCTGAAATTTGGAATAAAGCCGTATTCCCGGTGACAAATAGATCCTTTTGTTATTTTAAAGTTGATCTGATACTCTTTGGAGGCGGAATCAAGGTCCCAGAATCGTCTTTCCTTTTTCAACACAATCGTAAAAAAAAGCGTCTGTGGCTCAACCGGTAACGACTCGTTCCTGCTAACCAGAGGTCCCGGGTTCAAATCCGGACGAACAATGTACCAATGAGTTTTTCGAAACTAACTTACATATACTTACCGATTGCTTTAACGGTGAACGAAAACATCGTGAGGAAACCTGCACATCTGATTCCACACGTGTATATGAGGGTCGCGTGCACACGTCCGTAGGTGTAAATCTAAATTCCCTACACGTGCCGTCTATCCCTTGGATAGCAACGTTAATTATTGTGCCACACGATAACAGAAAGAATATAGAATCGTAGGAAATACGTTTTTACAAGCTTTTAATTCACTTGCAATGTATGTATTTGTTCGGGTGAAATCTTGCAAGTTAAATTTGACCCACTTCCCGGTTTCCGATTAAGCTGAAATTTTGCATGAACATGTATATAGCGTGACAATGCATTATCAAAAGCTTGTACCTAAAAGTTTTTGGGTTTTTCGAAAATTATTTTGAAATTAGAATTTGGTTTTTTATTTTCATTTGGGCATTTGGCTTTTTCAGCTTTCAGATAAAAGCTTGTACCAAAAAGCTTTCAGGTTTTTCGAAAATTGTTTTTAGTTCAAATGAATGTGGGCTTCAACTAACACGGGGCGGTTAAATTGAGACTGGACGCCCGATTCTCAATTTTCATATGTTTTTATTATTTTTCTTCACTTTTGAATAAGTTTTAAAAGATATAGTCAATTTAGATGAAAGGTGTTAAAGTCGCTGATTTTTTTTTATTGGTTTCATTCACCATAAACTGTTTGTTTTCGAGAAATTTTGTAACTAATGCCCGAAACAGGTTCTATAGGATATTTTTTTTACATCAAAAGTGGTCATATTTTAATGTTTGTATTCAATTCAACCTGTTTTTTATTACTGCATGATTTTTTTTTCCACAGTGTGGTAGCTTTATGCAGTCTTTTAATAATTTTAATTAAATATTGTGATTTGTCCCTTGGTAGTGCCTTAATTAAAATGAGTCGATTGCAAGCACACTATATGTCGTTAGGTAATACTACGGGCTACGAGTATGATAGGTTATAATTATCCTGACGATCTAAATATAGACAGCTATAATACCCATGCCATATCTGTTGATTGAAAGTGGAGTTAATTTACTAATAGGTTCAGTTGACATCATATACATCATATACCCTTTATGATAGATAACTTCCATAGATCTAATTACTTAATAACTTTATAAAACAAAACCGCCACCATAAAACTCAGCCAGTAAAAATGAACAGAAAAAGACTGAACAAGATACGCGCGACCCTGTGCGGGTGTAATTATATGTACGAGTAAATAGCATAATACGATGCAGTTCCTGAGGGAACTAAAAATACTCTTTTTTGGTTAATTTCTATTACATCGCAACGTGTCATTTTTTGCACAGAGATGTTTGAGGAGGTGGGAAACCACATAATTTAATAATCACCCTCAAAGACAGTCATAAAAACGTTGTCCACGCGGGTGAATCCGCGGGAAACAGCTAGTATTATTATAAATGTCAAAATGTGTTTGTTTATTTGTCTTTTTATTTTTGTTTGCTACCTTTTCACGCTTCAACACCTTGACCAATCTTGATGAAATTTGGAAGTACAAAGGCTACTTTTTAGCTCGTGAAGATAGCTTAGTCCACCGCAGTTCCTGAAAGAACTCAAAAAATACTCTTTTTTCGGATAATTTCTTTGAGATCGCGACGGAACAATGGAATATTATGATTTTTTGCGCCGAGATGGTTGAGGAGGTGGTAAATAACATAATTTACTATTCTGAGGAATTTACTATCTTAGTTCCCGAGGGATCTGGCTAAACTCATTTCCATGCTCGCGCACGTCGGCGTCGCTACGGATTCAGGTGATTTTTTCTATAGAATTGGTTGAGGTGGTGGGAAGTGACATAGACTGTTACTCAGAATAGCCCAATACAGTTGCGGCTTGCGGCTCGCGCATTAGTCACCCTCAAAGTCAGTCATAAAGACGATGTCCGCGCGGGCGAAGCCGCAGGCAAAAGATAGTCCTAAATAAAAAATACCTTTTTTTTTGTAAAATTGTTTTATCCTTCATTACATTTTCAGAACTCCGTTCGGGTGTACATCTTTATGTATACACATACACTACACTACACTATGCTACACTACACTACACCTACCCTACCTACCTTTGGGTGACCTTGAGCATTCTTATAAGGCCCAGAGTAAGCGACCATGTCTCAGTTCCGTAAGTCATCACTGGCAACACACACTGGTCAAAGACCTTAGTCTTGAGACACTGCGGTATTTGGGACGTGAAGATATTGCGAAGCTTCCCGAACGCTGCCCAGCCGAGTTGGATTCTTCAATTGATCTCTTTCTTGAAGTTGGACCTACCTAGCTGGACTGTTTGTCCCAGGTATACATATTCGTCAACAACTTCCAGTGTAGAGTCTCCAACCTTTAGAGGGAAGGGTGCGACACGGACATTTAACATTATTTTCGTCTTGTCCATGTTCACGTAAAACATGTAATGTAACGTAGCGTAGGCAGGCCTCCCACGCGGTGGGCCGACGACCTGGTGAAGATCGCAGGAGGCCGATGGATGCAGGCAGCGCAGGACCGGTCATCGTGGAAATCCTTGGGGGAGGCCTTTGTCCAGCAGTGGACGATTTTCGGCAGATATGATAATGGTGATGATGATGAATACTTACCATATTTTACAAAAATAATAAATAGATTTTGCATACCCTCCTACTTATATGATATCTCAGAGATTTATACAAGAATTAGTTAGGTACGCGGGCGGCGAGGGCGACGCCGCAGGCGCGGACGGAGGTTGCTAGGCAACACCAACAGATTATTATTTCATGATAATACACTTCCGGACACATATTTCTCAGTACATTTTCGTACAAAAAGAATCTCCAAGCAGCAAAGATCTTTTTGTTTAATCAAGAAAAGTAAGGAAATTATAAAGTGCAGTCATTAGGTTAGATCCCTGGCTACAAATTTGTCGAGGATTATAACATTCTGCAGTTACTGGGGAACTGAGTAGACTTGTCACAGGAGAGCTTAACGGTAAATTGCCACCCGTACCTAAGGAAAAAATAACGTTCTTCTTATTAGCAAAATACTGAGTTCCCAAGGCTCTGCAGAATGTTGTGATCTTCTTCAAATTTGTAGCAAAGGATCTCACCTGACGACTGCAGTTTGAAGTTTTTGGGTATGATTTTATCGATTGTCAATTAAATAGATTCGATCACTAAATACAACATTTAAAATTCCCTAAATAATATAGTTTGTACTCAAAATAGTAGATCTGTCGCCAAAGTAAAGTCATCAAACAACACCAAAACAATACTTAAAAGGAAAAGATTTATCACCAAAAAAGTATTTTATCGATTGTCAATTAAATAGATTCGATCACTAAATACAAAATTTAAAATTACCTAAATAATAGTTTTTACTCAAAATAGTAGATCTGTCGCCAAAGAAATGCCTAAAATTACTAACAAAAGTGACCTACAGATACTCCCACATCCTCCTCGGATCCCGAAAGTTTTGTTGGGGTTCGAAACGATCGGCGGGGCTACGCCCCCGTTAGGGGTCATCTTCCGATGATTTCTTCTGCTGCGAAGTATTTTGGTACCCAGGGTGGGGGAGCCTCGCTTCGCGAGGCTCTTTGACTGTTAAATCAATCAAACCTGACCGAACCTAACATCGCTCGCTCATTTTTTATTGTTTTTACCGATTACCCCCTAGTTTTCGGTTTGTTACCTATTATTAAGGATCTTTGGGAACGAACTTGACCTTGAAAAGACCTTGACCGATTACCCCCTAGTTTTCGATTTGTTACCATGCAATAGCTTTACCGCTGCAGTCCCCGAGTGCCACACGTATTTTTTAATGACAGATCTATCAATTTGATGACAGATCTATCAATTCGACGACAGATCTATCAATTTGAGAACGAAAATATTGAATAGAGATGAATCTATTTAATTGAGGACGAAAAATATAATTCCCGAAGTTTTTCATTACTATATTAATAATTTTGAAAAACAGTTGTTTCTGTTTGGATCCTCTCATAGTATGAAAATGTATTAAGAAAAATTAGGCGGCTCGATTGATGTGTCCGGAAGTGTATTATGTATTATGTGGTAGTATGTATGTAGTATCGATCGTAGTCACTATTACCTAATTTGTCGTGTCGCGTCGTAGTGCCAGGCGGGATCCTACGCAAAATACTTACTAATATTATAAATGTGAAAATGTGTTTGTTTGTTTGTTTGTTACCTTTTCACGCTTCAACGCCTTGACCAATCTTGATGAAATTTGGAATGCAGTTAACCTGTGCCACGAGGAAGGACATAGGCTACTTTTTATCCCGTGAAAATAGCATAGTCCGATGCAGTTCCTGTAGGAACTGAAAAGATACTCTTTTTTGGTTAATCTCTTTAACATCGCAACGGAACAATGGATTGTTGTGATTTTTTGCACACAGATGGTTAAGGGGGTGGGAAATGACATAATTTACAAATAAGCATATCCTGACATAGTTCCCGAGGGATCTGGAAAAAAATCATATCAACGCTCAAGAGCCTATTGCGGCTTGCGCACCGCGCACCCTCTAATTCAGTCATTACAACGATGTCCACGCGGGCAAAGCCGCGGGCAAAAGCTAGTACTATATAATATAAGGTGTACTCTCCTGGTCTTTCTGACAGAGTAGGATTAATTCTATTGTGGTATGATTGATGTTTTTTAGTGTTTCGAACACCCAAATGGTGACCAACAAGACCCTAATACTAAGCCCCGCTGTCTGTCCGCATGTCAGCTGTCAGCGGGCTGTAATTCATGAACCGTAATAGGTAGACATTTGAAGTTTTCACAGAATGTGTATTTCTGTTGCCGCTTATAAAAGGACAAATAATGAAAATAAAAAACTGGCCAAGTACGAGTCGGACTAGCACTCCGAGGGTTCCGTACCACCACAACTCTCCACACAACTACAAAGTATAATGACAATAATACGACCTGGTGAAGATCGCGGGAAGCCGATGGATGCGGGCAGCGCAGGACCGGTCGTTGTGGAAATCCTTGGGGGAGACTTTTTCCAGCAGTGGACGATTTTCAGCTGATACGATAATGATGATGATGATACTTATTCACATTACAAACAAAATACATCAACACGAGCGACAAAAATATGCTTTTCTCAAACATGCTTGGAAATTTGAGCATAATTTTGAAAATTGCTGTACTGGCCAATTACATGCGAGCAGCGGCCAGCAAAAGTTCTATGAATATTTGTCGTGTTTAGCGGCCAAATAAATTGCTACGTAAACTCATATCTTTCGTGTAATTTACGTGTATTTATTTAGACACTTGACTAACAAAAATTATCACTTTAAAGCTAAATATTTCACAAACTGATTCCTTAATTGAAAAATGATTTGAGTAAACCGTCAGTAGTTTTGAAAGACCTATTCATCATTACAGCTCATATACGTCCCCACCGAGGGGCTCGAGCCTACCCTGAATCAGGGCGATTAGGCCTTAGTCGACCACGCGGGCCCAGTGCGGGTTGGTCGACTTCACACACAACCTTCGAGTTTCTTCGCAGGCGTGTGCAGGTTTCCTCACGATGTTTTCCTTCACCGTTAAAGCAATCGGTAAGTATGTACGTAAGTTTTTGAAAAACTCATTGGTACATTGGCCGTCCAGAATTGAACCCGGTACCTCTGGTTAGATGGACCGAGTCGTTACCGGTTGAGCCACCGACGCTTACAGCCACCGACGCTTACGAAATTATTATATCTTTCGTGTAATTTACGTGTATTTACACACTTGACTAACAAAAATTATCACTTTAAAGCTAAATATTTTACAAACTGATCTCTGAATCTAAAAATGATTTTTGTAAACCGTCAGTAGTTTTTAAGGACCTATTCAACGATACCTAACACGTTAAGATACGTCAACAAAAAAATCACGCCCTCTTTACATGTAGGAGAGGTAAACATTTTTGATGTGTAACATCTTTGCTCTCGCTTTCCTGCAATTTGTGGGAGTGATTTCGTGAAATGGGACGGAAATGTGTAACATGGGACGGAAATGTGTAACAGGAAGTCGCGAAAGCGCGGAATTCCACTTTACGAGAGTCCGACTCGCACTTGGTCGGTTTTTGCAATTTGTGGGAGTGATTTCGTGAAATGGGACGGAAATGTGTAACAGGAAGTCGCGAAAGCGCGGAATTCTACTTTACGAGAGTCCGACTCGCACTTGGTCGGTTTTTGCAATTTGTGGGAGTGATTTCGTGAAATGGGACGGAAATATGTAACATGGGACGGAAATGTGTAACAGGAAGTCGCGAAAGCATTACGAGAGTCCGACTCGCACTTGGTCGGTTTTTTTCGTTACTGTCAGATCCGCCACCCAGGTACAATATCGTCATCAAATCTAACTAACCTAAAGTATTTTGTCACATGTTACACATCATATGCGAGTACTGTAGGTTTTCTCAAGATTTTATTGTACCACTTTGTCGGCTACACTCATGTCAAATAACAGATTTCTAGTACTAATAGTCTCCGAACTAAGCCGCGGACAGACAGACAGACATGGCGAAACAATAAGGGTCCCTTGTTGACTACAAAACCCTAAAATGCGAGCAAAGTAAAGTCTAGTTGTTTGGAAATGCTCAAACATGCAAACAAAATATTTTATCATGAAATGACGAGAACATATAGAGGACGTGTATATGTATGTACAGAGGTGGACTTATCTCTATTTCTGTGAAAAGTTTATAATATTATTAATATATATTTCATACCACACTAATTTTATCATGTAAATTACAGTTGTCAAACATACAAATAATAACTAAAATAAATAATAACAAAAATATTTGATAAAGGCGTTTGAAAATTTTTGTATGGAGACTGGCATACTGGAGTCCGCCATATTTAATTTTTTTTTTAAATGACGTCGCACATTGAGACCTATATATTTGGATATGGGACATAAGGACAAACAAAAAATGTCACGTAACATAGTGTCCTAAAACGTCACGTTACGGAGATAATTGAATACTCGTATATATGTGCCAGGTGAGTGGATAATCATTTTGATTATTTTTAACTTCTATATTATCTCAGAAACGTGACACTTTAGGCCAAAATGTTATATGACATTTTTTGTTTTTCTATAGGTCCTCTATCCAAAAACACAGGTTAGATTGTGCGACGCCGTTTTAAAAAAAAAATACAATGGCGGGCGCAAAGGTGTCCATAACGCTCGCAGCGTTGCCGCGTTGTATGGCTATACAGCCTTTGCACCAGGAAGACCCCGGAGCGGGGGTCAAATCCTTTGTCCCGCAGAGGGCGCTCAATATTAATATATTTTATCACTAGTTCGCGCTTCGCCCGCGCAGATCCCGATTTTTGTGGTTCCCGTGGGAATTTCCCAAAATCCTTTTTTTTATGCACAAATGGTAAACCCTTGACAAAATCTCACCTGGTGGTAAGTGACGATGTTGCCGAAGATGTAAGCGGGCTTACCAAGATTCCCCAACGCAATGGGGAACTGGCTATCTTATCTTTCATGCCGGAACACACCAATGATATCAACATTGATATTTGGCGGCAAGACTTAGATAAGACGGTGGTAGCTAGCCAGGCGGGCTTAGAAAATGCCCTACCACCAACCAAACCGAGTCTTAGAATTGACCCCGCCGGGAATCGAACCCGAGGTCGCTCTTGTGTAAAGCCAGTGAACTTTGCCTCTGAGCTACGAAGGCGGTTAAAATCCTTTCTTAGCGGATGCCTACGTCATAATTGCTATATGAGTGCCAAATTTCAACCCGATCCGTCCAGTGGTTTGAGCTGTGCATTGATAGATGAATCAGTCAGGTTTGTCTTTAAAATATTTACCTTAATTAAATTTTATCAATCACATAACATTTTGAACATCAAGAATGTTCTTAAGGGCGTTTCATTCATTTAATTACCGTGTATAGGTCATACCAACGAAAAGCTTCGGTGGCTCAAATGGTAACGACTCGGTCCTCCTAACCACAGGTGCCGGGTTCTAATCAGGACGGCCAATATACCAATGAGTTTTTCGAAACTTACGTACAATATGCTTACCGAGGAAAACATCGTGAGGAAACCTGCACATCTGATTCTTGATGCACGCGTTGCACACGTCCGTAGGTGTAAATCTAAATACCCTACACGTGACTGCGGGTGATGCTATGTGCAACACTAGGCAACCGCCGTCTATCCCTTGGTTAGCTCGGTTACTTGTGCCACACGGTAAGAGAGACCAACGAAAATGGTTAATTTATAATAAAACCCTAGAAACACTAGCTGTACCGGCGACTTCGTCCGCGTGGAGGTTTTGAATTTTCTCCACGGGAACTCTTGAATTTTTCGGGATAAAAAGTGCCCTATATATTAACCCGGGCTTTAAGTCCCCACCATACAAAATTTCATCAGAATCGGCCTGGTAATTTTAGCGTGATGCGCGAACATACAGACAGAGAGGCAGTGAGACAGACAAAAATTCCAAAAGTTGTTGTTTTGGCCTCTACATCGTCCACCACAGTTATTATTTTCGAAAAATCTTTCATGTACAGACAAGGCCCCGTTACAGATTTATTATATTATTACATAAGATTTTGGTCATTTCCAAACAACTAGACTGTCTTTACTATCAGGTGAGATGATGCCAAGGGCTTACGAATTGTCAATTAAAAAAAATCCTACTCTACTGAAAAGGAAAGACGATACTGGGATGAATAAACAAAAGAATGAACTCGTCGTGAAGTAGAATAAATCTTGTGAGTAATAAAAAATAAGAAAAGATGCCCGGAAACTGGTAAAATTAGAAAAAAACCGGAGGTGCTTTTTACATATTTTTTTTATTAGCTTGCCTTGTTAGTTAGTTAGTTTGGGACAAATCTTGGAAGCTAAATTAGAACCATTTCCCAGTTTCCGATTGCGCTGAAATTTTACATACTGAAACGCTAACTATCGTTTCGAGCCGATCTCTTTTGTCGCGTTTCATAATTAAATTCTTTTTGATGTCGTAGCTCTATGGTATTTGAATTTGAAAATAGTTGTTATTTTTTGACAAGAGAAAAACAAAGGTTGATCGTGGTCCCGTCGAAACTGATGTGTATTTAAATTTTTTGTACAAATTGTGTTATAAGTTGTTGCTGAGGCCCACCATTTTATTCTGTGGTAAGTAATTTGTATAAGGAAACCGCTTTGCGTGTATTTTTGGTACTGCGGCGGACTACATTTTTATATCTCCGTAGGGTTTCATCCAGCCCCTGCGAGGTTGACGTCCCCGAAGTTTTACCTGATAAAGGATTAATCCTGGGATGGAGCAGTGCTGATCACCAGCCAGTCCTTTCTACTGCCCGCCCAGCTGCTCGCCATAAGGGAAGTGAATTTATTTTATCTTTTATCCCAAGCGACTCTCTGACTCTCTGAGCTTTCTGCCGACCTAGAAGATTTCCTGTTTCCAGTTTCTAACCTTTAGTTATTTATTTTAAATTTTAAGATGTGTTTTGTATCTGATACATATTTTGTTAAAAGATAGGGTAATTCAGATCAAACTGAAATTTTAAACTTAGTAACTTATTTAAGTACCGAAGGTACGGTGACGATCGTTGCCTGCCGGCATACTATAAAATAACCATTTTATATAGAAATAAAATTGTAACCTTAAATTTATTTCCGTAAATTCTCCATAAATATATTAGGTCATTGTTTTTAATTGTCTACACGGTCAACCAATCTAATCACACCTTTTTTTATACTCATATTGTTTCTTGTTCCTTCTTTTTAGAAAAAAAAATCATAAAATATATATATTCTAATTTACCCCATAATATTTTTTTCTTCAAACTCCATTTAGGCCTGAACCTCTAAATCGTACGTATCGTATGTGGCAAATTCCGTGAGGGTTTTTATCCCCAGTTCCCATTATTTTTGTCACATATTTATGGCGCCCGAACTAATGTTTTATCCCCTTTTCTGACTTTCATCTTTCCCTAACGAACCCGTTTTTTGTCGTTCGTGGGTGTATCCGTTTTCCGGATATTATGGTTCAAGTTTTAATACCTCAAGACCCTTACTTAATTTAATCGTGCAGTTTTCTTGGAAACGTGTGGTTTTTTGTTTGTATGCACGGTATTTTTTTGCTTCTCTTCACACGGGTCGTTTTTTTCCCGGCTTAATGGCATTATACCTCTTTCGGATAATTGCTTACGTGTTGTTGAGTTGTTTTTGCCTGTGTATTCCCTTACGATTCCAAGAGAATTTTTAATTTAAGTAGTCAATGGCCAGACTCTAGATTTCTTTCAATCGAAAGTCGGGACAGACTTACTTTTACTTCACGATTATTTAACGTTGTTTTAAGGGAAAAATCTTTAAGGGTTACTGTTTGGAATATTTTTATGCGTTGCTTTGCGAGGTACTTCTTAAATTTTTGGCGTACCCTGTTCACTTTTATGTGACAACGTTTCTGTATTTCGCAGTATTGTTTAGATTTCTTGAGGTATTATAACAATTTTCCATTTTTCAAATTTCTTTCATTAATCTTGCCCTTGTCTTACTTCAAATGGCCTATTTTTCGGTATAGTTGTCCCTTTAGACTATTGCGTATCGCGTTTCAGACTTCCGGTGTTAATTTTATCCGTGAGTCGGATTTTCACGCATCCGCCTTTACCGCTTTTGTCCATATTTTCGTTAAGGTAACTAATAACGTTTTGCAAGTTTTCAGTTTTTGACAACCCTACTGGTCTTTAATGTTTTACTAGTGGTGTGGTTTTTCCCTCGAGAAGTGTAAAGCTTGACAGCCCTACTTGCCTATTGTGCGATGTGCTCCGTTTTTTTTCCTTCTTCGTTCTCTCTTTATATTATCTAGTTTTAATTAGTTGTTTAGTTGAGCTCTTTTTGCATTAGATGTCTATTTTAGGCTGTGCACAGCGATCCCTTAACACTAGTGTGTTGTTGGGGTTATTAAGTCTGTTCACTTTTAGATGGAGTTTTTGCCGTTTGTATGTGTAGCTTCGTGTATAAATGTCAATTTCTACCAGATTCAAGTAAACGTTCGTAGTTAACTAGTTACTTAGAGAGTTTTTATTTTTTTCTTCTTCAGGGCTGTCCAACGTCTATAGGGTTGTCCAAATTTCAAAAATTTTTTTGGACTTCTCGCCTTTTTTTTGTGAGTTTGTGGGTATTTTGAAACGCTAACTATCGTTTCGAGCCGATCTCTTTTGTCGCGTTTCATAATTAAATTCTTTTTGATGTCGTAGCTCTATGGTATTTGAATTTGAAAATAGTTGTTATTTTTTGACAAGAGAAAAACAAAGGTTGATCGTGGTCCCGTCGAAACTGATGTGTATTTAAATTTTTTGTACAAATTGTGTTATAAGTTGTTGCTGAGGCCCACCATTTTATTCTGTGGTAAGTAATTTGTATAAGGAAACCGCTTTGCGTGTATTTTTGGTACTGCGGCGGACTACATTTTTATATCTCCGTAGGGTTTCATCCAGCCCCTGCGAGGGAGACGTCCCCGAAGTTTTACCTGATAAAGGATTAATCCTGGGATGGAGCAGTGCTGATCACCAGCCAGTCCTTTCTACTGCCCGCCCAGCTGCTCGCCATAAGGGAAGTGAATTTATTTTATCTTTTATCCCAAGCGACTCTCTGACTCTCTGACCTTTCTGCCGACCTAGAAGATTTCCTGTTTCCAGTTTCTAACCTTTAGTTATTTATTTTAAATTTTAAGATGTGTTTTGTATCTGATACATACATATTTTGTTAAAAGATAGGGTAATTCAGATCAAACTGAAATTTTAAACTTAGTAACTTATTTAAGTACCGAAGGGACGGTGACGATCGTTGCCTGCCGGCATACTATAAAATAACCATTTTATATACAAATAAAATTGTAACCTTAAATTTATTTCCGTAAATTCTCCATAAATATATTAGGTCATTGTTTTTAATTGTCTACACGGTCAACCAATCTAATCACACCTTTTTTTATACTCATATTGTTTCTTGTTCCTTCTTTTTAGAAAAAAAAATCATAAAATATATATATTCTAATTTACCCCATAATATTTTTTTCTTCAAACTCCATTTAGGCCTGAACCTCTAAATCGTACGTATCGTATGTGGCAAATTCCGTGAGGGTTTTTATCCCCAGTTCCCATTATTTTTGTCACAATACCTATACGTTAAGTTAAGTAGAACACAATGCTTGTTTAGCTAAGTGACGTCATTCTAAATCCTAAAATAATATTTTTTTTGCGTTAAGTTTGGTAAGTTTTTAATATAAAATTATATATTTTTTTTAACTAGTGTGTACAATAAAGAGTATTTATCTTATCTTATCCAATACAGCGGATTCCCAAAGATGGCGGACCAGTTTTTTTTTTTATGCACCCCCATGATATGGGTATTATATGAAAGTGTTTGCTAAAAAGAATACGAAATAATTAAAATTATTTTCAAAGTAAAGCTTGTACCCAAAAGTTTCTAAGTTTTTCGATTTTTTTTAAAGGATTTTTGTATGAACTCAGGACTGATCTAGTCTCGATCTGGGATATGCGTAAATCACAACCGATATTTGGACAGGCAACGTCTGTCGGCTCAGCTAGTTTTAAATAGTAAAAATCGGCCAAGTGCGAGTCGGACTCTCACACGAAGGCTCGTATACCATCGTACAAGAAAAAAAACCCTTTTTTTTAATTACATTATTTGTCATAGCGGCAATAGAAATACACACTCTGTGTAAATTGAACTGTCTACATTTTCTTTACAATTGGTAAGCCCCTGGTATCATCTCACCTGATCGTAAGTGACGATGATGCCGAAGATATAAGAATGTTTACCAAGATTCCCCAACGCAATGAAAGTCACTTTTACGAAGTAATTTTAACCGCTATCGTGGCGTATTGGTTAGTCCATTCGCTTCACACCAGGAGGTCGCGGGTTCGATTCCCAGCTGGGTCAACTTTGTCAGACTCGGTTTGGTTGGTGGTAGGGCATTTTCATAGCCCGCCTGGCTAGCTACCACCATCTTATCTAAGTCTTGCCGCCAAACATCAGTGTTAACAGCATTGATGTGTTCCGGTTTGAAGTTTTGTTGGGGAATCTTGGTAAGCCCGCTTCCATCTTCGGCATCATGTAACTTACCACCAGGTGAGATGATGCCAAGGGCTTACCAATTGTGAATAAAAAAAAGAAAAAAAAAGCCAGAACACATCAGTGTTGGTAAAACTGATGTTTGACGGAAAGACTTAAGATGGTGGTAGCTAGCCAGGTGGGCTTAGAAAATTCCCTACCAGTTACCACTAATCAAACCGAGTCTTACAAGATTACCGACCCCACCGGGAATTAAACCCGCGACCTCCAGGTGTGAAGCGAACGGACTAACCATAACGCCACGGAGGTGGTTTACTTTTATTACGGTTCATGAAATACAGCCCGCTGATGGAACAAACAAAAATCACGATTTTTGTATGGGGTATTTTTAAATAATTGTTGTTATAGCGGTAATAGGCAACACACTATGCAAAACATTCAACTTTCTACTTAAATACTGTTGATTAAAGACAGCCAGACAGATAGAACAAGAAAATCACAATTATTGTATGGGATATTTTTTATTTTTTATTGTTATAGCGGTAATAGGCAACACACTATGCAAAAGTTTCAACTTTCTACTTAAATACTGTTAATTAAAGACAGCCAGACAGATAGAATAAGAAAATCACGATTCTTGTATGGAGTATTTTTTATTATTTGCTGTTATAGCGGCAATATGAAACATACTCTGTGAAATTTTCAACTTTCTACTTAATACGGTTCAGGTAGGACAGCCAGACAGACAGAACAAACGAAAATCACGATTCTTGTATGGGGTATTTTTTATTATTTGTTGTTATAGCGGCAATATGAAACGTACTCTGTGAAATTTTCAACTTTCTACTTAATACGGTTCAGGTAGGACAGCCATACAGACAGAACAAACGAAAATCACGATTCTTGTATGGGGTATTTTTTATTATTTGTTGTTATAGCGGCAATATAAAACGTACTCTGTGAAATTTTCAACTTTCTACTTAATACGGTTCAGGTAGGACAGCCATACAGACAGAACAAACGAAAATCACGATTCTTGTATGGGGTATTTTTTTATTATTTGTTGTTATAGCGGCAATAGGCAACATAATCTGTGAAAGTTTCAACTTTCTTCTAATATGGTTCAGGTAGGACAGCCAGACAGACAGAACAAACGAAAATCACGATTCTTGTATGGGGTATTTTTTATTATTTGCTGTTATAGCGGCAATATGAAACATAATCTGTGAAATTTTCAACTTTTTACTTAATACGGTTCAGGTAGGACAGCCAGACAGACAGAACAAACGAAAATCACGATTCTTGTATGGGGTATTTTTTATTTTTTATTGTTATAGCGGTAATAGGCAACACACTATGCAAAAGTTTCAACTTTCTACTTAAATACTGTTGATTAAAGACAGCCAGACAGATAGAACAAAAAAATCACGATTCTTGTATGGGGTATTTTGTTTAATTATTTACTGTTATAGCGGCAATAGGCAACATAATCTGTGAAAGTTTCAACTTTCTACTAATACGGTTCAGGAAAGACAGCCAGACAAACAGAACATACGAAAATAACGATTCTTGTATGGGGTATTTTTTTATTGTTAGTTGTTATAGCGGCCATAGGCAACATACTCTGTGAAAGTTTTATCTTTTTATTTAATACGGTTCATGAAAGACAGTCAGACAGATAGAACAAACAAAAATCATGATTCTTGTATGGGGTATTTTTTATTATTTGTAACATACTCTGTGCAAGTTTCAATTTTTTACTTAACCCTGCTGCAGTGGTCGCGACCCAAAAGTCTCTTGAGTGGTCGCGTGGATTACATATTATGTATGCCAAAATTGTTTTAAATTTATTCGATAAAATTTATTTATATTATAATTTTTCTATTGAAAAATGGCAAGTACCGTTATCTAAAATTAAATTATAATAAGAAACCAAACAGAACAATTAACAGTTTTGTCAAAATAAACCAAAACACAATTTTTTTATAAATCGTCTTTGGAAATTTACTTTGGATAATATGAGACCTTAATACGCGTTAACGCTTATTGCGAAAACAAATCAACTATTGTTTTCTTAACAGGAACTACATACATATTTAGAATAAACAGAGCGAGGGTGGGGATTGTCATACTTAAAGTACACGGAGTCCTGTGTAACACACTTGAACTGTTTACGAATAATTTTATTTTTAATTACCGTGGATTACATATGTAATTCGCGCGACCTCTGCAGGGTTAATACGGTTCAGGAAAGACAGCCAGACAGACATAACAAACGAAAATCACGTTTTGATGTATGGGGTATTTTTATTAGGGACATTTAAAGTTGCACATCAAACAACTAATCACATATCAACTTATTTTCATCATTTATTATCATTAATGACAGTCATATCAAAAATACTGATTGTATATAAAAATCTCTATCCTTCTTAACTGGACTAGAGTTAAGCAAGCGAGGCGAGCGATAATAGGTGCGGTTAGGTTTGATTGATTATACTGCCGAGGAGCCTCGCGAAGGGTGGCGGTAAGTTACGAAATAAAAACAAATAATCACTCAGTAAAATAGTTTTGCTTAAACCAGATAAACGCTATACTTTTATGTAAATAGCAGTGTTGACTTGTTTAATTGTTGTTTAGTACTACTAATATTATAAAAGTAAAGTAAAGTAAAAAATGTTTATTTGCAGAAAGAACACAATACAATTTTTTTTTAAACAATAACCCCACACTAGGCAACTTGCCGGTAATTGATTTAGTACGATTTCCAGATTACAAAAAAATGCGGCTGAATTATGTGGTTAAACATGGTAAAGTAAATTATTGTTCGACACGTAACAAAAGGAAACAAGTTAAAGTAAGTATAAAAGCTTAAATTAAACACAATAATATTAATAAAATAGATCGGGAAAAATATCATGCATAAAATTTTGTTATAATGACTAAATAATTAGTTGAGTATCTCTGCAGAAATATGTGAGCATGATTTCGTGTTTGTATGTGAGTGTAGGTGTGCTAAAGTGTATGTGTGTGTGTGTGGGTGTGTGTGTGTGTGTTGTGTGTGTGTGTGTGTGTGTGAGTTGTGTGTGTGTGTGTGTGTGTATGTGTGTGTGTTTTAGCAGACTATTCTGAACAAACTCTCCACCTCGTGAAATGTTAGTTTTAGTAAGAGCTTTTGAAGTTTAATCTTTATTTCGCGGACTGAGTCATCTTTAACATTCAAAATATCAGCAACTCTATTGTATATATAAGGGAACATAAACAGACTAAAGCGTTGTGCAAAAGTTGTCCAAGTTGTCCAGTTGTTGTTTATAAATGTGAAAGTTTGTATGTATGAATATTTGTTACTGTTTCACGCAAGAACTACTGTTGGTTTCTGGCTGAAATTTGGTAGATAAACAGATTAGGATGTAACATACAGGCTACTTTTTCCCACGCTAGCGAGCCGCAAGCACTGCACACCCTCGAAAACAGTTCTAGAATCCATGTTTACGCGAGCGAAGACGCTGGCAAATCTAGTTAATAATGTTTTGAGGAAACTGTTTTGCTGTGCAGTCAGTAACTTTGATTGGAATTGGGATTTTTGGTTATACAAAAAGTAGTTTTTTTTATTTGAATTTAAATATGTACTCATTAGTACATTGGCCGTCCTGATGAGTCCAGATGATGTCCAATGAGTTTTTCAAAAACTTACGTACATACTTACCGATTGCTTTAACGGTGAAGGAAAACATCGTGAGGAAACCTGCACACGCCTGCGAAGAAACTCGAAGGTTGTGTGTGAAGTCGACTAACCCGCGCTGGGCCCGCGTGGTCGACTAAGGCCTAATCGCCCTGATTCAGGGTAGCCTCGAGCCCCTCGGTGGGGACGTATATGAGCTGTAATGATGAAATATGTACTACCCTTTTTGTTATAATTATTTGTTGTTATAGCGACAATAACACGGTGAAAATTTCAACTGCATCATTGTTACGGTTCATACAATACAAGTATGAACTGAAATACAGTCCGCTGATAGACAGATTATTGCAATTTGCGCGTAACTCAAAGGTGACTGACTGACTGGCATAGTGATCTATCAACGTACAGCCCAAACCACTGGACGGATCGGGCTGAAATTTGGCATGCAGGTAGATGTTATGACGTAGGCATCCGCTAAGAAAGGATTTTGGGAAATTCTCACGGGAACCGCAAAAATCGGGATCTTCGCGGGCGAAGCTGCGGGCATCCACCAGTACTGTGCTATTACCATCAGGTGAGATGTAGTCAAACGCACTCAAATTTTTAATAATAAAAAACCGGCCAAGTGCGTGTCGGGCCACGCGCAATGTAGGGTTCCGTAGTTGCCATCATCGCGTCCATATCTAATTTTCAAATTTCCAAATACAGCGGTTTAGTTGTTAGGGGGTGGGAACATTCGACTCCAACAAAATGTAGCACTTTCAAGCCTATTTTTTCGAAAACGGAACCCTAAATTATAAAATGGTTTGAAAAGACTGACAACTAATTTTTAAGCTCTAAACAACCATACCCCCCCCCCCACATGACTAGGTTTGACGAGAAAAAAAAAACATCCCCACTTCCCTTAAAAAGTTTTTTACAGTTCTCTTCGCGTTTATACATATATATATCTTTGCCAAATTTCAGCTCTTAACTACTAATAGTCCAGGAGCTAGGCCGCGGACAGATAGACGGACAGACAGACATGACGACACTATAAGGGTTCCTTGTTGTACTACGGAACCCTAAAAAAGATGGATGGACAGCGGAGGTACGCTAATACTAATATAATTATATACTGTGGCGGAGGCTTAAAAATGGTTTATTATTCTTTGGTAATAGGGTGCCGTTGGCACCCTGAGTGTACGGAACCCTAAAAATGTATTCATAAAGTGACAGAAAGGACAACAAATCACATCTAAAGCCAGCCCCAAGTCTAACTAGGTCAAGTTCGGCACTTACCACAAGGCAGCCAAAGGGACCAAATTTTTTAATAAGAAAAAAAACCGGGTAAGTGCGAGTCGGACCCGCGCACGAAGGGTTCCGAACCATTATCTATAAAAAGCACGTATGTCGTATGGGTGCCCCTCTTAAATATTAATTTTATTTTGTATATTTATCTATTTTTAAAGAGAATAATACATCTCAATATTTTGTGAATATTTCAAGCGACACCTGTTGCCGTTATCAATATCGAGCAAAAACGAGAAAAAAAATCACGTTTACTGTGTGGGAGCCCTCCTTAAATATTTGTTTTGTTTTAGTTTAATTATTTATTTTTAAACTGAATATACAACGAAATATTCTGTGAATATTTCAAGCGTCTACCTGTTGACGTTATCGAGCAAAAACGAGAAAAGAAACACGATTGTTATATGGGAGCCCCCTTAAAAAAATATTTTATTCTGTTTTTTAGTATTTGTTGTTATAGCGGCTACAGGAATACATCATCTGTGAAAATTTCAACTGTCTAGCTATCATGGTCCATGAAATACAGCCTGGTGACAGACGGACGGACAGTGAAGTCTCAGTAATAGGGTCCCGTTTTTACCCTTTAGGTACCGAACCCCAAAAAAGGAGATAATGAGTCCTTTTACTTTAATGGTCACCCAAAGCGCAATGCATAGGAGCGTGCTATGCTCGGAGTTTCTCTGAAAAATGAAAAAAAAAACGCTTAACCTGTGCCTATCTCTATGTTTTCATTTTATTGTTAATATGTGTATTATTTTTTTGGTGGTTGTCTGAAAATGACGTTTCAATTGAGTAACTTTCTCAAATTTTGAAGGCTCCTACATCCTACTATAATTATTACAATATGGGAAAAAAACAAAACATTAGGGACATGGCCATGGTAGATATAAGTTTGATGAAAAAAACATTATTGCTCTATTGTCATTATCCAGGGAGGAAACAGGGGACTCCGTTTGTATGGAAAAAATGGCGCCCACGTTTCCTCTTAAGCAGATGGCTATCATTTTTACCCGACTGTCAAAAAGGAGTCTTAAGGTTTTTGGGTGTATGTAGTATGTATGTATGTCTGTTTCTTTAGCTGAGCCTGTATCCTAAACGACTTAATGGATTTTGGAGAGCGAGGTGTCATTAAAATCATCTTGATTTCGTAAGGGACATACTTTTTTCCCTAATTCCTAAAAAGAGTTGTATTTTTTTTGTGCAGTCGAGTTGTAATTTTTTGATGTGTAACATCTTTGCTCTCGCTTTCCTACAATTTGTGGGAGTGATTTCGTGAAATGGGACGGAAATGTGTCCCAGGGAGTCGCGTTTTTTCAGGCTTTAAAAGCGCGGCAAAGGCAAAGGTCTCTATGACCATACAGCCTAGTCTGCCGTGTATCTTTGCCGTCCTTTTATAAAGTATTTTGTCACATGTTACACATCATATGCGAGTACTGTAGGTCTCGCTCGAATTTTTTTATATTTATTAGGTTATTTATTTAACTAATTGAGCTAAGTAGAGCGTCGGTGGCGTAACAGATAGGGCCACCGCCTCCCGACCGGGAGGTCGTGGTTCGAATCCTGCCACGTACCAATGTGATTTCGAATTTAGATTTCATATATACGTTTATCCGACGCTCTTACGGTGAAGGAAAACATCGTGAGGAAACCTGCACACGCCTGCGGAGAAACTCGCAGGTTGTGTGTGAAGTCGACCAACCCGCACTGGGTCAGCGTGGTCGACTAATGCCCGATCGCCCTAATTCAGGGTAGGCTTGAGCCCCTCGATGGGGACGTATATGAGCTGATATGATGATTTAACTAATTAGTCACCCATCACCAGGAGTCAAACCTGCAACCCCAGGTAGGGAGGTGAGTAAATAGGGTACTTACAGGAGGCTAACTCCTGCAGCTGCTGGAATTCTGCTGGCGAGAGTTTGTCCCATTGGAAGCTGCTAGGCGCCGGGTCGGGCA
The DNA here is from genome assembly GCA_947284805.1 of Coleophora flavipennella. Taxonomy (NCBI): domain Eukaryota; kingdom Metazoa; phylum Arthropoda; class Insecta; order Lepidoptera; family Coleophoridae; genus Coleophora; species Coleophora flavipennella. The sequence goes on along the minus strand of OX369262.1, from coordinate 5,298,453 downwards.
TCTCCACCTGAGACAAAAGAGGTTATGGTTTAACACATCGCTCGTTATCAGATCAAAACGTCCCCCTGCTGTGGCATGGGTCTTTCTCCATACTCCACAGTTGTGTCACACCCTGGACACTTCATACAAGCGGGCCAGAAATTACATTTAAAAAAAGGAATGACGGAACATACAAAATGGCGCCGAAATCCTATACTTTCAACAAACAAACTGTAACCAATCTGTATCAATCTGGATGACGAGGGGGTGAGGTCGCAATCTAGAGAGCGGCAGGGAGTGTCCACATTGTATGTTAGTACTAATATATATACTTTTCTTGGGTTAAGACCAGATCGGTGGAGGTTGTAAGGCTGTGACGAACATCTAAAGGTCCCTGGTTGGTTTCGGCACCATTTTCGGTAAAGAAATAAGCAGCGTCTCCATTTTTAAGGTTCCGAAGTTAACGAGGAACCCTATTACAGTTTTGCCAAGCCTGTCTGTCCGTCTGTCCGCGCCTTAGTTCAAAGACTATTATTATTATACTACTAGCTGTCCCGGCGAACTTCATACCGCCTTACATTACATTACACCGCCCTGCCCTACCCCACACTACCCTACACTACACTACACTACCCTACCCTACCCTACACTACCCTACCCTACCCTACATACACTACACTACACTACCCTACCCTACACTACACTACACTACCCTACCCTACACTACACTACCCTACCCTACACTACTCTACCCTACCCTACCCTACCCTACCCTACACTACCCTAGCCTACACTACCCTACCCTACCCTATCCTATCTCTCAAGTTGGATCGAACTGCACATGGTGTGCGAATTTTATTATAATCGGTTAAGTGGTTTAGGAGTCCATTGAGGACAAACATTGTGACACGAGATTTATATATATTAAGAAGATAAGATTATTAGAAAGTTATTATTTGGTATGGGTATACATATTAATCGCGCGGACAAAGAGGTACAGTAAAATCGTGAAAAAAAATATTATTAGAGGACTTCCCCTACATGTAAAGAGGGGATGAGTTTTTTTGAGGTACCCTATCGTATGGGGTATCTTTTAATAGGTCTTTCAAAACTACTAAGGGTTTGGTATACCATTTGTCGATTCGGGGATCGGTTTGTGAAATCATCATCATCATCATCATCATCTTCCGAGCCTTATTAATCCCAACTATTTGGGGTCGGCTTTAAATGTTTTTTGTCGCCATTCCGGCCTCATACTGGTCAACTCCTGCGTCACTCCACACTCCTCCATATTTTTCTTCACTCCATCCAATATTATTATTATATTAAGCTTTAAAGGGGTAAATTTTTGCTATTGTCAAGTATGTTTGTGCCCCCCCCCCCCCCCTATACCGTCTACCAGCTAAACCACTGTTTAAGGAAATCTGATTTTTTTTAAATACATAGTAGGACATATTATATTATAATCAATTTAAAAAAAAAAACTATCATGATAAAGTTTTTTAGTTTAGGAGTATTAGTAGACCAACTTAAAGAGTGCATTTGGATTTGAAAATAGTTCAAAGATAATTTGATGAATTCATAATGCGACCAAGTATACTTATAAGTAACTAGCTTTTTCCCGCGGCTTCGCCCGCGTGGACATCGTTTTTATGACTGTCTTTAAGGGTGATTAGTAAATTATGTCGTTTCCCACCTACTCAACCATCTCTGTGCAAAAAATCACAACAATCGAGTATTTTTTTAGTTCCCTTAGGAACTACACCAGATTATGCTATTTTCCCGGGATAAAAAGTAGTCTATGTCCTTCCCCGTGACACAGGCTACCTTCATGCCAAATTTTATAAAGAATGGTCAAGGCGTTGAAGCGTGAAAAGGTAACAAACAAACAAATTGCAATGTTAAAGAAAAAAGTATATTTTCAGTTCCCTCAGGAACTATGTAGGACTATGCTATTTTCACGGGATAAAAAGTAGCCTATGTCCTTCCCCGTGACACAGGTTACCTGCATGCCAAATTTCATCAAGATTCGTTAAGTTGTTGAAGCGTGAAAAGGTAACAAACAAACACATTTTCACATTAGTAAGGATAATAATAACAGCATATTATAATATTATCTTATCCTTTATTTGGCATGAGTTCGCATTTAAACATCATAAGTGGAGTCTAAATTTTTCCATTCAATATTATAAGGCCATAAAATATATTTCTTCTCATTCATAACCATTATCCCTCTCCACATACTGGCAACACCATCTTCGCAAAATATTCGGATAAAAGGCTCACTTATCTTGCGTTTCATATCGTAGGGCGGGCCCTATCTCAGACAGCATAAATAAGCGTCGATTCACGTCAAAACCTACGATGATGGATGAAATAAATAATATAGGTATTTAAAGTGTTTCTGTGTTGTTTGCGTCTTTCAAAATTTTATGATTTTGATTTTAGAATAAGCAAAAAGGGAACTGGCTAGACTGGGTGTGTTACCCTACCCGGGTAGCACAGACATTAATATATATTTTTTAAAACCTTTAAACTTTTAGATACACGCTCTAATTTGATTTAAAAAAAAAATATTATTTCGTGTTCTTCTCAACAAACTTTCATTTGATACCCATATAATGGGGGTGAATAAAAAATAACTAGTCAGCCATCTTTTGGGAGTACGGATATATTGGATTTATAATGACGTCACTTAGCTAACCATGCAATGTTCTCCAAATTTAACGTGTATGCTAAATTTCAGCTCAATCGGAAACCGGGTAGTGGAAAATTTAACCTAACTAGGGAGTGTCTATACTGTATGTTATTACTAATATAATATTATATGGGGTGACTTTTAATTAGTTCTTGATAGTAAAGGATATGAATGTACTAGTGATTACAAACAACTTTTCCAAAGAAACTATATGTCAAATATGGAAAAAAAATTTTGGTCCATCATACATTTTTGCCGTTTTGATAACTTATTATGTATCGAGGACAAATTTTTGGAGTTTACTCCTTAAGAATCTATTTTTATTTAAGGCGCCCGGTATGAAAAAAATATGATGAGTAAAATCTAGTGATCGCGTTACGTTTTTCGCGCGCAACCTATTGTGCGCACCTTTCACTTCCAGTCGGATTGGCTCAATCTAAGATGACGTCCCAATACAGTAATCAGATCTGTCATTGTTGCAGTCTTACGATTTTTGATCTGTTTAAATAACATTTTAAAATATTATCGTGAAAATTTGTGATATTTTACAATCTCCATCGTATAATTTGGTCCATCATAGATGTCAATTTTGTGAAAGCAGAGAGTAGAAACTTGCCCAAAGTGGACGAAATCATGGTTGGAATGTTCTTCAAAAATAATAATTTTATTCTGCAGAGCTGAAAAATGTAAAAACAGTAATGTATAAGTACTTAAAAATAATATAACACTACCTACGTAAGTAACCTTAATCCTGCGAAGGCGAAATAATAGTATTTCTTTCATTAGTAGTTTTTTGGTTATAAATAATAAATTTTGTTTACAGAAAGTAATTAGTTTGCATTTTCAGGGCTGCACGAGAATCTTATGGTGACGATGCTATTGGGTACGTGAAACTACGTCGTGGATCAGAACTTTGCACACTCAATTGCAAGATCTGCCCCGAGCACAAAGTGAGGGCTAGTTCATACAAAGTCACTATGGTGATAGACGAGACTAAAGGTGAAATCGTCAGTTGCTAGTACTTGGACTGTGCAGCTTCAGCTGGTGGTTGTAAGCATGCAGTGGCATTTTAAATGTGGACCCATCGTCGCAGTGAAGAACCTTTCTGCACCGAGGTTGAATGTTACTGGAAAAAACCTATCCTCTCGAGAGTAGGGACTACTATGAAATACGTCACTGTAGATCAAATTTGCAAAAAAACAGCTCCACATCAAGAAATCAGCACAGACCTTTTTCACAAGTTTCTTCAAGAATCATAAAAGAAGAAATTATGAATTGTGAACAAACGACTCTAAACACAGTGATTTTCAACAGTTTTCACTTCATTATTAACTTATTCAAGCGAGTGATGATATAAAGAACGATGTCAAAAAATTACTAGAAACATAACAAGAGAAAAGTCAACTCGAAACCAATGTAAGAGCCCTTTATGGTATGACCTAAGATATGCTCGTATAACCGCATCCAAAGCAGATGAGGTTAGTCGCTGCGAAATACCAGATGGATCATTAGTAGCTGCGACCATGGGAGCTAAAACACCTGACACATCAGCTATGAAAAGAGGCCGAAAATTGGAATCATCAGTTATAAAAACTGTGCAGAGTAAACTTTAAACCTGGGCCCTTGCTTTTTATTTTATATGTCAATGACATGAGTTTAAGTTTTAACACTTCGAATCATATTATTTACGCAGATGAAACCAAAATTTATAGGGTAATAACCTCTGAACCAGACTGCCAAGACTTACAAAACGACCTGCACCGCTTCTACGAGTACTGTAAAACTAACGACCTTTTCTTAAATCTTGGTAAGTGTTTTGTAATCAGCTTCTCGCGTAAAGCCACAAGTATTCAATGTAATTATAATATAGGTGGCAAACAGATAAATAGGGAGAATTGCATTAGAGATTTAGGGATAACTCTCGACTCGAAACTAAATTACAGTCTGCATATAGATAACATAATATGCACTAGGGCATATAAAAGTCTTGGCATGATTTTGCGTATTGGTAAGCCCTTTAGGCGTCCTTTCACATATAAAATACTTTATTCATCTTATGTTAGAAGTATACTAGAATTTGGTAGCGTTATATGGAACCCTCAATATCAACTGCATAAAGACCGTTTAGAGAGAATACAAAACATATTTCTCAAATCATTATGCTATAGAACTGGTATTTATTTTGAAAAAACAATTGAATCTGCACGGTTTTTGATGTGTAACATCTTTGCTCTCGCTTTCCTGCAATTTGTGGGAGTGATTTCGTGAAATGGGACGGAAATGTGTAACATGGGACGGAAATGTGTAACAGGAAGTCGCGAAAGCGCGCGCTATTCGATCTGACGAATGAGCTTTGCTCTCGCTTTCCTGCAATTTGTGGGAGTGATTTCGTGAAATGGGACGGAAATGTGTAACAATGGACGGAAATGTGTAACAGGAAGTCGCGAAAGCGCGGAATTCTACTTTACGAGAGTCCGACTCGCACTTGGTCGGTTTTTTTCGTTACTGTCAGATCCGCCACCCACAATATCGTCATCAAATCTATCTAAGTATTTTGTCACATGTTACACATCATATGCGAGTACTGTAGGTCTCGCTCGTTTTTTCAATTTACTATCATTAAATAACAGAAGATTATATCTAGATGTTATTCTCTTTTATAAAATACTTGTAAAATTAGTAAAGTGTCCTAATTTAATAGAAAAGATTCTATTTAAAATTCCGCAACCCTCCTTTCGACAGCGTGAGCTTTTCCATATCAGCTTTGCCCGCACAAATTATACTCAACACAGGTTTTTTAGACGAGTTCCAAAATTATATAATAATTTATTTCAAGACATAATATACCCTTTTTGTAATTCAATACAACCCTTCAAAAATTTAACTTTGAGTAAGTTAAAGTAATTTATGTAGCCCCCTTTAATACTAAAAATTAATGTAAGAATTGTGTTTTCATATTACATGTAGCGAAAAAATGTGTTGACATATTATATTATTATTTAAAAATAACAACTATAACAGAGATTTGTTACCATAGATGGGTTATGCACTAACAAACCACATTTGAAAATCGAAGCCATTTAGACACACATTATAATAGGTACCTACCGAATGCTACTATGAAAAGAGATACCAATTGGCATCTTTTTTTGCTTCACTTTTAGGATATAACCTATCTATGCACTAACAAACCACATTTGAAAATCGAAGCCATTTAGACACACATTATAAAAGGTACCTACCGAATGCTACTATGAAAAGAGATGCCAATTGGCATCTTTTTTTTGCTTCACTTTTAGGACGCATATAACCTATCTACCTCCCCTTAAATATAGCATATCTCTGAACTATAACATATTATTGTGCTCAAATGTTACATACTTTGCGCGAGAGGCCTACCTGTTAACATCGTTTTTGATATCGTTAACTATAATTTTAAATTTATTGTGCAAATTAGTCAATTTTCAATTGGAAAGTATTTAAAAAAGTTATATTGTGTATTAATATGTAAAATTTTATAATAAAATGTGCTAAATATCTCGTGTGTGAAGTACAAAATTCAATAAACCAAAATAAATAACGGTCTTGAACGGATCAGCTGTGCTGTGCGTGGTATCGCGAAGAGTCAGATGTGTACACAATTCTCACGGTTATGATTAGTGCGTTCGGGCCAAAACTGCCTGCATGCGTTGCGAACTTGCGAGTGATTCATTACAGTTCCACGGCGATCGTTGCGTCATAGAATAACAAAAGAGACTCATAGTGGTATTTTGCCTATTTGTATTTTGTCTCATAGAGAGTGAAGATACCGATCCGAAGTAACAGTAATCATTCATTATTATTTTTTTAATCCTTATTGATATTCACGACTTATGAGATGGCGCTCTGTTCTAAATGTGATAAGAAAATACTTAAAAAAGAGCTTTTAAAATGTTCATCTTGTTCAAATACATACCATGCAGATTGCTCGGGGCACCCCAGGAAGCTCTTTGATATTATGACTAATGCCCGGAAGTTGTCATGGAAATGTATTCCTTGTAAAACTTCAAAAACACTACCCGAAAATACTTGTGTTAAAAAAACAAGGAACCTGACTCCCAAAGCCATTAACTCTGCTCCAACTGCAGTACTCACTTCAAAGATGTGTAATAATGATTCTTTTTGTTGCCCTGTACTGCAATTAGGTGAAAAGACTGGAACCTTAGTGGAGAAATTGGAATGCCAGAATAACATTATATTGGCTCCCCAAGACACTAAATCTATGACAATGGAATTAAGTAAAAGTCAATCAGATTTTACTATAAATATTCCAACTAGTAACTCTTATGAGTCGCTGATGGTTGAAGAGGAAGAGAAGGACATGATAATTACTGCATCGTGCTCTAATCACTCATGTAAAAGCGTCTCTGTGGAGTCTAATGCCCCAGAAGATAAAGAAGAACAAACGCAAATCAGTAACTTTGTAACACAACGTAGAAAGAGACAATACATAACGAGTAATTCGCTTGACGAAACACAAATGTATGCACAAATAACACACCAGAGTTTACCGGACGTGATAATAGATGGTGATGAAGTAAATGATCTCAAGGAAGAAATATTAACGTTAAAAATGAAATTGCTATCTGCAGATGAGGCCATTGATGAGTTATGTCTTGAAAATAATGCGCTTAAAAAGAAGATACAACTGCAAGAGCACACGATAAGATTGTACAAGTCAGTGGGCATGAATGGATCATCAACACCAAGTACTTTTCTTTCTCCTAAGTACAAACATGTTAAAACTCGACTGGTTACATCTGATTCTACGTTAGGTTTCCCAACAAGTACCAGCAAGCAAAGAGAACAAAAAAATAAGCCACATTCTAAGACAAATCTTTCTGAAAACAGCTTTGACAACAATCGCCATAACATAGCATCCTCCTCACCTAAGTTTCTCCAGGATTCTGCTAATCATGCGTCAGTAGTTTTGCATTCCAGACAAAATGAACAGCGAACCAAGCAATTAACGTCAGAATTGGAAAAGGGTGACAAAAAAAACCATGGAGAACCAAATGAAAATCAAAATCACTGTCATCGTGTCATGATTTGTGCGGATGAAAATGGAAGGTACCTTAGAAATATACTGCAGCGGTTGCTGGGAGATCGCTTCAGAGTAACTGCTGTGCTGAAACCCTATGCAGGTATAGATAATATCTTAGAAACGTGTTGTAAAGACTGTAGTGATTTTACTTACAGAGACTATATAATTATATTGGGTGGTAATGTTAATCATACTCCCGCACTATCAATTTTGACAAAACTTTTAACAAATACAAATATTTTTGTAGGTAACAATTTAATTAGTGGTGGCTGTTCATATTTAGATGACTTTGAGGTATTTTACCATTTTAATACGTATAAAATTCATAGGATAGAAACTTGTAGATCAATTTGGAGAGCTATCATTCATAAGCAAACCGAGTCGGAACGTAAAATTTGCACGTTTTTTCGTGACTAGAGTTTCGGAATCGTTGATGCCTACTGTAACTTCATGTAACGAATCTTATAATCAGATGCTAAGAGTTTCAACTTCCACTGATATTTGTGATAGTAATATTGTAACTTGTAACACACTAAATCTTTTGCATCAGAACGTCTGTGGAATTAACACTAAGCATGATCAATTGGAACTTTATCTGGAATGTCTGCAAAAGACACAAGATTATATATGTATAAGCGAGCATTTTCTCAAACAAGACTCGGTCGCTCATTTTGCATTAACTAATTACAATGTTATTACTTTCTATGCCAGAGATAAGAAACTTCGAGGAGGCACTTTGATTCTGGGGCTTAATAGCAGACAATACTCGGAGATAGATTGCAGGAAGTTAGCTACCTCTGAAAGCTTTGAAATATGTGGTATTAAGGATCTTGATACTGATATACATATATTTTGCTGTTATCAAAATGGTAATAAATTTGATTCATTTATGGAGAAAATGGAATTACTACTTCAGAAATATTTTAACAAAAAAGTAGTAATAATGGGGGACTTCAATGTCAACCTATCGAATTTCGGACGCAAGAAAGACGATTTCCTAAACCTATTAAAATGCCATAACTTTCGGACACTGATACAAGCTAGTACATTTATAAGAAATAACTCTGAATCTTGTATTGATAACATACTAACTAACATTCAGACAGATTCTGTTGTGAATGCCTCGGTTGATCATAATGGGCTTGCAGATGGACATGCTGCCATAATGGCAAGTTTAGTGGTAGGAAGCTCCAGTCGTAAAAGGTGGATCGAAGAAGTAGTCTATATGGAGCGTAGAATTTTTAGTAGTACAAACAAACAAAATTTTAGAAAAACCGTTAAAGAAATCGATTGGAAAAGTCTAGGTATAAATGGATTTTTGGCAAAATTTAAATGTGCTTTTAACAATAACTTTTTGAAAAGAAAGAAAAAGGTAAAATCAAAGAATATAGGGGAGGCCAAATGGATAACAAATGGAATTAAAGTATCCAGTGCCATGAAACGCGTTTTATGTAATACGGATAGTTCAAATAATGATATCAGTATACTTACATATAAAAAGGCATATTTGAAAATTTATAGGATGATTCTTAGGGTAGCTAGGAGTATGGCGGTACAAGAGACTATTAATAAGGAAAGGTATAAGGCTAAAGGGGTTTGGAAAGTCGTTAACAACAAGGACGGAAAAAACAGAAATGGTTGTAGTAAGGACATTGTGTTAAAGATAAACGGTAGTATTGTAAACGATCCTCAGGAAGTGGCTAAGGTATTTTCGAAGCATTTTGACCGTAGTCTCTTGCCTTCCTCTGGAAACTGTGCACTTGCTTTAAAGTATTTACGTGAACATACTGAGTGTATTCAGAGAGACATACATTTTGAATTCGTAACTGCTACAGAAATTTTACGTGTTGTAAGAAAAATGAAACTGAAAACTTCGAGTGGGTATGATGACATCCCCATTTCAATTATTAAAGACAATATCGATGTGTTGGATGAGAGTTTGGCCGTTTTTTTCAATCAATGTTTTGAGTACTGTATATTTCCAGATCAACTGAAGATAGCCAAAATATTGCCTGTTTTCAAGAAAAAAAGTAAGCTCGACCCTAGTAATTACAGGCCAATCTCCTTATTGCCAACAATGTCTAAGATCTTTGAAAAACTCATAAAATCTAGATTACTTGCTCATCTGACACTTAATCGCGTTTTAAATACTAGACAATTTGGCTACCAAAAGGGAATTGGAACTTCTGATGCTATTGATGCCTTAGTTAATGACGTAGTAATCAAACTAAATAATAAGCTTAAAGTTGCTGGGGTATTCTTGGACTTGAGTTCAGCTTTTGATATGGTTAATCATAGTATACTATTAAACAAGCTTGAACACTACGGTGTTAGGGGCAGGATCTTGAAGTTACTAGAATCATATCTCAAAAATAGAAAACAGTTTGTAGAGGTTAAATCAATTGATAATAATAGTAAGGAAACAATTAAAACCTCTGAGCTAGTTAATATCACCAGAGGAGTACCGCAGGGTTCCATCTTGGGCCCTATTTTCTTTATAATATTTGTCAACGACTTGGCAAATTATGTCACTACTAAAGTTCCAAATGCCCAATTAGTGTTGTTCGCTGATGACTCAAATGCAATCCTGTCAGGAACTAGTATCAAGGAACTAAATGACAGTGTTAATTCGACTCTAGCAGCTTTCCATAGATGGTTTGAAGCTAATGACCTAATGCTTAATCCACAAAAAACCAATGCAATTTTGTTTAAGTCAACTGCAAGGAGCCGAGATTCTCTTAGATTGATTTTAAATAATGAGTATATAGAGGTGCTGAATTCGGTAAAATTTTTGGGTATACAAATTGACTCATTACTAAATTGGAAACCAGAACTAAATATACTGGAAAGTTCAATTAGCTCGGCTTGTTATGCTTTAAGAAGCCTAAGAGATGTGTTGACGTTGGAACAGTTGAAATCTGTTTACTTTGCCATAATCGAATCAAAGTTGCGTTATAGTATTAAGTATTGGGGAAGTAGCTATAAGTATAATTTGACAAAAGCTTTTACTTTCCAAAAGAGGGCTATAAGAACAATAGCTAGAATTCCTCCGTGGGAATCCTGTAGGGACTATTTTAAAAAATACAAAATATTAACGGTTCCTGGTCTCTATATTCTTGTTCTTTTAGTGGATTTGGTAAAACATAGATTAGTTTTTGAATCTGATGAGATGATGAATTTGCGTATGGTTACTAGGAGAAAGGACTTACACCACGTTATCGAGCCATGTTTAAATGTTGTGAACCATTGTCCACTGTATCAATCCGTGGCATTCTTTAATAGACTTCCGACAGAATTAAAGGTAGAAACTAGGGTTGACATTTTCAAGAAAAAATTAAAATTGGTTTTGTTGGATAAAAATTGTTATTCATTTGATGACTTTTAAAATTGTGACATTGAAATTTTACATTAATTTACTTTATATTTGACATTAAATTTGTTTTATATTTGACATTAAATTTGTTTTTATAAAATGTTAACATGAAATTGAATATTATGTTATTAGATTTAAGTTTTTAAAATTGTTTCGCACACAGATTGTCTGTTTATGAAATAAATGATAATAATAATAATAATATATTATGTACTTAATTAACGAACCTCCAGGTCTACTTAAATGAAATTTTTAAGCTACATTCTATAAATGCGACTGTATGTGTTCTTATATACAAATAAAAAAAAAACAAAGTCAAGCCCTGTTTTGTGCCTGTTTAGACAATCGTACTTAAGTAGTAAACTCCAGTCGTGCGTCGGAGCTGACATACACACTTTTTTTTCTGATTTGAAATATAGTTTTTATGGGAAAGTTGTTTGTAATCACGAGTACATTCATATTCTTTGCTATCAAGAACTAATTAAAAGTCACCTATATACTTTGTTAATACGGTAAGCTAATATAAAACTTGTAATAATAAATTGCTTTACCTACATACCTACCTACATCCAGACAAAAAGATATATTACGCCTCTTATATAAACATAATCGGTACAATCTGAAATTGAAATGCAATTTGCATTTAATCCACGTTTATCCGGTTATGACCGGTTCGGAGCGGTTAAACCGGTTATTTATCAGATGTGTTTTGAGTTGACAGTTCAGAATGGGATTGTTTGTGCCAGGGCCGAACTAAGTAACAAACGATGCCCTCAAGCAGTTCTTTCTAGCTAGGTGGTACTCCTTACTCCGTGACGTGTATAGCATTTCTATCGCTGCATGCAGGTCCTCTCGTGTGATCTGAGCATGATGATGCGCCATAATCACAGATCTTATTTTAATCATCTGTATAGCCTCTGCACAGATTATCCTAACATTGCATCGGCCGACTTGGCTCTGGAGTCTATTCGGAAGAAGAAGCGCAGTCCTCTTGGTTTTGGAAGCATAACCATTTCTGAGGGACATAATATGCCACATCATTAATAATTCACTTTAGCTGTTTTAAATCTACGTGGCACTACAACGTCACTATGCATGGGATGCAGAGAGGGTTCACAAAAAAAAACTAAATCCATCCATAATTCATTCAGAAGTTTCCCTTAAACCTTTCAAGCGCGGAGATCAAAGGAGACCGCCCGCGCTCAAGCGCCGCAATGACTGTAAGCGGCGTGGACACCGAACCGCCAGCTCCGCTTACATTCAAATGGAGCAGTTGTTTTGTATGCAACCTATGAGAACTGATAACTTTAGTTAGCTATTAAAATTTCCTTTCTAACCGTATCTTATTAAAAGCTTTTATGTAACTTGCAATGTATGTATGTATGTATGTTTGTTAAGTCAAATCTTGCAATTGATTTTAGAGCGACTTTCTGGGCTCCAATTTCCGATTGAGCTGAAATTTGGTATCAAGCCGTATTCCCGGTGACAATAGGTCCTTTTGGTATTTTTAAGTCGATCTGATGATGAACTTTGAGGGTGGAATCAAGATCAAAGGATCGTCTTTTATTTTCAATAGAAATCGTAGGAATTACTGTGCTCGCCTTTTTTTAAATTTGGAAACGTGCCGTGAGCATTTGGGCTTTGAACGTAAAAAACTTTTCAAATAAAACTGGCAAGTAGGTACTCTAAAGATTTTAGGTTTTCATCATATCAGCTCATATACGTCCCCACCGAAGGGCTCGAGCCTACCCTGAATTAGGGCGATCGGGCCTTGGTCGACCACGCAGGCCCAGTGCGGGTTGGTCGACTTCACACACAACCTTTGAGTTTTTTCGCAGGCGTGTGCAGGTTTCCTGACGATGTTTTCCTTCATCGTAAGAGCGTCGAATTAACGTACATATGAAATCTAAATTTGAAAACATATTGGTACGTGGCAGGATTCGAACCGGACAGGAGGTAGCGACCCTTGACATTGCGCTACCGAGGATTTAGGTTTTACTTATTAACATTTGTGTGATCTTTAGTAATATTCTAAATGTGAAAATGTGTTTGTTTTTTTTATTTGTTTGTTACCTTTTTACGCTTTAACATATAAAAAAAAATTATGGTTGATTTCGTCAACATTGAAATGAAGCAACAGATTGTTGTGATTTTTTACACAGAGTTGGCTAAGAAGGTGGGAAATGAGAAAGGCTACTAATAAGCATAGCCCGAGACAGTTCCCGAGGGATCTAGAGAAAACTCATTTCCAGGCTCGCGCACGTTGGCGTCGCAACCGAATAACGGATTGATAAGTTTTTTTGCGTTAATAGTTGAGGGTATAGGAAGTGAACAGACTGCTAATAAGAAATTCAGAATAGTCCGATAAAGTTCCTGAGGGATCTGGAGTAAACTCCTGCCTACGCTCACTCACCCTCAAAGACATTCACAAAAACTACGCCCACGCGGGTGAAGCCGCGGGCAAAAGCTAGTTAGAAACAAATGAAACATGATGCGTTTAAAAAAAATCTCACAGATGTTAAATTACCGGAAATAGTATGGCGGAGTATTTTGAAAAAGTTTTGATCATGTCAGCCTGAAAAACAATTCAATGGATTTAGACAAGAAAACTATACTTAGTTGTATTAGTCCCTAGTATTACTGTAAAACTTGTGCAATTATAATTATTTATTATTTTTTTAATTATGCAGCATTTACCAGTACCATATAGTCCTTGGGGCGCGGGATGTTTATTTAATAAATTATTTATTCTATTATATCAGCTCATATACGTCCCCACCGAGGGGCTCGAGCCTACCCTGAATCAGGGCGATTAGGCCTTAGTCGACCACGCGGGCCCAGTGCGGGTTGGTCGACTTCACACACAACCTTCGAGTTTCTTCGCAGGCGTGTGCAGGTTTCCTCACGATGTTTTCCTTCACCGTTAAAGCAATCGGTAATTATATGTACGTAAGTTTTTGAAAAACTCATTGGTACATTGGCCGTCCAGATTTGAACCCGGTACCTCTGGTTAGATGGACCGAGTCGTTACCGGTTGAGCCACCGACGCTTTATTTAATAAATTAATACTAAGAAAGTTACACCAGTAAAATTTACTAAGTCCTTCTAGTACCGCAAATGGCTAATAGATGGCACTGTAAGTTTTTAGAACGCGGTAACGTTACGTTACGCTCGGCCGAGCAACATGGTAGGCGGAGTGGGGGGTGTTAGGTTTTATTTTCGTTACAGAATTTCTTGATTCGGTCGCCGCGCTCAAAGACCGCGATAAAAGCTATTCAATAGCTTAAAAATGAACCTTTAAAAAAACTAAAAACCGACTTCAAAATGAAAACTCAAAATTATGAAATAATATTAAAATATACTAAATACGCGACATTAACCAACAATAACGAAATCAAAGGTGGGTAAGAATTAAATTAGGGAACTTTTTTTTTGAGGTCAGTTTCAGCTAACAATCGAATTTATAAAACATTTGATACGTAAGTAACTGTGTGCTGGTAAGATATTATTTCATAGTTTTGAAGAATTTCGTTTTGAAGACTGTTTTTGTTTTTTTTTAACTTTTTTTTTTTATTGAATGTGAAGAGTGAAGGCAACTAAAGTTGAAGTTGAGATTTTGATGGGGATCGATTGTCTTGCACTAATAGAGTCTAAAACAATAAAATGTAATGGTGTGAGTGTGTGTGTGTATTTTGCTGTGTGTATGTGCGTCCGTCCGGTGCTCTAGCGCCTAAGCTACTAAACGGATTTGGGTAAAATTTGGGTAAGAGCAATATTATTGGTTAGGGTTTATACTAAAAAATTGCTTTTTATTTTTTAACTCAAATAGGCTCTAACGATTTTGATGAAACTCTACGTTACTAAAACTTTATATGGCCTACTACAAGCCGTAGTTGTTATTATTCCAAGAAAAGTCGGAATAAGGCACCTCCCATACAAACCAAATTATTTGTGAATTAAGTATTACTTGCTACTAAGTAACTAAGCGTAATGTTTACTATTGATTTGTGTATGCCCGACTTAGCCAGAAGGCTAAGGGTTTGCGAGAAATTTTGCAGAGTTTGGCTATTTACCATCAGGTTAGGTGCAGTCAAACGCACACAAATTTTTAATAAAAAGAATTTTAAAAAATACGAGTGTACTTTAGACCACACAACTGAAGTAAAACTTCTTTAGCTCCGACTATATGTATGAAAGTAAGTAAAGTAATCTTTTTGTAATATGGAGTGAAACGCAAACTATCGTTTCGAGCCGATCTTCTTTCTTGCGTTTCATAATTAAATTCTCTTTTGATCTTGTTCGTCTATAAAAATAAAATTTAGAAATGATTGCGAGCTTTTGACAAGAGTGAAAACAATTGAGGAGTATTGACCATCGGAATAGCTGGTTTCAGTATAAATATTTTAAAAGTGTTGTGATTCTTCTTGATATTTTCAAGACCTCCTATTTTTAACTGGGGTAAGTGATTTATGCTTAGAGAAAGCTATCCATTTTTATTTAGTGCCGTTGCGAATTAAATTTTTATTCATGGTTGTAGGGTCTTCCGCACGGCCAGAACAAATCGGCATACTACCACTATACCCTGGACTATTGCTTACTACGCCGATCAGCAACTGCCTGCCGCTAACCCAGAGGGAAGTGGAATTTTTGTATATATCTAATTTAAGACCCACTGGAGTTGAGCATTACTGGTGACCAAATAACATTACTGGTGACCATATACCATTACTGGTGATCAAGTATTACGACCTGCCCGCGCCTTTTTGTTGTCGCTAGTCACCAAACATTACTACTGCCCGACAAGATTCTGCTGTCGTCCTCCAAGCACAGCTGCTGGCCTGCGTGTTCTCCTGTCTTCCGTTTACTATAATAATTTTGCGTTTGATTTAAAATTAATTAAGAGTATGGTACACCCAAAGTTTTTACCTACAACGTTATGGTGTAATTCCGACACCTAATAATTAAATTCAATTTACTTTTTTAGGAATTTATTAGATCATTTTATACACCCGGGGGGACGATCGATCGTTACCTAACCCTTTTTTATATTTTAAAATTATGTAATGTGTTGTTTTTATATTTAGGTTATTTCCATGGTCATTCACTCTTTACCCCTTTAGCTTATCCTCTGATTTATATCTTTACCCAAACATTTATAATCTTATAAAATAAAAGTATTCCATATTACCCCAAAATTTATTTTCTTTCCGAAATTCATATTTAGGCAGGGAGTAAAAATTCTACGTATCATGTAGCATCTTATTATATTATTTAACCCGCTTTAAATCAATTATGCTGCAGGATGTATAGACAGTTTATTATCCTATATCCTCTGAAAATTATCAAATCTTTTTTATCTTGTATGTTTTTTTTCACAACCGATATTGTTGGTAAACAAAAATAAATATAGTATGTCTCTTTCTATCTTCAAAATTTATATATCTCCTCAACTTCCGTTCGCCTCGCCCGATCAAACTTCCGTAACGCTCTCGTCACGCATCCACCAGCTTGCTCCCCAGATCAAGCGTGCGTAATAAAGTTTTACTTCAAAAAACTTGGTTAGCGTTTCTGTACTGGCTTCACTATCAACTAAGTGGTACATCATTGCACTTTCTGTACTCTTCGCAGGAAGCCACTAAAGAGAATTTATTCGTTTGAGATGATAAAACTGTGATGGTCACAGATCTACTACAAATAGATTTCTATACCGCGTGGCCACTACAATGCCTCTCGCTTTAACCGTTTTAACCGTTTGTGTTGCCCCTGTCGCACGGCAGGTGTTAGGTTAGGGCGTAGGGAGTGGGTTCTTAAAAGATGCCGTGCGTGTTCAGATAATTTAATGAGTAAAATATAAGATATAAGACCCGAAATGGGTCTTTTAGGGATTACAGCAATAAAATAAATATAAATTAACAATTTGTGATGGTTAGGATGAACGATGATCGGTTTTTTAAATCAAATGTCACATAGTTTGACAGCGCATGCGCGGAAAAGAAGAAATAGATGGAATGAATAGAGATCGAATGAAAGAAGATTATATAACTGCGCACCACGCTACAGTACCGGGGGGGGGCCGGTTGAAAAAAATTATATAACTGCGCACCAACACCCCTTAATATTATTTCCATTAAGTCAGGATAAATTTCAATGATAATATCAACGCGACCTAGCGCCTTTGTAGTAGATCTGACGAAATTTAAGTAATGCTTACGAAAAGCATTTGTACAGCTTTATTTTTCAATAAAGCTCTGCAAAATCAGGGTTCACAAAGAAACCTACAAACATATATTACTTTTATGAAGTAAAATTTAAATTTATTTGGCAGCATTGAAATAAAACTGTCAGATTTTGACAATTAGCCAACAAAAAAGTGGTCATGCCGATAAGGAAAAAAAATAATATCAGTATCTTTTTCGCACTCGTGCCATATCGTAACTATCCTTCTTTTTCTAACAATTTCTTTACTAATCTATTTGTAGTAGATCTGTGGTGATTGTGCTATGGGCGGGTCTTTAAAGGCCCCTTAATCCGGCCTCGTCACGTAGTTATATTGCCATGCCAAGCAAACAGCTGAATCGGGATTTGCCGTCCAAAATCGTTAAGGGCAGAATACATCCTTACAAATATTATAAATATGAATGATTTGTTTATTTTTTTGGTAGACCTTCTTACAAGTTGCAACGGAGCAACGGATTAACGTGATTTTGGCACATATACATGTCGGAGCGTCATTGAAAACACGACCAATACCAGCTCGAGATAAGTTTACATAGATCGTTCAACTTTGTTTGGATCAAACGTCAGGTATTCGTACCTAGGTGAAACCGTTGCTGGCGTGACAATCGCTTCTACTCGTAAGACGATCGTTTGTGGTAGCAAAGATGACGTATTAACGAAAGGCTGTTTGTGATGTGATCAACACTGAGTTGAGAATTTATTAGATCTGTGGAGAAGCCATATTAGCTGGACGTCAGTCTCGGAGCAGACACTTTTTGGCGGAGCGTCGAGCAGAACACAAGAAGTTCCATACGCACGCACACCACAATAAATAAGAATGGTCTATGGTCTTATGTCATTCCCATTGTTGTGTGCGTGCGTATGGTGCGTGCCCACCCCGGGTTAGGTTATGGATGGCCTTGTTGTTCACGTCCTTAACTATTTCGGTATTGGGCGTCGAAATAACAATATATCTAAGTACTCCTCTTTCAATAGTCTTGATCATTCGACAATCGAAATTGTACAAGATGCCTTGGATAACAATGGATGCAAACGCGGTGATCACAGCGATGGCGTGACACGTCCGTTCTGCTCACAGATCACCACTCCTTGTGTTCTGCTCGATCACACCTACTTTTCTTTCCTTTTCCTATGCTTAAACTTCATTTAAATATGTACAGACGGCTACAAAATTACCTGAGACTTCCACGGCAAATTATAAAAGCGGCCTTTTGATTTCCGTCCTCTTAGACTGACAATAGTAAAGTAAAACGTAGCGTAGGTAGACCTCCCACTTGGTGGGCCGATGACCTGGTGAAGGTCGCGGGAAGCCGCTGGATGCGGGCAGCGCAGTACCGGTCGTCGTGGAAATCCTTGGGGGGAGGCCTATGTCCAGCAGTAGCCGTCCGTCGGCTGATATAATGATGATGAGACTGACAATATAGGGCATCGTGAGTAACTATGTTATCTTATCTGTAGCATCGTTCGCTCGCCGCAAGAGGATAGGCAGACTCAGGAAAATTTAAATGTCATTTGCGTAAGATTTACGTTTAATTTTTACCTATCAATTTGTAGTTTTTCAAGCGACTTCCAAAAAGGAGGAGGTTCTCAATTCGTCTGTATGTTTTTTTTTTTTAAGTTTGTTACCTCAGAACTTTTGACTGGGTGAACCGATTTTTATGATTCGTTTTTTATTTGAAAGCTAGTGCTTCCCGTGTGGTCCCATATAAATTTTATCAAAATCGGTGTAGTACTTTAGTAGAAAATTACCAAAAACCAAAAATAATAATGCAAAAATGTACTAATTTGTTCAGATGGAAGTCGGTTTTTTAACGTGTTTAAGGTTTTCAATTATTGCATGCAAACATTAATTTTACGGTATGGGTTTTAGTGAAAATCGTACTGCTTATATAAATAAATCCACATTTTCCTTTGTGGATTATTCTAAGCCATATTTTTATTAATTTTTAACATAAATTTCGTGGGCATTGTGTGATAGAGTTGTTAGAAAAACCTTATATATCCTTATATAACCTTATACACATCGATATTTCATGGAATTACATCTTATCAAGAAGTGACTTATATTTCTAATCAGGTCATTTCGAAAGCCTACATTGATTTCCCAAACGTTTAATCAACAGTATGTCAAAACAACTAAAAACCGGCCAAGTGCGAGTGGGACTCGCGCACGAGTGATGGTTCTTCCTCTACCTGCACACCTCTCCACACAAGTATAACAATGAAACCCATTCATTTCAAACAAAAAATATAAACGCGAGCGATAGAAAAATGCAGTTTTTTTTTCATTCAGTACAGACTTCATAGCGCAAACGTACGACGCAAACTTGGCTGTTTTTTTATTGTTTATTGTTATACTTTAGGTTAAGTGATATATCCAAATAAAGGGATAAATTTAAGGAATAACCCCATAATAATTATTTGTTTCAAATTTTTATGATTTGTTAGTAAATTCCCTACACTACTAAACTATTAAAACGAAGCGGAGAGATTAAAAAGGAATATTTCCAACAAAATCTGCGGTCGTAAAGTGACTTGCCTTTAACGAATTTTGCCAGAATAAACAATACTGCCACTTCATCATCATCATCATCACCGTATCAGCCAAAAACTGTCCACTGCTGGACAAAGGCCTACCCCAAGGATACTGCCTTTAGCACACTATTAATTTACTACTTACAAAGCTTTATCAAAAGCATAACAGCCATTTAAAAAAAAAAAGTTGTATAGCAGCTACCCTTAAATGGCAACGTACAACCTAGCCAGAATTCATCGACAAGACAGAATTCATAAGACCTCGCCGTCTAGCGAGGTCATTGCATACACAAAACAACATAAACATTACGTTTACTCGTTCGCCTGTAGCAAAGAATAAAGACTGAAGGCATCTGGGGGACCATGCACGGGAAGACGTACGGTAGGTAGGCTTTCCACACGGTGGACCGACGACCTGGTGAATATCGCGAAAAGCCATTGGATACGGGCAGCGCAGGACCGGTCGTCGTGGAAATCCTTGGGGGAAGCCTTTGTCCAGCAGTGGACGTCTTTCGGCTGAAATGATGATGAGTAGCAAAGAATAAAGCTATACCTATCAGACTTAATAAAAAAATCCTTCCTACTTAATATTATAAACGCGAAAGTTTGTAAGAATGTATAGATGTATGTTTGTTACTCTTTCACTCAAAAACTACCGAACGGATCTGGCTGAAATTTGGTAGGTAGACAGATTAGGACCTAGATTAACACATAGGCTACTTTTTACACGCTCGTGAGCCACAAGCGCCCTGCGCACTGCGCACCCTTGAGAAGTCATAGAAACGTTATCCACGCGGGTGAAGCCGCGGGAAACAGCCGTTGCAAATAATTTGGGTTTGTATGAGAAGTAGCTTATTCAGATTTTACTTGGAATAATAAACCACGCAGTGTAGTAGGCCCTCGGAGGGATTCTTCCGAGAGTAGGCCTTAAATAAAACCTAAGAGAGGCCATTTTGCCTTGAAGAGGTATGAAATTAACTATTATTGCGGGGTCGACGTACCCTCCAACTACGCCGATGAAGGGTTTACCAATTGTGAATAATAAAAAAGAGAAAAAAAAACGCAAAAAAAAAAGTTAGTTATGGAGGGAGGGGCAGGGTTCTTTTAAAGTAGGCCAATCCACCAAAACTAAATATAATATATTTAAAAAAAAACTGGTTATGGCCAAAGATATGAAAAAAGAAATAAACGTAAAATATGGAATTAGATAGTACGGTATCTATGGATCAGGTTAGGAATGACAATTTCAAAAAAAAACCGGCAATGTGCAAGTTGCACTCGCGTGGAGAGGGTTCCGTACAATGCCAAAGACAAATACAAATATCACATTTGAAATCCTCACAGTAAGACGCGAGTTATTTTATATTATTTTTTTAACTAAAAATTTGAGTGATGGTAACAGCTCACCTGATGGTAAGTGTTGATGCACACGCAAGTTTAAATAGTGCTTATTCACTCTCGTCTTGAAGATTCCTAAATTATACGATTCGGGGAATACAGACGCTGGAAGGGAATTCTACCCCTTGGTCGTTCGCATGATGAACGAAGAAGCAAAACGCTTCTTGCGTAAAAGTGGAACATTGTCGACAAAGGGGTGGAACCGCCCTCCGCGCCTGGTCATCCGATGATGAAATGGAGAGGGGGGAATGAGGTCATGAAGCTCCAAGGCACACTCTCCGAAATGAATCCTGTAGAACACCGATAGACAGGCAACTTTATGATTTTATTTCACTTTAATGGGGAAAGTTGTTCAGTTTCATGGGTAGAAGCACCAGTTAAAATAGTTTCAGCTAATTTTGTTACACCTTGTATATTAATACTAACATACAGTATGGACACTCCCTGCCGCTCTCTACATTGCGACCTCACCCTCTCGTCACCCAGATTAATGCAGATTGGTTATAGTTTGGTTGTCGAACGTATATGATGCTCTAGTTATTGCTTTGAGGTATAGGATTTTGCCGCCATTTTGTTTGTTCCGTCATTCTTTTTTTGAAATGTCATCTCTGGCCCTTTGTATGAAGTGTCCAGGGTGTGATATAGGGCTGTAATGGGAGTTGACCCAGTTTAAATTATCAGCAAAGGTAGGTAAGATTTTACTGGAGTACTTTCATGGAAAATTTCAAGTTGTTTCGTTTGTGGGTCAGGGCCGAGCTCGTAAAATAAACACCGGCAAAGCGCGAGTCGAACTAGCGCTTCGAGGGATCTGTACCACCTCACCTCTCCAAAATGATACTTATTCACATTACAAACAAAATGATACTTATTCACATTACAAACAAAATGATACTTATTCACATTACAAACAAAATGATACTTATTCACATTACAAACAAAATGATACTTATTCACATTACAAACAAAATGATACTTATTCACATTACAAACAAAAGACATCAATGCGAGCGTCAGAAAAATGCTTTTTTTTTATTCAGATCAAACTCCTTAGCGCGATTACGACTCTTACTTGGCCATTTTTTATTATTTACTTTAGGATTAGCTTTTCCCGCGACTGCTCCCGCGTGGACATCGTTTTTATGACTGTCTTTAAGGGTGATTAGTAAATTATGTTGTTTCCCACCTACTCAACCATCTCTGTGCAAAAAATCACAACAATCCATTGTTCCGTTACGATGTAAAAGAAATTAACCAAAAAATAGTATTTTTTAGTTCCCTCAGGAACTGCATCAGATTATGCTATTTTCCCGGGGTTAAAAGTAGCCTCGGTTAAAGGTTAAAAGCGTCGGTGGCTCAACCGGTAACGACTCGGTCCATCTAACCAGAGGTACCGGGTTCAAATCTGGACGGCCAATGTACCAATGAGTTTTTCAAAAACTTACGTACATACTTACCGATTGCTTTAACGGTGAAGGAAAACATCGTGAGGAAACCTGCACAAACCTGCGAAGAAACTCGAAGGTTGTGTGTGAAGTCGACCAACCCGCACTGGGCCCGCGTGGTCGACTAAGGCCTAATCACCCTGATTCAGGGTAGCCTCGAGCCCCTCGGTGGGGACGTATATGAGCTGTAATGATGAAAAGTAGCCTATGTCCTTTCCCGTGACACTGGCTACCTGCATGCCAAATTTTATCGAGATTGGTTGAGGTCTTGAAGCGTGAAAAGGTAACAAACAAACACATTTTCACATTTATTATATTATAGTAATTACTTTAAGATTAATAATATAATCACACGAAGTTTCAAGCATGTTGAACCTTTTTCACGATAAATCTATATCAAGAATACCTCTTACCTATAAAAGGATCGATCAACTTTTAGACTAAGTTGTCCTTCCTACTCCTTATCTTGTTCCCAAACAAACAAAAATATATTCTTGAAAACAAATATTTATTACGTATAAAAATAGTTAAGCTTATTTTGAATACATAAAATATAATTTAAGTAACAGTAGGAAATATGGTAGATAAATAAATAAATAAATATTTTGGGACAAATCACACATGTTCACCTGGCCCCAAAGTAGGATTCCCTGTGTTATGAGAACCAGAGACTGATATACATACTTATATCAGTTTAAATACATACATATAGATATTTAACACCCAGACACAGAGCAAACAAATCTGCTCATCACACAAATGTTTGCCCTGGGTGGGGATCGAACCCACAACTCTCGGATCAGTAGTCAAGAGCACTAACCACTGAGCCACCGAGTCAGTCGATTTTGTATTTATTCGTATTTTAACGGTTGTCCAATCGACATCAAAGTACATTTCACAGTTTTAGAGCTTGTCCCCCAGCAACAGTTGTAAACTAAAACTTACGTTTCAAAAAAAAGTCTATGATGTCTATTTTCTATGATGATGTTAATTTTAAATACACACATTCAAAGTACTATACATATATCTAGTTTCATGTCTCTGAGACAACCAATTTTGTCTATTCGACAAGCGCATTGTCCCGCTATATTTAAGAGTAATGAAAGCATTGTTTTATTTAGAAATATTAAAATAAGTATATTTGAACATAAATGTTAAAACATTATAACAAAAAATATTCAAATCTCGTAGTTTTGACCATTAATCATCTTTACTTCCGGATTTAATTTAATTTTCCCTAAGCTTTAAGATAACGGTTGTCTAAGAGACTCTCTATATTAAAATATCTGTTAAATTAATATAAAAAAATGTTGTAAGCTTATAAATAATAATAATTTATTTTTAATAATATGGAAAGAGTGATTTTAACTTCTAGCAAAGCTTACTCCATTAAATAAAACAATTAAGTACTTGTCACGGACACATTTTTCAAAGCGGTTTTCATATTTTCGCTTAAAAATGTACCTAATAAAGGAATGAAAAAGTGTTCTGCTTGATGTCGAAATATAAAAAAATAATTAATTTTTTACAATGTAAGATAACTCATTGGGTGAAATTTAAGTAATAAAAAACAACAAAGTACCACAATTGGCACTAATAAAAATTTATCGACCCAATAACACTTTTTTGTATGGGGCCTCGCCTTAATTTTTTGCCTTTTTTAAATTTTTGTTATTGTTCTATCTAGTCTAGATACTAGATAGAACAATAATAAAAATTAAAAAAATTGTTTTGCCTTTTTTAATTTTTATTATTGTTCTATCTAGTATCTAGCGGCAATAGAAATAAACTCTGTGAAAATTTCAACTGTTTCAATTACGGTTCATGAATGAAATACAGTCACTGACAGACAGACAGGCGGGCGGACGGATAGCGGAGTCTTAATAATACCTAAAAAGTCAAGTAAGAGCTTTTTACTTATCTAAAATTTGGAATTTGAAATTATAAAGAGATCGACATTCTAATCATCCATTGTCAAAAGTTTTCAAAGGGACCGCGTCGTCGCGTCGTCGTCTAAAACCACTTACTCCACGCTTTATCTACATTTTCATTAAAGTTTAACATTCCAACTTCCAAGTGAGTGGGTAGTAAAGAAAGTTGAATCATAACCTCATTTAGACCTCGAGTGTTCCCGAGGGAGAAGTCCTTCCATAATTCATTTCTTACAATCCCGTTTCTGGTTCTCATTTCCGTACAATTAGGAAGTTTTTGAGTGAACTCTGCAAGAGGGAAATGAATAAAAAGTTTCGCCTTAAGGCCTTTAGATTGGTCAAATGACAATATTCAATTCAAATTATTGAAAGACTGTGTAAAGCTATCACTATAGAAAAAAAATTATATACTTTAAAGTACTAAAAAATCGATTTAATTGAATACAATTTTAATAATATTACCAGTTTTGATGAAAAAAAAATTACTGTAGACCCTGTTTTTGCCAATAATTGCAAAGTTTCTCGAAAAGAAATAGTTATTGTTCAATGAAACCAACACACACGAATCGGTGACATTTTAATTGAACACATTTTTTTAAAACTTATTTTTAAATGAAGAAAAGTTATAAAAAACATGTAAAAATCGAGAATTGGGTGTTCGTTTTAACGTAACAGCCGCGTTGAAGCACGCATTGATTTGAACTTAAAATGAATAGACTTACGTTCGATATTATTTTAACACGTATCAACCTGCTTGAATTAAGTCATCTTAAAGCCTTAAAAAGGTTAATAGAAAGATTGCTGTCTCACATTTAGATATATTATTAAGACGAAGATAAGTGTGAGTGTCAGTTCCGACGCAGGACAGGCGTTTACTCATGCTCATGAAGCATTTATAAAGATAAATTTTCTTTAGGCGCGTTGGGCATTTTTGAGATGGGAAAAATCCATTGAACTCGCGACTCTGTTTTTTTTATTTTTTTATTTACATTTGGTAAGCCCTTGGCATCATCTCACCTGACGGTAAGTGACAATGATGCCAAAGATGTAAGCCGGCTTACCAAATGTAATGTAATGTAACCGCCACCGTACCAGGAACACTCGGAGGGTCAAAACTTATAAAAGCATGTTTGGGATGAAAAAAAAACCATTGATCTCGCGACACTGTTTTTTTTTACTATTTACATTTGGTAAGCCCTTGGCATCATCTCACCTGACGGTAAGTGACAATGATGCCAAAGATGTAAGCCGGCTTACCAAATGTAATGTAATGTAACCGCCACCGCACCAGGAACACTCGGAGGGTCAAAACTTATAAAAGCATGTTTGGGATGGAAAAAAAACCATTGATCTCGCGACACTGTTTTTTTTTACTATTTACATTTGGTAAGCCCTTGGCATCATCTCACCTGACGGTAAGTGACAATGATGCCAAAGATGTAAGCCGGCTTACCAAATGTAATTTAATGTAATGTAACCGCTACCGTACCAGGAACACTCGGAGGGTCAAAACTTATAAAAGCATTTTTGGGATGGAAAAAACCATTATTCTCGCGACACTGTTTTTTCATTCTTTTATTTACATTCGGTAAGCCCTTGGCATCATCTCACCTGACGGTAAGTGACAATGATGCCAAAAATGTAAGCGTGCTTAATGTAATGTAACCGCCACCGTACCAGGAACACTCGGAGGGTCAAAACTTATAACACTGTAAAAGAAGTTTTCACTTTTGTCGGCACTACCGTAGTAGTTAGGTTATTTTTCCAGCCTCCGGCCGCAAGGTCATGTTTCCTCAGCCAAAGAATATATTATATTCCTTAGCCCTCGGCTGATCGACCACTTTTTTTGCTTTTTTGTTTGAAGGTTTCATTTTTTTATTTAAGAATTGACTTTGGGTTCCTTGGGGAAAGATGTCCAGTATGATGAGTAGAACCCCCAGATGACGGGTCCTACACCAGTTTTTTACATCCTGCATATCAATCAATTCTAAAGGAGTAAACTCCAATAAAAACAAACATGTACTGGCTAAGTGCGTGTCGGACTATACCCAAATATGTATTGACTAAGTGCGTGTCAGACCATACCCAATTATGTACTGGCTTAGTGAGTGTCAGACCATACCCAAACATGTACTGGCTAAGGTCGGGTCAGACCATACCCAAACATGCACTGGCTAAGTGCGTGTCAGACCATACCCAAACATGTACTGGCTAAGGTCGTGTCAGTCCATACCTAAACATGTACTGGCTAAGTGCGTCTCAGACCATACCCAAACATGTACTGGCTAAGGTTGTGTCAGACCATACCCAAACATGTACTGGCTAAGGTCGTGGCAGACCATACCCAAACATGTAGTGGCTAAGGTCGTGGCAGACCATACCCAAACATGCACTGGCTAAGTTCGTGTTAGTCCATATCTAAACATGTACTGGCTAAGTGCGTATCAGACCATATCCAAACATGCACTGGCTAAGTGCGTGTCAGACCATACCCAAACATGTACTGGCTAAGGTCGTGTCAGACCATACCCAAACATGTACTGGCTAAGGTCGTGTAAGACCATACCCAAACATGTACTGGCTAAGGTCGTGTTAGACCATACCCAAACATGCACTGGCTAAGTGCGTATCAGACTGTACTCAAATATGTACTGGCTTGGTGCGTGTCACACCATACCCAAACATGCACTGGCTAAGTGCGTATCAGACTATACTCAAATATGTACTGGCTTGGTGCGTGTCAGACCATACCCAAACATGTACTGGCTAAGGTCGTGTCAGAACATACCCAAACATGTACTAGCTAAGTGCGTGTCAGACCATACCCAAAAATGTACTGGCTAAGTGCGTTTCAGACTATACCCAAACATGTACTGGCTAAGTGCGTGTCAGACCATACCCAAACATGTAGTCATTTCAAAAAATATATTGTATGAAAAAAATACTGTAATTGGGTCCTGATATTTTTACGCAACTGTGTTCTAGCAAGGAGGGTTATGTTTTTTGAGTGTCTGTATGTTTATTTATTTCTTTGACACGCTCTGTAACATAAACGACTTGATGGATTTTAGAGTGCGAGGTGTCGTTAGATTCTTCTTGATCCATGAGTGACATAGGATCAATTTCAAAAACCTCGTTTTTATGCAGTCGGGTTTTCAATTTTTAATAATTTCGTGTATCGAGTTTTATGAGTTTTTCAAGCGATTTCCAAAAAGGAGGAGCTTCTCAATTCGTCAGTATGTTTTTTTTTATGTTTGTTACCTCAGAACTTTTGACTGGGTGAACCGATTGTTATGATTCTTTTTTTATTTGAAAGCTAGTGCTTTCCGTGTGGTCCCCTATAAATTTTATCAAAATCGGTGTAGTACTTTAGTAGAAAATTAATAATAATGCAAAAATGTACTAATTTGTTGCGATGGAAGTCGGTTTTTTAACGTGTTAAGCGTTTTCAATTATGACGGGTCCACTGTAATCGATCTCTAATAGTAGATTACGATACAAGTGAGCTTTGTTGGTGATTATACTCGAGGCTGGATTGCTGTCAGAGTCGAAGGCGAAGGTTGCAATGGAGCTGAGAGTTAAGATGCAAGACACCCAACTCCTCATCAACTTACAGCAGAGGTATCGTGTTTGGGTTCATTGGAGTGGTCTCAACGAATATGATAGATAATAATAATAATGTAAAAATAATAGTAAGAAAATAATACAACGATAATGTGCCTATTTCATTTCGATTTCTGTAACGATAATAATAGCTATACAGGGTGTAAAAAAATTGGTGTAGGACCCGTTAACTGGGGGTTCTAATCATCATACTGAACA
Organism: Coleophora flavipennella; assembly: GCA_947284805.1. Lineage (NCBI taxonomy): Eukaryota > Metazoa > Arthropoda > Insecta > Lepidoptera > Coleophoridae > Coleophora > Coleophora flavipennella. The sequence goes on along the minus strand of OX369262.1, from coordinate 5,269,955 downwards.
ACTTTCCCCAAGGAACCCATAGCCAATTCGCCAAAATTAAATTCGACGAACCATACAAAAATGCACAAAATTGGTCAGTCAGCTAATCGTTTTGTATGAAGAGGTCAAAAATTTTTTTCGATTTCAGCAAACTTGTAGAACAAAAATTGATCAGTTTGATGAGTACAAGCCCCAGTTAACGGGACCTACACCAATTTTGTTACATGCTGTATACTGCCCTCCGTCAACTACAAGGTCGCTAAACCACAAAACCAAATTGTCAGATACGAGCGAAAAAGGCGGGGAAAAATTAAAATTGATGTAATTTTATAGCTATTAATCGTATAAAAAACTTTAATATATATATATATATATATATATATATATATACATAGCTCTTTTTATTTACCATCGAATAGCAAATATCTTGATTTGAAATAATTGTTTTTAAGAAGGGAAAAATCTATTTTGGCTTTCTAGTCGTGTAAAGGTTGTTTCTTGTACTATAAATACTTTACAAAAAGGTCACTAAGTATACCCCAGCGACCTTATAGTGTAGGATTTGTATATAAATATGTGTCTTGTTTTTTATGGAAAATAATTATTTGCAATACCTACACTAAACAGACGCTTAAGTATTTTAACGACTGTTTATTTAAGTATTGATTAGTTTTATTGCAATCAAACCTCATCTAGAACGTCGCTAAAGTACTTTAATTGCTTTATAGACTAGCTTTTTAACTTAAGCGTCTTCTTGTTTTATTTTAATAGAATTTGATCCTACAGTTACTTCACTATAAAGCAGCTAAGCTTGAAACATTACAATAAAACTACCTTTTAGCTATGTATTTCAGGCCGAATATTCCAAGTGATGTACGAAACCTAAGAGAAACGATTTGATAAAATAAATCGTTTAATAAAAGAAAACATCCAAAACTTCTAGGGAAAACAGTTATATTTAAGTCACAAATCCGTACGGCTTAGAAACTAGTAGCATAAACAAAATTAGCACATATTTAACAGGTATTGCTTAGAATTACAAACATCTTTCAGTAAAAATATCTGTATAAAAAACAAACCTAAATAGTTTTATTTAGGAACAAAAATTCACATAATGTTTCACTTATTAAAATCTTTATTCATTAGAAAATTACAGTAATGTGAAATCAAAATAAAAACATTCAAAAAAAAATTAAGATAACACGTACGTAATACGGCCAAATAGACTATGTTTTTTGTTTAAATGGTACTTAAAATACCTAGAACCTACTTAGATATTATAACAATCATTTTATCACAAGTAACAAGTTCATTCAAAGTGAGAGTACGAAATCTGATGGCTATTCCAGCGACTTGGGGGTCCCCTAAGGATCTTCTTTGTCCAACTGGCGTTCTCTCTTCTGATAAATGTTTTTGAGAGGCTTTCATGTATGCTAATGACGTAGCAGTTTTGGTGTCTAAATCCCCACTCGAGATACTTGAGAAGAAATTCAACACAGTGGCCTCACAACTGTATGAGTGGTTTACAATAAATGGTCTCGCACTGAACCTAACAAAAACTCAAGTTTTGCCGTTCAACCTATCGGGTCGTAAAAATCGGACTTTTGGAGTCGTATTTAATAACATCCCAATACAACAGGTACACAATGCAACTTTTCTGGGTCTCCACCTCGATGGGGCCTTGACATGAGGAATGCATATTGAGTACCTATGCGGGAAGCTGGGAAGGGCTTATTTTGCCCTAGGAAGACTTGCTTCTACTCTTCCTACTGGCACCGAACTTATTCTTACAATACGGTCTCGAGCTGTAGGGATGCGCTGCCAAATGGGAGCGAGCGTTTGGACTGCAAAAACGAGCCATAAGGGTGATGGCACGCATTGCTCACGACGACACGGCAAGACCTCACTTCAAGGCCCTTGGGATCATGACACTTCCGAGTATGCTGATACACCAGGTACCTTTGTATGTCTGGGAGAATCTTGACATGTACGTGTCACGTGGTGAAGGACACCAATACAATACTAGGCATGGTAATAAGCTAGCTGCTGTTCCGAGGAGATTAGAAACGTTATCCCGAACAACGCGTGTCATGGGCCCGTCCATATACAACCGACTATCTGCTGATATTACTGAAGCTCCGAGGAATTATATTTTTAAGGGTAAACTCAAAAACTAAACTAAACTCTTTTTTTGAAGTTACAGGTAGTTGATTGTCGTTAGAATCTTCGCTTGATTCAGAAGGGATATAATCTTGATCTTCTTTAGAATCAGTTATTGGCGCTGGTGATCCTGGCATTATATGGCAATTGTTATGTGTATGTCTATCGTTATTAAGTACATGTAGATCGTTATGAGCAAACTAAGGTCATTAATTTCAGTTTGGATTTGTTCTTCAGGTGACAACATTGAATTTTTTTCATGACAGGTCAAGTCCATGGGTTTAGATGAAATATCAGGTGCAGTTGTGATGATTTGTTGTATTTGGGAGATAACGATGCGTCAAAGTCGCCAGTGTAGTTTTCTTTAAAAAAATTCGGGAAAGACTCATTCAATATATTTAATTTGCTTTTCAGACCATGACAATGGTAAGAAGTTATTGTATTTTGTGTTTCACAGAAACTTTCAAATACGGATGATATCATGAAATATGCCAGTGCATATAATTTACTAGCTTTTTCCCGCGGCTCCGCCCGCGTGGACATCGTTTTTATGACTGTCTTTAAGGGTGATTAACAAAATTATGTCGTTTCCCACCTACTCAACCATCTTTGTGCAAAAAAACACAACAATCGAGTGTTTTTTAGTTCCCTCAGGAACTGCATCAGATTATGCTATTTTCCTGGTATAAAAAGTAGCTTATGTCCTTCCTTGTGACACAGGCTGCCTGCATGCCAAATTTCATAAAGATTGGTCAAGGCGTTGAAGCATGAAAAGGTAACAAACAAACAAAAAACACATTTTCACATTTATAATATTAGTAAGTATTTATAGTATTCTAAATGGGCTCTAGTTCCTTTTTTCTTTTATCATCATTTCTGGTCAGAACTGAACTAAAGGTAGACACACCCACTATACTAAGTATGGTATTAGCTCGCGAAGACTTCATCGATTTCTGTAAGAAAACAAATACATTTAGAATAATTTGGCGTCCCTTATTAATGATTACAAATATTAGGTATTTTATTATTGATTAAGTGCTATGATATTCAGTGAGCATCCCTATCATGCGTTTACTTATAAAGCGGACGTAGGTAAATAATTAAACAAATCGTCCAAGACAACACACTGTATGTACTGTGGCTATACATAAATCTAAGAAGGAACCATTATTAGCAAAATAGTGTATAATTATTACTTACCCAGGAATCCTCTCAGCCATAATAACACTTTGGCGGGAATCTTCCCGGCCAGCAACGCGCGTCCACCCACAGTGACGGCCAACGCAACGACAACACCAAAGGGCAACACTGGGAATACGGTCCATAGGGTGCGTGCGGGCGGTGTGAGACGCGAGAGCAGATTGCGACGTTTTAGCGAAGTATTGTGGCTTAGCGTCCTTATAGCTTACGGTTCATTCGCCAATTACTATTTATTAATGTAATTAAAGGCAGATAGGGCTTTCGCGACAAACAAATACCACTATATTACTTTAAAAATCCTAAGCTAGAAAGGCGTTAAGAGAGTTTAATGACTTTATAGCATAGTATTTTGTATAACTGCTTTTTAGCGTATGGTTGTCGACGCAATTTAACTAAATAACCCTTGACTTAAAGATCTTAAAAGTATTGTAACGACTGTATAGTGAAGTAAAATTTAATAACGTCTGTTTTGCTATGCAAAAAGTCAAATAATTTTGATGTGATGATGGCGTTTAAAGGCTGAATGTGACCATTCACCCAAGTATTGATGGTTGACGTCGTTTTAGCTGCGCAGCGCAAAACATTGATTTAATCGTATTTAACGGCTTTTATGCTAGACGTATTTCCTAAACTATAAACGTTGGCAAAATAATTCCAATACAGATCGATAGAGATTTTTTTTTCATGTATGATGGCATCTAAAAATCAAAATTTACCCCCTGAGGCTTAACGACCTTTTAGCTAACGGACGGCAGTATAGCATTGTCGGGTGTTCCTTGAGTTTTTAATCTATGGTTATTTCGAGGCATTGATTGGAACAGTCTTTCTCTGTCTATATCTTTACGTGTAAAGAGTAAAGAAAATAACCACACTTTTGCACTTCTTAAATGTTTTTTTGTTTCAATTAAAAACTACAATTAATTTTAAAAAATCCAACTGTCATATTGAAGTGTGTGTATAGACTAATCGACTAAGAAAATTTAGAGGTTTAAATTGGTCTGGTTAACCTGTAGAACGCAAATTTCTGTTTTAAAAGAGGTTTCTTTGATATGTTTTTTTTCTGTTATAAAAGTTACCCAATCGTGTTTCTGCTACTGACAATTTGAAGTCACTGAAATGTAGAATCAGGTTACAAAATATCACTTTCTTGTAATTTGTAATTGCTGAGAAAAATCGAGATCCCTATGACCAAAGTTTCCAATGCGTTACCTTAATTTAAAACAATATTTGCTATTATTTGGTCAAACTGTAACTTTCTTTAGATTAATGTTGGGTTTAACGTTTAAGTTTTACGATTAAGACCCCACCCGGCGTTCATCGGACCGGAACTGTTTCCGACGTGATCCGGTTCAGAGATCAGTGTAGGGTGACAGTGGGTGTGAATGCTTTTAGGAATTTCGTTATTTTTGTGGATTTTTTTGTATATAAGGACTAACAAAATTAGCTGAAACTATTTTAACTGGTGCTTCTACCCATGAAACTGAACAACTTTCCCCATGGTACCCATAGTCAAATCTAAAAAAAAATTGAACTTCCCATACCAAGTTGGCTGATCAGCTGATCGAGTTAGTATGGGAGATCAAATTTTTTTTTGCAATTTGATCATGGGTTGAAGCACCAGGTAAAATAGTTTCAGCTAATTTTGTTACACCTTATATAGGCTCTTAACAAAGGTATGCAATTATTTTAAACTGGAACTTGTACTTATGAAACTGAACAACTTTCCCCAGAAACCCATAGGCAATTCGCTAAAAAAATTTTGTACTTCCCATGCAAATCGATCAGCTAGCGGGCAAACTTTGTATGGAAGTCTAAAAATTTTTTTGCGAAAGGTCCATCGGTTTCTTAGGGAAAGTTGTTCAGTTTCATTAGTAAAAGCTCCAGTTAAAAATAAGTGCATATCTTTGTTAAGACCCTGTATATCTTGCTAGAGAAGATACTGCTGACTCAGCGAATCTATCTAAAGGGTTTTTCAATTGGCGCGGGTAGATTTTGGCGGCCCGTGGCGGCCATTTTGTTTTGGTGACAATTGTCAAATCTTTTGCTTATTATTCAGTTGCTTATGCCAAATCATCATGGCAGGTTACACAATTGAACAGCGCGTACAAATGATAAAACTTTATTATCAAAATGAGTGTTCGTTAGTGCAAACGTTGCGTGCATTGCGCCCATTTTACGGTAGACGTGGTGGCCCTTCACAGTCGACTCTTCAGCGTTTGGTGGAAAAATTTGAAACAACCGGTTCGTTAATCAATCAACCCACACCTGTACGTTCAAGAAACGCAAGATCAGCCGAGAATATCGCGGCGGTCCGTCAAAGTGTACAGCAGAACCCGAGGCAGTCGATTCCTCGCCGTGCACAAGAACTCGGCCTTTCGCAAACTTCAACTTGGCGAATTTTGCGACGGGACTTAGGGTTACACCCGTATAAGATTCAACTGACCCAGGAGCTCAAAGTTCATGACCACATAGACAACGTCGTTTGTTCGCTGCCTGGGCATCGAATCGTTTGGAAGAGGATCCAATTTCGGGCGATAAATCATCTTTAGCGACGAGGCGCATTTTTGGATGAATGGCTTTATTAACAAACAAAATTGCCGTATATGGGATGACACAAACCCACACGAGGTTCACCAGGTGGTAATGCATCCTCAAAAAGTTACGGTTTGGTGTGGATTTTGGGCCGGCGGCGTCATTGGTCCGTATTTTTTCGAAAACGACGTTGGTGAGGCGGTCACTGTCAACGGCGAGCGCTACAGAACGATGATAACCAATTTTTTATGGCCCACATTGAACCATATGGACCTAGACAACATGTGGTTCCAGCAGGATGGCGCTACGTGCCACACAGCGAACGCCACGATTGACATTCTGCATGAGCGATTTGAGACTAAGGTTATCTCTCGCAGGGGTGATGTGAATTGGCCACCAAGGTCATGCGATTTAACCCCGCTAGACTTTTTCTTGTGGGGTTTTTTGAAGTCGCAGGTCTATGCAAATAAACCACAATCCACCGATGCCCTGAAGGCGAACATAACACATGCCATCGCTCAAATTCAGGCGGATCTATGCGGAAGAGTCATTGAAAATTGGACCACTCGGATCCGTGCCACTGTGAGAAGCCGAGGCGGGCATTTGAATGATGTCATCTTCCATACTTAATGGCATATATGGGCCTTTTAAATAAATAAAAAAATTTGTTGATACCTCATACGCAGCTTGTTTAATTTCGTTTCAAAATCTACCCGCCCTTATTGAAAAACCCTTTATGTACCACAGATAGATTTAAATGATAGTATTTAATTTAGGCTCCAGGTTCAGCCAAAGAAACAGACATACATAGATCTACACATACTCTTCATATCAGCCGAAGGATTTCCACTGCTGGACAAAGGCCTCCCTCAAGGATTTCCACGACGACCGGTTCCACGCTGCCCGCATCCAGCGGCTTCCCGCGACCTTTACCAGGTCATCGGTCCACCGAGTGGGAGGCCTGCCTAAGCTTCGTATTCCAGTGCGCGGTCGCCACTCGAGAACTTTACTGCCCCAACAGCCATCTGTTATTCCAACTAAATCCCCCGCCATGTCTGTCTGTCTGTCTGTTTAAACGCTATAAACTCAATAACTACTAAACACCAATGGAAGGAGGGGTATTCATAATTCCATTACAAGGAATGGTGTTGCTAATATTAGAAGGAAGATTAACATATAAATAAGATGCCATACACACACACAGAGGATACTTCAAACAATTTGGCTAATTGCTAAAGTTCAGAAGATCGGATGATATTTGAATTCCTTTGTAGGTGTTTTGCGTAAAGCTCGAGGTACAGGGATCGTAAAATTAGTACATGTCTACACTAAACAACTTTGCGACCTCGACGCGCCCTCCATCCCCACGCCGATGCCTGCACGTTGAAGAGGAAAGTTTATGTGTAGGAAGGGGCGAGGTCAGATTATATAAAATTAGCTTTGACAATTATTAAACATGAAACCAGAGATTTATATTTAGATTTTCCTTTTTATATAGCATATCTCTGCCTGAAACTGAACAATTTTTCTGAGCAAATGGTGAAAGACTTACAAAACTCCTTCACTTCACCATTTCTTTTGACTCTAAACTACAAACTCTCATGCTCTCTACCTACCTTCCTCAACACTCATTGCCTCTGAGCAACCCTAACTATTGTTCTTTTTTTTGCAGTGAGATAAGTGCAGTGATAGTTATTATGTTTTAAGATTATTTAGGAGGAGTTAAAGAGGTGAGTTCTTGGCTAATTAGACAAAAAATGTAACGATGTTATTTTGCATCGTTACAATAGTATATATTATGATGATGATATATTATATCGAGGGACTAAACGAAGCCATAATATACCAGAGGTAGTTTGACTCTCGAGGCGTGCGAGGGAGTCAATGAAACCGAGAGTGTATTAAGTTGGCGTTTAGTGGCGTGGAGGTGCAAACTGTACTTTTCACTTTGAGTGCGAGAAAAATAGTCAATTTAGTACTAAAACATTTATTAAATATTACATAACTAGCTGTCCCGGCGAACAACTTACCGCCTTACATTACATTACACTGCCCTACCCTACCCTACCCTACACTACACTACACTACCCTACCCTACCCTACCCTACACTACACTACCCTACCCTACACTACCCTACCCTACACTACTCTACCCTACACTACACTTTCCTACCCTACACTACCCTACCCTACCCTACCCTACATACACTACACTACACTACTCTACCCTACACTACACTACACTACCCTACACTACCCTACACTACACTACCCTACCCTACCCTACACTACCCAACCCTACCCTACCCTACACTACGTTTAAACCTTCTCTGGACTTCCACAAATAATTCAATACCAAAATTAGCCAAATTGGTCCAGCCGTTCTCGAGTTTTAGCGAGACTAACTAACAGCAATTCATTTTTATATATATAGATAAAATAAAAATCATCAAAGATTTTAAAACACATGGCGCCATCTTCTTTGCGGTAACAACCATGGAACTAAAACACACTCCACAGATAGTATAATTACTGGCTGTATGAGTTTGTCTATGTCACATGAAGGAAATTAAAAAAACTTATTACTTTAACTCCCTAGAGACTAAAGTGGTCACTTTATTCCCGCTTCGTAGGGCTATATTGGCGTACTTTTAGAGCATGAGAAGTGAAATAGAAGATTATTCACCAAGGGAATAAAGCAGTGTCTTACGTCACGGGCGACATATTGGAAGGGTAACGAAGCGAGGGGTTCAAGCCGCCCCCAAGACGACAGGCTTTATATTCCAGAGTAAATACTTTACTTTTCACACATACTGCAAGGCAATATAAAGACAGGGCTACTTTTTTTTTTTTATTCACAATTGGTAAGCCCTTGGCATCATCTCACCTGATGGTAAGTGACGATGATGCCGAAGATGGAAGCGGGCTTACCAAGATTCTCCAACGCAATGGAGCACTGGCTATCTTATCTTCAAGCCGGAACATACCAATGATATCAACATTGATATTTGGCGGCAAGACTTAGATAAGATGGTGGTAGCTAGTCAGGCGGGCTTAGAAAATGCCCTACCACCAACCAAACCGAGTCTTACAAATTTACCCAACCGGGAATCGAACCCGCGACCTCCTGGTGTGAAGCGAATGGGCTAACCATTACGCCACGGAGGCGGTTATAAACACATACAAATAAATTTATTAGATGAAAACAATTCAAGAATCCTTAATATACTCGTAGATATACCATATCTAATATATAAAATTCTTGTGTCACAGTTTTTGTTCCCTTACTCCTCCGAAACGGCTTGACCGATTCTCATGAAATTTTGTGAGCATATTGAGTAGGTCTGAGAATCGGCCAACATCTATTTTTTTTTAGGGTAGGGTAGTGTAGGGTAGGGTAGGGTAGGGTAGTGTAGTGTAGGGTAGTGTAGTGTAGAGTAGTGTAGGGTAGGGTAGTGTAGTGTAGTATATGTAGGGTAGGGTAGGGTAGTGTAGTGTAGGGTAGTGTAGTGTATGTAGGGTAGGGTAGTGTAGGTTAGGGTAGTGTAGGGTAGGGTAGTGTAGTGTAGGGTAGGGTAGGGTAGTGTAGTGTAGGGTAGGGTAGGGTAGGGCAGTGTAATGTAATGTAAGGCGGTACGTAGTTCGCCGGGACAGCTAGTAATATTATAAATGTGAAAATGTGTTTCTTTGTTACCTTTTCACCTTGACCAATCTTAATAAAATTTGTCATGAAGGCAGACTGTGTCACGGAGAAGGACATAGGCTACTTTTTGTCTCGAAAAATAGCATAGTTCTTGGGGGAACTGAAAAAATACTCTTTTCGGATGATTTCTTTAACATCACAACGGAAACATGGATTGTTGTGATTTTTTTGCACAGAGATGATTGAGGGAGTGGGAAATTACATAGACTGCTAATCAGAAGAGCCCGATCTGAAATAGGGATCTGGAGAAATCTAATGTCCACACTCGCGAGCCGCTTGCGGCTCGCGCACCACTCACCCTATAAGACAGTCATGAAAATGATTTCCACGAGGGCGAAGCCGTGGGCAAAAGCTAAAACATAATAAACACTCGATCTCCATCACACTAATCTAGGCAGAGCCTGTATCGTGAAAAAAAAAATAGATAAATAATGAGTAGATTTTTTGTATCCACAAATGGTTAACCATCTCACCTGATGGTAAGTGACGATGATGCCGAAGATGGGAGCGGGCTTACCAAGACTCCCCAACGCAATGGGAAACTGGAATAATACAAAACACCGTCTTTTGTTTCACATTCTTTTCACAATCGCGCCTCTTTTGTTTTCATTTTTCTGCCAGGACGTCAACAATTTTTTTTCTGTTTCGTAAGTAGAAGCGCACCTTTCCTCCAAGATATGCTCTAGTTTACCTAACACTCGGTATATTTACTTAATTTGCATAAAAGACGTTGAACTCCTCCTACAAATTGATCAGCTAAGCTAACTAACCAAATTTAAATGGGGGGGGGGGGAGGAACAAAAAAAATATTTTCCATGGTTCTTTGTTACAATAGAAATCAGACAAAATATTTATTAGAACAACAGTTATGTTAAAAGCTAGTAAACACAGTCGTCAGAGACGATCCTTTTGAATTTGATATTTTAATTAGGGTTCCGTGAACCGAGGTTCCTTTGAGTCCTTTGTCTTTACAGATTGGGATAATTGATAGAGGAAGCGAAATCTCTTCATTAATCACTGGATGTAAGGAAAATTAATGACCCCATCAGTTTTATAGCAGCCATTTTATAGGAAGTTTGAAACAACAGGGTTTAGATATGGAAGTTTTAAAATCAATTAGAGTACTAGTGAGAGCACGCGGCTCTGCTCGCGTTTAAAATTTGGTCGGAAAGTATAATTTCGGTGTGCGTGTGTTTGTAATTTTATTATTCTCCTCCTAAAGAGAGTGACTGTTTTTGATGATTTTTCTTGTAGTTATGGGGTCACCTGGACGGTTCTCAGCTATAGTTGGACCCAGTAGGTGGCGCTAAAAACTTAACAATCTATCCGACCGATTTCGGTCATGGCGAAAGTTATAAGATTTGTAAGATTGTTTTTTTTTCACAGACACTGTTAAGAGGAGGGAAGTGACATAGTCTAGTAATTAGCATAGCTCAACATAGCTCCTGAGGGAAATGGAGAAAATTCACTTTCACGCTCGCGAGGCGCTTGCGACTCGTGCACCACGCACCCTCGAAGACAGTCATGTATAGAAACTATGTCCACGCGGGCGAATTTTTTTTAAAATTAATTACATGTCCTACTTTTTGTAATACTTTGCAGATTTCCTGTTTAACTGTTAGGGGATGGGGACAATATGTAAATTTAACAAAAAATACTATTTCAAAACATAATATTATTTAGTAAACGAATTATTTACCGAAAATAATATCTTAGTAAACCCTTAAGAGTTTTTAAAGACCTATTAGACATATCCCACACGATAGGGAAATTAATAAAAAAATTCAACCTCTCTTTACATGTAGGGGGAGGTAGGTACCCTAAAATATTAAGCTATTGCATAGCTTTTATCGCGGGCTTTGAGCGCGGCGACCGAATCAAGAAAATTCCGTAACGAAAAAAACCTTACACTACCGTGTTCTATAAAAACTTACAGTGCCATCTATTAGCGATTTGCGGTACTAAAAGGACAGTCAATTTTACCACAAAAAAGATAAGTACGAAGTCAATCACATGTATGTTGTATTTCACTTTTTATACCTACGCTCGGCAGTCGCGCTAGGGTTGTCAACTTTGGCTTATGCACAAAAAACGGGCGACACGAATTAATATATAAAGTGTAACAAAATTAGCTGAAATTATCAAAAAAAAAATTGAATTTCCCATACTAAGTTGAATGATCAGCTGATCGATTTAGTATGGGAGAGCCAATTTTTTTTTTGCGATTTGACTATGGGTTCCATGGGGAAAGTTGTAACGCAGAAGCACCAGTTAAAATAGTTTCAGCTAATTTTGTTAGACCTTATATTTCTATCCATAAAGATTAAAAAGTTAGTAAATATTTATAGCCAAGTTTTTGGTGCGAATACCCCTATGTGCACCCCGGTGCCGTTTTGTCGCGCGCCTCGCAGGCAGGCTCGCCACCGATCAGTTCCTATCATAACTGTTTTTAATGAATGAGGAAGATGAGCGTTTCTTTTTATCTACCATACGTAAATACAAACATACACACATACATAGACTGCTAAAACCATAAAAGGAATTTGGCTTCGCTGTTAGTTGGGTAATGAAAAACTTTAAAAGACATTGACATAATTTTTTCGCAGTTATTATTATAATTGGATAAAGATTCTTGAACACACAAAAAATGCGATTAATTTACATTTACATCTTCCTCGTTAGATTATTGAACACAAGGCTTACACAGCTTATACTACAAAAACACCTAATATAAATTGTAAAAATATTATAAAGCCACAAACGCATGTTCGCTTTTTCGGTGCGGGGCCGGGGTGCTTGCCTACCTACCAAACCGTTCTGTATAAAACGAACCATCAAAATACAAGCAAATATCTGCTTACCTCTCTGAAACAACTGGTAGCTTAAAAAACTTCAATTTAATGTTGAATTAAAACAACCGTCCACGGAACAATTATAATAACTGTTTTTTGTTGCTCCATTTTTGCAAACACGTGTCTCAACAAGCGGACGGCACTCGCGCTCGCACTGGTCTGACCGTTCCGAGATATCGTGTCCGTGAGCGGTGTCTATGTGTGCGTTGCTCGAGCGCACTTTGTATGTAGATTGAGTTCTGTACTTATCTGTTTTGTGATTTTACTGGCTTGGCCGAGCGTGACGTAACGTGACCGCGTTCTAAAAAAACTTACAGTGCCATCTATTAGCGATTTGCGGTACTAAAAGGACTTAATCAATTTTACTGGTGTAACTTTCTTAATTCAGCATAAATTTCAGCTTTATAGCTGATGTAGTCTTCAAGCAAAGCGGCTGTGATATACCGACGGACAGACAGACAGATGGACATGGCGTTTTTGTCGGTCTCTAGCTAAATCTTCCCAAATATTCGAGTTGAGTGTGGTAGGTAGTTTTGGTAAACTTGTAAATTTCGATGAAAGACCTATTGCATTTCCTTCATCAAACTCTTGGATTAAGAAAATTTATGTGCTTACGTTACCCTATCTGCGTAAAACGTCCTAGGTAGATACAAATATCTATAGAAACACATACACCAGCGCATAGTCAGTATATGGATCAGTTAATTCCCTTTGAAGTATGCCGACAATATACGTTGGCGCGCGAGGTATTAACTTGTAGTAAAATTAAATAGTCCATCACAAACACTGTGAACTTGAGCAAGCAGCAAAGTAAAAGATCTGAGAATATTGGTATTCGTATTTTTTTACATCAACAAGCCCTACTTGGCATCATCTCACCTGATGGTTAGTGACAATTGTGTTGAAGATGGAATCGGGCTCAACAAGATTCCCCTACGCAATGGGGAACTTGATATCTTATCTTCGTGCTAGAACACATCAATGCTATTAACATTGATGTTTGGCAGCAAGTTTGTTTTAGGACCTATAAGGGTCACTTTACAGTGCCTTTTTGAACTAAATCAAAGCACAAATTAGTATAAGATCAAAACCGAGCAGCGCGTCTACTGCGGGAATTCTCGAGATTGGAGCATTTCGTAAGTATTAGCGCGACTTCCAAAGGGAGATGCAGGGAGGGGTTCCACCCCTTTGTTGTTAATGTTCGACCAATCCGCATGAAGCATTTTGCTTACTCATTTATTATGCGGACAGCGAAGGAGTGAGACTCCTTGTCACCTCATTTATTAAGCGAACAGCGAATGCCTATGTAATTTTTTCCCTAATTCTACAATTTGAGGACCTTAATGGCGATAGTGAATAAGCATTATTTGGGTTTGTGTCTATCATTTTCGACTGTATTGTCACTTCCCGTCAGGTGAATTGAATTTTTAATACCTACATAAAAGCACTTCCGTTCGCAACGTCGTCGTCGAGGAAGCAGCGGCGTCAGGCGAGGCGCGATGCGGCATCTAACAGCCTTGTTTTTTTTTATTCACAATTGGTAAGCCCTCGGCATCATCTTGGCATGATGCCAAAGATGGAAGCGGTCTTACAAAGATTCCCCAACGCAATGGAGAACTGGTTATCTTATCTTCAAGCCAGAACAAAGAAACTTTCTAAGAAGTATTACATAATTATTCAGAATCTTTCGTAAGTTTTGCAACAGTAGTAGAGAGATTATCTTTGGGCTAATCTTTGGTTATAAAATGACACATCTTCTTAGTTCGCGAGGTCGCCTGTAGCTCGCTGGTGACACTACGATGGCTTTTTGCCAATCGAGTTGTGATCCCTAACGTTATAGTTGGTTTTTTTTTGGGTTTCGTACCATGTAATTCCTCGTGCTCCACCCAGGTGGAGTACTTAGGTGGAGCACGTACCAGTTGGAGTACGAGAAATCACAATTCCTCATGCTCCACCCAGGTGGAGAACGCAGGTGGAGCACGAGGAACGACCCGTAACGGGACCCTATTGCTAAGCCTACGCTGTCCGTTCCGTCTATCCAACTTATAAAAGGCTGTAACTCTTTAACCTAGACAGGGAGCCGCACACAAGAAATAACCACAAAATGGTTTTATCATACTTAAGTATACAAAGGCGGTTTTATCGCTAAAAGCGATCTCTTCCAGACAACCCTTGGCTTAAGATATATTCAAACATATTATGTATAACAACGATAGCGCAAGAATCTGATAGCAAGGTATTTTCCAAAAGGTAAATAAATAATAATCCACGATAAATAGATATGTTTTAAATATAAATATGAGTAGATAGATACTAATAATTGTATTATACATATACCAATATATAAACAAGCATTAATATACATATATACGCACAAAACTACTGGATCAGGAAAAATTCCCGAAGACGCAGCTTCAACGCTACTAGTGTCACAGCGTGGCGAAAATCAAAAGGTAAAGAGTTCCATAGACGAGCGGACATAATAGAGAAGGACTAGGTGTAGTAGTTTAATATGTTTATGGACCTCTATATTTTGGGACATCTATCCCACATAGGGGATAGTTGCCTTATCCATGTAAATTACGTTTAGAATAGATGCCCCGCCCAGAGATTTGTTACCATAGATGAGTTATGCACTAACAAACCACATTTGAAAATCGAATCCATTTACACACACATTATAATAGGTACCTACCGAATGCTACTATGAAAAGAGATGCCAATTGGCATCTTTTTTTTGCTTCACTTTTAGGATGCATGTAACCTATCTACCTCCCCTTATATATAGCATATCTCTGGCCCCGCCGAGAAACGCCGCAAAAACTTTGATCGCATTTTGCCTTCCCGAGCAATTGCACAGAGACATGAGACACGGTAAACTTAGTGTTAGTAGGAGAATATTTCGATTGATTAATAAAATAGCATGCGATTCATCCGCGAAACTAGAGTAATTACAATCGGGAAAACTATACCCCTGAGGCAACTATACTGGTTTTACCCTACATACATAGGCTGATAAACACAATACTCTCCTTTGCGTAGAGCGAAACGTGTTTTTAAAGGTTATCACGGTTTGCTTTTTCGTAAAAACTTGGTGTGATTATAGTACTAATTCTAAAGTAAAAGAAATTTCCTTCCGGCGTCTGTATTCCCCGATTCGGTATAATTTAGGAATCTTCAAGACGAGAGTGAATAGGCACTATTTGAGCTTGCGTGTTACATCCTCGGCTGCATCGGTACTTACCATCAGGTGAGGTGCAGCCAAACTCACTCAATTTTTTTAATAAAAAAAAAAAGAAAAATGTTAATAAAACCCGGTCAAGTATGAGTCGTGCTTGAGCTAAAGAGTCCACACTGAATGAAAAAGCAAGCATCATTTTTCTGTCGTTCGCGGTGATGTCTATTGTTCGAAATTAGGGATGCATCCGATATCGATACCGATACCGATATATCGGCGATACTTCGGATTTGCCGATATATCGATATCGGCGATATTTTTATGGCAGATTCAACGATACTTTTCAAATTTCGCGCTTTAAAAATGTTATGTAAATCCCATCTGATTCGTTGCAAACGAGGCATCTGTCGCATCTGAGAAACTATTTTCCACCGCAGGTCTTATTCAAACAGACTTGCGAAATCGCCTTTGCCCGCAAAACTTAAGAATGCTTTGTTTTTTAAATAAAAATCTTATAAATGTTAATTTTGATAACGAAAACTATAAATTAATTGTGTTTTATTGATTCTACCTTCCTTTTTGAATTTAATAAGCGTATCGGTATCGGTATCAGTATCGCCGATATTTTTATAAGAGTATCGGTATCGGTATCGTATCGGCAAAAAGGCGTATCGAGGCATCCCTATTCGAAATTAATAGGTATCATTGTTATACTTGTGTGGAGAGGTGTGGTGGCACGGAACCCTCGGGGCGCCAGTCCGAATCGCAAAAAGGGCGCTTTTTTATATCCACCGATTACACTTCCGGTTGTAAATTTTTGTCATATATTTTATAGTACGAAGGGTATATGAGATGGATACGCCTTTACGTGATCGTTCAGATAACCCTGAAGCTTCGTGCTAGGCTGTAGTCAAAGTATATTTATGCTGTGGTGTAGATCGTTTCATCTTTTCCACATCGTAACATTTTTAAAGGTTTTATATGGGATTCTACAGTGGGTATAACGAGTTCCAGACGGTTATACAGGTAGAGCCCCTCGGTGGGGACGTATAAGAGCTGATATGATGATGTACGTTTAACCGAGCGACGCTCTTACGGTGAAGGAAATATATTAAATGTTAAGAGCGTCGGTGGCGCAACGGCAAGGGCCGCTAACTCCTATCCGGGACGTCGTGGTTCGAGTCCTGCCACGTACCAATGTGTTTTTGAATTTCGATCTCATGTGTACGTTTATCTGACGCTCTTACGGTGAAGGAAAACATCGTGAAGAAAACTGCACACGCCATCGAAGAAACTCGAAGGTTGTGTGTGAAGTTGATCAACCCGCACTGGGCCCGCGTGGTCGACTAAGGCCCGATCCTAATTCAGATAGGCTCGAGCCCATCGGTGGGGGGGACGTATATAAGATGTAACAAAATTAGCTGAAACTATTTTAACTGGTGCTTTTACCCATGAAACTCAACAACTTTCCCCATGGAACCCATAGTCAAATCCCAAAAAAAAATTGGCTCTCCCATACTAACTCGATCAGCTGATCAGCCAACTTAGTATGGGAAATTCGAAAATTATTTTGAGATTTGACTATGGGTTTCATGGGGAAAGTTGTTCAGTTTCATGGGTAGAAGCACCAGTTAAAATAGTTTCAGCTAATTTTGTTAGACCTTATTAAATGAGCTGATGTGATGATATAGGTTGTAAAAAATGAAGTTTAGGATTTGTTCACTGGGGCTTCTGCTTATCATACTGAACAACTTCTCTCGAGGAAACCATAGTCAATTCTAAAAAAAAAACGCTGCATGCAAAAATGTACAAAATTGGTCGTTCACCTGATCGATTTCTATGAGGAGTTAATTTTTTTTTTTGGGAATTGTATAGCTATGGGTTCCTTGCGGAAAGTTGTTAAGTATGATGAGTAAATGAGCCTTTAAAATAGACCACCACGACTGGGAAAAGCTTGCAGAAAAGCGGCTGGAATGGCAAAAGCGTATTTCGGAGGGTCGCAAACTGTGCGACGAGGCTTGGTTTGGGGCGCTCGCTGCCAAGAGGGAAAAGCGCCACCAGAGCGGCAATACTCCATCTGCCGCAAACTTTCCCTGCCAAGCGTGTGGGCGAGTCTGCCGTTCGCGCATCGGGTTGCTAAGCCACCAAAAGCGTTGCCTCTAGTCCAGGACACTGTAGTGAATCGTCTGTAATAGACGTAGAGGCCAGTGATGATGATGATGATGAGTAGAATAAGCCCTATAGTAAACGAGTTTTTCGTTGATGAAACGTGTGGTGTACTCGTATTACATACCCCTTAAATATCGGTAGCTAGTTAAGTGTATGTAGGTATGTGTATTGTGATACGGGACGCTGGGGTGTGTAGCTCAGAATGAAAGATTTGGAATACGTATTAAAGAATCATCAGAGATGATCATATATTTAACACGTAAAAAAAGATAGAAGGCTCTGTCGGCTGACTGATTATTATAGCTTTATTGATTCCTCCCACTTTCTTGCCATAAGTTTAGGGACCTCAGCCCAGACGCGCGGATAATAAAAATATACTTATTGGAAAATGGACCTATGTCCTGGCTCACGGTCCGCCATAGAATGAATATCTATTGTTTCGAAAAGCTTTCGAATGACTTATCAATTCAAATTTAAACTAATATTCTAACTTCGATTCGCGCTGGCAAGAAACTAAGCAAAGGAGTTGGAAGTGCATATATGTAGAGACATACGATCTCTACAGTATGTTATTACATTACATGATGTAATAAGATTTAAATTTTAGATAAGTAAGTATCTAGTATACTTTTCTTTTTAGGTTTCCGTACCCAAAGGGTAAAAACGGGACCCTATTACTAAGACTCCGCTATCCGTTCGTCTGTCTGTCTGTGTTTGTCACCAGGCTGTATTTCTTGAACCGTGATAGGTAGCTATACAGTTGAAATTTTCTGTTGCCGCTATAACAGCAAATACAAAAAAATTGAAAAATTGAAAAAAATAAGTGGTCTTCATACAAAAATCGTGTTTTTTTTAAACGTGAAGAAACTAGCGCCATCTAGTATGATGGTACGGAACCGTTTGTGCGCGGTTCTGACTCGCACTTTGCCAGATTTTTCAATTTTTTTTGCATATGTTTGCTTTGCACAGCCCTTATTTTTACGAGCTTTTATTTAACTTGCAAATATAATATGTATATGTTTGTTCGGGTGAAATCTTGCGACTCGATTTTGAAGCAGATATCTTCAACCGATTGAGCTGAAATTTTATATACACGTTCAGTTAGGATGACAATGCATGGTTAACTGTGTAACGTCATTCTAAATCCAATCTAAGATGGCGGACTTGTTATTTTTAATGCACTCCTACAATGTTGGTATCAAATAAAAGGCTTTGCTGAGAAGAATAAGAAATAATTGAATATTTTCAAATAAAAGCTTATAAGTACTTAAAAGTTTTTAAAATTATTATGTACGTAACTCATCTCTGGGATGCCTGGAAAAAATTACAATAAACAATAAAGCCGCCTAAATTGTACAATGTTCATTTTTATTATCTTTACTACCCTTATTGATTAATTGAGTCCTAATTAATTAATTGCGAACCGGTAACGACTCGGTCCATCTAACCAGAGGTACCGGGTTCAAATCTGGACGGCCAATGTACCAATGAGTTTTTCAAAAACTTACGTACATATACTTACCGATTGCTTTAACGGTGAAGGAAAAACATCGTGAGGAAACCTGCACACGCCTGCGAAGAAACTCGAAGGTTGTGTGTGAAGTCGACCAACCCGCACTGGGCCCGCGTGGTCGACTAAGGCCTAATCGCCCTGATTCAGGGTAGGCTCGAGCCCCTCGGTGGGGACGTATATGAGCTGTTATAATAATAATAATAATTAATTGAGTCCTGATTGATTAATTGAGTCCTACACCTGTCGATACCTACCTTAACATTTTGTCCTTAAATTGCTACGGGTTCGGAATGTCTTCTGTGCCTAGGCACACCCCGGACACTGCATGCAACGGTCGTGAAATGACATTTCTAAAAAACAAATGACGGAGAAAAAAAAATCTCGGCGAAATCCCATACGTTCGAGAACCAAACTGTAACCAATCTGTATCAATCTAGGAGACGAGGGGGTGAGGTTAGAATATAGAGAACGGCAGGGAGTGTCCATACTGTATGTTAGTACTAATCACAGACTTCTAAAGTACTAATATATATTATATACTTTGGCCTAGGCATCGAGCAACGAAATAAATCTCAATTTCCTGCCACTTCTCCCTTTCTTGTTTAGCCCGCATTGCTTCTGGAAAATACATTAAAAATAATATGAAGCAATGTGTTTAGTATCAAGTCGATTCATAAAACGAATTAAAAACGTATAATCAGTCAGACGAATGAGTAACGGTTAATATAATAGTCATAACTCAGAGTTACGCGTTCTTTGATGATTATAAAATTTCGTAATAACGGTCGCGAAATAAAGTTGTTTTCGACATTGCTTGTTAACCGACTTCAAAAAAGGAGGAGGATCTATTCTTGACTTTTTTTATGTAAGTATGTCCACTGATTTCTATGTCAATTTTGGACTGCTTTGAAAATTTTTTTTTTTTCGAAAACGTTCCATATTACAATCAAAATTGGTTAACTACTTTTTTTAAATTAACAAAAACGTCATAATTCATAATGTAGCAAAATTTTAGTTTTCAACCGACTTCCAAAAAGGAGGAGGTTCTTAATTTGACTGTATGTTTTTTTTTGTTTTTTGTATGTTTGTTACGCGATATATATCTTCACAGATTGTGAACCGGTGTTCATGGTTAATTTATTATTCTATAGGTAGGTCTATAGGTTGGTCCCATGTAAATATTATCAAAATCGGTGTAGTACTTTTTTTTTAAATAACAAAAACCAAAAATAATAATGCAAAATTGTACCAAGTTTTTGCGATGGAAGTCGGTTTTTTCCGTACCTAAAGGGTAAAAACGGAACCCTATTACTAAGACTTTGCGGTCCGTTCGTCTGTCCGTCTGTCACCAGGCTGTATTTCATGAACCGTAATAGCTACACAGTTGAAATTTTCATAGATGATGTATTTCTGTTGCCGCTATAACAACAAATACTAAAAATTAGAAAAAGTGAAAAAAGCAAAAAAAAAACGAGACCTACAGTACTCGCATATGATGTGTAACATGTGACAAAATACTTATGAAATTAATTAATTATCGGGTCGTACATTCACGGGCCGACCCTTCGAATAGTAGTAAGTCATCTTTGCCTTTGCCATCACACTAGGCTGCATGGCTATGACAACCTTAGTTTTCGAGAATTAAAAAACGTTCGCATTTCCTGTTACACATTTCCGTCCCATTTCACGAAATCACTCCCACAAATTGCAGGAAAGCGAGAGCAAAGATGTTACACATCAAAAAAACCTCCGTTTCCATACAAAAAACGTGTTTTTTTGAAACTTGAAGAAACTAGCACCATCTAGTATGATAATACGGAACTGAAGAAACTGGCGCCATCTAGTATAATGGCACAGTAAAATAAAGAGTACTAGCTAATGGTACGGAACCCTCTGTGTGCGGTTATGACTCGCACTTGGCCGGTTTTTTAACGTGTTTAGTGCTTCCAATTATTTCGATTGAAGTGCGTTGCTTTTAACATCAATAGGGATGACGAATGCTAGTCATCTGAGTTACTTTTTATCATCTGTCAAAAACGGCATTTTGTTCTAAAAATGTTTGAAATACCTAGGCGTGACGTCACAGTTTTGCAGCGTCATATAATGTACTCATTTTGTGATTTTGGTGAATTAAAAATCGAAGACTTGATGGAAAACAAAACGAGTAAGGTTTTCCGATGTTTAAGTTGGAGGGCAATTTAGTGATCAAGAGTACATAATATGTTTCTGATGCTTTTGTCAGCCCTATTATTATAGACAAGCCTTGTCCGGTGACTTTAACCATACTTTCTTTACAAAGCATAACGTCCCCAGCTGGGGTTCAAGTCTCTTCCCAAATCCGGGAAGGTTAGACCATACTTCACACACGGGTGCCAAGTCCTGGCCTCAGAAGACATTAACTCAGATTCCATTCCTTGTCAGAAGTTTTCAAGCCGCCTTATAAGGCTACTAACACGGCTTAAAGCTGCAGTGTACCTTTTAAGGGTTCCGAAGTCAACAAGGAAACCTTACAGTTTCGCCGTGTCTGTTTGTCCGTCTGTCCGCAGAGACTATTAGTTCTAGAAAGCTGTAATTTGGCAAAAGTATGCATAATAATCACGCCGACCAAGTGGTACAATAAAATCTTGCAAAAAAAAATTAAAGTTACCTTCTTACCTCAAAAGGTAGTACATACATATTTTATAGATATTGAACACCCAACACAGAGCAAACAAACATGTTCGTCACACAAATGTTTGCCCTGAGTGGGGATCGAACCCAGGACCCTCAGCCCAGCAGGCAATAACGCTGCCGCTGGACCAACGGGGAAGTTAACTTAAGCCGAGGCTGCTGCTCGCAAGTTGTGTGTGAAGTCGACCAACCCGCACTGGGCCCGCGTGGTCGACTAAGTCCCGATCGCCCTAATTCAGGGTAGACTCGAGCCCCTCGGTGGGGACGTATATGAGCTGTTATGATGAAGCTGCTAATGAAACTGCACAACTTTCGTCCAGTCAGTCGTCTTAAAAATTTGGCCTTTCAAAAATAATGGTTATTCGGAGAATACAAAAAAGCTAAACACGTTAAAAAACCGACTTCCATCGCAACAACTTAGTACATTTTTGCATTATTATTTTTGGTTTTAGTTAATTTTCTAATAAAGTACTACACCGATTTTCATTTAATTTAAATGGGACCACATGGGAAGCACTGGCTTTCAAAAAAAAAGAATCATCAAAATCGGTTCACCCAGTTAAAAGTTCTGAGGTAACTAACACACATAAAAAAAACATACAGTCGACTTGAGAACCTCCTCCTTTTTGGAAGTCGTTTGAAAAGTGAAGATATTTATATAAATGAGCCTTATTACCGTAAATGTAGGGTTTCATATCCAAATGGTGATAACGGGACCCTATTATTAAGCCAGAGCTGTCCGTTTTTCGTCTGTCTGTCCGATCTTTAAAGGGCTTTTTGATCCGTAGCAGGTCACCGGTTGAAATTTTTCCAGAATATGTGTTATCATGACGATTTCACTAACAATTTTTAACCGCCTCCGTGACGTATTGTTCATGAGCTTCACGTCAGGAGGTCACGGGTTCGATTCCCGGTGGAGTCTAACTTTGTAAGACTCGGTTGGGTTGGTGGAAGGTCATTTTTGAAGCCTGCCCACCATCTTATCTATGTCTTGCCGCCAAAAATCAATGTTAACAGCATGGGATGTATTCCGGCTTGAATATAACATTGCCAGTGTCCCATTGCGTTGGGGATTCTTGGTAACCCCGCTTCCATCATTGGCATCATCGTCTCTTACCATCAGGTGGGATGATGACAAGGGCTTATCAAAAAGAAAAAAAAACTTTTTTTCATGTTTTTACTATTTTTGCTTTTAAAAAAAACGGTAATACACTTGAGACTTGGAGTAAATAGGTTAATGACAAACTAAAAAGTTAAACAACATAATTGAAAACGCCAAACACGTTAAAAAACCGACTTCCATTGCAATAAATTAGTACATTTTTGCATTATTATTTTTGGTTTTTGTTAATTTTCTACTAAAGTACTACACCGATTTTGATAAAATTTATATGGGACCACACGGGAAGCATTAGCTTTCAAATAAAAAAAGAATCATAAAAATCGGTTCACCCAGTCAAAAGTTCTGAGGTAAAAAACATTAAAAAAAAACATACAGACGAATTAAGAACCTCTTCCTTTTTGGAAGTCGCTTGAAAATATATGATAAAACAACCCAAGTAGCGGTTTCAAACTCGCGATAAGGACCCCGAATGAATTGAAATAAAATCATTTTTCTGTCTTTCTCGTTGATGTATTTTGATTAATATAAATAGGTTCCTACTCGTATCATTGGTGTACGTATTGATGTTTTTAATTAAGGCGAGGTTTCGATTAGAACAGTTGTCTCTGTCTTTTTCTTTACGTGTAAATCGATAAGAAAACAACCATTATTTTTACACTTTTTCAATGGTTTTTCGTTTCAATCCAAAATTACAATGAAAGTATAAAAAATAATAACATTGCTCACTTTGCATTATAATAAAAAATTAATTATATATTTTTTAAAATGTATACTTCAAAATATTAGTCATAACTAGAGTTGAAAGTAACGGTGTAGACCTATCTTTGGGATTTTTTTCTATCGAACCAAAACTGCTCAATCGGCTTTCTAATAGCTTTTGACTTTAAAGAACATCATCAACAATAAGAGTTTTTTTTTCAACCTTGAGTTTTCTATCGTTTAGGAGTAATTGACGTCAAAAATAACGAAAATCTGTAATATCACCGCCTTAAAGTTCCTTTTCCTAAGGTGTAGCGGTGGGGAACCCACGGCGCGCGAATCCGACTCGCACTTGGCCGGTTTTTTGAGAATAAACATGCCACCAACATTTTACCTTTTAAGTTTCAAAATTTTTTTTAAACCTGCACATGATTTGTCAGATTTACGTATCTGGAGCACGCTGTATAAGCGTAACATTTTCCAGGTACGGGTTCAGTGGCCGGCCCGGTCACTGGAACTGAAATAACCACACCCTCTATATTTAGATACATGAGTTTGTAATGTTACTTTATCGTACGGATTGGTATGAAAATGTGCTTGAGACTTTAGAAATATGCAATTTATTTGCAAGTGTTTGCGAAATCAGCTGACTTTTGACGTGATACCGATGAACTTCTTACGTTAGAAGCTCGGCCGGCAATCCAGAAAAATCCGACCACAATATCTTGTAATTTCAGAAGCTTATAACAACTAAACCAAAGTATACATATTAGTACTACATACAGTATGGAAACTTCCTGCCGGTCTCTAGATTGCGACCTCACCCCCTCGTCACCCAGATTGATACAGATTGGTTACAATTTGCTTGTCCAACGTATAGGATTTCGCCGTGATTTTGTTTGTTCAGTCATCAATTTTTTGAAATTTCATTTCTGGCCCGTTGTATTAAGTGTCCAGTGTGTGACTAAACTAAAAATAACCGGCCAAGTGCGAGCCGGACGCGCGCACCGAGGTTTCCGTACCACCACACCTTGATACCTAATCATTTCAAACTAAAGACATCATCACGAGTAACATAAAAAGAGGTACGGATCCCTACAAAAAAAACATAAATTAAAAACCCGCCTGCATAAAAAAAACTTGATCAATTTGAGAACGAACATATACAATAAAGTTGAATATATTTGATAGAGGATAAAATTTATACTGTGGTGACGAGAAATCATCATCATCTGAAAGACGTCCACAGCTGGACAAAGGCCTCCCCCAAGAATAGGGATGATGAATGCTAGTCATCTTATTTACTTTTTATCATCTGTCAAAAACGACATTTTGTTCTTAAATGTTTGAAATACCTAGGCGTGACGTCATAGTATTGCTCATTTTGTGATTTTGATGAATTTAAAAGCGAAGACTTGATGGAAAACAAAACGAGTAAGGTTTAAGTAGGAGGGCAATTTAGTGATCAAGAGTTCATAATTTATTTCTAATGCTGTCGTCATCCCTATTCCCAGGATGACCGGTCCTGTGCTCCCCGCATCCAGAGGCTTTCCGCGACCTTCACCAGGTCGTCGCTCCACCGTGTGGGAGGCCTTCTTACGCTACGTCTTCCAGTTCGCGGTCGCCACTCGAGAACCTTACTACCCCAACGGCTACATGTTCTACGTGACGTACGTCTATATCTGTGACGAAAAATATTATTTCCGAATTTTATTATATTTGCCCAACATAACTAATCTCATCAACGGTTAGTGCGCCCCACATTAGGGCTCTTTTATACGGAAGCCACAGAGCCCTTCATAGTTCCGTACATTTCGCAGCTAGATTTACGACTAAACCCTTCGCGAGCACTCAGCGAAATGTATCGGAAAATATCTGTCGACCTTGTACAGGGTGTTGTAAATAAGGGTGTGTATATACTAGTGACGTTGTTTTAAGCACGATTTTCTTTTATTTCTTCTCTGGAAAGTTTTCGCTATCGGTAAGGGTGAAACAAAATATAATTTTGAATAAAAAAAACCGAGTTCAAACAGATAGCTAAGGTTACCCTCGATTTCTCTGGGATGCCATCATCAGATCCTAGTTACCTCATTATAGTACCTCCAATGGGATATCTCCTTTCCAACAAAACAAGAATGATCAAAATCGGTTCATAAACGACGAATTTATCCGCGAACACACGTAAAATAATATTATATAGATATACGGTTTTTTTGAAGTCAGTTAAAAATATATGTCGAGGGGTGAGGGTGATGGTTAGGTTATGGATGGCCTCGTGGTTCACTCCTTAACTATTTCGGTTGTAGGTGTCGAAATAACAATGCAGCTATATCACAGAGGTCCTTCTTCAATAGTCTTGATCATTTGGTAATCGAAATTGTACAGGATGCCTTGGATAACAATGGATGCAAACGCGGTGATCACAGCGATGGCGTGACACGTCCATTTTTCTCACAGATCACCACTGCATGTGTTCTGCTCGACGCTCCGTCAAAAAAGTGTCTGCTCCGAGACTGACGTCCAGCTAATCTGGCTTCTCCACAGATCTAATAAATTCTCAACTCAGTGTGGCAGCACAAACAGCCTTCCGTTAATACATCATCTTTGCTACCACAAACGATCGTCTCACGAGTACAAGCGATCGTCACGCCACCACCGGTTTCACCCAGGTACTAATACCTGACGTTTGATCCAAACAAAGTGTAACTATGTAAACTTATCTCGAGCTGGTATTGGTCGCGTTTTCAATGACCCTCCGACACGGCCATCCTGCGAGTCACACGTCCTCGGGTGACTAACCTGAAAAAGAAAAGGGTAACCAGTAGATTCCATTTCGTTCGGCCAATCCTGACCTTCATTAGGAAGGTCCACAGCTCAAGGAATAAAAGCAACACTAATAATGTGAAGCTTTAATTCAAGACTACAATCATGGTAATGACATATTTCAACAGTCTCAAAAAAAACCAAAATAATTTCACTCTCGTAAACTAAATAAACCTCAGCATTAGCATCGTAACTCAAACAATCTCAAATCAGTTTAGGTCTCCAAGGTAAATCACAGCTGCAAGGCTTGAAACCTTACAACCATTTACAACTTTTAGGGGCACATAGAACGGAACATAATCATCATCGCAAATCACAAGCGACGGAACACCAGAACTAAACATCACCACATCCGGGTGGCGGGACACCACAAAGAATCATCATCACTAACGCCAAGCGACGGAATACCAATCAGTCATCATCACCAGTCCAGGTGACGGAACACCATCACCACCAATCTAGGCAGTGGAACACCATCATCACCAATACAGGCGACGGAATACCATCATCACCAATCCAGGCAATGGAACACCATCATCACCAATACTGGCGACGGAATACCATCATCACCTATACAGGCGACGGAATACCATCAACAGTTTTAGCCGGTAAACGGGATACTTCTTTTTTACAAAAACACGAATGTACCTGCTACACATCATGACAGAACGAGTCTGACAAAACAAGCAGCAGCCAATTCATGCAAACATATAGCGCCATTCAGCACTCTTCATTTACCGCTGAAACATGTCGGAATACTTCAGTACTACACACAAAAATAAACGATAAAGAAAAAAATTACAACTGTACACAATTGATTGAGTTACGATCTGTCAATACAATTAACATTGAAAGGTAGACGCCTCTGCACCAGATTCATCGTCAACATCCGGAGGCAAATAACCTTCGGACATACTACGTAAACGGTCATGGGCATACTTGTAACTTCGTCTCAAATTCAAAGCTTGTAATTTGTATCTGTCACCTTCTAAGACCTCTACGACCCTGAACGGCCCTCGGTATTTGGGATCTAACTTGGTTTGGTTACGCTCCTTATTTTGTATCACCACAACAGTCACCCATCTTGGCAACTCTGGGCCACCTCCATCCGGTGCCCAAACAAACAACAGTCACCCAACCTGGCGACTCTTGGACCACCTCCCTCCGGTGTCCAACCACACTATCGCTTCCATGCGGCGATCTCAAACATCACCTCTTTCTGGTCATTGCCAACATCACCTCCCCGGTGATACGCCTGCGAGCCAAACGCACGCCACACACAGTTGTGGCCGCACAGCAACGAGAAAATCAACTCGGTGTTTTACGCCTACGTCTACGAATGGCTGAGGCTATTGTCATCCAGTTGCGAAAAATTGTTTACGTCTAAGGTTCAAAATACAAACTAGTGAACGTTAAAATCACGGTCAAGTACAAAAGTCCTTAATCTGCACTAGTAGATGGTCGAGGTTCAGTCTCTCCATCATCAATTCTGTCCAAGTCAATAATACTGTCACTATCGGGCATTTAACGTAGTCTGTCCTCAATAACTGACGGTATTTGATATCTAAAGTGGTAGGTAACGCTTCTCCATTTGTAACAACACAAAGTTAGGTAACTTGTGAAACTAAGCTTTTGTCTAGAAATCAGCCAGTGGCGCTGCCTCAGAGCAATACACCACCCCATCTCTTCCCAAGGGTTTCACAAGAAGTGACTAAGGGACTAAAAATTTGAGGACAAGCAACATCGTCCTTCACGCTCATACTGTACCGCCAAACAGCCCGCCAAGCGTAGCGTTTTTTTTTGTTTTTTTTTTTTTTTTACAATTGGTGAAACCGCTCCAACATGGGGGAGGCCCATGTCTATTATCACATCAGCAGCAAGCTGATTAACAACTCCTGTAATAGGATGCGTTACTCTTCGTATTATCACTAGTATGTTGTCGTGCTTCACTTAGATAAAATTACAGCCTGTGTGTGTAATCGACAAACATGACATTTAGAGGTTAGGCTACTTTACTCGTACCTAGAAGCAACTCCAGGAGGCTGTACTTCGTAACTCGATTAACCCAACAGTTTGGTTGCTGCCAAATGATCATCATGGAAGGACTTGTAACATTGAAATCTCATTACTATACTCGAAGGAAGTGAGCATATTTTAAAGGACACTTAACTAAGAGTACCAACGTTTAAACGTGCTAAGATTCACCTGACCGTTGCCACGCGCCTAAAGCGTTTATGAACGTAAGTTCAAATACAAGGGGGCATTACGTAGATCGAATGACACGTGGACGTATTTGAACAGAGGTTACAAAATCAGTCATTTCGATTTAATAGGTAAAGAATGCACCTGATGTAACCACTAGCTATGCCTGACGTGGTTAAATAGTGACCACCTATGAAGTCAATCGATGTTCCAAGCTATCAGAGGAAGCAATTTCCGTTCAGGCATGTTGTTATCATTTTTTTTTCACGGTTATCAACACTTGCGTTCTATGCTATCCTTTTTCTTTACCAGCATGATAAGGCCGTCAAAAAGGGAAAGCTTCGGGGCTTATGACATTCGCAGCCTCCAGCCCATGAATCCTGTATCATCATCACATCAGCCGTAAGACGTTCATCACTGCACTCCGCATACTACCCTGTTATTATTCTTTTTTTTTTTACAATTGGTAAACAAAATATTTTATTGGGGTCCCCGAAACTCATACCTACATAGGGTCTATATGATAGCGGGGCATTAAGGATGCCCTCGACAAATTCATCACGAAAGCTATTAAAAATAGGCAACAACTTTGGCCTATGATCAATGAGAATATCAGTCCCAATACTACGAAAGCTAATAAAGGTTTTTTTTTTTTTTTTACTCCATGTAAAAATGTCAGTCTCAATATTATAAAAGCTTAAAGGGATTTCAATACTTTCTATCCTGGTTTAGGTTTGTATAACCAAAACTCTAGTTTTTAAATCTACCGTTGAATCACGACGCTGTGCCACAAGGAACTATCCGAAAGCACGTGAAAGAGCACTTTGAAGGACTACAAGGCATCATTTTGGCTGCTAATGCAATCACTACTAGAAGGGTAAGGGACTAACTACTCTATTCGCATCCTTACCGACAGTCAAGCTGTTTTGTTATTGACAGACTCGTTTAAGAATACCGTCAATCCTAGATTTAAAATATCTGAACCGATCATAATATTGTTGGCACGTATTGTTGTACGTAGGTTGGAACGTAGGTACTCGTTTGGCATAACAAAAAAATAAAAATTCTGAATGATTCCCGTCAATACTACCCTCACTCAATATTTGTTCTGTACAGTAAACGTGAGCGTTGCCTATAAAAGTCAATCGTGCGTTTGTACTGAACACACTCCCGAAAGTCTATACACGAAACCTTCCTTAACGAGAGAACACTCAGTACCACCACAGATTAGGTAATAGTACTACGTTTGTACTAGTACCACTATCAAAACAAACGGGGTACGACTCACCGGATTTTCGTAGCACCGCGTACATCACGCACTTCGCAGAAGCCGCACGCGCCGCTCGCGTGCATCTCCGCTGCTGCCAGCGCAGCCCACGCTGTCACCTCATTCCAATGGTCGTTCCGTAAGGGAGATGTCGATAGTTGTGCACCGTGCACGTGGATTAGCTTCAGGTATATTCGGGGTCAATTCTGTCAATGTGATTGCAGCAGATGTAGGATGGTGCTCGCATAGCCTCAATCAATCGCAGCATGTTCTGGTTCTGTAGCACGAAGAATTGTTGCCAGTGGTTTTTATTTCGCTGCTCCATCATCAATTTTCACATTTTCCCGTCGTTGTCCACTTGTTGCGAGCGCAGGGAACTATCCAACTTCTGATGTCAAAGGTGTGGGTGATGGTTAGGTTATGGATGGCCTCGTGGTTCACTCCTTAACTATTTCGGTTGTAGGTGTCGAAATAACAATGCAGCTATATCACAGAGGTCCTTCTTCAATAGTCTTGATCATTTGGTAATCGAAATTGTACAGGATGCCTTGGATAACAATGGATGCAAACGCGGTGATCACAGCGATGGCGTGACACGTCCATTTTTCTCACAGATCACCACTGCATGTGTTCTGCTCGACGCTCCGTCAAAAAAGTGTCTGCTCCGAGACTGACGTCCAGCTAATCTGGCTTCTCCACAGATCTAATAAATTCTCAACTCAGTGTGGCAGCACAAACAGCCTTCCGTTAATACATCATCTTTGCTACCACAAACGATCGTCTCACGAGTACAAGCGATCGTCACGCCACCACCGGTTTCACCCAGGTACTAATACCTGACGTTTGATCCAAACAAAGTGTAACTATGTAAACTTATCTCGAGCTGGTATTGGTCGCGTTTTCAATGACCCTCCGACATATATATATCATTGTTATCTATCTTGAGATACCAACAGTGATATGAAATTTCACTTGAGATTTCAGTATACTGAGGTGTAGACCTCGCGAGTTTTTTGAAATTGTTGAAATATGATGTTTTTTTTACGTTTTCAATCCCCATGGCTCCGCCATTTTGAAAAAAATGTAATAAAATGAATGGATAAAAAATCCATTTATCTACCTGCTCACAAAATTTCACGAGAATCGGTTGAGAAATGCGACCTGTAGAGGAGAACAGCAGACAGACGCTGGCTGGCCAGACATACGAAAGCATTTTTGCCCAAGCCGGAGATGTTTCGCGCTCGCTCTGTCAATAAATAATAATAACGTTGTCTGGAAGAGATCGCTTGTTAGCGATAAGACCTTCAATCATTGTATCTTTTTGTATCTTTTTTTTCTCTTATGTTGTGCAATAAAGTGTTTTCAATCAATCAATAATATTATATATTAGTACTAGCGTAGCAGTGATAAAGGTAAGAAAAGCAAAGGCTAGGTATCAATCTATGTTAAAAAAAACTTTTATAAGTTTTGACCCTGCGAGTGTTCCTGGTAAGGTGGCGGTTACATTACATTACAGTGTCATGAGTTCAATGGTTTTTTTACCATCTCAAAAACAGTTTTATAAGTTTTGACCTTGCGACTATTCTTGGTACGGTGGCGGTTACATTTTTTTACAGTGTCGCAAGTTCAATGGTTTTTTCCTATTTAAAAAATGCTTAACGCGCCTAAAGAAGTTTTCACTTCAAGATAAAAATGCATTTAACAAGTAAACAATCCGGTATTTGACTACCAGTCATTTGATATAATTTTTATCAACCACAGAGCAGAGTTAGCGACTGTCAGAAACGACCTTTTGTTCTTAAATCGTTCTTGTAACTAGCTTGTGACGTGATTGTCTTTTGGGAACTAATTTAGTGATTTTAATCAATATAAAATTGATAAAATATCAAAATATGATGTATTTGTGCTGTTTTAGTATAAATGCTATTTAGTGATACTGTTTTATAATTTATTGTTTTTAGAAGAAATGCTCTTTAGTGATACTGCTTTATAATTTATTCTTGTTTAGGAGAAATGCTATTTAGTGATACTGTTTCATAATTTATTTTAGTGGTACTGTTTTACGATTTATTTTAGTGATGCTGTTTTATAATTAATTTTAGATTCGATGATTTTAAAAATTCGTTTGAGGTTTAAAACCCATAACGTCCGTCCCCAGTGCTGGGGCTCGCGTCTCTTCTTATACCTTCCGTTGGCTAACACTCCACACACTTAGGCGTACTAATATATAGGGTGACCTTAAATTAGTTCTTGATAGCAAAGGATATGAATGTACTCGTGATTACAAACAACTTTCCCAAAGAAACTATATGTCGAATCAGAAAAATATTTTAGGTCCTCGGTACATAACAAGCATCAATATCAACGGCGAGTACATATCCCACCTCCGATTCGCTGATGATATCGTGGTCATGGCTGAGACTATGGAAGACCTAAGCACAATGCTCGATGGCCTCAGTAAGGTCTCTCAACAAGTGGGTCTTAAAATGAACATGGACAAGACGAAAATAATGTTAAATGTCCGTGTCGCACCCACTCCTCTAAAGGTTGGAGACTCTACACTGGAAGTTGTTGACGAATATGTATACCTGGGACAAACAGTCCAGTTAGGTAGGTCCAACTTCAAGAAAGAGATCAATCGACGAATCCAACTCGGCTGGGCAGCGTTCGGGAAGCTTCGCAATATCTTCACGTCCCAAATACCGCAGTGTCTCAAGACTAAGGTCTTTGACCAGTGTGTGTTGCCAGTGATGACTTACGGAACTGAGACATGGTCGCTTACTATGGGCCTCATAAGAAGGCTCAAGGTCACCCAAAGGGCAATGGAGCGTGCTATGCTCGGAGTTTCTCTGCGTGATCGAATCAGAAACGAGGAGATCCGCAGGAGAACTAAAGTAACCGACATAGCTCACAGAATCGCTAAACTGAAGTGGCAGTGGGCAGGGCACATAGCTCGTAGAACAGATGGCCGATGGGGCAGTAAAGTTCTCGAGTGGCGACCGCGCACCGGAAAACGTAGCGTAGGCAGGCCTCCCACGCGGTGGACCGATGACCTGGTGAAGGTCGCGGGAAGCCGATGGATGCGGGCAGCGCAGGACCGGTCGTCGTGGAAATCCTTGGGGGAGGCCTTTGTCCAGCAGTGGACGATTTGTGGCTGATATGATGATGATGACATAACAAGTTATCAAATCGACAAAAATGTATGAAGGACCAATTTTTTTTTTCATATTTGACATATAGTTTCTTAGGGAAAGTTATTTGTAATCACGAGTACATTCATATCCTTTGCTATCAAGAACTAATTAAAAGTCATCTTATAAGGTGTAACAAAATTAGCTGAAACTATTTTAACTGGTGCTTCTACCCATGAAACTGAACAACTTTCCCTATGGAACCCATAGTCAAATCTCAAAAAAAATTTTGAAGTTCCCATACTAAGTTGACTGATCAGTTGATCGAGTTAGTATGGGAGAGCCAAATTTTTTTTTGCGATTTGACTATGGGTTCCATGGAGAAAGTAGTTTAGTTTCATTGGTGGAAGCACCAGTTAAAATAGTTTCAGCTAATTTTGTTAGACCTTATATACTGTGCTTAGGCGAAGGCAAATTCCGGATTGATGCAGTTTGTAGGGCTAGTGGCTTCCATTGTCATAAGTTTTAAAGTTGCCTGTAAAGCTTCTGATATAGCTTATCGATTGCTATCATAGCAACCGACACGAACAGCTTATCGCGCCTTGTAAAGCTTTGGATCCGTGTTTTTAACCAAGTAGGATAAAAATCTGGATGAGTAAACTCCTGTCCCTCGTAGGAGCTGACATGCACACTTTTTTAAATTTTAAAATATTAGATAGATAAACCGTTTATTCACCGACCAGGCACAAAAAAACAATAAATAAAAGGTTGGTAACAATAAAGTAAAAAAAGAAGATTACACCAATAAGACTAACTTATAGCTACTTACTATTAAATACAATAAAATACAATGAAATTGCAGTTAGCGCCATGCCAGTGAAAAGGCCGAGTGATATTACGCTTTGTTTTCTTTTCCTTAAATATTCTACTGGGTCCGTGGAATTTTTGAAATCCTTAAAGTGGTCTGTGATTGCAAATAGTTATTTATGCCACTGCCAAGTAATGAGAGCCATTGTAACATGAGTACTAATTTGTGCCACGAAGCGAAGCTGAGTGGCACAATAGACAGCACGAGTATTACAATGGCTAATTGCGTGCAGTGGCATACAATACTTTTTCTACGACCATGAAATAAATAAATTGCATTCAAATTTTTTCATAATCGTATATTGAATTTTGGAAGCCAGTCATAAAAATATTTTAAAAACTTCATTGTAGTACAGTTGTCTCGTTTTGATCATTGTAAAACGACTCGTAGAAATGAATACTTTTGTGATATGATTTAAGCTTATGTATTAAGCAAATTATTACCAAATGGGAGTAGAAAAAAGTTAAGGAAGCACTGTCATAGAGATTGAATGGTATTTGAATCTACATAGAATAATTCTAAACCAGAAAAAAAACTTATTAGGGAAACAGGAGTGAGTTGAGCACCACTTTAGCGAACAATAGGCGCCGGAAACTGATAAGAATGAGATTGCTCGAGCGCTTTTGTAATTCCGCTTTACAAGTCACCTTCAAACCATGCTTTATAAATATGGGTTTGGGCACCCAGAAAAGTCATTCGATAAACTTAATTGACGACTTCAAGCGTCGGTGGCTCAATCGGTAACGACTCGGTCCTCCTAACCAGAGGTACCGGGTTCAAATCCGGACGGCCAATGTACCAATGAGTTTTTGGAAACTTACGTACATATACTCACCGATTGCTTTAACGGTGATGGAAAAATTCGTGAGAAAACCGGCACACACCTGCGAAGAAACTCGAAGGTTGTGTGTGAAGTCGACCAACCCGCACTGGGCCCGCGTGGTCGACTAAGGCCCGATCGCCCTAATTCAGGGTAGGCTCGAGCCCCTCGGTGGGGACGTATATGAGCTGATTGATGATGAATTGACGACTTAGATGCCCGTGTACTATTCAGCCGGCTTTGGCATAGGCAAAATACGGACAAAATGACATAAATGGACAAAATATCATAGTCAACTTATTTCAAAATTGGCGGATTTTAGCGACGTCTCCACCACTGTATCAGATGAAGGCAGCCATATTTAAATTCCTGTCAGATGTTGAGCGCCATCGCTACAGTCGCGTCGCAGTAACCAGTTCGAACGTGTTTCGCGTCTAGCAAACTTTATTTTACAGATGGTTTTCTTCTTATTTTTGGTGAGTTATTTGTAATTATTTATATTAAAATTGATAAACTATGACAGTACCTAGTGATTTCAATTAACTTTATTGCAATCTTTAGTTATTTGATGGAATTACAATTTTTTTATTAGTTTTTGTTTACATTTGGACAAAATGACATACATATATGTCGAACGGGGTGGTTAGGTTATGGATGGCCTTGTGGTTCAGTTCTTAACTATTTCGGTCGTGGGCGTCGAAATAACAATGCAGCTATACCACAGAGGTCCTCCTTTAATAGTCTTGATCATTCGGCAATCGAAATGGTATAGGATGCCTTAGATTACAATGGATGCAAACGCGGTGATCCCAGCGATAGCGTGACACGTACGTTTTGCTCACAGATCACCACTATTTGTGTTCTGCTGGACGCTCCGTCAAAAAGTGTCTGCTCCGAGACTGACGTCCAGCTTATATGGCTTCCTAACTCAGTGTTGCCATCTCACTCACAAACAGCCTACCTTTAATAAGTCATCTTTGCTACCACATACGATTGGCTCACGAGTACAAGCGATTGTCACGCCACCACCAGTTTCACCCAGGTACTAATACCTGACGTTTGAACCAAATAAAGTGTAACGATATATGCAAACGTATCTCGAATCGGTATTGGTCGCGTTTTCAATGACGCTCCGACATATACAATACAATGGACAAAACGACATGGTATGTCATTTTGTCCGTAGAGTTCCTGTTATAATTTACATTTATAATTTTGTTTGGGTGATATGCCGCGAAACTACGAAAGAACCGGCAAGAAAGAAATCGGCAGTCTTGGAGCCAAGAATCCATGAGCACGTGCTAATATGTATACTGTGCCATGAGTGAGGCCATTTAATCAAGGAAGAAAAAAATGGGATGGGATGGGAATGGCCGCAAAAACATTTGGTATTTCTTAGGCGACGCTTAGAAGACATGCACTCAATATGAACAAAACATTGGATAATAACTCTAAAGGATTAGGAAGACTCAAGAAAACATTTTGAACTGAATTGAGCAGGAGTTAGTAGCACACGTAAAGTTTTTAGAAACATGACTTCTAAGAGCTTGCCTTTGAACTAGCCGAAAAAAATGGTTTCAACAAGGACAAGAAACGTGCTGGGCAAGAATGGCTTGAAGGTTCTTTGGGCTCATGCTTTCTATGCTGATGTCCCAAAGAAGACCAAACGATTTATTTGTAAACTGCGTTCTTAAAAATTAGTATGTACTTACCTTGTATGTCATTTTGTTCGTACTATATGGACAAAATGGTTTTTGTGATTGGTTGCATTTTTATAGTTCCCACTTAAAAGACTATGTTCCTGATAGTCAATTAACCTAAGATGAGTAAAAACTAATGAGAGTGATTAAAATCACGTTAAATAAATAAACATGATTAAAAACAAAACATCCTGCATTTTGTCCGTACTTCCCCTATGATGAAGATGACCATCATCAAATCAGCCAAATGATAATGCTGGATATTAGGCCTCCCCGAGTTGGGGGGGAAGGTGTTCCCGTAATTTCCATGCTCGGCAGGCAGATGGCGATCGCACTGTGCGATGTTGTGGCATAATACGCGGAAAAGACGCTGCTGCCCATCCTCCAGTTTATTCGTTTATTCGTCCCTTACGACACCCACTGGGAAAGATGGGATGGCCCTATTCTAAGCTGGGAGCCATGCGGCCATTTCTACATCATCATGTCAGCTCATATACCTCCTCACCGAGGGGCTCGAGCCTACCCTGAATTAGGGCGATCGGGCCTTAGTCGATCACGCGGGCCCAGTGCGGGTTGGTCGACTTCACACACAACCTTCGAGTTTCTTCGCAGGCGTGTGCAGGTTTCCTCACGATGTTTTCCTTCACCGTAAGAGCGTCGGATAAAGGTACATATAAAAACTAAATGCAAAATCACATTGGTACGTGGCAGGATTCGAACCACGACCTCCCGGACAGGAGGCGGTGTACCTAGCCATTACGCAGCCATTTCTACCTAAAATCACATTAATATTATACAAGCCAAAGTTTGGATGTGTGTATGTTTGTTCCACTTCTAACATGATTTGGATGATATTTGGTAAGTAGATAGATCAAGCATTAGATTTTTAAGCAATGCCAGTCACGATTTTACCACAGTAGATCTTCAAGTTTTTTCCAAGATTTGATGACCAAACCTCCTCGCGGTCCCCCTTTTTTCCCTTCGAACGTCGTGGTTTTTCCATTTTACAAGGTAAGATAAGAGAAAACTGTCAATCCTTACTAATATTATAATTATAAATGTGAAAAGTAAGTAAGTAAGTAAGTAAATATACTTTATTGCAAGCCACAAAAAAAATACAGGACTTATAATTTGTAAAAAAAACATAGAGTGCAAAGGCGGCCTTATCGCTTTAAGCGATTTCTACCAGGCAACCTTAAGTTAGGGATTGAAAGACAGGTAAACTAGTACAGGATGGCAGCAAATTCAACTATTAAACGATCTAACTTATTATTATAACTAATAGAAGTGCTATAACTAAAAGTAACTAAAAAAAAAAGTTTATAGACTTATTTATATTTTAAACAAAAATACATATATATACAATAAAACATACTAAAATACATACATACATACACATACATACTATAAATACATAAACATGCAAAAAATCAGTGAACAGTTTCAGTAATTACAAAGCGTAAAGTAATGATCCTTGAGTCGCTTTTTAAATGAGTACAAAGACTCAACCGTTCGGATGGAAGCAGGAAGTAGGTTCCACAGACGCACTGATTGAACCATAAAGGATTTGCTCAGAAAGTCTGTATGGCACGTAGGAAATGTCAAGAGAAATTCATTACATGACCAAGGTTGACGGTCAGAAACAGCCTCTCTGCGCTGAAAATTAGTCCTGAGATACGTAGGAGCTGCTGGGCTGTGCAATATGTTAAAAAGCATACAAAGTAAGTGCATTTTACATCTCAAACGGATGGGAAGCCATTTTAGCTTAATTCGATACTCTGACACATGATCGAACTTCCTTAGACCAAAGACAAATCTGATGCACACATTCTGCAAACGTTCCAGTTTGTTTAGCAGCTCCTCCGTAGCATCCAGATAACAAATATCTGCGTAGTCCAGGATCGGAAGCAAGAGCATCTGTGCAAGTACAGTTTTGGTGGCCATGGGCAAAAAGTTTTTGAGACGCTTCATAGACGCAATGGAACCAAAAATTTTTCTGCTGACTTCGCCAATTTGACTGGACCAGGACAGAGTTTGGTCAAAAATGATACCTAAGTTTTTGACATTCTTGCTGTAAGGTATGGGGATGTTATTAAGAAGTACCGCAGGCAGCAATGAGCAGTCGATTTTAGCTAATTGACGAAATGTGTATGTTTGTTTGTTACCGATTCACGCTTTAACGCCTTGACCAATCTTAATGAAATTTGGCATCCAGGTAGCCTGTGTCACTGGGAAGGACATATAGGCTGCTTTTTATCCCGTGAAAATAGCATAGCCCGATGCAGTTCCTGAGGGAACTGAAAATATACTCTTTTTTAGTTAATTTCTTTAACATCGCAACGGAACAATGGATTATGTGATTTTTTGCACAGAGATGGTTGAGGGGGTGGAAAATGACATGATTTACTAATTAGCTTATCCTGACATAGTTCTCGAGGGAGCTGGAGAAAACTCATGTCCACGCTCGGGAGCCGCTTGCGGCTCGCGCACCGCGCACCCTCTACGACAGTCATAAAAACGATGTCCACGCGGGCGAAGCCGCGGGCGAAAGCTAGTTGATTAATAAATCTGTATTGCCTGTACACTAACATCACATTCATGTTTATATGACGAGCAGTTTTTGTGATAGGCCTGTTGACATTGAACGATACTTAATCTATTTTATTTTTTTTCATTTTTTGTTTCAATTGGAAGCTTTGATAAGACAATGTAGGAACACAATGAAGCTTATCTCTTTACCTATAATACAATACATAGTTTGTTGTCTTCGGAGCATTATAGTTTCTAACTATATTTTTAACCGACGAGAAAACGGAGGAGGATCCCAAGTCAACGCGTATTTTTTTTTTAATGTATGATCACTCATAACTTTTTACAGAGTAGTTCGATTTTGAAAATTATTTTTAAACGTTCTTGACTACAGCTATCTGTTCGGAGATGCTTTTTTTTTTTCATTCACAATTGGTAAGCCCTTGGCATTATCTCACCTGATGGTAAGTGATGATGATGCCGAAGACCAAAGCGGGCTTACCAAGATTCCCCAACGGAATTGAGAACTGGCTATCTTATCTTCAAGCCGGAACACATCAATGTTGTTAACACTGATGTTTGGCGGCAAGTCGATAAGATGGTGGTAGCGAGCCAGGCGGGCTTAGAAAATGCCCTACCACCAACCCAACCGAGTCTTACAAGTTGACCCCACCGTGAATCGGACCCGCAACCTCCTGATGTGAAGCGAATGGAGTAACCATTACGCCATGGAGGCAATTGAATGCTCCGGCGCGTCTTTTACTTTCTTAGCCGCTTTAAACACATTGTAACAAAAATTGTACGTGGTTATGTTCATTACAGCTTGTACTTTTTATAATGAAGGACTTTTCTGATGAAACGCATAGTGGATTCGCAAAGAAAAACTTCTAAAAATTAGTTTAGGTGATCGATTTGTAATAGAAGCCTAGTTTTTGATGTGTAACATCTTTGCTCTCGCTTTCCTGCAATTTGCGGGAGTGATTTCGTGAAATGGGACGGAAATGTGTAACAGGAAATGCGAACGTTTTTTAATTCTCGAAAACTAAGGTTGTCATAGCCATGCCGCCTTGTGTGATGGCAAAGGCAAAGATGACATACTACTATTCGAAGGGTCGGCCCGTGAATGTTCGACCCGATAATTAATTAATTTCATAAGTATTTTGTCACATGTTACACATCATATGCGAGTTCTGTAGGTCTCGTTTTTTATTTTTTCTCGCCTGTACCACCTACGCAGAGAGCGCCTCCGTAGCGTGGTGGTGAAGTGCATTAGCTACACATCAGGAGGTCGCAGGTTGGATTCCCGACGGAGTCTAACTTTATAAGACTCGGTTTGGTTGGTGGAAGGGCTTCCTATGCCCGCCTGGCTAGCTACCACCATCAATATTAACAGCATTGATGTGTTTTGGCTTGAAGATAAGATAGCCAGTTCCCCATTGCATTGGGGAATCTTGGTAAGCTCGCTTCCATCGTCACTTACCATCAGGTGAGATGATGCCAAGGGGTTACCAATGACTGCAGTTTATAAACCATCAATGCAGACCAATGCTCGAACGAAAATGAAACTGGTTTAATTTTTTGTTGAATTATGAGGGTGGAATTTCCATAGGCTGTAGTAAATATTAAGAAAATCCGATGTAACTGATCACCTAACTGACCAATTTTAGAACGTTTAGTGTAGGAAATAGAAAAAAATGCAAATTCAGTATGCGTTACTGTAGGAAACGATATTCGCTATGATGAGTAAATGTTCACTATGATGAGTAAATGTTCACTATGATGAGTAAATGTTCACTATGATGAGTAAAAGTTCACTATGATGAGTAAATGTTCACTATGATGAGTAAAAGTACGAACCGGGGCATCTCCAAACTGAGAACATGTACAGCACGTATCGAATTCACAGAAAAACTTATCCGTGAATTATATAATGTTTAGAGGTCACTTGCGCGGTCCTTAGCGAAGGACAGGGTGGGTCCAAATACTTATATATTTTTGTATAATCTCCGAATGTATCTAAAAAGCAATATTAAAAGCTTGTACCTAAAACTTTATTGAGTTTTTCGAAAATTATTTTTATATTTTGTTTTTACTCTAACTGATATCTTTTGTTTTCTTTTTCCTCGTGAAGTGCGCACTCACCTTATGGGATCTGGCAGAATACCAGCGTTGTGGAACATCGTAATCCACAACATATGCTGAGTCAGATCCTTTTCGCTGAGCCTGCACAGCTCACCTGGCTATAATTATTTAATTTTGTATCTTTTCCACACTTTCCCTAGTATTGTGAAATTTAAATATTTTATTTATCTGTTGCGAGTTGTGTTGGTTCGTGAATAAAGCATTTTCTATTCTATTCTATTCCAAAAGGTGGTACAATATAAGGAGTGCTCGAAAGTACACGTTTTTGGTAACGCTATTTTTATGGAATACCCGCCGGGATGACGAGGAGTACATTCATCGAATTCATGTAAAAAAAACATCAAAATCGGTTCACAATCGGCAAAGATATCGCATAACATACGAGTATGTAGGAACGGCGTGTTCCTACCCTCCGAGAGCAAAGGGAGATATCTCCGCCAGGCGAGGTGGTATGCTTGGGGTGTCCGGCCGTGGACCAACCTTTTTTTTTCTCGGAATGCGGAGGAGGGAAGGGGGAAAATGCATTTACGCATACCAATACAGCCGGCTGTATTGGCTATGTGGGACTCACAGCCCTGCGCCTATATGCATACATACCCATTATATACATCTTTACTATATAAAAATAAGTCGGGTTTTCCTTCCTGACGCTATAACTCCAGAACGGCTGGACCGATTTGGCTAATTCTTTTTTGTCGAGTTCGTTATTGTCAGGAGAAGGTTCTTATGTAGGGTAGTGTAGGGTAGGGTAGTGTAGTGTAGGGTAGAGTAGTGTAGTTTAGGGTAGGAAAGTATAGGGTAGGATGGGTAGTGTAGTGTAGTGTATGTAGGGTAGGGTAGGGTAGTGTAGGGTAGGGTAGTGTAGGGTAGGGTAGTGTAGTGTAGGGTAGTGTAGTGTAGGGTAGTGTAGTGTAGTGTATGTAGGGTAGGGTAGGGCAATGTAGGGTAGGTTAGGGTAGGGTAGTGTAGTGTAGGGTAGAGTAGTGTAGGGTAGGGTAGTGTAGGGTAGGGTAGTGTAGTGTAGGGTAGGGCAGTGTAATGTAATGTAATGTAAGGCGGTACGAAGTTCGCCGGGACAGCTAGTAAGGTATATATAAATAAATATGCACAGGCCCAGGACCGCACTACCCACGAACGACCCCCTGTAGCCTTGGAAGCTAAGCTACCTTAAAAGGTAATCGGAGCGACGACTGTTCCCCCCTTCTGCAAAAAATACACGCTAAGGGGTGTGGACCAACCGTGGATGGTTAAGTATATATGCTTAGTAGCAAGGAAATGTTGATAGCGCGTTGTAGATGTTTGTACTCTCATTGCTTGCGTTAAGGCACAGATGAGATACTATAGTAAGTTAAGTCAGTTTAGTTGTACATAGTCTTTCTACGACGACAGTGTCACATCTGTCTAGGCGTGGATGTAAACTCCATGTACTTAACTTCACGGATCTTGAGCTGTGGGATGCGCAGTCGTTAGTGGCTGGTTACTACAGATAACGCCACAAGACATACAAAAAGGAAATGGTGATGCACGGTACCTATCTAGGCCGAACATGAAGTGTCCGTTTCCGTTTTCGACGCGAACAGACTTTAAAAAACTGAATTTTAGCAATGCATATGGCCGGCTTGAGTTGGCGAGATCTTTTGTCTCCGTAATTCGTTTTTACGGAGGTGTCCAAAGAACAAAAGCCCCAAATTTAATGCGTATTTTTATGCTTGTGTATGGTGTAAGTGATAAGCTTACCCTAGTTTTAAAAGTTACCTTTTAAAAAAAATTGTTTTTCAATACAGTTGCTAAGTACTTTATAGTTGCGCAAAATTAATTTTACCACAAAAGTGCATTTTTTATTTATTTTAAGCTCAAGAAGAACAAATAAAAAAATGAAATCTTCTGTGACACTTGAAAGGAGAATTTTAAAAGAGATAAGTTGTTTATCCGAGAGGTAACATAACGCTAGTTGGTTAAATTCTCTTTGGGTACAATATTTGTGAAGAAAGGAGAATAAAGACCACGTTGGCCTGTGTAAGGAGATAGATTGATGACGTATGACGCGCAGTTACATCAAAAATTACCTAATGTTATTGAAGTAAACAACAATGTATCCTTAGCTGGTAATATGTATATTAGAATTTGTAAATCAAAATCTACAAGATTAACTGTAAATTCAAAGCTTCAATGGGGCCCGCATATAGAAACGCTAGCAGGCAGGCTCAGCCGCGTACGCAGTCAAAAAAATCAAGCTTCATATAGA
Organism: Coleophora flavipennella; assembly: GCA_947284805.1. Taxonomy (NCBI): domain Eukaryota; kingdom Metazoa; phylum Arthropoda; class Insecta; order Lepidoptera; family Coleophoridae; genus Coleophora; species Coleophora flavipennella. The sequence continues at coordinate 5,226,450 of OX369262.1, read as the reverse complement.
TATAGACACCGCAAGACTAGTATATTTCATCTACTTCCATGGTATTATGTCTTATGGAATACTTTTGTGGGTTCATGCAGGTGATATAAATACAATAATTGTTCTGCGAAAAAGAGCGGTTCGCGCAGTTAATGAAATGCGTTCTCGTAAGTCGCTCCGAGATAAGTTTTAAGATATTAATATAATTAATATTTTTAACTTTGCAATGACATGAGTAGTGTATGCTCGCATAAATGTTCGTACGGATGGTGGCACATCGGGAGATGGGTCGTTCCTTTTCCTCTAATATGGTTGATGGGAGCGATGACTGACTTTCGTGTTATACTCGTGACCGGGTGCTGTCCGTGTGAACTGGCCTACTCTCGTCAAAGGCATTAATGACATTCAATGATTTTAATGTATAACTTCTCGTGTCATATTGCTTTCTTGTTCTAATAACATAATTTGTTTTATATCAAGAATTGGATTTTGACTTTATTAACTAATGATTGTTTATTTTTTTATTTTTCACAAATGACAATATGTAATTACTTTTTATGACTATCAGAAAGAGTGTAATTTGCACCAAGTTTGAATAAATTTTAATATCTTGAATCTTGAATCATTATGCTTTTTAAACGTGTTTTTTAGAGTCTTCCATAGTTTCAGCCATAACCACGATATCGTTAGAAAATCGGAGGTGGATTATGTACTCGCCGTTGATATTGATGCCGTCGTCGTCCCCTCGTACAGGATATAACGTCTCCCTGTCTGACCCCTCGTTGCAACTGGATAGGTTTTGAGTTCTGGTCCTGAAAGCGAACCGACATGGTAGCGTTTTCATTCAGACACTTCAAAACCGCGATGTATGGATAGTCAATTCGGCACCCCTGGAGAGATAGTCTAGGTTTCGACTGAATCAAAGGCTTTCTCATAGTTCATAAACGCCAAGCATAGTGGCTGATTGTACTCTTCAGTCTTCTTTATAATCTGCCGCAGCGTATGTATGTGGTCTATGGTACTCAAGCCTCTTCGGAACAGATCAACTTGTTTAGGAGGCTGGAAGTCGTCAAACCTGCGTGCGGGATGATTCGTAATGACAATCGAAAACAGCTTGTTAAACATGTCTCAGAAGTGAAATGGGTCTATAGTTCTTCAGCAGAGTGTTTTCGCCCTTTTTGAAGAAAAGCAAGAGCACACTTCTATGCCATGCCTTAGGCGTTTATCCCTCAAATAACGGAATTAAATAACTTCCGAACACCTTTTAGTACCGGTTTGACTAGGAGGTCATGAAAAATCTGGTAAAGATAACGGAAATGGATAATTTTAGGTTAAGAGGATAAATGGCAACCCTCTGATGTGAAATATGTCGGTCTGCCTGCGCAAAGTGGTTGCGTTATGTAATTATAGCGCCTAAAAAACTAGTTATCGTAACAAAAAAAAACGATAAGGGAAATGGCTGAGTAGGATATAAAATGAAAATACTGCACTCATGACAATTATGCAAAAACTGACCAAATATTCGGTTGCGTTATAGAGCAACGCCTGTTAGTAGTAGGAATAGCTAGTTTTCTGGACCAGGATCCCACCGAAGAGCTCCAAAGTTGGAAATGGCGGATTCCAACTTCCAACTTTGGTGCTCTGGCACGGGTCCCCCACCAGCATTCCTACTACTAATGGACGTTGCTCCGTAACGCAACCGAATATTTGGTCAGTTTTTGGATAATTGTCATGAGTACAACTAGTACTGTCATTTTATATCTTACTCAGCCATTTCCCTTATCGTTTTTTTTTTGGTCACGATAACTAGTTGTTCAGGCGCTATAAGTAAATAAACGCAACCACTTCGCGTAGGCAGACTGACATATTTAACATCAGAGCCATTTATCCTCTTAAACTAAAATTATCCATTTCCGTTATTTTTCGTTACCTCCTAGTATAGGTGTTCCAATTCCACCATCACCCAGTACCCTGTTTTTCTTGAGCTGTTTAAGAGTTATATTATAATATTGTACAGACTGACGTTCGGGATATCTTCAGTATAGTGTCGGTTTAGTCATTAATTTCATCTGGAAGCACGCATCTTAATTTAAACCCACGCCCTATCTACCACCTACTACCTCAGGGTAGGCTCGAGCCCCTCGGTGGGGACGTATATGAGCTGGTATGATGAGTGACATAGGATACATTTTTACCCAACTGCCCAAAAAAGAGGGGTAATGATTTTTAGCAGTCAAGTTCAAAATTTTGGATTAATTTATTTAAATACAAAGATTTTTTACCATAGATGAGTTATGCACTAGCAAACAACATTTGAAAATGGAGCCCATTTACACACACAATATTTTAGATAGTTCGCTTCCGTTGCAACGAATGCTACTAAGACAAGAGATGCCAATAGAGGATCGGACTGCATCAAAAAAAAACTGAAATATAATTCCCTAAATTGCTCTCCTCTTGAAGTTTCAAAAAACCTTGTTTTGTTTTTCCATCACGTCTTCAATTTTTAATTGATCAAATTCACAATATAAGTTCGTCAATGACGTTTAAAATCTATGACGTCACTTGTGGGTATTTCAAACATTTTAGAGCAAAAATTTCATTTTTGACAGATCATAAAAAGTAACTCAAATGACTAGCAGTCCGATCTCCTGTTGGCATCATTTTATTTGCTTCACTTTTAGGACGCTTGTAACCTATTTACCGCTCCTTATATATAGCATATTATCTCTGGTTACCTACGTTATTTTAACTTCGACGTTTAACTTTATTTTATGTTATTTTAACTTCGTCGATACTCAATCAATCAATCAAATATGCTTTATTGTACAATTACAAAAATGTATATAGATAACAGTACAGAATACACAGTAAAATTTTAAATTGTACGATGTAGGCGGCCTTATTATATAAAGCCATTTCTTCCAGGCAACCCAGAGAATGGATACAATTAAATAAAAGTAAGGGCAGTGCAAAGTAAACTTAAGCAACAAAATTGAAAATAGAAAAGTTTACTTTAACCACACCCTGGACGTGGACACTTCATACAACGGGCCAGAAATGACATCCAAAAAAGGAATGACGGAACAAACAAAATGGCAGCGAAATCCTATACGTTAGACAACCAAACTGTAACCAATCTGCATCAATCTGGGTGACGACGGGGTGAGGTCGCAATCTAGAGAGCGGCAGGGAGTGTCCATACTGTATGTTAGTACTAATATATATACTTTGCTTTAACTATGGTTACTCTGGCGACAACGGAATAACGATACAATCGTATTTAATAGGGCAGCGACAGTTAGCACAATATTTCGACATATTATCCAAATTTTCCCACCCAAATCTTTAATCTCGCACCAACCGCCAAGGAATTTCATATACCCACCAAGGCCCCTATAAAAGGAGATTGCTTAGATAAGTCCGACCAGACTCATATCTGAATTCCGCGTCGCCTTCGTCCTCGATTCGGTGACGTCATACCATTTGTCAATGACGTCACTGAAGGACTGTTTTGAAGTTCCGCGATATCAACGGATATCGGAATCGCATAACAACTTATGGTAATATAGGTATGTATGTATGTATGTATGTATAAACACCACCTCGGTGGCGTAATGGTTAGTCCATTCGCTTTCACCGAGGGTTAGCTTTGTAAGACTCGGTTTGGTTTTTTTTTTTCGAAAGGACAAGCTTGTTGTTGGCCATTGGGGCCTTTACAACTTCACCGGGCAGGGGAGGCGAGTACGGAAGGCACTCAACCTAGTGCAAAGCAAAAAGATGCAACTGCCTAAGGGCGCCCAGGTGGGCACGGACCTCGGCTTAGGTCGTTGCTTGGGCGTGGCCGGCGTGCGAGGATCGGAGAGAAGCGGCCTGGTATATGCCGGTAGCGCTGGTAAGCGCCAGAAGCGGGGGGACGCCGCCCTCGCCGGCGAGGGCAGAATGTCGGTGCAGTGTTGGTTGGTGGTAGTGCATTTTTATAGCCCGCCTGGCTAGCTACCCCCACCATATCTAAGTCTTGCCGCTAAAAATCAGTGTTAACATCATTGATGTGTTCCGGCTTGAAAGTAAGATAGCCAGATCTCCATTGCGTTGGGAAATATTGGTAAGCCCGCTTCCATCTTCGGCATCATCGAATTACCATCCAGATGATGCCAAGGGCTTATTAATTGTGGATTTAAAAAAACGCTTTATTGTATACACAAGGAATAATAATTACAACATGGTGAATTTTAACCTATAGTACAAAATAGCAAGGAGTTTCAATAGTAGTAATACACACATATTATATAGACGTAGACGAGAACGTGGTTCCATTTTACTTTTTGAGGTGCGGAACCCGAAAAACAACATTTTTCTGTTGCTCACGTTGATGTCTTTCATTTGTACTGTGAATAGGTATCTATCATTGTCATAGCTGTGTGAAGAGGTGTGATGGTACGGAATTCTCGCAGCACGAGTCCGACTCGCACTTAGCTGGTAATTTATACCATGTTTATGATTATTCCAAGGTAAGCCAGGAGCGTCGGTGACGTAATGGCAAGGGCCGCTACCTCCTGTCCGGGAGGTCGTGGTTCGATCCTGCCACGTACTAATGTGTTTTCGATTTTCGATTTCATATGTACGTTTATCCGACGCTCTTATACGGTGAAGGAAAACATCGCGAGGAAATCTGCATACGCCTGCGAAGAAACTCGAACGTTGTGTGTGAATTCGACCAACCCGCACGCCCAGTGGTCGACTAAGGCCCGATCGTCCTAATTTAGGGTAGGCTCGAGCCCCTCGGTGGGGACTTATATGAGCTGATGTGGCAAGCCAGTATAGTGCGTGCCACTAAAGATGAGACGTGAAACACCACGTAAAGCATTAAAAAGTCAAAGTAGGAAGATGATTTACAACCTAAACACCTATATGTCAAAAGAAGCAAAGGATTATGGATAACTATTTCGTACACTTCCTAATTTGTTTTTTTAATGTTTTACGTAGTGTTTCAAGTCTCTTCTTTGGTGGCACGCATTATACTTTCGTTTACTTGAAACAAGGATTTAATGTACCATTTATACCAGCAGCTACGTATCCACCAAACTTAATTGTTATTGGCTTAACAGATAAAGCGTAAAAGTGAAACAAACAACTCACCTCGTAACAGGATTTCAATCAAGAGTCGAAATGTCAGACCCTACTCCTAAGTGACGTCATGGGATGAATACTTCAAATTTTATGGTAATTGGCTAAAGGGATTAAGCGGGAGAGTGGAAAATTCGCCTTTACGAATGCTAGTCATGTGATTTACTTTTCCAACCGACTTCAAAAAGGAGGAGGTTATCAATTCGACTGTATGTTTTTTTTTTGTACGTTTGTTACGCGATATTTCCGCCGATTGTGAACCGATTTTCAAAATTCTTTTTTATTTGAAAGAGTATACTCCCGAAGGGGTCCCATTGTCACCAAGTCAGGATCTGATGATGGGATCCCAGGGAAATCGATAACAACCCTCAAATTTTATAAGCACATATTACGTGTTTCATGTATTTCCTAAAACTATCCAAGTTTTGGCGTCTAGTAGTCATCTCATCATCATCATCATCACCAGATGAGCTGATGAAGGAATGTGCAACTCCTTAACGGTTAGGAGTTAGTAAATAATTCTTTAAAGAGTATACGTAGACTGATAGTTGTATTCTTTCAGTTTCAGGTTATTCAGATGAGCTGATGATGGAACATTTAACTCCTTAACTTTTATGCTGTTTAGCGATACGCTGATTGTTACGCGATATCTCTGCCGATTGTGAACCGATTTTCAAAATTCTTTTTTTATTTGAAAGAGCATACTCCCGAAGGGGTCCCATTGTCACCAAGTCAGGATCTGATGATGGGATCCCAGGGAAATCGAGAAGAAACCTCAAATTTTATAAGCACATATTACGTGTTTCATGTATTTCCTAAAACTATCCAAGTTTTGGCGTCTGGTAGTCATCATCTCATCATCATCATCATCAGATGAGCTGATGAAGGAATGTACAACTCCTTAACGGTTAGGAGTTGGAGGATAATTCTTTAAAAATTTCACGTAGACCGATAGTTGTATTCTTTCAGTTTCAGGTTATTCAGATGAGCTGATGATGGAACATTTAACTCCTTAACTTTTATGCTGTTGAGCGATACGCTGATTGTTACGCGATATCTCCGGCGATTGTGAACCGATTTTCAAAATTCTTTTTTTATTTGAAAGAATATACTCCCATTGTCACCAAGTCAGGATCTGATGATGCGATCCCAGGGAAATCGATAACAACCCTCAAATTTTATAGGCACATATTACGTGTTTCATGTATTTCCTAAAACTATCCAAGTTTTGGCGTCTGGTAGTCATCATCTCATCATCATCAACATCATCAGATGAGCTGATGATGAAAGTTACAACTCCTTAACGGTTAGGAGTTGGAGGATAATTCTTTAAAAATTTCACGTAGACCGATAGTTGTATTCTTTCAGGTTATTCAGATAAGCTGATGATGGAAGATTTAACTCTTTAACTTTCATGCTGTTGAGTTGATATGGAAGCCACAGGACATTTTAATGAAACACATGCATTACGAATTATGATTTGATGGTTCCTATTGGCGAGTGGGTGATTGGGTATAATGTTGTTAGATAGATAGAATTATCACTAAAAATAAATAAAATAACAATAAAAAAATTAAAAAACTTAAAAAACGACTTCAAAATGAAATTCACTCAAAAGTATGAAATAATATTATTATACTTAGATAACTACACGACATTAACCAACAATTACGAAATCAAAGATGGCTAGAAATTAAATTAGGGGCCTAAAATTTTTTTTGAGGTCGGTGTCAGCAATGCCATCGAATCTAAAACATTTGATACGTAAGTAGCTGTATGCTAATACCGACCTCAAAAAAATTTTAGACCCCTAATTTAATTCCTAGCCACCTTTGAGTTCGTTATTGTTGGTTAATGTCGTGTAGTTATCTAAGTATAATAATATTATTTCATACTTTTGAGTGAATTTCATTTTGAAGTCGGTTTTTAAGTTTTTTAAACTTTTATATCATCTCGGCTGCCCAATTTCAAAACACAGTAACTGACAATTCTCAGATTTTTTTAAATTTGCCTCATAAAAAAAAATTGCGCGCCAAATTGATAAAAAAATTGATTTATGAACAGAAAATACTGCAATAAAAATATTTGGAAAAAAAATACTTGAAATTAAGTCCTAAAAGTAATGAAAATGCAATAATTAAATAATTTTGCAGTTAATGTGTATTTAAAAATGGGGCAGCCAATCTGTCAAAAACGACATTTTGTTCTTAAAAATGTTTGTAATGCCTAGGCGTGACATCACAGTTTTGTAGTGTCATTAATGTACTCGTTTTGTAATTTTGGTGAGTTAAAAATCGAAGACTTAATGGAGAACAAATCGAGTAAGGTTTTCCGAAGTTTAAGTAGGAGGGCAATTTAGTGATCAAGAATTCATAGTTTATTTCTGACTAGTATTCCCGGCGAACTTCGTACCACCTTACACTACACTACACTACCCTACCCTACCCTACACTACCCTACCCTACATTACCCTACACTACACTACACTACACTACCCTACCCTACCCTACTCTACACTACCCTACCCTATCCTACACTACCCTACCCTACCCTAAATACACTAGATAGATAGATAGATATATAGATAAAACATTTATTCAAAGCTACATAAACTACCCTACCCTACCCTACACTACACTACCCTACCCTACACTACACTACCCTACCCTACCCTACACTACCCTACCCTACCCTACACTACCCTACCCTACCCTAGACTACCCTACCCTACACTACACTACTCTACCCTACCCTACATAAGAACCTTCTCCTGACAATAACGAACTCGACAAAAAAAGAATTAGCCAAATCGGTCCAGCCGTTCTCGAGTTATGCGCTTACCAACACATTTTGCGATTCATTTTTATATTATAGACTAGCTGTCCTGGCGAACTACGTACCGCCTTACATTACACTACCCTACCCTACCCTACACTACCCTACCCTACCCTACCCTACACTACACTACACTACCCTACCCTACCCTACCCTACCCTACCCTACCTTACCCTACATAAGAACCTTCTCCTGACAATAAAAAACTCGACAAAAAAAAATTAGCCAAATCGGTCCAGCCGTTCTCGAGTTATGCGCTTACCAACACATTTTGCGATTCATTTTTATATTATAGACTAGCTGTCCTGGCGAACTACGTACCGCCTTACATCACACTACCCTACCCTACCCTACACTACACTACCCTACCCTACCCTACACTACCCTACCCTACCCTACACTACCCTACCCTACCCTACATACACTACACTACACTACCCTACACTACACTACCCTACCCTCACTACCCTACACTACACTACCCTACCCTACCCTACCCTACCCTACCCTACCCTACCTTACCCTACATAAGAACCTTCTCCTGACAATAAAAAACTCGACAAAAAAAAATTAGCCAAATCGGTCCAGCCGTTCTCGAGTTATGCGCTTACCAACACATTTTGCGATTCATTTTTATATTATAGACTAGCTGTCCCGGCGAACTACGTACCGCCTTACATTACATTACACTGCCCTACCCTACACTACCCTACCCTACCCTACATACACTACACTACAATACCCTACCCTACACTACCCTACACTACCCTACACTACCCTACACTACACTACACTACCCTACACTACACTACCCTACCCTACCCTACATACACTACACTACCCAACACTACCCTACACTATCCTACCCTACCCTACACTACCCTACCCTACCCTACACTACCCTACCCTACGCTACACTAAACTACCCTACGCTACCCTACCCTACCCTACACTACCCTACCCTACGCTACACTAAACTACCCTACGCTACCCTACCCTACCCTACCCTACCCTACATAAGAACCTTCTCCTGACAATAACGAACTCGACAAAAAAAGAATTAACCAAATCGGTCCAGCCGTTCTCCAGTTATGCGCTTACCAACACATTTTGCGATTCTTTTTTATAATATATAAGACAAGCTGTTTCCCGCGGCTTCACCCGCGTGGACATCGTTTCTTTGACTTTCCGAGGCTGCGCAGTGCGCGAGCCGCAAGCGGCTTAAAAAAAAAGTGGCTTATATGTTAATCCAGGTCCTAATCTGTCTACTTACCAAATTTCAGCAAGATCCGTTCAGTAGTTTTTGCGTGAAGAAGTAACAAACATACACACTCATAAACTTTCGCCTTTATAATATTAGTGTGATATCCTGCTGACAGACAGATAGATAAGAGCCAGTGGAGGCTAAGTAATAGCGTCCCGTTGGAACCCTAAAAAGGCCCCTAAAAAGAACACAAGAACCGAGTGTCTGCCCCTAAAGTAGCTAAAGACAATAAGAACAGTACCAGAAACATTCTTAGTATACTTTTACATTAGCAGTTTAGGTTTTAATTTAAATAACTTATTAGCATCTCGGCTAGATTGTAATTTTGATTTAAGTTATTTTGCTATATTGCTATTTTATTAAGGTTAAGTTAGATATTCTCTCTCACAGACCTATAATTTATTATGTGTATATTATGTTATTTCTATTAGTTTTTATAAATCTATAGGTCTGTACCGTTAGTACAAAGTTACCTGAGAATAAATGAATAATAATAATTATTATGGCTTACCTACCAATTATTATTACCTCATTGATAGAAAAAAAAATTCTGATAAGGCTAGAATAAATGAATAATAATTATTATTATGGCTTACCTACCAATTATTATTACCTCATTGATAGGAAAAGAAACATTCTGATAAGGCTATTTGTAGCTTAGTAATTATATTTAAAAAATCGGTTCACGAAATCGCGTACGAAACTAAAACAAGTGCGAGTCGGACACGCGCACGAAGGGTTCCGTTATCTATAAATATAATAAATTTACCAAAAAAAAGAGTATTTTCTCAGTTCCCTCAGGAACTGCATCGGACTATGCTATTTTCACGTGATAAAAAGTGGCCTATGTCTTTACACGTGACACAGGCTACCTGCATACCAATTTTCTTCAAGATTGTTAAAGGTGTTGAAGTGTAAAACGGTAACAAAAAGACTAACACATTCACATTTATAATATTACTAGCTGTCCCGGCGAACTACGTACCGCCTTACATTACAGTACACTGCCCTACCCTACCCTACCCTACACTACACTACCCTACCCTACACTACACTACCCTACCCTACCCTACCCTACACTACTCTACCCTACACTACACTACCCTACCCTACACTACTCTACCCTACACTACACTACCCTACCCTACACTATCCTACACTACCCTACATGCACTACCCTACCCTACCCTACATACACTACACTACACTACCCTACACTACACTACACTACTCTACAATACACTACCCTACCCTACACTACCCTACCCTTCCCTACACTACCCTACCCTACCCTACACTACCCTACCCTACCCTACACTACCCTACCCTACACTACACTACACTACCCTACCCTAAACTACCCTACATAAAAAGCTTCTCCTGACAATATAACGAACTCGAAAAAAAAAGAATTAGCGAAATCGGTCCAGCCGTTCTCGAGTTATGCGCTTTTTTTTTGCGATTCATTTTTATATATTAGAGACTAGCTGTCCCGGCGAACTACGTACCGCCTTACATTACATTACACTGCCCTACCCTACCCTACCCTACACTACTCTACCCTACACTACCCTACCCTACCCTACACTACTCTACCCTACACTACACTACCCTACCCTACACTACCCTACACTACCCTACCCTACACTACCCTATCCTACACTTCCCTACCCTACACTACCCTACCCTACCCTACATACACTACACTACCCTACACTACCCTATACTACCCTACCCTACCCTACACTACCCTACCCTACCCTACACTACCCTACCCTACACGACACTACACTACCCTACCCTACATAAGAACCTTCTCCTGACAATAACGAACTCGACAAAAAAAGAATTAGCGAAATCGGTCCAGCCGTTGTCGAGTTATGCGCTTACCAACACATTTTGCGATTCATTTTTATATATTATTAGATATAGATGATGTCGTCACCCCTATTAATCAAGAGTCTAAATATCTGTATCTATTACTAAATACCTAAATTACGTCATAGGATTTGATGCAAATGCTAAGTATAGAACGTCTGCCATCTGGAGTGTATACTGTCGAATTTGATTGGAATGTGATTTATTTCGTTTTGGATTGGACTCATAATAGGATAGCTTTTTTTTTAAATTATTACTATTGGATGCAGGCAGCGCAGAACCGGTCGTCGTGGAAATCCTTGGGGGAGGCCTATGTCCAGCAGTGTACGTCCTACGGCTGATATGATGATGATGATTCATAATTCGTAAGCCCTTGGCATCATCTCACCTGATGGTAAGTGACGATGATGCCGAAGATGGAAGCGGGCTTACCAAAATTCCCCAACGCAATGGAGAACCGGCTATCTTACCTTCAAGCTGGAACACATCAATGTTATTATTACTGTTGTTTTAGATAAGATGGTGGTAGCTAGCCAGGCGGGCTGAGAAATTGCCCTACCACCAACCAAACCGAGTCTTACCAGTTGAACCCACCGGGAATCGAACCCGCGAACTCCTGGTGTGAAGCGAATGGACTAAACATTACGCCACGGAAGCGGTTGAATGTTTAAGGATACGACACATACATACAGGCAGAATATCCTAGCCATACATGAACAGAAGAAATGGAATTCATTAAATTATGTTAAGTAGGTTCAAAACTCGGAACCTATCCGGCTGCAGCGAGGGGTGAGACAGGGAGACGTTATATCTCCGAAACTGTTCACCACCGCAATGGAAGATGTTTTTTAAGCTTTTGGACTGGGGTGGATTCGGCATCAATATCAACGGCAAGTACATCACCCAACTTCGATTCTCTGACGATATCGTGGTCATGGCTGAGACTATGGACGACCTAGGTACGATGCTCGATGGTCTCAGTAGAGCCTCTCTACAAGTAGGTCTTAGAATGAAAATGGACAAAACAAAAATTATGTCAAACGTCCGTGTCATACCCACTCCTCTGAAGGTTGCAGGCTCTACACTCGAAGTTGTTACCGAATATGTATACCTGGGACAAACAGTCCAGTTAGGTAGGTCCAACTTTAAGAAAGAAATCAATCGTCGAATCTAAGTCGGCTGGGCAGCGTTCGGGAAGCTTCGCAACATTTTCACGTCCCAAATACCGCAGTTTCTTAAGATCAAGGTCTTCGACCAGTGTGTGTTGCCAGTGATGACATACGGAACTGAGACATGGTCGCTTATTATGGGCCTCATAAGAAAGCTCCCTTGAAGGTGACCTTTCACCCAAAGGGCATTGGAGTATTTCTGCGTGATCGAACTAGGAAATCCGTAGGAGAGCCAAAGTAACCTGCATAGCTCTCAGAATTGCTAAACTTAAGTGGCAGTGGGCGGGGCACATAGCTCGTAGAACAGATGGCGGCTGGGGCAGTAAAGTTCTTGAGTGACACCTACTCTTGTTATCCAGGACATCGCAGTGCTACACACTTACTGTAGACTCCGTATCTTCACCACACGCCCTGCAGCTCGAGTCACTCGTCAGGGTGATTTTTTGCAAATGTGCGTTTGTGAGACATAGCGTAGGCAAGCCTCCCATGCGGTGGACCGACGACCAGGTGAAAGTCACGGGAAGCCGCTGGATGCGGGCAGCGCAGGAGCGGTCCTCGTGAAAATCCTTGGGGAAGGCCTTTGTCCAGCATAGGACGTTTATCGGCTGACATGATGATGATGCGCGTTTGTGGCATAGTGACCAGTCCACACTTCTGTTACAGCCCTGACAGAAGCCTTGCTATTTTTGGGGTTCAGTACCTGAAAAGCAAAAAAACGGAACCATTATAGGAAATTATTGCACCGATTGAGTTGAAATTTTGTTTTTACACAGGGTGAATTTTTTGAGACGGGACAGTAAAGGCAGGTACCTTAACCGTTATAGTTACAGGAAAACGTTTTTAGGAGACTATCCATATTTTAAATTATTTTGAACTGCATTCACAGATTTTAGAAAAAATGTACAGTCAGCAAGAAAATGGTCATTTTACACAAAAACTTTTTTTGATGCCGATCGATCCTGTTTCTTCAAAAGTCTCTACTGAACCAACTGAAGTTTGAGTACTAGAAATGTCAGAAATCGCGAAAAACTTTTCCCATACATTTGTACGGAAATACAGGGGGCATAAGATACGTACAGTTTTTGTCAAGCTGGCCTCGGTTCTTACTGTACATAGAAGCAAAAGCGCCTACCTAAGTAGAAAATCATCATAGTTGCATCGATAATCTTCTACATCATTAAAACTAAAACAAATAATAAAAAAATAAATCATTTTAATATGTATTTTAGAGACAGACAAACATAACTTATATTTAGATGATCTATGAAATAATTTGCTCAAAATGACCGCCGTTTTCAATACATAAGCTCACTTGTTTTTTTTACTGAGCTAGTAGCAAGCGATCATTTTCTTGGATAGATATTATTTAAAATTCTTGTTAATGCATCTTTCAACTCCTGATTACTGTTGTATATCTTTTTGTAGACTTCGTTTTTTAGGTAGCCCACAAAAAAAACCGAGAGGCGTTAGATCGGGGCTGCGAGGTGGCCACTTAGTTGGACCATGTGTACCTATTGCAGCATAATTTAATTTAAAAGGGGTTAAATAATATAATAGAGATGCTACATGATACGTAGAATTTTTACTCCCTGCCTAAATATGAATTTCGGAAAGAAAATAAATTTTGGGGTAATATGGAATACTTTTATTTTATAAGCTTAGAAATATTTGGGTAAAGATATAAACCAGTGGATAAGTTAAAGGTGTAAAGAGTGAATGACCGTGGAAATAACCTAAATATAAAAACAACACATTACATAATTTTAAAATATAAAAAAAGGTTAGGTAACGATCGATCGTCCCCCCGGGTGTATAAAATGATCTTATAAATTCCTAAAAAAGTAAATCGAGTTCAATTATCAGGTGTCGAAATTACCCCTCAACGTTATAGGTAACTAACTTTGGGTGTACCATACTCTTAATAAATTTTAAATCAAACGCAAAATTGTTATAGTAAACGGAAGACAAGAGAACACGCAGGCCAGCAGCTGCGCTTGGAGGACGACAGCAGAACCTTGTCGGGCAGTAGTAAATAGTAATGCTTGGTCACTAGAGACAACAAAAGGCGCGGGCAGGTCGTTATGCTTGATCACCAGTAATAGTATTTGGTCACCAGAAACAATCAACTCCAATGGGCCTTAAATTAGGTATAAACAAAAGTTCCACTTCCCTTTGGGTAAGCGGCAGGCAGTTGCAGATCGGCGTAGTTAGCAATAGTCTAGGGTATAGTAGTAGTATGTTGATTTGTTCGGACCGTGTGGAAGACCCTACAACCATGAATAAAAATTTAGTTCGCAACGGCACTAAATAAAAATGGATAGCTTTCTCTAAGCATAAATCACTTACCCTAGTTAAAAATAGGAGGTCTTGAAAATAACAAGAAAAATCACAAAACTTTTAAAATATTTATATTGAAAACACCTATTTCGACGGTCAACACTCCTCAATTGTTTTCACTCTTGTCAAAAGCTCGCAATCATTTCCAAATTCTATTTTTATAGACGAACAAGATCAAAAGAGAATTTAATTATGAAACGCAAGAAAGAAGATCGGCTCGAAACGATAGTTTGCGTTTCACTATCCACTGTGACCCGAACTGCCTATTCAAACTGGAACGCGTAAAGCGGCTGTTGTGTGGCGGAGCGCCATCTGGCTGAAAATAAACTTTTCGCAATTCTGACAGTAGCCATTCATCCAACTGGTTTTAGAGATTCTCTAAAATGACTTCGTTATACACGGCAGAATTAGGAGTACCTTCATAAAATTCCACCATTACCACTCAGTTTGACATCACACCACACTTAAGTTTTGCTAACTGCATCCGGTTATGCTATTTTCACGGGATAAAATCGCTATGTCCTTCCTCGAGACACAGGCCACCACCAAGCCAAATTTTGTCAAGGTTCGTTGAGGTGCTGAAGCGTGAAAAGGTAACAAACAAACACATTTTCACATTAAGATTATTAGTACATTATATTAGTAGGATGATAACTTAGAGAGTTCGCGTCGCTTCGATCCAGGTTCATTCATCATCACATCAGCCGAAGGACGTCCACTGCTGGCCTCCCCTAATTATTTCTACGACGACCAGTTCTGCACTGCCTGCATCCAGCGGCTTTCCGCGACCTTGTAACGAGGTAACGCTTATAATGCGGCACGCTGTTATGCGTTCTTCTTTCATTCCATCTATTTCTTTTTTACGCATGCGCTGACATTTCATTCAAAAATCATAATTCTTTTCCACTATTCAACATATTTTGAAAACAAAACTTGAAAACTTTACAAAATAATTATTTTAACCTGCTGCTTCCTTTTAAGACCCATTTCGGGTAAGATAAAATTATGTTTGTTATTTGAGATTATAATGTAAGCGTATTACATTTTTTTATTAATTTTTTTAGGTCTTTATTTCATCTTTATTTCATCTTACTTACTTACTTCGCTGGCTTAGCGACCCGAAGTGGATCTTGGCCTTCGACATTAAAGTGGGCCACTCTATCCTATTTTGTGCCAAGTTTGATCATTCGGGCACTCCCAACTCTTTGAGGTCTTTGGCGGCGCCCGGAGGGTTTACCAAGTTATGCTCTTTTGCTTCTTTTCTTTATATCATCTTGTTCAACTGTAAGTTAATCGAAATACCTGTGAACACCTCATTATCTACCCACGCCTACTTCCGTACCTACATCTATGAAGACGTGTCACTCGCTGTTATTTAACTTTCTTCCTTTCGATCTGTTTCTTCTATTTCGCATGCGCTAGCACATAGCAATCTGTGTGTCATCTGTCTGTGTGACACATGTGCTTTTCAAAATCAGGAATTCTTTGATATCCTTCAATATTTTAATTTACTAATAAACTATAAACTGAAATTTGAAACTGATACTTTCTTTAAGACCCATCTTGGGTAAGAGATAATGTGACGTTGTAATAAACGCAATGCAAAGAGCGCACGCGGCGCGGAGTGGCTGAGTGGCGCGGTACCGACACTAGGCCGGAACCACGGCAGCGAGCAGACGTGTGGCGCGCTATGACATTGGAAATCATAAACAAGAATAATTCCTTGATTCTAAACCTAACGTATTGCGGAGGAACATCACACGTGGTGACGAGTTACTTACCTACTTACCTACTTACTTTATCCTACCGGATACCTTTTTCGGAAAAGACAAAATGAACCTACGAAGTGTATGAATATGAATAAATACATAATCGAGATCTCGATGAATTGTCTATTCGTTCATTTGTACCCAAGTTAAAAAGTAAACAAACGTTTACCCTATTGTTTACAAAGGAAAAATAACCTCTTTATTTTTGGTTACTTATCCTACATTACATACGTTTTATTTTTGTATTTTATTTTGCCCGTCGAATTAACACATTCGCGGGTTCGATTCCTGCTCGGAACTAACATTTGTATGAGAAAGATTGCTGAGATTATATCGGGATACCTAGGTACATTTAAACAAACTATGTGCCAAATTGTGTCAACTTATGACGTAGGTATACACTTATTATTCAAATTATAAACTTTTTTTATAAATTATGGACTAATAATTCTCATAAAACTTGTTTTATTACAACATAAAACTTGTTTTATGCAACTTAAGTTATATACTTGGTAAGAATTCTTATTATAGATCCCTACTAATATTATAAATGTGAAAGTAACTCTGTCTGTCTGTTACGCTTTCCCGCAAAAACTACTGAACGGATTTGGCTGAAATTTGGTAGGTAGACAGATTGGGACCTGGATTCAGACATAGGCTACTTTTTACCACGCTCGCGAGCCGCTTGCGGCTCGCGCACTGCGCACCCTCGAAAAGTCATAGAAACGTTGTCCACGCGGGTGAAACCGCGGGAAACAGCTAGTAGTATATATAACTTTTGTAAATATAAACTCACAATACTAGGTAAAATTGTTAGAACTACCTACATAATACAAGTTTAAGGTTTTCAATGAACTTTTTAGAGGTTGTAGCGAAACATAGAATTAGCTATGTTTTTAACTAACGAATAGACAATTAAGTACCATATTTACTGATAAGATAAGAGGTATCAGTAAGTACAAAACTTGCCGCATACACTACAAAGGCTTTAAATGCTTCGTGCCATACTTTATTAGATCAAATACTTTATACTTACCAACAAGTACGTAGGGGAAAGTGGTCACCATTCGTACACGGGGCACATTCGTACAGTTAGTATAACATAAAAACTAAACGGCATACAAACACGCCTTTGCTTGTGTGCATGAACATACCGGCCGCCATGTTGCTAGCGGAGTGTTGCGCCAGTCGTACTACGGTGTATCAGGTGACAAGACGTAATGTGTTTTCGCGCGCGGTGAGTATTTTTTTTGTCTAAGATTAGTTCGTAATTGTGAGTAGAATTGTTATGTTTTTGACAAAATGGTGACGATTGATTAATGTTAACATTGTTTATTTTGAGCTTCAATTGTTATATTTCTCAAACTAAATAAGAATTTGTATAAAGTTGTATTTTAATTTTGTGCAAAAGCATGGGGTGCATTCGGACAGCCAGACTGGGGGCACATTCGTACGCGTACGAATGTGCCCCCTCTCGCTCCCCTTTAGATTTTATTAACCACCAGTATAACAAAATTCAATTTTTATGAAATAAAATATAGTATTACCTTTTAAAATTATACAATAACATATTTTTCCTTTTATAAAGTATTCTACTTCTAACAAAATGAAATATTTTATTAAGTCAACCTTATAATTAATATTTTATTGCAGATCATGGTGCGAAAATATAAAAAAAGGGTACGCGTAGGTACTCAATAAGTGGATGAAAAGTCAATGAATTTAGCAATTGATGATGTAATACAAGGACGGTTGCCGTATGGGAAAGCCGCGTTAAAATACAACATCAAAACATCAAATTTCGAAAGGAGAGTCAAGAAATTTAAAGATGGCTCTAACACCGATGGACCCTCACGATCTTTTCATTCAAAATTCACAAGTCGACAAATCTTCTCCTTGGAAGAAGAAGCAAGCTTAAATGACTATATTACTAATTGCTGCAAAATGCGTTATGGGCTTACGATAGTACAAATTCGGAAGTTCAGTTGTTTATTACGTCGGAAAAGTTCTCAGTCATTATTCGGGTACAAAGATGAAAATATCTTATCATCATAAGAAACCGGGATTATCATGGTCATTCTTTTTCCCTGATATAGAAGACATTCACACTCTGTATATAAGCAATGGTGTCATGATCCTCCCTGATCCTCAACCACGAATGGGCTGTACAGCTAGAATGGCTAGACTTTATGGCTTTACTTTTGCAGTTAATTTAAATAATTATAATTTGCAATAAGTTCCAAAGTAACAACCAAATGTATAATTACCTACTTTAAGTTTAAATTGTCAAAAACTGTACAACGATGTCATACAAAATGATTGTAAACATCTCATTTAGACTGATTTTAAAGCTTAGAATTATCAATAAGTAAACTAAAGATGAACGCTTTTATTTTTCTAAAGAAACATTTAACTATCGACTATGAGTCAAGTCACATATTATTAAGTTAGTTCTTTAATATTTTTTTTTTTATAATTAATAAAAAAATAACGACTTTAATTGGCATTTTAATTACCCTGTATGAATCTACCCCATGGCGTACAAAGGTACCCCACCTACTGTACGAACGTACCCCGTACGTGGGGTACGTTCGTACAAATATCTTATCGTAGAAAAATGACTACAACCCTTTAACCTTATAAAATAAATAAATAAATAAATAAATATTCTGGGACAAATCACACATGGTCACCTGGCCCCAAAGTAGGATTCCCTGTGTTATGGGAACCAGAGACTGATATACATACTTATATAAGTTTAAATACATACATATATAGATATTTAACACCCAGACACAGAGCAAACAAATCTGCTCATCACACAAATGTTTGCCCTGGGTGGGGATCGAACCCACAACTCTCGGATCAGTAGTCAAGAGCACTAACCACTGAGCCACCGAGTCAGTCATAATGGTTTCGGACTTTTTTGTAACAAACTACAATATATTTGTTACACTTAGGTATATCATCATTACAGCTCATATACGTCCCCACCGAGGGGCTCGAGCCTACCCTGAATCAGGGCGATTCGACAATTAATCTGAACGTAAAAAAATAAAATCTAAAAAGTGTACGAAGGGTAACCACTTTCCCCTAAGTATACTTAGTATTTCTGAAAAGTACAATATAATTCGTACATACAAAAAAATGTTGTAATTAAAAAGTATTACCATGTTGATCAATTTAGTAGGTAATCAACACGAGACACGAGTATGTATGAGTAAAGGTGTCACCAAAATATGGAAAAAATAATAGTAAAAAAATAATTAAAACAATTTAATACAATTATAGGGTAACTTACGAATATAATTATAATCCAAAACGAAGTTATTATTTAATCAGTGAATTTAAAATAAATTCACCACATATCTACTTATTATAAATAAATATTTTATTAAATTAATAACTTTTTTTACACCAAATTCTCGCTCTCGAAATTTATTCAGTAATAAAATAAAAATTTGAAAGGTTTTCATTCAAATTTTACTACATGTAAACGCTAATAGAATAGTACATTCATTAATTCGATAACACTGCAGTTTTAGTTAGACCAAACACTTAGAACACAATATATTTGTTTTAGGTCGCTCCAAAATGTCCCAGCTACCTGCTTTAGAACATTTCGAATGTGACAGTGATCCCCCTTCCCTAGGAATACGTTGGGAAAAATGGAAGCGGGCCTTAGAAATATTTCTTTTGGCGGCAAATATCACAGATGCCGTAAAACAAAGAGCTACTCTCCTCCACATGGGATTTCAATATTCCTGGTGCCAACGTCGAGCTTGACGCTGATTCAGATTCGAGTAATGTATACAAAATAGCTGTTCAAAAACTGGATAAATAATTTTGACCAAAGCACAGTGGTATATACGAACGCCCTTTATTCAGATTGATTAAACAAGATACTAATTAAAAATTCGAGAAATTTCTACTTAGACTAAGAACTCAAAGCGCTAAATGTAAACTTAATAAAGAAAAGGAAAACTTAATTGATCAAATCACCGAAAAGTGTGCATCAAACGAATTGAGAAAAAAATACTTACTTTAGGTGACACCGCTAGGTTTCTGATTTTTTTTTCGGGCCCAATACATAATTCAGCGTCGAAAGACCCTAGAACTGTCAACGCTGTATTGCTGCCATAGGCCATAAGTCTTATCCGGATTCGGATTTTGATTACTAACATGGATGCCACTTTGTTTCATGTTTGTCCAAGTTTTGTCACTGATTATATTAGATGTACTGCCAGAATCTATAAGAAGTTCAACGTTCACACCCCCGACGATACATTTTATTTAAGAGTCATCATCCATATAAAATATGTAATTTACATTAGGTTTAGGATCCGGTGTAGGCTTTTGTGACTCAGCACTAATGTGATAATTTTTTTAATAGTATCAAATTTAATCTTTTTAAATTGTGTATTTCCAGGTGCGTTTACATTTTTCCGTTTGCTAGCACGGGTTCGGCACTGAGATTTTAAATGGCCTATATAGTCACATTTGTGGCATTCTTGTTCCTTTGCAGGGCAAGACTTTACATTTTTGTGTTTTGCTGCACCACAGCGAGAACATCTATTGTCTAGATCGTTTTTCGGTTTTTTAGCCTCAATCTTATTGATTGATTGATTTTGCGTACCATCGCCAAAATCTGTCAATTGTCTTTGAACCGACTCTAGTACATTAGCTTCGGTTATTACTGTAGCGACACACTAGCTTGCATTGTACTGTCAGCATTTTTGTATGGGCGAACCCCCCGCTTCCCGTTGCGACTTCAGTCGCCTCCAAGTTACTGTACTAAGCAGCCACACTCAATGTAATAAAATTAAATCAAATAAAATATAAATTTAATCCTGGAATAACTGACATTTAATTAGCAATCTTCTGATTAGGACAATTAAATAATGATATAAACAAAGATCATTAAAGTGGTGACCCGCGTTTGAACTAAACTATCCGTGAACCAGTAAATTTTTGTTCCTACGGATTACGTTGTGTATAGTGAAAAATGTCTACGGATCCTGCTGCTGTAACACCGCCGGCCGCCGCATCCACCGGGGTTCCCGACCTGGCCTCCATTACCGTCTCATCGCGGATTCCTGAATTTTGGGTCCACCAACCGAGGGTATGGTTTATACGGACGGAGGCAATACTGGGCCCGCAGAAACTTGGAGACGGCTCAAAATTTGACCTTGTCGTATCAAAATTAGGCGCTGACGTCATTGGACAGATCACCGATTTTCTTGTGAATCCGCCAGAAACCAAAAAATATGAAGCTCTGAAAAGTAAGTTACTTACGCTATTTGAAGATTCAAAAAATCGACAAATAGAGAAATTAATTAGTGAAATGGAGTTGGGCGATCAAAAACCCTCTCAGCTCCTGAGTAGAATGAAAGAGCTCGCCCGCGACAAGGTTCCCGATGACACCCTCAGAGTTCTTTGGCAAAACCTGCTTCCACCCACGGTCCGTGCTTTACTTACGGTTACGGAGAACCGTGACCTTGAAAAGCTTTCGGTCGTAGCTGACGATGTATACGAAGCGACGAAACTAGGCACCGTGGCAGCCGTACAACAGCAACCCCGTGCCTCAAATTCTTCAGAGACATCCATCCTAGCTGAAATAGCAAAGCTTAGCGCACGTTTTGACCAACTGGAAAGGCGTGCTACAGATAATAGATCACGTAGCCAAAATCGCCCACCTCGAACGACCAAGAGAAGAAGTAATTCACGACCTGCATCAAGAAAACCGGATTGGCTTTGTTTTTACCATTTCCGCTATGGAAAAAAAGCTCGAGACTGCGTAAAACCTTGCGCGTGGGATGAGAAACCGGAAAACTAGAGAAGGTGCAGCCAGCGGCGGAAATCTGCACCATCACTCCAGCCCACCGCCTATGTGTATCCGACGTGAATAGCGGTTTAAACTTTTTAGTGGATACAGGTGCTAATGTTTCGGTTATACCAGTGAATAAAAGAAATAGGTCAGTGCCGAAGTGTAGTTATAAGCTGTACGCAGCAAACGGTACGGAAATATTAACCTATGGTGTTAAGTCCCTAGTGCTGAATTTAAAACTACGTCGCAGTTTTCGTTGGGAATTTGTAGTTGCAGATGTTAAACAACCTATCCTTGGAGCAGACTTTTTGAGTTATCACAAACTTTTGGTAGATGTCAGCGCGAAAAAGCTGATCGACCAAGTGACCGACCTAAATGTTAAAGTTTCAGTTGTAAGTAGTTGTACTCCATCTGTAAAAACTTTAGATTGTAATCAGCCTTACTATGATGTAATTTCCGAGTTTCCCGAAATTACTAGGCCCACATCTTTCAATGACCCTCCCAAACATTCAGTCTGTCATCATATTGAGACAACCGGACCACCGGTATATGCCCGAGCAAGGCCATTACCACCCGACCGGTATGCTAAAGTTAAAGAAGAGTTCAGGGTCATGCAAGAGATGGGAATATGTAGGCCTAGTAAAGGTTCCTGGGCTAGTCCTTTACATGTTGTACCGAAGAAAAATGGTGAAATAAGACCGTGCGGCGATTACAGGAGACTCAATGCTATTACTAAGCCGGACCGTTATCCCGTGCCACGATTACAAGACTTTACCTATGTACTGGCGAACAAAAAGATATTTACTCGGTTAGATGTTAATAGAGCGTACCATTTTATACCAATCCATCCAGATGACATTGAAAAGACAGCCATTATTACACCTTTTGGCCTTTTCGAATTTACTAGAATGAGTTTTGGTTTGCGCAACGCCGCACAAACTTTTCAAAGATTTATCAACTCGACTGTACTGGAAGGACTAGATTTTTTATTCGCATATATTGATGACGTAATCATCGCTAGCGAGAGTGAAGAACAACATAGAGAACATTTAAAAACTGTTTTTGAAAGATTAAAAAAGTTTGGATTAACAATTAATAATTCAAAATGTACATTTGGTCAAACTAAAGTTGACTTTTTAGGCTTTGAGGTTTCGAATAAAGGTATTAAACCTTTAAAGTCGCGAGTACAAGCAATTTTTAATTTTCCAAAACCAGAAAACGTTTTAGAATTGCGTAGATTTTTGGGAATGGTGAACTTTTATCGTTCACATATTCCGAGGGCAGTAGAGTCGCAAATAGAACTCAATAAGTTCATACATCATTCCAAGAAAAACGATAAGACTAAAGTACAATGGGACGAAAAAGCGAACACTGCATTCGAGCAATGTAAGCTTAGCCTACAACAGGCGGTTACATTGACACATCCCCGCGGCGATGTACCTATCTCACTTATGTGTGACGCGTCAGACACTTGCGTAGGCGCAGTTCTCCAACAGCAAATTGATGGGAAATGGGAGCCGTTAGGATATTTTTCTAAAAAGCTTTCCGATTCACAAAGAAAATACTGTACTTATGATCGTGAACTTTTAGCGATTTACATGGCGATTCAATACTTTAGAAAGTTGTTTGAAGGTCGAGAACTTATTGTATTTACTGACCATAAACCATTGACCTACGTTTTTTCGAAATTGAACAGTAATTCAGAAACGCCAACTCGTACTAGACATTTGCTATATATTAGTGAATTCACAACGGACATTCGACACTTAAGTGGTACACAGAACATAGTTGCTGATTCGTTATCACGTCGGGGTCACCACTTTAATGATCTTTGTTTATATCATTATTTAATTGTCCTAATCAGAAGATTGCTAATTAAATGTCAGTTATTCCAGGATTAAATTTATATTTTATTTGATTTAATTTTATTACATTGAGTGTGGCTGCTTAGTACAGTAACTTGGAGGCGACTGAAGTCGCAACGGGAAGCGGGGGGTTCGCCCATACAAAAATGCTGACAGTACAATGCAAGCTAGTGTGTCGCTACAGTAATAACCGAAGCTAATGTACTAGAGTCGGTTCAAAGACAATTGACAGATTTTGGCGATGGTACGCAAAATCAATCAATCAATAAGATTGAGGCTAAAAAACCGAAAAACGATCTAGACAATAGATGTTCTCGCTGTGGTGCAGCAAAACACAAAAATGTAAAGTCTTGCCCTGCAAAGGAACAAGAATGCCACAAATGTGACTATATAGGCCATTTAAAATCTCAGTGCCGAACCCGTGCTAGCAAACGGAAAAATGTAAACGCACCTGGAAATACACAATTTAAAAAGATTAAATTTGATACTATTAAAAAAATTATCACATTAGTGCTGAGTCACAAAAGCCTACACCGGATCCTAAACCTAATGTAAATTACATATTTTATATGGATGATGACTCTTAAATAAAATGTATCGTCGGGGGTGTGAACGTTGAACTTCTTATAGATTCTGGCAGTACATCTAATATAATCAGTGACAAAACTTGGACAAACATGAAACAAAGTGGCATCCATGTTAGTAATCAAAATCCGAATCCGGATAAGACTTATGGCCTATGGCAGCAATACAGCGTTGACAGTTCTAGGGTCTTTCGACGCTGAATTATGTATTGGGCCCGAAAAAAAAAATCAGAAACCTTCTATGTTATCAAAGATGGGAATCGAGATCTTTTGGGAAAAAATTCTTCCATTGCGCTGAAAGTTCTAAAATTGGGTCTTGACGTGAATTCGGTAAGTGAAAATGAAAAAAAGGAATTTCCTAAGTTCAAAGACGTACAGTTAAACAATTTCAGTGATAAAACCGTGACGTCAGTCAGTCAACCCTATCGAAGGGTTCCCAATCCATCCCCATTGTAGAAAAATTCAATAAAAAAATTGATGAGTTAATTCAGTTGGAAATTATTGAACCAGTTGCCAAACTTTCAGCTTCTCCTCTTGTGCCTGTATTAAAAACCGATGGAAGTGTTCGACTTTGTGTTGACATGAGATGTGCCATCAAAGCCATTGTCCGGGAGAATCACCCACTTCCGACAATGGATCAGCTTTTACCACAATTTGCATCGGCTAAAGTATTTTCCAAGTTGGTTGTTAAAGATGCATTTCACCAGCTGGAAATTAGTGAAGATAGCCGCGATATAACAACCTTCATAACCAACCGGGGATTGTTTCGTTACAAAAGGCTCATGTTTCGGATATCTTGCGCCCCTGAGCTATTCCAAAAAACTCTGGAACGGATACTGTCCCCATGTGAAGGTGTCGTTAACTTCATCGACGACATTGTTGTACTCGGCAAAGATGAAGCTGAGCACCGTGCAAAGCTTAATCACGTCCTACGAGTTTTGAAAGATGCAAACGTCTTGCTAAATAATGAGAAATGCATCTTCAATGTTAATCACATACAATTTTTAGGGCATGATCTGCCTTCTAAAGGGGTGAAACCCTTGGATAGTTACATCAAAGTTATAGAGACATTTAGGCCCCCTAAACCCGTTGAAGAAGTTGAAAGCTTTCTTGGTCTTGTTAACTATGTTAACAAATGGGTCCCTAATTTCTCAACCTTGAACGAACCCATCCGAAAACTTCTTTCACTGAAGCTCAGTCAAAAATCGGATATAACCGATTATTGGAAAACAAAACAAGAAGCTGCATTTTTAGAGCTCCAGACTTGCCTTCGCAATATAAAAACTTTAGGATTTTATGATCCTAAAGCCAAAACCCAGGTGCTAGCGGATGCAAGCCCAGTAGGACTAGGTGCAGTTTTAGTACAACTTGTACCTTCAGGGCCCCGAGTGGTTGCTTATGGTAACAAGAGTTCATCTGAGGTCGAGAAACGCTATTGCCAAACAGAAAAAGAAGCTTTGGCCCTTGTATGGGCCGTTGAAAACTTTCATATGTATCTGTATGGCAAAGAAAGTTTCGATCTTATAACAGACCATAAGCCACTTGAAGTGATTTTCCAAACCATCCGCTAGAATTGAACGTTGGGTTTTGCGACTGCAAACATACAACTTTAAAGTGGTGTACAGGCAAGGAAAAACAAACTTTGCGGATCCACTGTCCCGTCTGTGCAAGGAAACTGGTCAAAGTTCCTTTGACGATGAACACCATATCAATCAGATTGTGGAATTCGCACGACCTTTCGCAATTCCTATGCAAACTCTAGTTGAAGCTTCCCAAGAAGATAACGAAACTCAACGAGTAGTAAAGGCTTTAGTATCTAACAATTGGGAGCCGCAGATCATCAACTACTGAGTATTTCAGACCGAATTTTGGACCCATAAATGCCTTTCGTTAAGAGGTGATAAAATAGTAATACTTGCGAGCCTTAGGCAACAAGTACTGGACGCCGCACATGAAGGCCATCCTGGAATAGTTGCCATGAAAGGGCGCCTGCGCACCAAAGTTTGGTGGCCCAAAATTGACAAGGATGCCGAAAGCAAGGTCAAAAGTCGTAAAGACTGTACTCTTGTATCGGCAAGTAATCCACCTCCTCCATTAAAAAGACGAGATTTGCCATTTCAACCATGGCAAGATATTGCTTTCATGGTCCGTTACCTTCTGGGCATTATTTTCTTGTAGTTATCGACTATTATAGTCGGTATAAAGAAGTAAAGACTATTAAGTCTAACACTGCAAAAAAAACAATTAAGGTTTTGAATGAAATTTTCTCAAGGTTAGGGTTGCCGATGACTATTACTGCTGATAATGGCAGACAGTTTATCAGTGACGAATTTAAAACCATTTGCAATGAATTAGGCATCAAAATATTCCACACCACTCCTTACTCCCCTCTGCAGAATGGCGAGGTGGAGTGACAAAATAGGGATATCCTTCAAAGACTAAGGATAAGTCAATCACAAAAATCAGATTGGCAAAAAGATATTTTTGATTATCTTATAATGTACAACAGTACACCCCACTCCATCACTGGCAAAACACCATCAGAAATTTTCTTATGTAGAAAATTTCGAGACAAGATACCGTCAATAGATTTAAATGTAGCCTTGTACGACCCCAAAATTAGAGATCATGATAAGGAAATGAAAGTAAAAGGGAAAAGGCACGAAGATATGAAAAGAAAAGCACGAGACACAGACATATTAATAGGAGAAAAAGTATATGTTAAGAATTTAGTTAAAGAGAATAAGTTAACGACTACATTTAACCCTGCACCTCATACTATCATTAGTTCAAATGGATATGAAAGTAAAGTAAGGAATGATGAGACTGGCCAAGAGTACCGAAGAAACATAATTCATCTTAAGAAGAGAATGTACAAGAGAATGTAGAGAGATGTCAGAAGGTACAAATGAAATTGATTAATACGTATAGTGAATCTACTTTATTGATTGTTAACTGTTTTTACAAGTTTGTTTATAATTTCTAAACCTATGTTTATTTTGAATTTAAATTTGTAATAAGAGCAATATTGTTAAATTACTTAAAGACTGAAGGCAATTTCAGTTTTGTTATTTTGTAATTTTCATTTTCATTTTCGTTATAAAAAATGAGTTGTAATAAACGCAATGCAAAGAGCGCACGCGGCGCGGAGTGGCTGAGTGGCGCGGTACCGACACTGGGCCGGAACCACGGCAGCGAGCAGACGTGTAGCGCGCTTTGACATTGGAAATCAAAAACAAGACTAATTCCTTTATTCTAGACCTAAGGTATTGCGGAGGAACATCACAGATAATAATTATGATTTGTGATCTGTGATAATAATTTTGTGTGTGTAATCCTTTTCTTTTCGTCGGTGGCGTAACGGCTAGGGAAGTCGTGGTTCGAACCCTGCCACGTACCAATGTGATTTCGAATTTAGATTTTATGTGTACGTTTATCCGACGCTCTCACGGTGAAGGAAAACATCGTGAGGAAACTTGCACACGCTTGCGAAGAAACTCGCAGGTTGTGTGTGAAGTCGACCAATCCGCACTGGGCCCGCTTAGTCGACTAAGGCCCGTTCGCCTTAATTCAGGGTAGGCTTGAGCTCCTCTGTGGAGACGTATATGAGCTGACATGATGAATACTTTTCTAATTCCTTTTCCTTTCTACTTTTAAAATAAAATTCATTTGTGCACGTTCATTTTCAATCCACGCCCATTAACCGCCCTACCTATCTATGACGTGCTACAAGCTTCACCAGGTCATCGGTCCAACGAGTGGGAGGCCTTCCTACGCTACATTTTCTGGTGAGCGATCGCCGCTCGAGAACTTTACTGCCCCAACGGCCATCTGTTCTACGAGCTATGTGCCCCGCCCACTGTCAGTTAATTTCAGCAATTCTGAGAGCTATGTCGGTTACGTTGGTTCTTCTGCAAGGTTATCCAGGTTATCTGACATTACATACCGTTATTGTTATTTTAATTTATGACATCATATCGGCTCATATACGTCCCCACCGAGGGGCTCGAGCGATCATCGAGCGAGCCTTAGTCGACCACGCGGGCCCAGTGCGGCATGGTCGACTTCATACACAACCTTAGAGTTTCTTCGCAGGCGTGTGCAGATTTCCTCGCGATGTTTTCCTCCACCGTAAGAGCACGGGATAAACGTACATATGAAATCTAAATTCGAAAACACATTGGTACGTGTCGGGATTCGAACCATGACCTCCCGGACAAGAGGTGGCGGCCCTAGCCGTCACCCCACCGACGCTCAGTTATTTATTAAATTGTTTATTTATTTTATTATATGCATATAATCATATTTATATAAAGCGTCGGTGGCTCAACCGGTAACGACTCGGTCCATCTAACCAGAGGTACCGGGTTCAAATCTGGACGGCCAATGTACCAATGAGTTTTTCAAAAACTTACGTACATACTTACCGATTGCTTTAACGGTGAAGGAAAACATCGTGAGGAAACCTGCACACGCCTGCGAAGAAACTCGAAGGTTGTGTGTGAAGTCGACCAACCCGCACTGGGCCCGCGTGGTTGACTAAGGCCTAGTCGCCCTGATTCAGGGTAGGCTCGAGCCCCTCGGTGGGGACGTATATGAGCTGTAATGATGATATACATACATTTATTTTTTAAAATTTACATTATGCAGTATATTATGTATTATTTTGTAGGTAGTATTTATTTGTTTGGTAGGTATTTAGGAATAAGTTATCAAAATTTCTGTTTTTTAAAAATGTCACCTCTGTTAAGTACACGTCTTCTGCCATTCTTTTGTAATTTTCTCTCTGACGTCTGCTGGAAGAAATTTCTCATAGAAATAAGCTGTACCTTTTGTATGTACTTATCAAGTTTAATGTTTGTTTGTCTCTCTTTCTGTGTACGATAAATTGTAAATAAATAAATATATTTATTGAGGCCACTCATACGATTATATGTTTGGCAGCTTTCCAGTGCATCTATCACAACGGGCTCCAGTATAGACTGGGGATAGTAGGGAAAGTTATGAATCCCAGCTACCTAGAGCACAGATGAGTTATATAGTTACGTATTAGCCACTGTTAGACCTCAAACAACCGCGATTTATACCACCTCCGTGGCGTAATGGTTAGTCCATTCGCTTCACACCAGGAGGTCGCGGGCTCGATTCCCGGCGGGGTCAACTTTGTAAGACTAGGTTTGGTTGGTGGTAGAGCATTTTCATAGCCCGCCTGGCTAGCTACCACCATTTTATCTTTGTCTTGCCGCCAAACATCAGTGTTAACAGCATTGATGTGTTCCGGTTTGAAGATAAGATAGCCAGATCCCCATTGCGTTGGGGAATCTTGGTAAGCTCGCTTCCATCTTCGGCATCATCATCACTTACCATCAGGTGAGATGATACAAAGAGCTTACCAATTGTGAATAAAAAAAAAAAAACATAATTATTTAATTATCAATTTGCATCGCGGAAACTTTCCCCGTCGCACCAGCGCATTCACCCCAGAACTCCACCGCCTCTTCCCATCCCTTCACGCCCATCAACTTTCACCACTTTGTTACACCTTCCTTTCTACGAATGACCCGATCTGCAGGGCCTGTGGTGAAGATATAGAATCAATGGAACATTTACTGTGTTTTGGCTAGTAAGCGTATGTGCCTCCTCGGTGATGGCTACCTAAAACCGGAGGACCTTTCCACTCAGCGGAATCAGCACACAGCAGGCTAGAGTACATGGGTTATAGGGGAAGACACATAAGATACCATTGGTTTGAAGTGTCGCTGCAACCCTCATTCACAGCGATAACACCTTTCCTCATGCCCCACCATTCCCCTTCCCTAAACCCCCTCACCCCAACCCCCCTACTATTCAATCAATAAATCAATCAAATAAATTTATTGCAGGTCACACAGCCCATAAATATTAGTACTATACAATAACTTACAAATGTAATGTTAGTGACATAACAATGAAAAATATTTTAAAAAAACTTTCGAAAAACCTAAAAACTTTTAAGTACCAGCTTTTAATATTGCATTGTCACGCGATATACTCGTACATGTGCATGCAAAATTTCAGCTCAATCGGAAACCGGGAAGTGGGTCAAATTTAACTTGCAAGACTCCACTCGAACTAACATACATAATTTGTAAGTTAAATAAAAGCTTGTAATAGTGACATTCTATACTAATATTATAAATGTGAAAGTTTGTATGTATGGATGTGTGTGTATGAATATTTCTTACTCTTTCACGCTTCAACCACTGGAGACCGATCACACATATATTATTAGGTGAGGTCCTGGAATAAGACATAGGCTTATTTTTACCCCGGGAAAACGTCTTATTCCCACGGAAAATTGGAAAAAAACGGCGGACGGCTAGTAGTCCCTTTATCAGATAAAGTTTATCTGGACACTGGCCAGCGGCTTGTGAAGCATTGTCCAGTGGCCAAATACAGGACAATGGCTGCTGGCAATGGCTTTCAGGACGCCGTTGGTGCTGCCCCTCACACTATTTACTATTCCCCCTTCACACTCACTAATCCTCTCTTTCTCCATCTGTCTCATACACGCCACATTTCAATGTAAATTTTCGCATTTAATTTAAGGGAGTAATGTCCGTTTTTGTAGTCAAGTAGAATAGATGTAGTTTGTTTATGCAAACACATAAAAGAGAAGATCATACGCTGTAACGACATTCGTCTCGTGCTCGCCGTAAATAAGGTAATCTTACCTAATTTTGATACCCTTACATTTCTGTAGTAGTTAGGTAAAAATACCTACACCTAAATTCAGATTCAAAAGAAACTTAGCATAGCACGCTCCATTGCTCTTTGGGTGACCGTGAGCCTTCTAAGAGGCCCATAGTAAGCGACCAGGTCTAAGTTCCATATATCATCACTGGCGACACGCACTGGTCGAAGACCTTGGTCTTAAGACACTGCGGTATCTGGAACGTGAGAATATTGCGAAGCTTCCCGAACGCTGCCCAGCTGAGTTGGATTCGAAGATTTCTTTATCGAAGTTGGACCTACTTAACTGGACTGGTTTGTCCCAGGTACAAGTATTCGGCAACAAATTCGAGTGTAGAGCCTCCAACCTTCAGAGGTTTAGGTGCGACACGGACGTTTGACGTAATTTTTGTCTTGTTCATGTTCTTTCTAAGACCTACATGTTGAAAGGCTCTACTGAAGCTATCGAGCGTTGTGCTTAAAATGTTCATAGTCTCAGCCATGACCACGATATCGTCAGCGAATCGGAGGTGGGTGATGTACTCGCCGTAGATATTGATGCCGAGTCCACCCCAGTCCAAAAGCTCAAAAACATTTTCCAGGGCGGAGGTGAACAGTTTCAGAGATATAACGTCTCCCTGTCTCACCCCTTGCTGCAGTCGGATAGGTTCCGAGATTTAATCCTGGAGGCAAACCGACATGGCGGCGTTTTCAACACTTCAGTACCTCGATATATCGTTAGTAAATTTGGCACCGCCGCTGGAGAGACTGTAACACAGCCCAAGTTTCGATCGAATCAAAGGCTTTCACATAGTCCAAGAACGCCAAGCATAGTGGGTGATTGTACTAATCGTCTTCTGTATAATCTGCCGCAGCGTATGTATGTGGTCTATGGTACTCAAGCCTTTTCGGAAACCGGCTTAATCGGGTGGCTGGAAGTTATCAAACCTGCGTGCTAGACGATTCGTAATGACTCTCGAAAACAGTTTGTAGACATGGCTCAGAAGTGAGATGGGTCTGTAGTTTTTCAGCAGGGTATTGTCGCCCTTTTTAAAGAAAAGCACGACCACAGTTCTATACCATGCCTTAGGCGTTTTTCCTTCTAGTATAACGGAATTAAATAACTTCTTAAGAGCTTTAAGTACCGGAGTTTTACCTGCTTTCAGAAGTTCAGCCGTAATTCCATTATCACCAGGTACCATAACATTCTTGAGCTGTTTGAGAGCCATTCTAATCTCGTACAAGCTGACGTCCGGGATCTCTTTGGTTAGTCTAGCTCTTGGGTCTTTAGCCAGAGCCCTGACAGGCAGACGTGTGGTCGTGTACAATTGTTCGTAGAACTTCTCAACCTCTTCCAGCAACTCAGTCTTAGTCCTGCCATCCTTAGTCTTCAGCTTAGCCTTGTCCAATAGACAGATCTTTCGCGAACACTTTTGAGCCTTTCTTGTTCCCAATCGCCTCTTTGGTAGGTTAGGTTAGGACCTGGATTAACATATAGGCTACTTTTTCTCAACGCTCGCGAGCCGCTTGCGGCTCGCGCACTGCGCAACCTCGAACACAGTCATAAAAACTATGTTCACGCGAGCGAAGCTGCTGGCAAAATCTAGTATGGGATATTTTATTTTAGATGTGAATAAACGTTTTCCGTTACAAAAATTTGGAAAATATCCTTAGCGTCATTTTTGAGAAAAAAGTTTTTTTTGTATGGGAGGTAGGTATATATATGTGTTTTTACAGATACTTCACATACAAAAAATTCAAGATTTTATTCTCAGAATTAGAAAGGATATTTAATTTTTTTTGTCATCGTCAACAATTATTATTAACACCTAAAATATGCCATAGTAGTATAGCTGAAAAACAAAAAAAAAGTTAAAAATATTTTTTTCTTAGAAATGACACTAAGGATATAAATGAATTTAAAAAAAAATTGAAACATCCTTAACAAAATATTGTTAATAGAGAAAAAAAATATATCTTTAATATTTTAAAAATAAAAAATCCAACAAAGACACCACTCCTGGTAAATAATTTTAAATATCCATGTGCAAAATTTCATCAAAATTGGTCGAACACTCTCTCTACAAATCGAGGATACGGATATACATACATATACAAAGAAACACATACACATTTTTTTTAAACACTTTTTTGGGGTCTGTGAGTGATATTTAGTCACAATCTCGTTGTTTTTGCACGATCACATATTCTTTCATTTTACTATGACATAACCTTATATTTGCTCCTTCGTCGCTCGAACGTCAAAACCGGTCAAGTGCGAGTTGAAGTCGCACCCCAAGGGTTCCGTACCATCGTCTATAACTAATCAGTTGTATGGCAAAAAGGGACTGTACAATTGTACACACATACATTTCATAAGGAAAGTTTTTTTTTTTTTATTCACAATTGGTAAACCCTTGACAACATCTCACCTGGTGAGTAAGTGTAAGTTGTAAGTGACGATGTTGCCGAAGATGGAAGCGGGCTTACCAAGATTTCCCAACGCAATGGGGAAACTGGCTATCTTATCTTCATGCCGGAACACACCAATGATATCAACATTGATATTTGGCGGCAAGACTTAGATAAGATGGTGGTAGCTAGCCAGGCGGGCTTAGAAAATGCCCTACCACCAACCAAACCGAGTCTAGTTAGTTTCGTGAATGGCATTTGCCGTCAATAAAAAAGGTTTTAGGTTTCCTTAAACCATAGGTGACAAGGGTGACAAAGGTCCTATTACAAAGCCTCTGCAGTCCGTCCGTCTGTGCATCTGTTTGTTGCAGGCTGTATTTCATAAACCGCAATAGACAAGCATGTAAAATTTTCAGAGAGTGTGTTTTTCTGTTGCCGCTATAACAAAAAATAATAAAATTAGTTAAGTGTTTTTTTTTTAAAAAATACCTCGAAAAATACCTATAAAAAAACAAATACGTTTACTTTTTGTATAGGTATTTTATAGGGAGCACTATCGTAAAAAGGGTCATACACACAAGCGTGAAACTTGGTGTAATTATTTATTCTGAAGTGAAAATAAAAATAATAAAACTGGCCAAGTGTGAGTCGTGTTCGCGCTAAGGTGTCCGATCTGAATAAAAAAAAACAGAAGTGAAAACAATTTTATAAGTTTTGACCCTCCGAATGTTCCTGGTACGCTGTAGGTTACGTTACATTACAGTGTCGCGAGTTCAATGGTTTTTCCCCATCGCATTTTTTTTATAAGTTTTGACCCTCCGAGTGTTCCTGGTACGTTGTCGGTTACGTTACATTACAGTGAGTTTATTGGTTTTTCCCATCTCAAAAATGCCCAACGCGCCTAAAGAAGTTTTCACTTCAAAATCCATTTTTCTGTCGCTCTCGTTGATGTCTTTTTTTAGTAATGAATGTCATAGTTGTGTGGAGAGAGTTGTCGTGGCACCTCACACTTAGCCGGTTTATTCAAAATACTGTCAGCCGAGCTTTAAAGCTTTTCAGGATTAGTGAGTTTACCCTACTCGTTATCTAGTAAAATATTCACCGAGGTGTAACGTTTCAAAGGAAGGAATTTAATATTGTACGAAACTAGAGAACTTAAAATGTAGAAGATATCTTTTGTTTAGATATTTCCAGATGGTTTTTATTGTTTGCTGTCTGCTTGTTGCTTTAAAATAGGATAGGTAGGCAATAAAAAGTTTTATTAACAATTTTGTTTTGTAGTTCTATTGTTGTGTAGTTTTGCTTTGTCATGTAGGTACTAAAACTTTTGTTACATTATCTAGTTATTTTTGTGTTTTGTAGGGTTGCGTGTCAGTGCATTAAAATTAAACGGGTAACCATCAAAATTATTTTTCCCTTAGCAATGTGTATAGTTCTTCAATAGTGTGTTTATGTAGTGTGTATACGTTACTCGGTAGTGTGTATAGGTTCCTCGGTATTGTGTAAAGGTTACTCGGTAGTGTGTACAAGTTCCTCGTTAGTGTGTATTAGTTCCTCGGTAGTGTCATATAGGTTCCTTGGAGAAAGTTGTTCAGTCTAGGGTCTACCCACCCTGAGTTTATAATTTCGCCAATGAATTTAATTTCGCTGACTCGTACCGTCCCCACTTCTGGGGCACAGGTCTCTTCCCAAAAGTCGTGAAGACCATACTCCATATACGGTGGTCGAGTCCGGGTTTGTGGAAGTTGTAGGGATAGTGGCGAACCCTACCTTCACAAGTTTGTCTAGTCGCCTGTGAGGCACCTGAAACGGCTTAACGACTGACGAGTGATAGCAACCGGCACTAATGACAAAGTATATGGACTGGACTGGACTGACTCGGTGGCTCAGTGGTTAGTGCTCTTGACTACTGATCCGAGAGTTGTGGGTTCGATCCCCACCCAGGGCAAACATTTGTGTGATGAGCAGATTTGTTTGCTCTGTGTCTGGGTGTTAAATATCTATATATGTATGTATTTAAACTTATATAAGTATGTATATCAGTCTCTGGTTCCCATAACACAGGGAATCCTACTTTGGGGCCAGGTGACCATGTGTGATTTGTCCCAGAATATTTATTATTTATTATATAATATATTAGTACTAAAATACCGTATGGACACTCCCTACCGCTCTCTAAATTCCGACCTCACCACCTCGTCACCCAGATTGATAAAGATTAGTGCTAGTTTGGTTCTCGAACGTATAGGACTTCGCCGTGATTTCGTTTGCTCCATCATTTGTTTTTAGAAATGAAATTTCTCGCTTGTTGTATGAAGTGTCCGGGGTGTACTAATGGTTTAGCGTTCATTACGAAGCACGAAAACGGTCAAGAAAATTACCCCTAATATCAAACCCATCCAAGTAATGAACGTGCTTTGGGTCAGTTAACCTGACTGATCGACGCAAAGCGCACTGAGCTACGATCGCTTTTTTATATTCACGATTGGTAAGCCCAAGGCGTCATCTCACCTGATGGTAAGTAAGTGACGATGATACCGAAGATGACAGCGGGCTTACCAAGATTCCCTAACGCATGGGGTATCTTATCTTCTAGACGAACACATCAATGTTGTTAGCATTGATGTTTGGCAGCAAGGCTTAGATGAGATGGTGGTAGCTAGTCAGGCGGGCTTAGAAAATGCCCTTCCACCAACCAAACCGAGATTTACAATGACTCCGCCGGGAATCGAGCCCGCGACCTCCTGATGAGAAGGTAATTGATATAACCGTTACGCCACGGAGGTATAATAAGGTTTAGGATGCTAATATGGGTTTGCCTCGTTTCTGCAGCGCATCAGAAATGTTTGCAGAGGCACGCACTGACTCTTACCCGAGTATTGTGCGTAAGAGAATCACCTCGCTGATGTGTATCGTGCTGGACAGCCCCGGCGGCCTCCTTAACACCATACTGGAGCGGGTGGACTGTCCGATTGTGCGGCACTGGAATCATGTTCACATTGAGTCCAGGGTCGCCATGTATGATAAATTTTATCACTCTAGTGTATGTTACTCTGTAGTGTAGGTATATAGGTTCCTCGTTAGTGTGTATAGGTTCCTCGGTAGTGTGTATAAGTTACTCGGTAGTGTGTTTAGGTAATACTACTCACCTGAGAGCAAAGCGAACAAGAGTTTGATTGCATTACAGTTATCAACTTATCACCCGAATGCCCAAAATGGAAAGTAATGTTTCGGGTGTATCCATTGGTATAGTCAAGGAATGTAATTCCCTACCCATTTCGTTGAAATGTCGAGACATTCGCAATGCATTAAGGTCGCAAAAATTATATTTCAGTAATAGTGTTGAAATGTCAATACGTATTATTTGTCACTTCACATTACAGCTAATAACCTCTTTGTCTTTGCGAAAAGTTATCATTTGCTTTTCTATGTGTCAGTACCAATTGATATTAGCTCTTATGGTGACAGTTTGCTATACGATTTTGAACCTTAGGTGGGTTGGAAATTAAATTCCTTGACTGTAAATATGTATGTATTTATGTATACTCTTTAACTGAGCCTGTAGCCTACACGGCTTGATGGATTTTGGAGTGCGATACGTCTTAAGCTGGTGATAGACGGATGAGCTTACTCGCCGTACTTTGGGCTCCATTACGTTTTTCGTTCGAAAACTTAGGGGTGACACACAGCCGAAAAAGGTAATGGAGCCCTAAGTACGGCGAGCATGCTCGCCCGTCTATCACCAGCTTTAATCCTCGTTTGTATAGAGTGACATAAAATACATTTTTATCCGACTTTTGTATATTTCAAAATTTTGTGCTTCTGACCACATTGGTATTATATGTATATAGAAAAAAAGGCGATTCGGGATCACACAAACAGGTTTCCGAACTAACTACCAACAGAACAAGACCTCTTACATACTTTGCTCTAGGTAAATAAGGGTCTACTTATTCTGGACTTTACAAATTTCATCCTTCCTGTGGGAACGGAGGGACTTTATATTTTCTCATAGATTTTTCTGTAATCTATGCATTTAACCACATATATACTGTAATTTTTTGAAGATTTCATGCCTAGTAGTTTCGGTTAAAGTTATGTTAAAATGGTATATTTTCCCCTCTTTAATGAAGACAAACTATTTATCTTACAATTATTAATAAAATATGTTTGAGATTCTCACAACAAGCCGTTTAATTTGATGTCGCACAAATTATTTTCACACTTTTTTTTATTTGCCCCCGAAAAGTCGTTGGGTTACCGACTTACATATGTGCACCAAATTTCAAGTCAATTGGTCTAGTATTTTCAGAGAAAATTGAATGTGTCAAACGGACGGACAGACACATGCATGAGTTATCCTACAATGGTTCTTTTTTTACCTTTTGAGGTTCAAAACCGTAAAATACAAAAAAAGAGGGGTGATATTTTTATGCAGTTTAGTTTTCATTTTTTAAATTAAAACATATATTTATTACTCGATACATAATAAATAATAATAAATAACAACTAGGCAACAAACATGCCACAGCTAAAATTAATTTAAAACTACAAAGTTTTCTCCCCGACCGTCGTCGCATATCTGCCCAGCCCATACCGCATATCTGCCCAGCCCATACCGCATATCTGCCCAGCCCATACCGCATATCTACCCAGCTCACATCCATAACCCCATTAGTAAGTGAGTACCTATCTGTAACAAAATTACCTGCAGTTGCAACTATAGTCTTACTTTCTCGTCTCCTCTATTTACCAAAGTTTGCCTGGAAAAAATCGCCTGAATATTATTTATTGGGATTTTTTTGTGATTTTATATCAGGCGTCGGTGGCGTAACGGCTAGGGCCGACGCCTCCTGTCCGGGAGGTCGTGGTTCGGATCCTGCCACGTACCGACGTGATTTCAAATTTAGATTTCATATGTACATTTATCCGACGCTCTTACGGTGAAGGAAAACATCGTGAGGAAACCTGCACACGCCTGCGGAGAAACTCGCAGGTTGTGTGTGAAGTCGACCAACCCGCACTGGGCCCGCGTGGTCGACTAAGGCCCGATCGACCTAATTCAGGGTAGGCTCGAGCCCCTTGGTGGGGACGTATATGAGGTGATATGATGATTATAATCTTGGTGTGCCATATAAGAATCATCTATCTATATATATAAAATTCTCGTGTCACAGTGGGCCATACTCCTTCGAAACAGCTGTAAGGATTTCCATGGAATTTTCTGTGTATATTCGGTAAGTCTGAGAATAGGTATAGAAATTTTTTCACCGGGATCTGAGCAGGCGAATCGGCGGGAAACAGCTAGTAATAATATATAAATGGCCGTAAAGCATATTTAGCTTATCTCGTCTTGTAGGAACCGAGCCGTCTTACTGGCAATTTGGCACTGAAGCCTACTGAAAAAAATACCATAGAGTCAAAGTTTTTGGACACTTGTAGTTCATATTTTAAACTTCTTGAAAAACTGGCCCGATGTGATTCGGACTCGCACACCAAGGGTCCCGTAACATTGTGCAAGATTTATCACTAAAAAAATCACATTTATTGGATGGGGGCCCAAGATTCAAGGTATTTATTCAAAATAGGTGCAAATTACACTGTTTCTGATAGTCATAAAATAATATAAACATAATTTTAACATAATTTAACATAATTGGTAAGCCCGCTTCCATCTTCGGCAACATCGTCACTTACCACCAGGTGAGATGTTGTCAAGGGTTTACCAATTGTGATTTAAAAAAAAACTTCATTTGTGAAAAAATCAAGAATAAACAATCAGTAATTGATACTGTCAAAATTCAATCCTTGAAAGAAACCAGATTATGTCATTAGAACATGAAAACAATATGACACGAAAAGTTATACATAAAAATCATTGTGTGTCATTAATGCCTTTGACAAGAATAGGCCAGTTCACACGGACAGCACCCGGTCACGAGTATAACGCGAGAGTCAGCCATCGCTCCCATCACCACTTAATTTTTTACCTACGACGGAACGGAGATTTGTTTGTTTGTTTGTAAGAACGAATGTTCCATTTTTCTCCAGAACTACTTTGCCGATTTACTTGAAATTTTTTGCATTTAAAAGGTTTCATTTCAGGGCATGTTCTTAGATATGTTTTATGGCGGCAGACCACCAGAGAGCCTTGCAGCAGGATGGTTGGCGCTAATGTTGCCATTTATCTCGAAAACTACTGGGCCAATTTCCTTACGGTTTTTTGCTTTAAATTTGAGAGCAGGTTCTTAGACATTTTTTATGGCGGTAGACCACCAGGAAGTGCTGCAGCAGTCAGGATGGTAGGCACTTGCGCGCTTCTTAGAAACTATTCAGCCAACGCCGGTGCGTTTTTTTACATTATATAGCTGTCATTTCTGAGCAGGTTTTAAGACATGTTTTACAGCAGTAGACCAACAGGGGGCGCTGCAGCAGCCAGGACGGTTGGCACTTGAGGGCTTCTCAGGGACTATTTTACCGATTTCGCTGCAGTTTTTAGCTTTGTATGTCATTTATACCAAACTGGCCAAAAAGGATAGTAATATTTTTCGGGCGTATGTATGTAATTATGTATGTATGTTCGTTTCTTTATCTGAGCCTGTAGCATAAACGGTTTAATGATATTTGAATGCGAGGTGTCGTTAGATTTTTCTTGATCCAGAAAGTAACATAAGATCCATTTTGATCCGACTACGCAAAAAGAGGGGTGATGTTTTTTGCATTCGGGTTTTTATATTTAAAGTGAAACTTTTATTACATCGTCTCAAACTTTTTCGTCAGAGCAGCCATGATCGTTTCGTCCTCTGTACCGTAGCTCGAAGACGAGAGCAGCCATGATCGTTTCGTTCTCTATACCGTAGCTCCAAGACGAGAGCAGCCATGATCGTTTCGTTCTCTGTACCGTAGCTCCAAGAAGAGAGCAGCCATGATCGTTTAGTGCTCTGTAAATGTCTATAATGTGAAAAAAAATTTCGCTTTTACCATGGTTTCATAAAACCACACACTCTTTTTTTTTTTTGATTGGTTAGGTTATTCAGAGCAAGTCTTGACACGTTTTACCGCCGTAGACCATTAGGGGCGCTGCAGCTCAATAAAAATTCATAAATCATGCGTAATGAAAGTTCGTGAAGAATTTAAAGAACCTACGACATACATATAGACGGACAACAAAACCTTTGAGAGTAAGTAGTTCAAGGCTTCAAATGGGAAGGAGAATTTACTGTACGTTAGTACTCTCTAAAAAGTTTAAAATGAAAAGCAAAAAAAAAAAATTAAAAGCCCACGACTTGTGTTAAAACGTAATGAAAAAAATTGAAAAATATAGTTAAAAAACACGCTTTTGAAGCACATTACAAACTAAAAAGTGAAAATACAATAATGAACGAAAAATACTAGTCTTATTGTAAAAGAAGCGTGGTTTGCTCGATATAAGAAAAATGTGGCACAAAGCGCCCCACGCTTTTTTCACAATAATACTAGTATTTTTCGTTCATTATTGTTTTCAGCTTATATTAAGAATTATTTTTACTTTTTAGTTTGATGTGCATTTAATCCTGAATCCTGATCAGTATAATGAGATAAACATATGCAATTACTGTATTGTCACTTGTCGTGGCTGTCCAGCCTTCATGGTGACTGACTGAACTGGCTGGCTGGTTACTGATGACGACATGACAAATGACACTGGGTAAAGACGCTGACATCGGACCTGACACGGGACGAGACGTCTCAAATTGTAAAAATATTATAATAATTAGACCTATATTCCAATAAACCTTTGAAAGAATGTACATCACTGATTCTATGATAAATTTACAAGTTTGAATTAAATCTGTCCATTTAAAGTGGGTCAAAATCGAGTGCAAAGTTACAAACAAAGATAAATGCATACAGGTGAAGCTAATAAAACGTGATAATGATAAAAAAGAATTAGGTAAGTAACTTTTTTAATCCAAAAAAAATCCAAGGAAATCCGTCGGTACTTCAGATCTCTACTCTGAAATATGATGATGATGGTCTATCCGACCGATTTCGGTTATCGCGACCACTTCGACTCCTAGTCGGTTTGCCGCGCGTGCGCTCGAAGATAGTTTATGTAGCCAATCTTCGCAGCGAAACTCGAAATATACGCAATATATTAAATATACGCAATTTTATGAGTTGGACTGATTCAGTATGTAAATTATTGTAGTTTTTAATCAATATATTTTAATAATAAAAGCGTCGGTGGCTCAGCTGGTAACGACTCGGTTCTTCTAACCAGAGGTACCGGGTTCAAATCTGGACGGCCAATGTACCAATGAGTTTTTCAAAACTTACATACATACTTACCGATTGCTTTAACGGTGAAGGAAAAACATCGTGAGGAAACCTGCACACGCCTGAGATGAAACTCGAAGGTTGTGTGTGAAGTTGACCAACCCGCACTGGGCCCGCGTGGTCGACTAAAGCCTGATCGCCCTAATTCAGGGTAGGCTCGAGCCCCTCGGTGGGGACGTATATGAGCTGATATGATGATGATGGTGATGATATATTTGAACTGAAATTTAGAAAAAGAGGGCGATGGTAGCCCCAATATGTTTTAGGATTTCCATTTCATATGTACGTTTATCCGACGCTCCTACGGTGAAGGAAAACATTGTGAGGAAAATCTGCACACGCCTGCGGAGAAACTCGAAGGTAGTGTGTGCAGTCGACCAACCCGCATTGGGCCCTCGTGGTCATACGTACACTTAAAAAAAATTGATACCTACTACATTTTTAATGTCTTTTTTACACCTTAAATGTATATGTCCTATATTCATCTTGATATTTTTTGGCAACCCTAGCCGCTATCCACCTGCATTTTTTCCCAAGAACACATCCCTGTTTGTCTATAAATTGAAAATAATGTATTTTCCTCACGTTCGCACATTAGCGCGAGCCACGAGGCGCAGGGTCGATACGCCACACAGTGACGTCAATGTTAACACGTCTTTACGCTATCTATTGTACAGGGTGGTTTCAATGCATTGGCATCTTTAAACATGTATACGTCCCCACCGAGGGCCTCGAGCCTACCCTGAATTAGGACGGTCGGGCCTTAGTCGGCCACACGGGCCCAGTGCGGGTTGCTCGACTTCACACACACAATCTTCCAATTTCT
The DNA here is from genome assembly GCA_947284805.1 of Coleophora flavipennella. Lineage (NCBI taxonomy): Eukaryota > Metazoa > Arthropoda > Insecta > Lepidoptera > Coleophoridae > Coleophora > Coleophora flavipennella. The sequence continues at coordinate 5,183,548 of OX369262.1, read as the reverse complement.
TCGCAGGCGTGTGCAGGTTTCCACACAATGTTTTTCTTCACCGTTAGAGCGTCGGTTAAACTCGTACATATGAAATCTAAAGTTGAAAACACATTGGTACGTGGCAGGATTCGAACCGCGACCTTCCCCGGACAGGAGGTAGCGGTCCAAGACGTTACGCCACCGACGCTCTAAACATTTAATGAATAAGTATATTTATTTCTGTATTTATTGGAAAATTGGCCTGGATCAAACGAAAAATGATAATTCACTTTTAAAGCATGAAATCCTTGTTTTTAGGGTTCCGTACCTAAGGTAAAAACGGGACCCTTTTACTAAGACTTCGCTGACAGTCTGTCTATCTGTCCGTCTGTCACCAGGTTGTATTTCTTGAACCGTGATTGCTAGACAGTTGAAATTTTTACAGATGATGTATTTCTATTGCCGCTATAACAACAAATACAAAAAATTTGAATAAGTGAAAAAATAAGGGGGTTCTCCATACAAAAAACGCGTTTTTTTTTAAAACGTGAAGAACTAGCGCCATTTAGTATGATGGTACGGAACCCTTTGTGCGCGGGTCTGACTCGCACTTTGCCAGATTTTTCAATTTTTTTGCATATGTTTGCTTTGCCAAGTGCGAGTCAGACCCGCGACTCGCACTTGGCCGGTTTTTAGTGTTCTACCTCAAAAGATAGAAAATTTAATTATTTTTTGCAATCTATGTAGTGTGACACATTTACATGAAAGTGCTCCCCCCCCCCCCCCCCCCCCCCCCCCCCCCCCCGCCCTATCTCCGAAAGTACTGGGACTGTAATCTTGAACAAATCACAGTATATGAGGTTGAATGCATAGATTACAAGAAAACCTAGGAGAAAATCTAGTGCGGTATAACAAGATTTCCAAAGACTAGAATAAGTAGCCCATTTTTACCTAGAGAAAAGTATGAACTGAGAGGTCTTGTTCTGTTGGTAGTCAAAGTTTTGGTGCGGAAACCTGTTTGTGTGACACAGTCGCACTTGGCTTATTTTTTTAATGTGTTTATTATTTATGTCATTAAAAATCTGATTTTGATTTCTGCCGCCCCTTTTCCTTAGTGCTGTTCTTTTATTGATTTTATTTACCTATTCATCATTTTTCTCCTTTAATATAAATTCGATTCCCGGCGGGGTCAATTGTAAGACTCGGTTTGGTTGGTGGTAGGGCATTTCCTAAGCCCGCCTGGCTAGCTACCACCATCTTATCTAAGTCTTGCCGCCAAATATCAATGTTGATATCATTGGTGTGTTCCGGCATGAAGATAAGACAGCCAGTTCCCCATTGCGTTGGGGAATCTTGGTAAGCCCGCTTCCATCTTCGGCAATACGTTCGGCTTAATACTTCGGCGAGACGTTGTCAAGGGTTTACCAGTTGTAAATTAAAAAAAAAATAGAACATATGACCGTTGAGCCAGTTAAGTTCTAGGGTGGCGACCGCGCACCGGTAAACGTAGCGTAGGCAGCCCTCCCACTCGGAGGACCTATGACTTGGTGAAGGTCGCGGGAAGCCGCTGGATGCGGGCAACGCAGAACCGGTCGTCGTAGAAATTCTTGGGGGAGGCCTATGTCCAGCAGTGGACGTCTTTCGGCGTATATGATGATGATGACTTGTGCCATAGCAAGTGCGCGCACGGACGACAAGAGTGCGCAATCCAAACATTTTGGACTGAAAAGAACGGTTTTGCGCACACTTACCCACTGCTTACCCTTACCCACTGCATACACTTACCCACTGCGCAAACTTGCCCCGTATGAGTACATCCATATCTAAGGCTATAATAATGAAACTGAATCACGTTCCCCAGGTAGTTCGCAACGTTTTCCCAATATCAACTTACGGGTAGTTTCGCCATATACCCCAAACTAGTTTCTCAACTGCCATCTTCTAGCTATATTTACTTTTGGGGTAGCTGTTGATGTACAAGTATTGGATTGTCACAGCTCAAACGTAGTGATTATATTCTCTTTGGTCACAGGTCCAACATTAGCTCAGTGCCTATATTGTGTTGTTTATTTTTGCGTTCTACTCTTTTTATCACGCTTTTATTAGCTTCACCTGTATGTATATTTGTATGTTTGTAACCGACAGATTTAATTTAAATTTTGTACATTTATGAAGAATCAGTGACTAAACAATAATTTCATAAGTTTATCTTAATATCCTGAACTACAAATTTAAAAATAAATAATATACTTAGTTAAAAAAAGTAGTGTGTGTTTTATGAAACCACGGTAAAAGTGAAACTTTTTTTCACATTATAGACATTTACAGAGGATGAAACGATCACAGCTGAGCTCTCGTCTTGGAGCTACGGTACAGAGGACGAAACGATCATACCGACCGTCACGCGAGACACAGGCGAAAAAATTTGAGACTATGTAATAAAAGTAAAAAAACTCAAAAAATACGTTTTTGAAGCACAGCAAACTAAAAAGTGAAAAATAAATCTTAATATAAGCCATAAACAATAATGAACTTAATAATAGAATACTAGTATTATTGTGAAAAAAGCGTGGGTTGCTCGATATACGAAAAATACGGCACAAAGCGCCCCACGCTTTTTTCTATACTATATTTATTTTTATAGGTAGTGACTGACTATAACTGTGACTTGTTTAGTTTGACACGATGCAAATACATAACACAAATAGCCACCCGACCGCTCGCTCGCATGTCTTGGTTTACTTGTGTTGGTTTAAGCATTGCTACCCTACTCCCACACGTGGAGGCGACTGCCAACCCCCCATATACTTTGATGGAGACCGTCATCCGCAGCAAGTTAAAATCAGGTGCGGTTATCCCTTTCAGACCTAAACCCACACAATCGCTTGCCTTGGAGCTCTAGAGTAGCTATCGTATACTTCTCAAAGACCAGTTTATCGAAGAGCCAGAGTTCTACCTTGGATGGACTCCGATGATGATGATGAAAGAAAACGTTGTAACTACGAGTAGGTAGCAAATGTAATAGTACAATAGTAAAGCAGTACCTACTCAATTTAGTGAATAGGGGATCGGACTGCATCAAAAATAAATTCTAAAATATGGTTTCCTAAATTGCTCTCGTCTTGAAGTTTCAAAAACCTTACTTGTTTTTTTCCCATCACGTCTTCAATTTTTTATTGATGAAATTCACAAAATAAGTTCGTCAATGACGCTAACAATCTATGACGTCACTTGTGGGTATTTCAAACATTTTTAGAACAAATTTTTTTTTTGACAGATCATAAAAAGTAACTCAAATGACTAGCAGTCCGATCCCCTATTATGGAGTGCTACCTACCAAGAGTGCATTTAAAATGTGCGACGAACTATAATAGCTACCTACCTACCTAATAAGACGTGTAAAGAGTAAAGAAAATAAACACACTTTTGCATTTATTCAAGGTTTTTTTGTTGAAAAGTTTCGAAAAAGTGAACTAAATTATATTTGAACTAGTGGATGCCCGCAGCTTCGCCCGCGCAGATCCCGATTTTTGCGGTTCCCGTGGGAATTTCCCAAAATCCTTTCTTAGCGAATGCCTACGTCATAACATCTACCTGCATGCCAAATTTCAGCCCGATCCGTCCAGTGGTTTGGGCTGTGCGTTGATAGAACACTATGTCAGTCAGTCAGTCAGTCACCTTTGAGTTATATATATTTAGATAAACATAGACTACGTAGTTTGAAAAGAAGAAAATTATGATATAAATTTCAATTTCATCATCATCATCACAGCTCATATATGTCCCCACCGAGGGGCTCGAGCCTACCCTGAATCAGGGCGATTAGGCCTTAGTCGACCACGCGGGCCCAGTGCGGGTTGGTCGACTTCACACACAACCTTTGAGTTTCTTCGCAGGCGTGTGCAGGTTTCCTCACGATGTTTTCCTTCACCGTTAAAGCAATCGGTAAGTATGTACGTAAGTTTTTTGAAAACTAAATTTCAATTTAAAAAAAATATTTTATTCCTACAATTGTTGGGTAGAAGTAAGGGCGTTATGTTTACACTGCACTAAATCGGCTCCCTAACTCAGTCGCAGACCAGACGCCAGTTATATAAATTTAAAAAATCGATACATGTGAAATACCTATAAATAACACTTTTGTTGTACTAGGACCAATTTGTTAAAATTTCAACTGTCTACCCATTACGGTTCATGAATAACAGCCCGCTGACAGATAGACGAACGGACAGACAGCAAAGGCTTAGTAATAGGGTACCATTGGTCACCCTTTGGGCGTACGGAAACCTAAAAAGTGACTGGATTTATTACTAAAACGCATTTTCCTTTTAAGGGCTCCGTAATGAACAAGGAAAACTTAAAGTTCCGCCTTTTCCTTCTATCTGTCTGTCCTTATTATTATTATTTACTCAAAAATGGCTAAAACGATTTTTATAAAACTCTGTACGTTACTACAACTATACATCACTTACCATCAGGTGAGATGATGCCAAGGGCTTAAATTAATTGTGGATAAAAAAACAGTGCGATGTCCGTCGTGTCGTAATGTTTTGTTTTTATAGTCAGTGTGGTTTTTATTTCACAAGTTTTTTTTTTATTTGAGTGCGTTTTACTGCAACTTACCTAATGGTAAGTTATGATGCAGTCGAGGATAGTACACGCAAACTCAAATAATGCCTATTCACTCTTGCCTTGAAGATCCCCAAACTATAGGAATCAGGAAACATTGACGCAGGCAAGGACTAAGTATGACATGATTTTATAAATATCTACAATATGCATTAAAATATATTTTTCTTTATTGGCACTCATTTTATGACCCAGAATCGCGCTCGTTTAAATTAACACGACGACCTACCGCATACACTACACTAAACAATTTAGAATGTACAATTACAAATAATAAATAATAATACAATTTAGTGCACTAATTTGGGAGTTAGTGTGGTCTGGCTCACCCAATCTCCCTAAATTGGCACACTACCTGCCTAACTGCGATTACACTACACTTTTGAGGGCTCTAACTGAGTTAGGGCACGATAAATTGTATAGTCTAATATGTTGTTGTACCTACCTAGCTTATAATAAAGACAATTGGCGAACAACCGTACATACATTTACACACACATTTACGGCTTTACAAACGTCATCTGTGTAAGTAGTAGTAGTAGGCACTTAATACACGCCGGTTTTACTGAGTGTCCGAAGTGTGGTTTTACCCCGAAAAGACATCTATACCAGGTTTCATTTACCCCAATGATACCTTATATACTTTCATTCATGTAATTAGAGGTTTCTACGTCAAACCATTTAGTATCGCCAGATAGACATCCTGATAAAGAATTTGGTGGCTTAAGAAAGTGGAGGGGGTTACCGTTTACCTAAGCAAAGAGTAGGGACTATTACAAACCTAAGGTAGAACACTTATTATTTATTAATCAATAATTGATAGCCTTTGGCTTGCCTTTGATTAATTTGGTTAATCTTAAACTTTATCTTTGGAGAAAACATGCAACTACAAAATGCTCATACAAAAAATAGGACTATAATAGAAAATAGAATTTCTTAAAATTAATGCTCAAATTTAAATTGAATTAACTGTTTATCACATCAGACTGATAAACACACGTACAAAACAAAAGGTGACAACTAAGGACATATCATTTGGGCGGCCTTTTCGCTGAGAGCGATTTCCATCAGACAACCCAGAAAGTGTATGTTCTTTGAAAACCAACTCAATTTCATTTCTAAAGACCTAGGTGTTTAACGATAGTTCACGAGAAGGGATGCACCTTTACATGTATTAGAGGTAACACTGAAAATATATTATTTTTTATTATTTACAATTTATTATATTTATTTTATTTTATTTTATTTACGTCTATTTAAATTACTTTTACGTTAAATTTAATGCGATTCGGTTATTTGTTTTCTTAGCAAGATTATCCCATGACGATTACTAATACTTATACTTAATAATAACAACCCTTAAAACACTTATACGTAATAATAACAACCCTTACAATACTTACAATTAATAATAAAAACCCTTAAAAAATACATCTCATAATAACAACCTTTAAAATACGTATACCTAATACGTATACCGCGATTAGAAATTGTATGTTTTCTTATCAAGATTATCCCATTACGATAAATAATACTTATAGCTTATAATAACAACCCTTAAAATACTTATACTTCATAATAACAACCCTTAAAATACTTATAATTAATAACAACTCTTATAAAAATACACCTCATAATAACAAGCTTTAAAATACGTATACCTACTAATAACAACCCTTAAAAACTCTCTCTCTCTGGTCGGTCCCTCATTACTGAGGATCGTGGTCCAAATTGGCCTTGAGACGCGTAATTTGTCTCCATCGACTACGGTCCATGGTCGCCCTCACCGCTTGATAAAAGCTTTTAGATGTGGTGCCTTCCTTTATCTGATCACTCCATCGTGTTGGCGAACGGCCTCTGGATCTTTTTCCTTCAATGTTGCCAATAAAGATCAGTTTTTCAAGGTTGTCACCACTCTTTCTCATTACGTGGCCGAAAAACAATTCATAAAATACTTATACCTAACAATAACAACCCTTAAAATATTTTTACCTAATAATAACAAACCTTAAAATCATCGTATCAGCTCATATACGTCCCCACCGAGGGGTTCGAGCCTATCCTACCCTGACTGACTCGGTGGCTCAGTGTTTAATGCTCTTGACTACTGATCCGAGAGTTGTGGGTTCGATCCCCATCCAGGGCAAACATTTGTGTGATGAGCAGATTTGTTTGCTCTGTTTCTGGGCGTTAAATATCTATATATGTATGTATTTAAACGTATATAAGTATGTATATCAGTCTCTGGTTCCCATAACACAGGGAATCCTACTTTGGGGCCAGATGACCATGCGTGATTTGTCCTAGAATATTTAATTATTTTATTATTTACCCTGAGTTAGGGCGATCGGGCCTTTATATTTACACGCGGGCCCAGTGCGCGTTGGTCGACTTCACACACAACCTGCGAGTTTCTCCGCAGGCGTGTGCAGGTTTCCTCACGATGTTTTCCTTCACCGTAAGAGCCTCGGATAAACGTACATATGTAATATAAATTTGAAATCACATTGGTACTTCGCAGGATTCGAACTACGACCTTCCGGACAGGAGGCGGAGGCCCTAGCCGTTACGCCACTGACGTTCTCCTTAAAATACTTATACCTAACAATAACAACCCTTAAAATACTTAAACCTAATTATACCAAGCCTTAAAATATTTATACCTAATAATATCTCTTCCGTCTGACCTAGATAGACACCTGAGAATTCAAACTACTTTAACCTTTAAATTAGAGGTTTTTTTCGCAAGACAGGCAGCCAGTTACCACACCTTCAAAAACAGATAATTATTAATTTAAAAACCTTTTTAATGGCAGACCGTACTACCACACCCTGGACACTTCATACAACACGGTCCAGAAATGACATTACAAAAAACGAATGACGTTACTAACAAAACTGCGGCGAAATCTTATACGTTCGACAACCAAACTGTAACCAATCTGTATCAATCTGAGAGACGAGGGGGTGAGGTCGGAATCTAGAGAACGGCAGAGAGTGTCCATACTGTATGTTAGTACTTATATAATATATACTTTGGTACTACTTCGTAATTTTAATAAATATTTTTTTCTTTCTTAGTTTTTTAGGGTTCCGTAAAGGACCTTCATAGTTTCGCCATGTCTGTCCGTCTGTCTGTCCGCGGCTTAGCTCTGAGACTATTAGTATTAGAAAGCTGTACTGTCGGTTTGTCTGTCTATCCGCGGCTTAGCTCAGAGACTATTAGTATTAGAAAGCTGTAATTTGGCATATAGGTAATCATGTTTAATCACGCCGACAGCGGTACAATAAAATCTCGACAAAAAAAAAATAGGGTACCTCCTACATGTACTACCATTTTTCGAATGAGGGATCCGTTTGCAAAATATTAATCTTTAAAATGCTAATTTTTGTTTGATTCAAATGTCCCGCCCCATACCAGCTAAATTGCAAAAAGTATGACATATAACCAATAAAAAAAAAATCGAGCGAGACCTACAGTACTCGCATATGATGTGTAACATGTTTTTTTTTTTTATTCACAATTGGTAAACCCTTGACAACATCTCACCTGGTGGTAAGTGACGATGTTGCCGAAGATGGAAGCGGGCTTACCATGATTCCTCAACGCAATGGGGAACTGGCTATCTTATCTTTATGCCGGAACACACCAATGATATCGACATTGATATTTGGCGGCAAGACTTAGATAAGATGGTGGTAGCTAGCCAGGCGGGCTTAGGAAATGCCCTACCACCAACCAAACCGAGTCTTACAATTGACCCCGCCGGGAATCGAACCCGCGACCTCCTGTGTAAAGCCAGTGAACTTTGCCTCTGAGCTACGGAGGCGGTATAAGACAAATACATGTGACAAAATACTTTAGGTTAGTTAGATTTGATGACGATATTGCACCTGGGTGGCGGATCTGACAGTAACGAAAAAAACCGATCAAGTGCGTGTCGGCGTAGTAACTAATTAGTAATCTGTGGTGTCGGACTCTCGTAAAGTAGAATTCCGCGCTTTCGCGACTTCCTGTTACACATTTCCGTCCCATTTCACGAAATCACTCCCACAAATTGCAGGAAAGCGAGAGCAAGGATGTTACACATCAAAAAAACAACAATAACAAAACAACAAAATGACCCATATAAAAGAAAAACTATCACGGCTACTTAAGACTTTCTTAGATTAGGAGTAATAGTCGACCAATTTAAGGTGTGCAGTTGGATTTGTAAAAAGTTCATAGGTTTTTTTTCCATACAAATAAATACTCTGGAACAAATCACACATGGTCATCTGGCCCCAAAGTAGGATTCCCTGTGTTATGGGAACCAGAGACTGATATACATACATACATACATATATACGTTTAAATACATACATATATAGATATTTAACACCCAGACACAGAGCAAACAAATCTGTTCATCACACAAATGTTTGCCCTGGGTGGGGATCGAACCCACAACTCTCGGATCAGTAGTCAAGAGCACTAACCACTGAGCCACCAAGTCAGTCAGAATACAATAACTGATTAGTAAGAAAAGGCGGTATTAACCGAATATCTTAGGGATTAGTATATCTTTAGGGATATTTCTTAGGGTTCCAAAGTCAACAAGGAACCCTTATAGTTTCACCATGTCTGTCTGTCCGTTTGTCGGCGGCTTAGCTCAGAGACTATTAGTACTAGAAAGCTGTTATTTGGCATGGGTATACATATTAATCACGCCGACAGAGTGGTACAATAAAATCTAGAAATACCATTTTTTTAGGGTACAATACAAAAATAAAATACATTGTAAAAAGGGGGTGAATTTTTTTTCGTTGACGTACTCTATCGTGTGGGGTACCGTTGAATAGTTTTTTTAAAACTATTGCGGGTTTGTTATAACCATTTTTAGATTCAAGGATCCATTTGCTAAATATTAAGCTTTAAAGTGATATTTTTTGTTAGAATCAGGTGTCCCCCCCCCCTGCTAGCTAAACCGCTATTTTAAGACATCTGAAAAATAATGTGAATAGTAGGAAATATCATCATCATCACGTCAGCTCATATACGTCCCCACCGAGGGGCTCGAGCCTACCCTGAATGAGGGCGAGCGGGCCTTAGTCGACCACGCGGGCCCAGTGCGGGTTGGTCGACTTCACACACAACCTGCGAAAATCAATAAAATCAATAAAAGGAAAACTATCACGGATAAGTAGGCTTCTTAGTTTAGGAGTAATAGTCGAACAACTTAAGATGTGCATTTGGATTTGTAAAAAGTTAATAGATTTTCCATACAAAATGTTGTTTTACCAACTGCAAAAACGATTTTGTATTTTAAAATAAGTACACGTTTTATTTTTTGAAAAGGTTGCGGAACCCTACTATGCGAGAGTCCGACTCGCACTTGGCTGGTTTTTTATATTGTCAACGATTCTTAAACAGTGTGCAAACTTTAGAATTAATTCACAGTGTGTGAATATCACGTTCAAAGATTCCCTTACATACATACATACATACATACATACATACATACATACATACAGGTGGAGCTAATATGAAGCGTAAAATAATATAGACATCTATTCTGCCTGCACTCGTGTTATATAAAACTAATTTTAAAGTTTCTCATTGGATTATGCAACTTGTACGCTCCATGATAATGCAGTTATACAGGCGAATACATTATGATCGGAATTATTATGCTCTAATGTTATTATTAAACAAGTTTTTATTCTACTTAACGACGAGTGGCGCATCGGGAGCCGGGTCGCTCATTATACTGAACAACTTTTGTTCTACGACTTTGCAGAAAAAGCAAAAAAAAAAAAATTTTCATACAAATCGATCAGCTGATGATCGACCAATTTTGTGCATTTTTAGTATGGAGGGTCAATTTTTGATGTGTAACATCTTTGCTCTCGCTTTCCTGCAATTTGTGGGAGTGATTTCGTGAAATGGGACGGAAATGTGTAACAGGAAGTCGTGTTTTTTCAGGCTTTAAAAGCGCGGAAAAGGCAAAGGTATCTATGACCATACAGCCTAGTCTGCCGTATCTTTGCCGTCCTTTTATAAAGTATTTTGTCACATGTTACACATCATATGCAAATACTGTAGGTCTCGCTCTAATTTTTTTTATTGACTTTGGTTTCCTTGTGGAAAGTTGTTCAGTATGATGAGTGGAACCTCCAGTTCTCGGGTCCTACACCATTTTTTTTACACCCTGTATAGCATATCTCTGGTTGCAGTATCACAATGCTGCGGTTCACCTCAAGACATGGCATCTATTTCACACGAATCAACTTTATTAATTATGCTTCAGTAGGATATTAATCAAGTAGGATGTAAGGATATTAATTCAAGTTTAACCGCCTCCGTGGCGTAATGGTTAATCCATTCGCTTCATACCACGAAGTCGCGGGTTCGATTCCCGGTGGGGTCAACTCATAAGACTCGGTTTGGTTGGTACTAGGGTATTTTAGCCTAGCTAGCTACCACCATCATATCTAAGTATTGCCGCCAAACATCAGTGTTAACAACATTGCTGTGTTCCAGCTTGAAGAGTTCTCCATTGCGTTGGGGAGTCTTGGTAAAGCCCGCTTCCATCTTCGGCATCATCGTCACTTACCATCAGGTGAGATGATGCCAAGGGCTTACTAATCCTTACTAATATTATAAATGTGAAAATGTGTTTGTTTGTTTGTTTGTTTGTTACCTTTTTACGCTTCAACGCGTTGACCAATCTTTATGAAATTTGGCATGCAGGTAGCCTGTGTCACGGGGAAGGACAAAGGCTACTTTTTATCCCGGGAAAATAGTATAATCTGATGCAGTTCCTGAGAGAACTAAAAAAATACTCGATTGTTGTTATTTTTTGCACAGAGATGGTTGAGTAGGTGGGAAACAGCATAACTTACTAATCACTCGTCATAAAAACAATGTCCACGCGGGCGGAGCCGCGGGAAAAAGCTAGTAGTGAATAAAAAAAAGGAATTCGTACAGATTTTATTTTATTTCAATGATAATGGAGGACTCACAACGAATGTAACAATATAAAATTTAGATGAGATACAATTTGGTCATTTAAGGCTTTTACCGCCAGACGACCATCTTTGTAACCACTTTTTACTTCAATTCAGGATTTTTTTATCGAAAAAAAATGTTTTGTAATTTACAGTATATAAGGAGTGATTTTGAATTCCTCGAATAATATTTAAATACACAGAACTAAATAAAAAATATCCTAATGCGCATAGAACTGCTACAATTTTAATCGAAACATTGTTATTTATAAAAATCATATAAAACAATATAAAATGATTTTGTTTTCTTACTTTTTGTGAATTCTTATTTTATATATAACGAAATAAAAACCAAATTTTTCGCACGATTCGTCTGCAGCACATGCGATTGACGTAACAGCCACGTTTCAGTACGAGCCGACAAGAACTTTATTTCCAAGCTATTTCGTTCGATGTTTGAAACGTCGTGAATCGAGTTGCTAATTTTAGGGACGGAGGAGCCTTAAGGTAGAACTTTAAGGTTCACCTGTATATATTGTATATATAAAGTATATTGTATCTATGTAACGCAATCCTTGAACGTGATCTGTCACCCCCTTCAAGACGTCACAAATTTTTTTTTAAATCGAAAATTGGCTAAACGTATTGAGGACCCATGACAATACACGGTGACATAGACCTGATGCTACAGCAGCACCTGGAAACTGCAGGATACCCCAACTCCTTATTAACTCACAGTCGAGGTATCGTGTTTGGGCTCATTGGAATGGTCTCAATTTATAGGTTATTCGACCAACACGCACTGGGCCCGCGTGGTCGACTAAGGCCCCATCGCCCTAATTCAGGGTAGGCTCGACCCCCTTCGGTGGGGACGTATATGAGGTTATTAATAGATGGTAAAAAGAGGTGATGGAGTTTTTTAATTTATATTTATTTATTTTTTAACAAATTTGAACTGTTTCACGACTATTATAATAACATTATTCTTTAATCTGGTAACTTTAATTGATTCATCACTATCACTATCACTATCACTATCATCACTACATAGTATAAAACAAAGTCGCTTTCTCTGTCCCTATGTCCCTTTGTATGCTTAAATCTTTGAAACTACGCAACGGATTTTGATTCGGTTTTTTTTAATAGATAGAGTGATTCAAGAGGAAGGTTTATATGTATAATAACATCCATTAAATAGTGGAGAAGTACTGTTATTTTTGAGGTTTCTAATGTGATGTCGTAAATAATTACATTTTTTCCGCTTACATCGCAAACGCAGGCTGAACCCTACGAGTTTTATCAAAATAATGTACTAAGTATTGTACACATTGAAAAGGTCTACAGAAAAGTACGTGATGGTATATGTCTATCTCTTATGGATAACCCACAATAACTTTTTTTTGTCATTTACTTTTTACGACAAATAATGGCTAATTTTCGAAGCGATTTTAACCAATACAGCATTAATCCTTAACCAATTAAATACCTTGAATACATTGTTCATTTAATATAGATCTATATGGCCCGTTACACCGTATGATTTAAGTGAATATTTTCGAAGATATTACAGATTTAAAAATTGCGGGACGTAGCGTTTGCGGCGGTACCGGCCGGCCGCCCGGTGCGGCAAGAGCGTTATAGTTATCGGTCGATACTGTTCTCGATTTGGAAGAAGCTGTTCATTTTCCTACAGAATTTCTAAATTCTTTGAACACGTCTGGACTCCCTCCTCACAAAATGGTGTTGAAAGTAGGTTGTCCTGTTATTTTATTAAGAAACCTGAATCCACCTAAACTTTGCAATGGCACGCGTTTGCTGGTAAAATCATTGAAAACTTTCATAATAGAGTGCACAATACTCACAGGATGTGGTACCGGAGAAGATTTATTGATTCCCCGAATCCCTCTGATACCATCGGATTTACCCTTCCAATTTAAACGTTTACAGTTTCCGGTAAAGACATCTTTTGCAATGACCATTAATAAATCGCAGGGTCAAACCTTCAACGTTGCAGGCGTAGATTTAAGCGTTGACTGTTTTTCACATGGACAACTGTATGTCGCTCTTTCAAGAGTGACCTCCAGAGAAAACATGTTTGTATTGTCTAATGACAAGAAAGCTGTGAACGTTGTTTATAAAGACATTCTGTAATATGTTGTAAAAATAAAATAAATAGTTAAAAATGTAAAAAGTAAATAAGTAAAAATGTAGTGTATGAATTTAGATATTCCAAAGATAGCAGGAAATCTTCATGGTATAGGGAAAGGGGGATTGTTTTACTCCAAATTTAACACGTGCGGGCCACGGGCAGTAATGAATAAATCAAAACTACTGAATCGATTTTAATCACATAGGCTATATATTTTATACCCGTGCGAAGCCGGAGCGGGCCGCTATGTTTTTATATACAACGTTCTCAGTTTTTCTGTAGTGTATTTAGTATCAGCATTGCACCCGTGCGAAGCCGGGGCGGGTCGCTAGTCTGAAATAATTTGCTGATTTAGGATATATTTTTAAAATAACTTGAAAAATAATGTTTTATTTTTATAATGCACCATTATATCTAAAAAAAAAGGAATTTGCATTTCACAAATTCAATGAAATTTCTAACAAATAATGAAATTAGGCCACGAAAAAAACCGACTTACATTGCAACAACTTGGTACATTTTTGCATTATTATTTCTGGTTTTTCTTAATTTTGTAATAAAGTACTACACCGATTTTGATAAAATCTATATGGGACCACACGGGAAGCACTAGTGTTCAAATAAAAAAAGAATCATAAAAATCGGTTCACCCAGTCAAAAGCTCTGAGGTAACACACATAAAAAAAACATGCAGTCGAATTGTGAACCTCCTCCTCCTTTTTGGAAGTCGGTTGAAAAAGGTAAAACTTGTTAAAAAAACCAAAAACCAAAAATGAAGTCGTAATTCACGAAAAACCTAAAAAATCTTGAAAATTCATGGTATGACCTTAAGTTTGTAGCCACTGGTAGGTGCTCACTATATTTCAGTATAACAAGATTATGTCGGCATTTCTGATAGCCTACTAAAAATAATTCGTTGGTTTCACTCCAGGAGTTCTCCCTTTGAGGCCAAAACAAAAGGGACCGATTTTCCCTAGAGGTCCGACCTTTATTAATCCAAAGCCTGACGCTGTTAAAGGTTTGGCTTACAGGCATAGGAGGAGCGGTTTAGATATTATCATCATTCTCAGCCTCCTCGAGATGGGCCACTGGGCAGTTTTGCTGATCTTCAGCTTTGCGCATCCAGCTGTGGCCAGCTACCTACACTTAACCACGTTGGCGTCCCACACTATGTTTGCCTGAACTTTTCAACCGCCTCCGTAGCTCAGAGGCAAAGTTCACTGGCTTTACACAGAAGGTCGCGGGTTCGATTCCCGGCGGGGTCAATTGTAGGACTCGGTTTGGTTGGTGGTAGGGCATTTTCTAAGCCCGCCTGGCTAGCTACCACCATCTTATCTGAGTCTTGCCGCCAAATATCAATGTGGATATCATTGGTGTGTTCCGGCATGAAGATAGGATAGCCAGTTCCCCAGTGCGTTGGGGAATCTTGGTAAGCCCGCTTCCATCTTCGGCAACATCGTCACTTACCACCAGGTGAGATGTTGTCAAGGGTTTACCAATTGTAAATAAAAAAATAAATGAAAAAAAAGAACGTGGTCTCTACTCCAGAAATCGCTTCAATAGATTCGTCAATGGTATTTTATGGCTGATATGATGGTGATGAATAAATACAGGTTCTTCAAGAAGTTTGAAGAACATGTATTTATTCATCATCATCATATCAGCCGGAAGACGTCCTTCTAGATTCAAGATTCAATATATTTATTCAAAATAGGTGAAAATTACACTCTTTCTGATAGTCACAAAAAAATAATAACAATGTCATTTGTGAAGAATCAAGAAATAAACAATAATTAGTTAATAACGTCAAAACTCAATCCTTGATATAAACCAGATTATTTCATTAGAACATGAAAACAATATGACACGAAAAGTTATACATAATAATCATTGATAGTCATTAATGCCTTTAAAAAGAGCAGCCAGTTCACACGGACAGCACCCGCGATCACGAGTATAACCAAGGATTTCTCCAAGGATTTCCGCGCCTTCCCGCTACTTTCACCAGGTCGTCGGTCCACCGAGTGGTAGGCCCACCTTAAGCTACACTCGGAAGCCCTAGTCTGGACTAGTGAAGGTGTTTAGAGCTAGTCACCCACACTGTGACAAGTTACCAAGCCGCCTTTATCAAGTAAGATAAACAACACTACTAATAGTCAAGTCCATCCAGGTAATGACCGTGCTTGTGGTCAGTTAACCGGCGTGATCACGGCTACCACCAGTTCCGCTAGATTTTAGAGCTAGTCACCCACACTGTGACAAGTTTCCAAGCCGCCTTTATTTAGTAAGATAAACATCACTAATAGTCAAGTCCATCCAGGTAATGACCGTGCTTGTGGTCAGTTAACCAGCGTGACCACCACTTCCACCACTCCGCTGGTGTTTAGAGCTAGTCATCCACACTATGACAAGTTTCCAGGCCGCCTTTATTAAGTAAGATAAACATCACTAATAGTCAAATCCATCCATGTAATGACCGTGCTTGTGGTCAGATAACCGGCATGACCACCACTGCCACCACTCCACTGATGTTTAGAGCTAGTCACCCACACCCCACCTCGGTCACTGACGATCAAATGTATGAAACAAACGCGTTCCTACGCACACAGTCTAAGCTCGTGTAGGTGAACGCGTACCATGCTTGTGTGGGTGAGGTAAGACATGCTAGCGTTGCGCTTGAGGCTACTGAGCGGGGGTGGGCGGCACTTTCAACGGGAGGCAGGGAGTGACCATACTGTACGCTAGTACTCTTTATTGTACTGTGCCCACACTGTGATACATAGTATAAAACAAAGTCGCTTTCTCTGTCCCTATGTCCCTTTGTATGCTTAAATCTTTGAAACTACGCAACGGATTTTGATTCGGTTTTTTTTAATAGATAGAGTGATTCAAGAGGAAGGTTTATATGTATAATAACATCCATTAAATAGTGGAGAAGTACTGTTATTTTTGAGGTTTCTAATGTGATGTCGTAAATAATTACATTTTTTCCGCTTACATTGCAAACGCAGGCTGAACCCTACGAGTTTTATCAAAATAATGTACTAAGTATTGTACACATTGAAAAGGTCTACAGAAAAGTACGTGATGGTATATGTCTATCTCTTATGGATAACCCACAATAACTTTTTTTTGTCATTTACTTTTTACGACAAATAATGGCTAATTTTCGAAGCGATTTTAACCAATACAGCATTAATCCTTAACCAATTAAATACCTTGAATACATTGTTCATTTAATATAGATCTATATGGCCCGTTACACCGTATGATTTAAGTGAATATTTTCGAAGATATTACAGATTTAAAAATTGCGGGACGTAGCGTTTGCGGCGGTACCGGCCGGCCGCCCGGTGCGGCAAGAGCGTTATAGTTATCGGTCGATACTGTTCTCGATTTGGAAGAAGCTGTTCATTTTCCTACAGAATTTCTAAATTCTTTGAACACGTCTGGACTCCCTCCTCACAAAATGGTGTTGAAAGTAGGTTGTCCTGTTATTTTATTAAGAAACCTGAATCCACCTAAACTTTGCAATGGCACGCGTTTGCTGGTAAAATCATTGAAAACTTTCATAATAGAGTGCACAATACTCACAGGATGTGGTACCGGAGAAGATTTATTGATTCCCCGAATCCCTCTGATACCATCGGATTTACCCTTCCAATTTAAACGTTTACAGTTTCCGGTAAAGACATCTTTTGCAATGACCATTAATAAATCGCAGGGTCAAACCTTCAACGTTGCAGGCGTAGATTTAAGCGTTGACTGTTTTTCACATGGACAACTGTATGTCGCTCTTTCAAGAGTGACCTCCAGAGAAAACATGTTTGTATTGTCTAATGACAAGAAAGCTGTGAACGTTGTTTATAAAGACATTCTGTAATATGTTGTAAAAATAAAATAAATAGTTAAAAATGTAAAAAGTAAATAAGTAAAAATGTAGTGTATGAATTTAGATATTCCAAAGATAGCAGGAAATCTTCATGGTATAGGGAAAGGGGGATTGTTTTACTCCAAATTTAACACGTGCGGGCCACGGGCAGTAATGAATAAATCAAAACTACTGAATCGATTTTAATCACATAGGCTATATATTTTATACCCGTGCGAAGCCGGAGCGGGCCGCTATGTTTTTATATACAACGTTCTCAGTTTTTCTGTAGTGTATTTAGTATCAGCATTGCACCCGTGCGAAGCCGGGGCGGGTCGCTAGTCTGAAATAATTTGCTGATTTAGGATATATTTTTAAAATAACTTGAAAAATAATGTTTTATTTTTATAATGCACCATTATATCTAAAAAAAAAGGAATTTGCATTTCACAAATTCAATGAAATTTCTAACAAATAATGAAATTAGGCCACGAAAAAAACCGACTTACATTGCAACAACTTGGTACATTTTTGCATTATTATTTCTGGTTTTTCTTAATTTTGTAATAAAGTACTACACCGATTTTGATAAAATCTATATGGGACCACACGGGAAGCACTAGTGTTCAAATAAAAAAAGAATCATAAAAATCGGTTCACCCAGTCAAAAGCTCTGAGGTAACACACATAAAAAAAACATGCAGTCGAATTGTGAACCTCCTCCTCCTTTTTGGAAGTCGGTTGAAAAAGGTAAAACTTGTTAAAAAAACCAAAAACCAAAAATGAAGTCGTAATTCACGAAAAACCTAAAAAATCTTGAAAATTCATGGTATGACCTTAAGTTTGTAGCCACTGGTAGGTGCTCACTATATTTCAGTATAACAAGATTATGTCGGCATTTCTGATAGCCTACTAAAAATAATTCGTTGGTTTCACTCCAGGAGTTCTCCCTTTGAGGCCAAAACAAAAGGGACCGATTTTCCCTAGAGGTCCGACCTTTATTAATCCAAAGCCTGACGCTGTTAAAGGTTTGGCTTACAGGCATAGGAGGAGCGGTTTAGATATTATCATCATTCTCAGCCTCCTCGAGATGGGCCACTGGGCAGTTTTGCTGATCTTCAGCTTTGCGCATCCAGCTGTGGCCAGCTACCTACACTTAACCACGTTGGCGTCCCACACTATGTTTGCCTGAACTTTTCAACCGCCTCCGTAGCTCAGAGGCAAAGTTCACTGGCTTTACACAGAAGGTCGCGGGTTCGATTCCCGGCGGGGTCAATTGTAGGACTCGGTTTGGTTGGTGGTAGGGCATTTTCTAAGCCCGCCTGGCTAGCTACCACCATCTTATCTGAGTCTTGCCGCCAAATATCAATGTGGATATCATTGGTGTGTTCCGGCATGAAGATAGGATAGCCAGTTCCCCAGTGCGTTGGGGAATCTTGGTAAGCCCGCTTCCATCTTCGGCAACATCGTCACTTACCACCAGGTGAGATGTTGTCAAGGGTTTACCAATTGTAAATAAAAAAATAAATGAAAAAAAAGAACGTGGTCTCTACTCCAGAAATCGCTTCAATAGATTCGTCAATGGTATTTTATGGCTGATATGATGGTGATGAATAAATACAGGTTCTTCAAGAAGTTTGAAGAACATGTATTTATTCATCATCATCATATCAGCCGGAAGACGTCCTTCTAGATTCAAGATTCAATATATTTATTCAAAATAGGTGAAAATTACACTCTTTCTGATAGTCACAAAAAAATAATAACAATGTCATTTGTGAAGAATCAAGAAATAAACAATAATTAGTTAATAACGTCAAAACTCAATCCTTGATATAAACCAGATTATTTCATTAGAACATGAAAACAATATGACACGAAAAGTTATACATAATAATCATTGATAGTCATTAATGCCTTTAAAAAGAGCAGCCAGTTCACACGGACAGCACCCGCGATCACGAGTATAACCAAGGATTTCTCCAAGGATTTCCGCGCCTTCCCGCTACTTTCACCAGGTCGTCGGTCCACCGAGTGGTAGGCCCACCTTAAGCTACACTCGGAAGCCCTAGTCTGGACTAGTGAAGGTGTTTAGAGCTAGTCACCCACACTGTGACAAGTTACCAAGCCGCCTTTATCAAGTAAGATAAACAACACTACTAATAGTCAAGTCCATCCAGGTAATGACCGTGCTTGTGGTCAGTTAACCGGCGTGATCACGGCTACCACCAGTTCCGCTAGATTTTAGAGCTAGTCACCCACACTGTGACAAGTTTCCAAGCCGCCTTTATTTAGTAAGATAAACATCACTAATAGTCAAGTCCATCCAGGTAATGACCGTGCTTGTGGTCAGTTAACCAGCGTGGCCACCACTTCCACCACTCCGCTGGTGTTTAGAGCTAGTCATCCACACTATGACAAGTTTCCAGGCCGCCTTTATTAAGTAAGATAAACATCACTAATAGTCAAATCCATCCATGTAATGACCGTGCTTGTGGTCAGATAACCGGCATGACCACCACTGCCACCACTCCACTGATGTTTAGAGCTAGTCACCCACACCCCACCTCGGTCACTGACGATCAAATGTATGAAACAAACGCGTTCCTACGCACACAGTCTAAGCTCGTGTAGGTGAACGCGTACCATGCTTGTGTGGGTGAGGTAAGACATGCTAGCGTTGCGCTTGAGGCTACTGAGCGGGGGTGGGCGGCACTTTCAACGGGAGGCAGGGAGTGACCATACTGTACGCTAGTACTCTTTATTGTACTGTGCCCACACTGTGACAAGTTTCCAAGCCGCCTTTATTAAGTAAGATAAACATCACTAATAGTCAAGTCCATCCAGGTAATGACCGTGCTTGTGGTCAGTTAACCGGCATGAGCACCGCTACCATCACTTCCGCTAGAGTTTAGAGCTAGTCACCTACACTGTGACAAGTTACCAAGCCGCCTTTATCAAGTAAGATAAACATCACTACTAATAGTCAAGTCCATCCAGGTAATTACCGTGCTTGTAGTCAGTTAACCGGCGTGACCACCGCTACCACCACTCCGCTGGTGTTTAGAGCTAGTCACCCACACTGTGACAAGTTTCCAAGCCGCCTTTATCAAGTAAGATAAACATCATTAATAGTCATGTCCATCCAGGTAATGACCGTGCTTGTGGTCAGTTAACCTGCGTGATCACCACTTCCACCACTCCGCTGGTGTTTAGAGCTAGTCACCCACACTGTGACAAGTTTACAAGCTGCCTTTATCAAGTACTAGCGACCCGCCCCGGCTTCGCACGGGTGCAATGCTGATACTAAATACACTACAGAAAAACTGAGAACGTTGTATATAAAAACATAGCGGCCCGCTCCGGCTTCGCACGGGTATAAAATATATAGCCTATGTGATTAAAATCGATTCAGTAGTTTTGATTTATTCATTACTGCCCGTGGCCCGCACGTGTTAAATTTGGAGTAAAACAATCCCCCTTTCCCTATACCATGAAGATTTCCTGCTATCTTTGGAATATCTAAATTCATACACTACATTTTTACTTATTTACTTTTTACATTTTTAACTATTTATTTTATTTTTACAACATATTACAGAATGTCTTTATAAACAACGTTCACAGCTTTCTTGTCATTAGACAATACAAACATGTTTTCTCTGGAGGTCACTCTTGAAAGAGCGACATACAGTTGTCCATGTGAAAAACAGTCAACGCTTAAATCTACGCCTGCAACGTTGAAGGTTTGACCCTGCGATTTATTAATGGTCATTGCAAAAGATGTCTTTACCGGAAACTGTAAACGTTTAAATTGGAAGGGTAAATCCGATGGTATCAGAGGGATTCGGGGAATCAATAAATCTTCTCCGGTACCACATCCTGTGAGTATTGTGCACTCTATTATGAAAGTTTTCAATGATTTTACCAGCAAACGCGTGCCATTGCAAAGTTTAGGTGGATTCAGGTTTCTTAATAAAATAACAGGACAACCTACTTTCAACACCATTTTGTGAGGAGGGAGTCCAGACGTGTTCAAAGAATTTAGAAATTCTGTAGGAAAATGAACAGCTTCTTCCAAATCGAGAACAGTATCGACCGATAACTATAACGCTCTTGCCGCACCGGGCGGCCGGCCGGTACCGCCGCAAACGCTACGTCCCGCAATTTTTAAATCTGTAATATCTTCGAAAATATTCACTTAAATCATACGGTGTAACGGGCCATATAGATCTATATTAAATGAACAATGTATTCAAGGTATTTAATTGGTTAAGGATTAATGCTGTATTGGTTAAAATCGCTTCGAAAATTAGCCATTATTTGTCGTAAAAAGTAAATGACAAAAAAAAGTTATTGTGGGTTATCCATAAGAGATAGACATATACCATCACGTACTTTTCTGTAGACCTTTTCAATGTGTACAATACTTAGTACATTATTTTGATAAAACTCGTAGGGTTCAGCCTGCGTTTGCAATGTAAGCGGAAAAAATGTAATTATTTACGACATCACATTAGAAACCTCAAAAATAACAGTACTTCTCCACTATTTAATGGATGTTATTATACATATAAACCTTCCTCTTGAATCACTCTATCTATTAAAAAAAACCGAATCAAAATCCGTTGCGTAGTTTCAAAGATTTAAGCATACAAAGGGACATAGGGACAGAGAAAGCGACTTTGTTTTATACTATGTAGTGATAGTGATAGTGATAAACATCACTACTAATAGTCAAGTCCATCCAGGTAATTACCGTGCTTGTATTCAGTTAACCGGCGTGACCACCGCTACCACCACTCCGCTGGTGTTTAGAGCTAGTCACCCACACTGTGACAAGTTTCCAAGCCGCCTTTATCAAGTAAGATAAACATCACTAATATTCAAGTCCAGGTAATGACCGTGCTTGTGTTCAGTTAACCTGTGTGATCGATCACCGCTACCACCACTCCGCACTGAGCTACGACCATTTCTGTATTAATTAAAGATAATCTGGTATAAACTATGTAGAATAAGTTTAAATTGAAATTTCAACATAAACACGACTCCATAAAAACATCACCCCCTCTTTTCTTTGAAGTCGGGTAAAATGTGTCCTTTAGCACTCACGGGATCAAGACGAATCTAGCGATGCCTCGCTCTCTAAAATCGATCAAGACGTTTAGAAGATATCGTGGAATAAAGAAACATACATACTAAGACCTGAAGACAATACATTACTTTTTTGTGGACGAGGCGTTGATTGGAACAGTTGTCTCTGTTTTTTTCTTTACGTGTAAAGAGTAAAGAAAACAACCACACATTTGTACATTTTCAATGTTTTTTCGTTTAGTTTAAATTTTCCGAATGAAAGTAAAAAAATAATAACATTTCTCACTTTTTCATAACAAATATAGTTGTATATATATTTTTTTAATAATACTTTAAAATATTAGTCATAACTAGAGTTGAAATTAACGGTCTAGACCTATCTTGGCGTTTTTTTTATCGAGCCAAAACTGCTCAATCGTTTTTCTAATAGCTTTTGACTTCAAATAAAATCATCAACAATAAGGGTATTTTTTTTACAACCTTGGGTTTTATAGCGTTTAGGAGTAATTGACGTTAAAAATAACGAAAATCTGTAATATTACCGCCTTAAAAGAAATATGCTCAAAAACATAATATATTAATCGTTTGGCAAATAACATAATCTACGAATAATTACCTTCAACCTTTTCTTTGACTTCGTAATGTAGCGGAGTAAAAGTGTTTTCGGAATGTTTTAGTGAATGTGTTTTCGGGATGTTATAGTGAATGTGTTTTCGGGATGTTTTAGTGAATTTGTTTTCGGGATGTTTTAGAGAATGTGTTTTCGGTGAAGAAGCAAAATCATATGTTAAGTATCCCCAGGAGGCTCGAGTTTTCATACAAAAACTGTATGCCGAATTGAATCTAAACTTTGCAAATATATTGAGTAGACACATGTTGATGTTTGTAATTAGTTTTCGATGTACTAATATAAAACGAAAAAAAATAAGAGCAGTTTAAAACTTTCAGTGCAAAACTAATTTAAGTCTTTTCGTTTACTTTTGTTTAAATTTACCATGATGAAAACTAATTACAAACATTGATATTATGTGTCTACGCAATATATTTGCAAATTTTGGATCCGTTCCGACATTTTGTAATAAGGCGGAACTATTTTTGTAGGGAAACTGAAGCCTAATCATATCTCTTACAGTTGTTGTGGTGGTCCCCACTCCACTTAAGACTGGCCTTATGTGCCTTAGCTTGCTGAAGCTGCTGGAAGCGGAACACACACGAGACACAATGTATCGTACCTAATAGTCTAGTATCAGCTCATCTTCATTCCCTCCGAGGAGCTCAAACTCCATCTAATTTCCGTCTCTGGAAGTCTTAACAGTTGCATGCAATGGGTACAAAATAAAATGACTTGATTGAGTCTAAAAATTAATTATGAATTTATTTGACTCAAATTGTGGAGAAACCTTTGTTTATATAGGCGTAAAACTCCACGTTACATTGCTTAATTTGCGCTATTGTTTAGTTAATACAAAACTTTCAATGCAGAAGTTACATTGATTTCAGCCCTATATTTTATAGAGCTATTTATTCTAGCATTTAACAGTACAAATTTGATATTATAGTAGAATTATACAAGTCCTGTGTGATATCGCTCATTAAATTATGGATGTATATAAATTTGTATTGTTGTCTACATAAAGTAAGGTTAAGCTTACTCAAGATAAAGTAGACTTATGGCAGCAACGAAAAGTTAATATAAATATTTTAGATTATACATTTCCGTCAAGCCAACAATACTACAACCACTGTACACTTCTGTAACTTACGGGGAGCCTTGGACTTTAATTTGACTACTCAAATTTGACAACCAAAGAGTACACAACTTTACAGCCGTAAGTGCGTCTGGCAAGTCTTTATTACTTAAGTTACATTTTTATAAAGGCTCACATATTATCATTATTATTCTGAACAAGGTTTTAGGTTATAGCGAGCCCTGACTTCTCGCTAGTTCCGGTCTTTCAAGAGTACAATTTGTAAGTAAAAAACCACAGGGGTATTGAACACTACAGCTAGCAATAACCATATCTGCTAGTGTTAGATACGACTTGTGAATAGTCAGGCTCAACCAAACTAAAATCATACGTATTCTGTCTTATGAATATTGTTTAAGATGATAGTTAGATTCATTAGCACAAAACAAGATTATTTAGTTAATCACACAGAATCTATCTTCAAAATACTTCGCAAATATTATAGAGGTTGTGAGCATTTTAACTGAGGGAGAATTAAGCTAAAATGACATACGGAACAAGTCCTTAATGTGACGATTCTGTGAGATTATTTTGCAATCAAGCAAGAAGCAAATGCAAAACATACCAAATTCCAGTCTCGCCCAAACACATCGCGCTTTCTTTAAATCACTTCACTCAGAACTCATCTCGAAGGCTCCTTCCCCGTCAGGAGACGACCGACGACCTCTAGCCTCTGCCCACGTGTCTCTCTCTCGCTGACGCTCAGTCGCAGCCCTTAAAAACCACATTACTCCCGTCGCATTCGCACACATGTACGCCCAATCGCTCTTTCTCTTTCTGTCTCGTAAAAATCTTCTTTTGTTAGCCCTCTGAATCATTCTTCACACAGTCTAACGCATATAAAATTGGCAACATTGCAAGCGTCGTGCACATGTTAGAATAGATAAGAATGGCAACCTCGCCGTTTCTCCAGGAATAATAATTCATCCGTCTTAACAACTAATTATACTAGGGTTCCGTGCGGTTCTGAAATAAAGATGGCGTTTCTGGCCATCACATTGTGTAAGTACTTTTACAAGCTTTTAATTGGTTTCATCCATCCCGGTGTCTGTCATGAAATCTTAAATTTGACCCACTTCTCGGTTTCCGATTGAGCTGAAATTTTGCATGCTTATATAGCGTAATAATACAGTTTTAAAAACTTGCACCTAAAAGTGTTTATTTTTCGTTTTTTTTTTTAATTTTACTGAATTTTAAAAAAATACATGACAGACAATCAGTATGTTTCTCTCTGTATACTAGGTCTTTACCCATAAAATTGCCGATTGTATAAAAAAGTTTAAAGATGAAAATTAATATTATGAACAAAAGTTATTAAAACAAAATTTATTCTCAGAATAAAATTAGATTATTAGAAATTAAATGGTGGTAAGCATGTGCCTATTGTTTCGATATTTTAAGAGCACGGTGGCTTTAACCCCATGAAGTCGGGTTTTTTCACTTGAAGAAATCGCCTTTATTGAGGCACAAAATACACATTTTTAATTTTAAAACTCTAGAGTTATCGCAGCAGTTTCTTCGTTACTAATGTCATATTTAGGAAAACCCCGCGTAAGATTTCGTCACTTTCAGGAAAATTAAAAAAAAAGTAACTAGTCTATAAAAATGCCCCCTCTGACCACTAAGAAAACGCCTTTGTTCCATTCAATGGTACATAGCTCGAAGGAATGGAACATGAAAGACATGCCACTCGTTACTCATAAAAGACCATATTAAGTAGTGTCACCATATAAGGTCAATAATAAAAAAAAACTTTTTTATTTTCAAACAAAATTGGCATTGAACTTCAAAAACTGAATCGGCAATTTCATAGGTAAAGACTATTACTCGTAATTTGCTGTACGACTTTAAAGACTCTACAATCGCCAGAGATTATCAATATGAATAAACCGACGTGTCTAAACCTCCCACACTAGTCGCTACCTTACAGGAAATTCTGTTCACTTGGTCCCTTAATATACCTGGGTATATCATGATAAATAAATAAACTGGTTGATTTTTTCCTGGCTTCGTAACAGATCTAAAAAGAGCAATAGTATACCTAATGGATATTATTATCTATACAAATATAACGATAGTATTTAAATGCAAATCGCAAAAACTACTTTTGTATAATAAAAGAATTCCAATTCCCATCAAAGTTACTTATTGCACAGCAAAATACTTAACTCAAAATGTAATTAATTAAGCAACAATTTAAGTTCGTGGCGCACAAGTATAGCGTTTATCTGGTTTAAGCAAAACTGTTTTATTATTTTGCAAGTCAGATCCGCCACCCAGGAGGGAGCTCCTCGACAGTATAACCAATCAAACCTAACCAAACTTATTAACGCTCGCTTCGCTCGATCAACTCTAGTTCAGTTGAGAAGGATAGATAATTTGATGTGCAATCAGTATTTTTGATATGATTGTCATAAATAAATGATGAAAATAAATTGATAGGTGATTAGTTGTTTGTTAAGCAACTAAAAATATTCTCTAATATAATAAGTCGGGGGAAAAGGTTCTTCGTATTTTGTAAGTCATCATATCAGCTCATATACGTCGCCACCGAGGGGCTCGAGCCTACCCTGAATTAAGGCGATCGAGCAGTAGTTGACCACGTGGGCCCAGTGCGGTTTGGTCGACTTAACACACAACCTACAAGTTTTTCCGCAGGCATGTGCTGGTTTTCCCACGATGTTTTCCTTCACCGTAAGAGCGTCGGATAAACGTACATATGAAATCAAACCACGATCTCTTGGACAAAAGGTGGCGGCCCTAGCCGTTACGCCACCGATGCTCTTATATAAGTTGTCTATTTTGTAAGTATAAATTTGTAATGAAATCTCTTAGCTTGTATTATTTTGTACTTGGCTGGTTATAATTTAATTAAAACGGTGAACATTGGGCAGTAGTGGCGACCGCACACCGGAAAACGTAGCGTAGGCAGGCCTCCCACTCGGTAGACCGATGACCTGGTGAAGGTCGCGGGAAGCCGCTGAATGAGGACAGCGCAGAACCGTTCGTCGTGGAAATCCTTGGAGGAGGCCTTTCTCCAGCAGGGGATGTCCTTCGGCTGATATGATGATAATGATGAACATTAGAAATTTTAATTTAAAAAAAAACTAGTGATAACCGTGATTGTTTATCCTAAGAGCCATAATACGGTATGAAATTAGCCTTTGTAACAGGTGCCGGAACTTTTTGGTATGGGGAGTGCGTGACATAGCAACAATTTATTTATGTTTTATTTGGAAATATTTCGCACACGATTTCACCATACAAGGGTGTGACAAAACCTGTGTTTTTGTATTGGCAATGGGTTCCTCTGGGAAACTTATCAGTATTATGAGTTGAACCCCTAATTAACGGGTCCTACACCAATTTTTTTACACCTTGTATATTTTGAAATACTACAAATATGTACCGGAATTGTATAATTGGAGTTTGAAGTTAAATAATTATTGCCCCACGTCGGGCGCCAATGACATGAAATTGCTTGCAGGGGAAAACAGACATACACATATAAACCTCAAACACATTATCCTCTTTTTTTGGTTGAGGTGAGGTCAGTTGGGTGACAAGCAAAACGCGTGCCCAAGAGATTGTACGCAGCTGTCAGATTTTTGAACTAAGGTACCCGCTGCAAAAGCCGCTACCACGCTGGCTGTCAGAGTTTTGAACTAAGGTACCCGCTGCAAAAGCCGCTACCACGCTGGCTGTCAGAGTTTTGAACTAAGATACCCGCTACAAAAGCCTCTACGACGCTGGCTGTCAGATTTTTGAACTAAGGTACCCGCTGCAAAAGCCGCTACCACGCTGGCTGTCAGAGTTTTGAACTAAGGTACCCGCTGCAAAAGCCGCTACCACGCTGGCTGTCAGAGTTTTGAACTAAGGTACCCGCTGCAAAAGCCGCTACCACGCTGGCTGTCAGAGTTTTGAACTAAGGTACCCGCTGCAAAAGCCGCTACCACGCTGGCTGTCAGAGTTTTGAACTAAGGTACCCGCTGCAAAAGCCGCTACCACGCTGGCTGTCAGAGTTTTGAACTAAGATACCCGCTACAAAAGCCTCTACGACGCTGGCTGTCAGATTTTTGAACTAATGTACCCGCTGCAAAAGCCGCTACCACGCTGGCTGTCAGAGTTTTGAACTAAGGTACCCGCTGCAAAAGCCGCTACCACGCTGGCTGTCAGAGTTTTGAACTAAGATACCCGCTACAAAAGCCTCTACGACGCTGGCTGTCAGATTTTTGAACTAAGGTACCCGCTACGAAAGTCGCTGCGACGCTGGCTGTCAGATTTTTGAACTAAGCTACCTGCTACGAAAGTCGCTACGACGCTGGCTGTCAGATTTTCGAACTAAGGTATCCGCTACGAAAGCCGCTACGACGCTGGCTATCATATTATTGAACTAAGGTACCTACTACGAAAGCCGCTACGACGCTGGTTGTCAGAATTTTGAACTAAGGTACCCGCTACGAAAGCCTCTACGACGCTGGCTGCAGATTTTTGAACTAAGGTACCCGCTACGAAAGCCGCTAAGATGCTGACTGTCAGTTTTTATAACTAAAGTACAAGCTACGAAAGCCGCTTCGACACTCGCTGTCATATTTTTTAACTAGGGTACCCAATACGAAAGCCGCTACGACGCTGGCTGTCAAATTTTTGATCTTAGGTACTCACTACGAAAGCCGATACGACACTGGCTGTCAGATTTTTGAACTAAGTTACCCGCTACGAAAGCCGCTACGACGCTGGCTGTCAGATGTTTGACCTAAAGTACCCGCTACGAAAGCCGCCGCTACGACACTGGCTGTCAGATTTTCGAACTAAGTTACCCGCTACGAAAGCCGCTACGACGCTGGCTATCAGATTATTGATCTAAGGTACCTACTACGAAAGCCGCTACAACGCTGGCTGTCAGAATTTGAACTAAGGTACCCGTTACGACGCTGGCTGCAGATTTTTTAACTAAGGTATCCGCTACGAAAGCCGCTACGAGGCACGCGTTTTGCTTATTATAACCACACTGCATAGAAAAGAGTATAATATTTTTCATGTTTCATGTCGTTCGATTCGACTTTTATCCCGAGAGTGACATTATTATATTTTAAAGGGGAAAACAGGTATACATACAATTAAATAAACTGATTGATTTATTAATTGAAAACACTTTATTGCACAACACAAGAGGAAAAAGAGATATAATGATTGAGGAACTTGTACATAGAGGCGGTCTTATCGCTAACAAGCGATAAATAAATAAACACACATTAGTCCTCACTGTTCAACGCGAAACCCTTAGGGGTTTATCTATTGAGAAATTAATTTACTTATTGAAAATCAGTAGTTATAAATACCGGTAATAGTGTCGGTTTAGTAAGACTCTACTTTAATACAATTTTTAGTACAGTTACTCAAAAAGTGGCGTATTGCAGGGACGTATAGTGTTCGGGATGTGGGCCATTACATACTCGTGCTTTTCTTTTACCTTTCCCGAACTCGTGCGTTCTCTTTCTCAACTGTCAAAATAATGTCTATTAAAAAGAAAAACCAACCATAAAGATTTTACTATAAAAAATTCATAGAAGTTTTTATGATTCATGCAAATACGTATATTTCTAAAAAGAAGCTACTAATTTGTTTCAATATCAGATTTAATGATTTGATTGAATGAGTTAGGTTAGGTTTCATTTCATTTCACCTCATTAAATTTCATTTTCATTTCATATCAATAAAAAAATTGTACTGAAGACTTGGCTGTATTGGCATCTGGTACGCAAAGGGAACTCTTTGCGTACCAGAATGGGTGAAAAAAAAATCTCTGCTTATATTCTACGGTTAGCTGCATTTTCCGGAAATTTTCTTTGCGAGTTTAGTTGTTTGTTGCACAAAATGAGTAATTTCGACCCTAATTTTTTTGAATTAACACCACCGGAACTCAGTATAATTGCACAAAATGCTTCGGAGAAAATTTTACCGGAAAAGTCAAAAAGTCGCTACATATCTACATACGACGAATTTATTGGGTGGAGAGAAGAGAAAAAAGCAAATAGTTTTTCAGAAAATGTTATGTTGGCATACTTCTCCGAACTCTCAGCAAAATTAAAACCTTCTGCGTTATAGTCGAGGTTTTCGATGATAAAAAGTATGCTGAAAATAAGGAACAACGTGGATATAAGTGGTATATAACACCCAAAATTAAATGCTTTCTTAAAACGACAATCAGACTGTTTTACAAGTAAAAAATCGAAAATATTAACATCGAATGAAGTGAAAAGGTTTTTGAACGAAGCTCCCGATGATCGTTATTGAGCCACAAAGGTAATTTATTAATAAGCACTTATATTTTTCTTTAGTATTCAGTTTACGAAGACTCACCACTTCGGCTGCGCCTCGGCTCGGGTAGACATTTTTCGGAACTCTTTGCAATGACAGCCTTTCCGCACTTGTAATGAAATATACTATTTTAGACAGTCGGGTTTTAATTTTTCAATTAAACAGGTAAGCTTATTTTATGAAATTGTGTAGTGGTATGGGGCATTTGACCTGTTATCCTTGTACCCAAAGCACACCCTGGACCCTTCATACAGCGGGCCAGAAATGACATTTTTAAAAAGGAATGACGGAACAAACAAAATGGTGGCGAACTCCTATACGTTCGACAACCAAACTGTAACCAATCTGTATCAATCTGGGTGACAAGGGGGTTAGGTCGCAATCTAGAGAGCGGCAGGGAGTGTCCATACTCTATGTCAGTACTAATATATATACTTCGTCCAAACTGTGTCGGCGGCAGATCGCGTTCGGCTCAGATATTTCCAGGCAGATAGTGGAAGGCCCAGGCATTTTATCGCGGGGCTCTGTAAAATTTGTTTAGCATGTCTGCTGGTGCTACTGTAGAAGGCTCCGTCGAGTTCGTACTTTGCGCAGCAACTTTCACGATCTACCTGGGAACATCTGGGCAGATCGCGATCTGTCGGATTGTTGCAAATTGCCGCGGACACATAGGCGGCAAAGAACAAAGAATATATGAAAACATAGAATACGAAACACCGAAGAGTTAATGAATGACCAAATCTGCCTATCGACATCCTTTCCGCTAAATTATTTAAAGTAGTTGACCTCTTTTTTAATTTTTCTAACATTTTGATTACAATTCATTTTGTAATTCTGTTTTATTATTATTATTTTTTT
The DNA here is from genome assembly GCA_947284805.1 of Coleophora flavipennella. NCBI lineage: Eukaryota > Metazoa > Arthropoda > Insecta > Lepidoptera > Coleophoridae > Coleophora > Coleophora flavipennella. Next base: position 5,151,927 of record OX369262.1, on the reverse strand, counting down.
ATATTCTTATTTTAATAATAGCTGTTTCCCGCAGCTTCACGCTCGTGGACAACGTTTTTATGACTTTTCGAGGGTGCGCAGTGCGTCAGCCGCAAGCGGTTTGTGAGCGTAGAAAAAAGTAGCTTTTGTGTTAATCCAGGTCCTAATCTGTCTACCTACTTAATTTCAGCCAGATCCATTCAGTGGTTTTTGCGTGAAAGAGTAACAAACATACATCCATATATTCTTACAAACTTTCGCGTTTATAATATTAGTCGGATTTTAACTTTGTTACATTATCATATTAATTTTCCCTGACATTGGTATTTTTTTACCAAAACCATAGATATTACCTGGTAAACCCTTAAATTTATTTGAATTGTACCCACACATATGTATATAATATGAAAACATCATATCATCATATCAGCCGAAGGAAGTCCACTGCTGGACATAGGCCTCCCCCAAGGATCTCCACGACGACCGGTTCTGCGCTGCCCGCATCCAGCGGCTTCCCGCGACCTTCACCAGGTCATCGGTCCACCGAGTGGGAAAACATCATATACGTTCGTAAGAATTTGCATTTATTTCCTAAAAAACAGTGACAGGCATAATTTTAATTTAGGAATGTAAATAAAATAAATATAGCCTTTTCGAGACTGAGTAAGGTTAAAAAGTCATTTGTGGGGCAGTGTATAAGATTCTTCAATTATATACAAATACCCCTGAGACTGTGATCTGAATTATGACATTATTTGTAATATACAATAAGTTTTTTTGACTATTTAAAAGTGTGTGTAAACACCTATTAAAAATAAATTATTTTGATTTTGACATTGTCTAAATAAATAGTCTGCCTGAAGATGGTGTTGGAAACCGGTCGCTGACAAATTACAAATGCAATTTTATTTGTTTCTGTGGAATTAGTGTAGATATATACCAACAATATGTGACATACAGTACACGTTGCCTACAATCTACGCACGTTAGCATTCAGCGCTCGCATCGCATCACATCACAATGCCCGGCCCGGAATAGCGAGCGTTTCTAAATGTTTACACAGTTAATAGCTGGATTGCTACAACATAGGTTATTTACAGATTTCAATACACACTGTATGCTCTATGTTCAGGTATACAAACTTTTACGTGCGATTTCAGGTGTCGTTTTAAAGTTCGAAATCTTCAATAAAATCTTTTCTAAAATCTGTAAAAACTCTTTGGTGCCAAACGCGCGCCAAAACTAGATTTCGAAAAGTTGTTTTGCTGTCACACTTTTTTTTCATGTTAGTGGCTAAACGCGAGGTCTTGGGTCTATTTGCAACTCAGCTATCGAAACTTTTTGTAATGAAGCGTTTTTCTTTTAATCAGCATAAACATTGTATAGGTACTTTCATGAAAACCCAACAATGAAAACATAAATCGCTACTAGACATTGGCAGCAGATCTTTTATGGTTGTGCTATGTTAGTATGTTTTTTGTTATTGCTAGTCGCACTATCATCGACCTTCAATTTGTAAGTGATCGTAAAATAATCATAGACAGTGAGATAGATGATCATGTCTCTAGTTTAGGTACATTGTTAGAAAATAGTAATGAAAGACTTTCTTAGTTTTATATTCTCTTTGGTTACAATTTTTTTTAAATTCAGTCAACAACAATGCAAATGGCAACGGAGCAAAATTATTTTAACTCTGTGCCATAACCATTGTAATTAATTCGAAATTCAAAAGCAAACAATGTACGGTAACCGTTTTCCGAAACAGTGTGGTTAAATTTAACAAACTGTTTACAATGGGTTTCCGGACGGAAGCTCGGGCGTCAGTGGCGTTGGGCTGGGAGTACGATAATATTATGGCTACTAATCTTAATCACCGTTTAATATGTATATGTCGTGGCCATATCGTTGAAATTGGTCAGATCATGAAATGGCCGTCGTAGAATTGGCCAGATCATGAATACCCGGACGGAATTGAGTTTAGCGAGCGAAGCGACCTATAATAGGTTCGTTAGGTTTGACGATGATACTGTCAAAGAGCCTCGCAAGCTAGGCTCCCCCCTGGGTGGAGAAAAGAAGGCAGTTAGGTTAGGTTAGGTTAGCATGATATGCTTGGCTATTTCATGATCTGATCAATCCATTTCATGATCTGGCCAATTCTACGACGGCCATTTCATGATCTGACCAATTTCAACGATATGGCCACGACATATAGACAAGGACAAATCAATCACATTCGGTCACAGATAATGGTTAGTCCATTCGCTTCACACCAGGAGGTCGCGGGTTCGATTCCCGGCGGGGCCTAACTTTGTAAGTCTCGGTTTGATTGGTGGTTGAGCATTTTCTAAGCCCGCCTGGCTGGCTACCGTCTTCATATCTAAGTCTTACCGCCAAACCTCAATGTTCACAGCATTTATTTTTTTCTACACAATTGGTAAGCACTAGGCATCATCTCAACTGATGGTAAGTGATGATGATGCCGTAGATGGAAGCGGGCCTACCAATATTATCCAACGCAATGGGAAACTAGCTATATTTCACATCAGACAAAAAACGTCCACTGCTGGACACAGGCCTTCCCCGTGTTGGGGGGAGGGGAGGGGTTGTGTCACAGTGTGCAATGTGGTGGCACAGTCCGCGGAAAGGACGCTGCTGTCCATCCTCTGGTTCAGTTCCTCAGTCATCTCTTACGACACCCATGGCACACCCTGGACACTTCATACAGCGATCGTAAAATTACATTTCTAAAAACAAATTACGGAGCAAAAAAAATCACGGCGAAATTCCATACGTTCGAGAACCAAACTATAACAAATCTGTATCAATCTGGGTGACGAGTGGCTGAGGTCGCAATCCAGAGAGTGGCAGGGAGTTTCCATGATGATGATGATGGTCCTAGCCGTTTTCGGCTACAGCGACCGCAGCGTTGTCCGGCTCAGCTGCAAGCGTCCCGCTGCTCCGCCTTCTCGTGCGCCCGCATGTGGCTGTTGTAGCCAATCTTCGCTCGGAACGTGCGGTCACACTTGGGGCACGTCAGGACACCGTTGCTGTTGTCGTTTCCATACTGTATGTTGGTACCTACTAATATATATGTATACTTTGCCCATGGGAAGAGATGGGATGGCCCTTAAATTATTGTAAACCGGAAGCCATACGGCCAACTCACTATTTGCAACTTTAACAATAGGGGTGACGACAGCATCAGAAATAAATTGTGAACTTTGGATCACTAAATTGCCCTACTACTTAAACTTCGGAAAACCTTACTCGTTTTATTATCCATCAAGTCTTCGATTTATAATTCATCAAAATCACAAAATGAGTACATATATAACGCTGCAAAACTATGACGTCACGCCTAGGTATTTCAAACATTTTTAGAACAAAATGTAGTTTTTGACAGATGATAAAAAGTAAATCAGATGACTAGCATTCGTCATCCCTATTTTACTTTGAACACATTTTTAGTCGCCTTACTGTCTACAACTAGTACTAGTTCGAGTTCTTGCCTACAAGTCATCACTGAACGAATAGTACGAACGCCAGTTAATTAAAAACGTGTTCTGTTCGCTGACAAAAATTAATAGCCCGTGCTCTGGCGACGTCTCGTTACTCTTTTTATCCCGAATAGGGTGGCCAGGCTTTTCATTAACTCAGTTAAGTATCTACTTAAGGCCCAGTGGTACTTAAAAATCTGTCTTTGTCTTTTTCTTTACGTGTAAAGAGGGAAAAAAATAACCACACTTTTTCGATGTTTTCGTTTTTATTTTCATTAAGTATATTTATCTTAAATAAAAATCCATTCGATGTTTTCCCTTCAGTCACCTATGGACTTTATTTTAGTAAATAAATCATATTATCAAATTACTTATTTTAAGAATAAAACCGAAAATAGACGATAAAATGGCTCGAAAAGAGGTACTTTTGCGAAATTATTCTATCGAGCCAACTTTATTAAATCGTGTTTCCAGTCGATATAGTCCCTCGTAGCTATTCTCAATAATACCAATATGTTTTCCAAGATTTTAAATTTACTTCAAAAATTAATTCTAAAAACCTGTATAAGTGGATTTTTAGGTACCAATGCACCTTAATCCAGGCCAGGCGCGCTCCGCAGACATTGTAAGCCTACCTAGCCTAGTTTTATTTGAAACTTCATTTGTTCACAAAGTAATTAATAGGCACATAACGGGTATAATTAAATTTCAAATTAACTACTTTTTAAAAGAAGACAAGCCTAACGTAGTCAGAAGAGATAAGAGTTACGCCATAGAAATAGAGGCAACTTATATAAGGTCTAAAAAAATTAGCTGAAACTATTTTAACTGGTGCTTCTACCCATGAAACTGAACAACTTTCCCCATGGAACCCATAGTCGAATCTCAAAAAAAATTTTGAACTTCCCATACTAAGTTGGCTGATCAGCTGATCGAGTTAGTATATAAGGTCTAACAAAATTAGCTGAAACTATTTTAACTGGTGCTTCTACCCATCAAACTGAACAACTTTCCCCATAAAACCCAAAGTCAAATCTCAAAAAAAAAAATGAACTTCCCATACTAAGTTGGCTGATCAGCCGATCGAGTTAGTATGGGAGAGCCAATTTTTTTTTGCGATTTGACTATGGGTTCCTTGGTGAAAGTTGTTCAGTTTCATGGGTAAAAGCACCAGTTAAAATAGTTTCAGCTAATTTTGTTAGACCTTATATATGAATTAGCTTTATGTATAGTACGCCAAAAAAAACTGTTTTTTATGTTAAAAGCATGCCGCTTGGCACAGTGTTAGTTATGACCCTTTAGAATGTTGCACTTTATTGTGTCGTAGCAAGAGTCGCTCTTAATTTAAATTGTTTTACGGAGTGAATCTTCTTTACTCATCAGCCGAAGAACGTACACTGCTGGACATAGGCCTCCCCCAAGGATTTCCACGACGACCGGTTCTGCGCTGCCCGCATCCAGGGGCTTCCCGCGACTTTCACCAGGTCATCGGTCCACCGAGTGGGAGGCTTTCCGGTGCGCGGTCGCCACTCGAGAACTTTGCTGTCCCAAAGGTCATCCGTTCTACGAGCTATGTGCTATCTTAACGCAATAATAGTCTTAATCCTTTGCTTAAACCTCCGTGGATAGTGCACAGTACGTAGAACTAGTGTACTTTTCGGAAGCTCAAAATCATGACAAGGCTCTCCGCCATAATCGAAATTAGTTTGGTCTTTTTTTAGAATGTTAATCAATCAAAGTAATTAACACTTTGTAGAAACACATTCTAATACATTATATCCGTGTCTGTCCTTTGTCTAATTTCCGTGAAAATAAGAAATAAATAAAAATATGACTTTTAAAGAAATCTGTCAATCCACAGACACAGATTGGTTGGTGGTTCAATAACTTTTTTTTCAATAGTCTACGTTTTCATTTAACCGCTCCGTTGACCTGGCGCACGATTAATTCGACCGTAGATTGACCTGAAGTCGGACAAAAAATGTAACCCGATGTCGTGAGGCGGCGCGCTGCACTTTATCGCTATTTATAAGTAGGATTTTCTGAATACAGTCCTCAAGTAATGTTTTTTTTTAATAGTGTTGAATGCAGCTTTTTATTCATTCCTAGTTTCATATGATTTTATGCTTTAGTTCAATGTTAAACATGGCGTAATGGCATTTCCAGAAAAAATTAGAAGGTGTGTTGTAATTTGTTGAAATAACTTATGATTGGCACCCCAGATTAACACTGTACATATAATTTCACTCATACTTACCTTTTTGATGAAACTTGCCACAAACAACACTGAACGAAACACAACAATCACTAAAAAAAAACACTTATATTAGCGAGTACTATGGTACGCGTCGTACGAAGGACTGACTAAACTTTTTTTTTCTCTATTATTTTCTATGTTGGGATGCTGTTTTATCACTTCAGATCGTTGCTACTTTCATAAGAAAGAGACAAAAATATTTTTATACGTTGAAAGTCATAGAGTAAAAAGAGAAATACACTTTTTACAGAAACAATGGCTTGGGTACTCCAGGTACCCAAGGGCAGACAACGTAGGAAAATTTTTGGGTACCCCCAGTACCCAAGGTCAGCTGACCGGATAAAACAATCTATTTTTTTGGAATAATGCCATTTATGTACTAATCTTCTTTGTGGTAGGTCTAATATTGGCAGAGAAAATTATCTGTGACACAAAGATAGACATACATGACGAAATTATAAGGGTTCCGTTGTTTTCCATTTCGACTCCGGAGCCCGAAAAATGTGTACCTATCTAAAAGTTTATTTCAATTTTATGTCACTTATCTACAACGTAAATAACTTATTTTATGGCCTACTTTAATTTTTTGGAGATACATATTTATAGGTTTGTTTATGGGTTATCATTGTATCGTAGTAAAGCATACTCGTAGTATCAACCTCACCGTCATCATCATATCAGCCGCAAAACGTCCACTGCTGGACAAAGGCCTCCCTAAGGATTTCCATGACGACCGGTCCTGCGCTGCCCGCATCCATCGGCTTCCCGCAATCTTCACCAGGTCGTCGGTCCACCGCGTGGGAGGCCTGCCTACGCTACGTTTTCCGGTGCGCGGTCGCCACTCGAGAACTTTACTGCACCAACGGCCATATGTTTAACAAGCTATGTGCCCTGCCCTCTGCCACTTCAGTTTAGCGATTCTGTGAGCTTTGTCGGTTACTTTGGTTCCCCTTCGGATCTCCTCGTTTCTAATTCGATCACGCAGAGAAAAACTCCGAGCATAGCACGCTCCATTGCCCTTTGGGTGACCTTGAGCCTTCTTCCGAGGCCCGTAGTAAGCGACCATATCTCAGTTCCGTAAGTCCTCACTGGTAATACACACTGGTCAAAGACCTTAGTCTTGAGACACTGCGGTATATGTGTCTGCTCAATATATTCGCTAAGTTTGGATTCAATCTGGCATGTCGTTATTATATTAAAGCGAAACTACGTTTGTATGGAGACTCGAGTCTCCTGGGGACTCTTAATGTTAGGCAATATTTACTCTAATGGATGTAAATTTTCACCCTTCATTATTGGTTGTTAATTTTTACCTGAAATCTGTCATCTGAGTTGGTGGGCATGAGTGTATAATGGAGAGGTATTGTAATATTATATTATTTATGATATGTTTGACGAACAATTTTGTATCGTCACGTTATCAGTGTTGCCATAAGGAGTTACCAATGGTAGACACCAGTTTTCAGTCAATTATCAAGAACTCCCAGTTATTAACAGGGTCGTTTCCTACTCGTTTTTGAAATCGGTTGGACAGTTTTCTTTCTCTATCACACTCTTTCTTTTCCCCTTTAAAATCCTGAGTACCTATCGCACTACCATAGATTAATAAAAAGAGTGTGTGGTTTTATGAAACCATGGTAAAAGTAAAACTATTTTCACATTATATACATTTACTGAGCACGAAACGATCATGGCTGCTCTCATCTTGGAGCTAAGATACAGAGGACGAAACGATCATGTAATAAAAGTTTCACTCCTCTTGGAGCTACGGTACAGAGAACGAAACGATCATGGCTGCTCTCGTCTTGGAGCTACGGTACAGATGACGAAACGATCATGGCTGCTCTGAAGAAAAAGTTTGAGACGATGTAATAATCTCTTTGCCGTCACGCAACACACAGACGAAAAAGCTTGAGACGATGTAATAAAAGTTTCACTTTAATAGTTACTATGGCACTACGAAACACCCACGTAACTCGTGGCCACCCTACTCTTTAACGGAGACCCGCTGTCCCGCAAAAATGCCGCCGGCACAATTACGGGAATTACTCCACTCCGGGAGAAAAGTTGACAGGCTTTGGCAAATTCCATGGCGTTTTTGCTAAGGACGATTATGGGAATTTATGGCCAAGCGTCTTTTGGGCGGGAATTTTATATTTTAGCATAAAAATATAGTCATAAAGAATACGTTAAGAAATTGACTAGAATAAAGGACACATACATACATGCAATAGCACACAGTTGTATTTAATTTTACAACGATGTAATTTGTTCGTTCTTGTACCTTCACTTTCAAATCTATTTTATTGTTTTCATTTATTTTTAAACGTTGATAAATCAGTTGTACTCTGTTTTAATTTTATTTACTTAGCGGTCCCCCTACGCGACGACTCTTTTATTAAAATATTACTACTTAAATTAAACTCAAAGGGCCAATACATAAGATAAGATAAGATAACATAACATATTATTTTTTACTTTTTAGAGGTGTATGTAGAGGTTTTTTTTTTAATTTTCAATTTATTTTTTTGTTAATAATTGATTAAGGGTTTGGGAAGTGACATAGACTGTTAATCAGATTAGCCTGATATAGTTTCTGAGAAAACTGGAGAAAACTCATGGCCACGCTCGGGAACCGCTTGTGGCTCGCTTGTGGCACCACTCACCCTCAAAGACAGTCATAAAAACGATGACCACGTGGGTGAAGCCGCGGGCAAAAGCTAGTATAGTAAAAAAATTAAATTACCAGTCTACGCTACCGTACAACAGAATTAAAGAACATAACTACCTACCTTTAAAAGGAAAAAAGTCGTTCTTATTATTGTAGTGTGCGTGCACATACAAACCGCGCGATATACCATTGTATGGAGATAACGTACTATTCTTTCTTTTTACTATGCCTTAACTTTCACCTTACATACCTTACCTAACCTTATCTGAAGGTCACTCAAAGGGCGATGGAGCTTAATATGCTTTGAGTTTCCCTAGGTACGTGATCGAATCAGAAATGAGGAGATCAACATCAAAATAAACGACATCGTAGCTCACAGAATCGCTAAACTTAAGTGGCGGTGGGCGGGCACATATCTTTAGGGTAGAAAGGCTCTTGGTGACGACCGCGCACTAAAAGACGTAGCGTTAGCAGACTTCACAGTCGGTGGACCGCTGACCTGGTGGAGGTTGCAGGGAGCCGCTGGACGCGGGCAGCGCAGGACCGGTCCTTGTGAAAATCCTCATATCTAGGGAAGAAAAGCTCTTAGTGGCGACCGCGCACTGAAAGACTTAGCGTTGGCAGACTTCCCAGTCGGTGGACCGTTGACCTGGTGGAGGTCGCAAGGAGCCGTTGGATTCGGGCAGCGCAGGACCGGTCGTTTCGAAAATCCTTGGGGAGGCCTTTGTTCGTGTGGCTGTCTTTCGGCTGATATGATGCCCTAAAAAAAGGGAGGTAAAAGTTAAAGGGGTTTGAAAGTTATTGGCATATCCCTTTAACGTTTTTGTCAAAATTGTTTCGCACGGTGAAACCTTTATATTTGGATATGGGTCATATAGGCAAACAAAAGATCTTATCTTTATATATATAATTCTGCTGTACGTGTGTATGCCACTGAACTCCTCCTAAATGGCTGGACAGATTTGAATGAATTTTGTTGTATGCGTTTGGGTGACGCCCTGGATGGTTTAGGTTCACAAATCAGCCCGGCAGATTGCACTGCAGTCGGTATCTAGGTTTCTAGATATCTATGGTATTTAGATTTCGCTAATTCTTTTTTTTATGAGTTCGTTATTGTCAGGATAAGGTTCTTATGTAGGCTAGGGTAGGGTAGTGTAGTGTAGTGAAGGGTAGTGTAGTGTAGTATAGGGTAGGGTACACTAGGGTAGGGTAGGGTAGGATAGAGAGTGTAGTGAAGTGTAAGGTGGTACGAAGTTCGCCGGAACAGCTAGTTTAGTATAAGTTCCTAAAACATCACGTTACGGAAATGATTAAGAGAAATAAAATAAAAATATTTCGAGTCATTCTACAATTTCATGTACGGAGATAACTGGATACGAAATTGTAGAATGAAACGAAATATTTTCATTTCATTTCTCCGGTTCTTCAAGTCCAATTTATTTCCGTAACGTGACGTTTTAGGAGATAATGCTAGATGTATTTTTTTGACGTAATAACATCTTAAAAATCGTTGAACGCCGACTGCATGCACGAAAAAGTGTTACGTTCCGCGTGCAAGTGAGAACGCGGAACAAGCGATACAGAGGCATGATAATAGCAGTTGAGAAATGAGGCGGAATAAGCGTTCGGCTTGTGATCAATGTTTTCTTACGACGTTATCACTCCTATTCGGGTGGTCTTGGTTCGAATCCCGCCACGTAGCAATGTGATTTCGAATTTAGATTTCATATGTACGTTTATCCGACGCTGCTACGGTGAAGGATAACATCATGAGGAAACCTGCATACGCCTGCGGAGAAACTCGCAGGTGGTGTGTGAAGTCGACCAACCCGCACTGATGGGCACGCGTGATCGACTAAGGCCCGATCGCCCTAAATCAGGGTAGGCTCGAACCCCTCGGTGGGGACGTATATAAGCTGATATGAAGAATGAGATAAAGTGCCGTTTATAATTTTCCGATTCCACTAAACCGTAAATGAATGTAAATACTACTAATCATGTTTAATAGTGAAGAATTGACGTGGAAGCGACAAGACATGACAAGTCTAATACTTCTTTTAATAAATATTTTTATCATATCGTTGACATGAGTGGTGCATGCACACTTAAATGTTTGTGCGGATGGTGGCGCATCGGGAGCCGGGTCGTTCCTTTCCCTCCAATATGTTTGATGGGAGCGACGACTGACTCTCGCGTCACACTCGTGACCGGGTGCTGCCCGTGTGAACTGGCCTACTCTTGTCAAAGGCATTAATGACATTCACTGATTTTTATGTATAAATTTTCGTGTCATATTGTTTTTATGTTCTAATGACATTACCTGGTTTATTTCAAGGTTTGAATTTTGACGTTATTAACTAATGATTGTTTATTTCTTGATTTTTCACAAATGACATATGTTATTATTATTTTATGACTATCACAAAGAGTGTCATCATTATCATATCAGCTCATATACGTCCCTACCGAGGGGTTCAAGCCTACTCTGAATTAGGGTAATCGGGCCTTAGTCGACCACGAGGGCCCAGTGTGGGTTGGTCGACTTCACACACAACCTGCGAGTTCCTCCACAGGCGTGTGCAGGTTTCCTCACGATGTTTTCCTTCACCGTAAGAGCGTCGGATAAACGTATACATTATGAAATCTAAATTCGAAATCACATTGGTACGTGGCAGAATTCAAACCACGACCTCCCGCAGAGGAGGCGGCGGCCCTAGCCGTTACAACACCGACGCTGCAATGTAATGTAAAAGTGTAACTTGCACCTATTTTGAATAAATACCTTGAATCTTGAAATGTAAACTGGGAACGTCAAACTGGATGGAGTTTTCATATCAGACGTTAGTCAGAACGGTGTTCCACATTCATGTAAACATAACGTTTCTTGAATGAGAAATGATTTTATTGTATGTTGATGGAGAATTCGATAAGAATATAATCGATTATTCAGAGCCAGCGATGTAATTATTTTTTTAACTACAATTGATAAGCCCTTGGTATGATCTCACCTGATGGTAAGTAACGATGATACCGAATATAGAAACTGGCTTACCAAGATTCCCCAACGCAATGGAGAACTGACTATCTTATCTTCAAGCGGGAACACATCAATGTTGTTAACACTGATGTTTGGCGGCATGACTTAGACAAGATGATGGAAGCTAGCCAGGCGGGCTTAGATAATGCCCTACCGCCAACTAAACCGAGTCTTACAAGTTGACCCCACCGGGAATCGAACCCGCGATCTCCTGGTGTGAAGCGAATGGACTAACCATTACGCCACGGAGCGGTTAAACCTACTTACAAAATAGGTATGTGACAGGTCTTTACTAACTTTAAGAGAATTGTGAAGCTGCGACTTTTCATACAAACGGCTTAACGATTTTCACCTCTTAATGTTAACCGATTTTGAACAATTTTTGATATGTTGTCAGTCAGAATTAAAGCTAAGATTATGTTTTTTTTTTTTTAATAAAGTCAAAAAGGTAAATTTTATTTTCACGTCATTATCATCATCATCATATCAGCCGAAAGACGTCCACTGCCGGACATAGGCCTCCCCCAAGGATTTCCACGACGACCGCTTCTACGCTGCCCGCATCCAGCGGCTATTGTCACGTGTTTTTAAGCAAAACTGATTTCGGGCATTATTTGTTTATTTTTAATCAACAATTAAAAAAAAACAAAGCCTTGTATTGTTTTATACCTAGATTTTGTTCTGACTGACGATCTGTAAAAAACAATTCAAAATTGGTAAACTTTTAAGAGGTGAAAATCGCTTTTGCCGTTTGCATGGAAAGTGTCATTTTCGCCGTGGGTTCACAGACCTCTTAAATGATTTAAGATACAACCCGGTGTCTTTTTGCTAGAATATGCTGGGTCGGCCGCAAGCTTGCTGAATGTGAAATTACACAACTGATTTATGGATCTTTGCTCGATCCATTTTAACAATGTTTTTTTTGCTCGCTCCGCAGGGGTGCCTTTTTCAGCGAAAGTTTGACACGGCGATTACTATGAAAGTATTTGGGTTATCGTAAGGATTTTTGTGTCAAAATGTGGGTCTTGACAAGGGCTTTAATGTAGAAAAAAAAGATATTATATGATTCAAATGATTATTGAAAAATCTAAAATAACTGAAATAGTAGAAATTTTTTCTCTAATTTTTTTTATTAACCCACAATTGATAAGGCCTTGCCATCATCTCACCAGATGGTAAGAGACGATGTTGCCGAAGTTAGAAGCGGGCTTACCAAGGGTTCCCAAACGCAATGGGATCTGGCTATCTTTATCTTCAAACCGAAATACATCAATGCTGTCAGCACTGAGGCGGTAAGACTCAGATAATATGGTGGTAGCTAAAGGCGGGCTATGAAAATGCCCTACCACTAACCAAACCGAGTCTTACAAAGTTGACCCCGCCGGGATCGAACCCGCGACCTCCTGGTGTGAAGCGAATGGACTAACCATTACGCCACGGAGGCGGTTGACTTTAGTCATGAAAAGGCCCATAATATATTTAAAACTTATTCTTATAATTAAAAAATAAATAAAAAAACACCTAGAGTTGTTAAAAAACACATGCTATATTTTGAATTCAAAAAAATAAAATTGGTTAATAAATAATTTTCGAAAAATCTAATGAAGTTTTAGGTACAAGCTTTTAATATTGCATTAACACGCGACATACATATGCATGAGAAATTTTAGCTTAATCGGAAATTGGAAAGTGGGTCAAGTTCAACTTGCAAGATTTCACTCGAACAAACATACATAAATTGCAAGTTAATTAAAAGCTTGTAATAAACGTATATAGTGTGTTTGTTATGTAGAGTTTCAGCGCTCCAGTTCGTAAATATGCATGTGAACTCGATTCATTTATGTAGAATATGACCGTTTATAATTGGATTTTATTATAAAGCGTCGGTGGCTCAACCGGTAACGACTCGGTTCTCCTAACCAGAGGTTCCGGGTTCAAATCCGGACGGCCAATGTAATAAGAATGAGTTTTTCCGATTGTTTTAACGGTGAAGGAAAACATCGCGAGGAAACCTGCACATCTGATTCCAGATGTGTAATAAAGTTAGCATAGCACACGTCCGTAGGTGTAAATCTAAATGCCCTGCACCTACCCGGGAGTGATGCTAAGTGCAACACTAGGCAACCGTCGTCTATCCCTTGGATAGCACAGCTAATTGTGCCACATGATAAGAAGAAAAATAAAAATAAATTTAAGCAATTTGAACACAGGTTCATGGTCATGTAATGCATGGGATCTGTGAATTTTGTTTTGCAAAACTATACACGGTGTGAATAGTAACTGGGGGTTCTACTCATCATACTGAACAACTTTCCCCAAGTAACCCATAGTTAATTCTCAAAAAAAAAATATTGGATCCTCCATACTAAAATGCACAAAATTGGTCGATCAGCTGATTGATTTGTATAAAAAGTAATTTTGTTTTTTGCGATTTTAGCAAAGTTGTAGAACAAAAGTTGTTCAGTATGATGAGTAGAAGCCCCAATTAATGGTACCCACGCCAATTTTGTTACACCCTGAGATTATTTGATGTTTTTACTACATTACATTAATTAAATAATTACCACCAGCAAGTAAATAAAAGTGGTAAATAGACCAAACGAATTTTCTTAGAATGTTTAGGTACAGGCTTTTACCGTAGCCAACGACCTTGAACTAAGTTACTTTGTAACCGGTTTTTACCGTAAATATGGATTATTTTAACTAAAAAAAAATATAATTTACAAAATTTAAGGAGTGATTTAGTATTCCAAAATATTTTTTTAATAAACAGAACTTAACCAAAATTTGTATTTTTCTATATTATTTTTGTTTTTTTTTTATTATTTTTACAGTTTGGGAAATCAAACAGCTATTCTCACATATAAACTAGATGGTATGACTAAATTTTAATGCCTTTACAGATTTCCACAGTTCGATAATTTAGAAGGACATTACTACAAGCTTAATAAACTATTCTAACAAACTTGTACATCCCATGTTGAGAAAGTTATACAAGAAGAAAAAATAATTATAATAGTCAAATATTAAAGAAATAAGTAGGTTAAAACAGGAATGACGAGGTTTTTTTAAAAAGAAAAAAAAGACGTGTGTATGTATGTGTGTTTATTTTTAATTTAGGATTATTTATATAATCCTAATAAACCCCTTTTTTAAAAAAAAATACTCTAGCTGTAACAAAAACATTGCTGCAATTTTCATCGAAACATTATGTTTATGATACTTTTATAACTTCTTAAAAAAAGGATTTTAAATAAAAAAAATATAGATTGTTTTCTTAATGTTTGGAAATTTCACTTATTTTATTTATAATAAATAAAATAAAAACGGCTAAGTGCGAGTCGGACTCACCCACAGAGGATTCCGTACAAGTTTGCAGGTACATATTATAAATCATAACAGTGCAAACTATTAGTTACTACATAAACCAAAATTATTTGGTACTTACCTGTACATATAAAAAAGGGATTTTTTTATCATTCTTGGTCATAAATCGAAACCTATACATAATAAAAGTTATTAAAAATCGTGTGCCAATGAAGCCCTTTCATACGATACCCCCATCATGCCCCATGCACGGTTAACAAAATTCAAAATTTGGACCTACGTTCCTTACATATGTAATTGATTCATCATCATCATCATTACAGCTCATATACGTCCCCACCGAGGGGCTCGAGCCTACCCTGAATCAGGGCGATTAGGCCTTAGTCGACCACGCGGGCCCAGTGCGGGTTGGTCGACTTCACACACAACCTTCGAGTTTCTTCGCAGGCGTGTGCAGGTTTCCTCACGATGTTTTCCTTCACCGTTAAAGCAATCGGTAAGTATGTACGTAAGTTTTTGAAAAACTCATTGGTACATTGGCCGTCCAGATTTGAACCCGGTACCTCTGGTTAGATGGACCGAGTCGTTACCGGTTGAGCCACCGACGCTTTTGTGACGTAATAGATTACGTACTTTAAATAAAGACTATATTTTTAATGATTTATTTACAAATGTATAGTTTTTAGATTATTTCCTTCCTATAGTTGTAGTATATGACGGTATTATTTGCCGAATTTCATAGTTCTAGGTCAACGGAAAATACCCTATAAATTTTTGTTCCCTTAACAGTGTCGAAATATACATTTTTTGCGGCATAAACGGCCGTATCTTTTTTTTCAAGTTTAATTTTTTCAAAGCTTTACGGGATTGTAGATCAGATTTTTTCAACTCAATATCTCCACGCGTTCCCGAGATAAAGGGTCTTGACAGACAAACGGACGAACGGACAAAAAGTGATTCTATAATGGTTCCGTTTTTCTTTTTGAGGTACGGAACCCTAAAAACACAATTTTCTTACTATTCGGCCGCAGTGATTGACGTAACAGCCTCGTTGTAGCACGAACTAACAAGAGATTTTTATTTTTTGCAAAAGAAATCTTGATAATCACGAATTAAGTTGTTAATAATTTTAGAGACGGAGGACCCTTAAGGCGCTAATATCACTCAATCCGAGCAGGTTGATACGTGTTTCAATAATATCGAAATTAAGTCTATTCATTTTAAGTTCAAATCAATGCGGGCTTCAACGCGGCTGTAACGTTGAAATCGAACGCCCTATTCTTGATTTTTACCCGACTGCAAGGGATTAGGGTATTGTTTTTCGCGCGTATGATACAAGATGTAATATTCTTTATTACCTCATATCTCCAGAACCGCTGAACGGATTTGATTGATTGATTGATTGAAAACACTTTATTGCACAACATAAGAGAAAAAAAAAGATACAATGAATGGAAGTTGTACATATAGGCGGTCTTATCGCTAACAAGCGATCTCTTCCAGACAACCTTTAGGTGAAGGAAATATTTGAGGTATCGTTAGGTTCATCGTAGCAGCCCAAGTGTAAAATAGATGACGTTAAAAAAAACATGGCGGCTGTGCGACGCCATTCGACATACTGAAAAAAAATTCAGTAAGTCATGTTTAGTACCGTAATACATGTTTTTATTTCTTTTCATCACTTTCAAATAAGTTTAAAAAAATGTGTTCAACTAAAATGAAAGATCTTAAAGGCACCGATTTTAGTGTGTTGGTTTTATTAAATATTAACTATTTGTTTTTTAAAAAAATGCAGTTAATGCCTAAAACAGGGTCTAAGTACAGTATATTTTTTACATCAAAAATGGTAATATATTTTTTTTTTTAATTTAATTAATTTGATTTTTATTACTTTAAGTATATTATATATTTTTTTCCATATTATAGGTTTCAACGGTCTTTCAATAATTTTAATTGAAAATTGCCATTTGACCCATTTTAAGGCCTTAAGCTAGCAACTTGTGTACGTTGTGTTTGTTTAAGTAGGTCGCGTTTCTTAACACAGTCGAAATTTAATTAAAAATCTATCAGGTTATGTATAAGAATATCAGGTTGTTCTCCAGTGCCAGTAATAATAATAAAAAAAACCGGCCAAGTGCGAGTCGGAGTCGCGCGAAGTACCCTACCTTAGTCTTTTCAAAAAGCAATAAAATGTTTATAAGTGTTTGTATGCCTATTACTGGCTAAATAAGTTGGGACTATCTAGAATAGGGATGACGACAGCATCAGAAATAAATTATGAACTCTTGATCACTAAATTGCCCTCCTACTTGAACTTCGGAAAACCTTAATCGTTTTGTTTTACAAGTCTTCGATTTTTTATATCACCACAATCACAAAATGAGTACATAAATGACGTCACGCCTAGGTAATTAAAAAACATTTTTGGAGCAAAATGTCATGTTTGACAGATGATAAAAAGTAAATCAGATGGACTAGCATTTTTAAGATCTTTAAACATGTAACACATAGTTTACAAATAAACTTATTGATTAATAGATTTATTTTAAATAAATGTATATTTTACATAATAATTTTACATTTTTTGTTGGTAATAGACTATATTGTACAGAAAATCCAACTGCAAACCTTAACGTGATTGTTTTCCTTTTAAATTAAATTATGCATGTCCTTCTATTTACTATTTTTTTCAGATGTCCTGAAAAAGAGCTTTAGCTGGCGTAGGACACTAAGACTTGACTCTAACAAAAAAATAGCACTTTCAAGCTAAATATTTCGCAAAGCATTTGAATCGAAAAATGGTTGTAGCAGTAGCCGTCAGTAGTTTAGAACCGTAAAAAAATATGTTTTTTCCAGATTTTATTACACCACTTTGTCGGCGTGATTAACATGTATACTCGTACCCATACCAAATCACAGCTTTCTAGTACAAATAGTCTCTGAGCTAAACCGCGAACCCAAAAAACCGGTAAAGTACGAGTCAGAACCGCGCACAAAGGGTTCCGTACCATCATACTAGATGGCGCTAGTTTCTTCACGTTTCAAAAAAAAAACACGCGTTTTGTATTTCACTTTTTCAATTTTTTTGTATTTGTTGTTATAGCGGAAACAGAAATACATCATATGTCAAAATTTCAACTGTCTAGCTATCACGGTTCATGAAATACAGCCTGGTAGCAGAGGGACAGACAGACAGACAGACGGACGGACAGCAGAGTATTAGTAATGCACCTTAATAAAAAAAGGCAAAATCCAAAGAAGTTCTTTACAGAGTACCAAATAAAATAGAACACACTTTTCAACTTAGAAAAAATGATTCGGATATCAACATTTTTCAAGTTGTGAGATAATGACGGCAGAACTCTACACTATGCTTGTTGTTGAGACACGTAATTGGCGTTTTAGGGTTCCGTAGTCAAAAAACGAACCCTATAATAATAAATGTATTATTATTTATTTACCAGACAACATGGGCCCATGATTATGTTAGTAAGAAAACTTATTGACTTAATGTTAGTAAAACAAGAAAAATACTAAGAAATCAATTTCAAACATGCCCAGCGTGTGGGTGAATCAGGCCTGACACCCAGTGCTTCTGCAGCACACTGTCGGGTCTGTCTGCCAGCACTATGTACGTCAGTATGTCACAGTCGTTTTAGTTCAGGCATTCTACGAGTAGATAGCGATTTATGGAAAAATAGAGCTAACTGGATGTACATATTCTTTTTCTGTTTTCCCTTGAATTATCGAGAAAACAAAAAAGGAATATGTACAGACAATCGGGATTAATGCAACTAGTAAGATCAGCGGTTAGGTTAGGTTAGGTTAGGTTAGGTTAAAGTCAATGTTAGGAGGACTGTAACACGGCGAAAATTAGACTTTTCACACAAACGGCGTTAACGATTTTCACCTCTTAAATGTTAACCAATTTGGACCAATTTTTGATAGGTTGTCAGTCAGAACACAGACTAAGCTTATACTTTTCGTTTTGTTTTTAATTACTGATTATAAATAAACAAAAAAATGACTGAAAAAAGTTTTGTATAAAAGCATGAAAACGACAATAAAATTAAACTTGTTAACATTATCGAAAAAACAAAAACGTATAAGCCTAGCTTTTGTTCCGACTGACAACCTATCAAGAATTGGGTGAAAATCGTTAACGCCATTTGTATGAAAAGTCGCAGCTTCACAAGTTAAGCTGCTACTATTCATTCGTTACATAAGTGGACGTGTGATAGCCGATTCACGATGCACTGCTTGCAAAAATTGTAGAGGCATGAGTTGCATGAACATTGGGCAAAAAAATCCATAAATGATAAAAAATGATCATTTTTTGCAGCAGATTGTGAGGAAACTGTGATAACGCTTTAGTATGTATGAAAGATTTATAGTAAACAAGCTTTTGCCCGCGGCTTCACCCGCGTGGACAATATTTTTATGACTGACTTTGAGGGTGAGTGGTGTACGAGCCGCGAGCGTGGTCATAAGTTTTCGCCAGATCCTTCAAGAATTACATCGGGCTATTTTGATTAGCAGTCTATGTCACTTTCCACCCCCTCAACCAATTCTTTACAAAAAATCACTTCTACGACGCCGACGTGCGCGAGCATGAAAATGAGTTTTCCCCAGATCCCTCGGGAACTATATCAAGATATGCTAATTAGTAAATTATGTCATTTCCCACTTCCTCAACCTTCTTTGTGCAAAAAATTACAACAATCCATTGTTGTGATTCGACGTTAAAGAAATGAACCAAAAATATATATTTATTTCAGTTCCCTCAGGAATGCCATTTACACGGGATAAAAAGTAGCCTATGTCCTTCCCAGTGACACAGGCTACCTGCATGCCAAATTTCAAAAAGATTGGTCAAGGCGTTGAAGCGTGAAAAGGTAACAAACAAACACCTTTTTACATTTATAATATGACGTGTTTGGTTTTCTTTTAAACTGAAAAAATCCGCGCTCCGCGACACTCTCAGGGGCGCGGGAGGGAGGGGGGGGGGGTTGTTGACGTTCACCCGGGAGAGGGAAGGGGTTAGGGGAGAGTGAATAAAATTTAACTTGTGGTGATTTTTCCGCGACTTCTCCGCGCACTGGAAAACGTAGCGTAGGCAGGCCTCCCACTTGGTGGACCGATGACCTGGTATAAGTCCCGGATAGCCGCTGAATACGAGTAGCGCAGAACTGGTCGTTGTGAAAATTCTTGGGTGAGGCCTTTGTCCAGCAGTGGACGTCCTTCGGCTAAAATGATGATGATGATGATGATGATTTAGTGGCAATTTTGTTATAGTTGCATGTGCCCCTCCTCTATCAGCTGAACAGCTATTTTAGGAAATTTGTAAAGTATTGGAAATATCAAAGCATAATATTATTAATATAAATAACCGCCTCCGTGGCGTTATGGTTAGACCATTAGGTTCAAATCAGGAGGTCGCAGGTTCGATTACTGACGGAGTCTTAATTTGTAAGACTCGGTTTGATTTGTGGAAGAGAATTTTTTAAGCCGTTCGGGCTAGCTGCCTCTACCTCGCTTCGTTTTTTTAAGCCCGTCAGGCTAGCTACCTCTACCTCGCTTCGTTTTTTAAGCCCGTCGGTCTAGCTAACTCTACCTCGCTTGGTTTTTTCAAGCCCGTCGGGCTAGCTACCTCTACCTCGCTTCGTTTTTTTTAAGCCCGTCGGGCTAGCTACCTCTACCTCGCTTTTTTTGTTTATGCCCGTTGGGCTAGCTACCTCTACCTCGCTTCGTTTTTTTAAGGTTTCTTCATTTTACAAAGTAAAAATTCGCACAAACACGATCGCATAAATATTCATGACAAGTCATCGACTTACGTTTGACAGACGGTCGACAGAACCAAAGTATATATATTAGTACTAACATACAGTATGGACACTCCCTGGCGCTCTCTAGATTCCGACCTCACCCCCTCGTCACCCAGATTGATACAGATTGGTTATAGTTTGTTTCTCGAACGTATTGGGACTTCGCCGCGATTTTGTTTGCTCCGTCATTTGTTTTTAGAAATGTCATTTCACGACTTTTGTATGCAGTGTCCGGGGTGTGACAGAAATGAGTGTTGCCGTACCATAATATATATACTGTGGCCGTACGTAAAATACACTCTATTTTCCCATGCTTCACTAGCCATATTGTAGCTATCACCAAACATCAATGTTAACAGCATTGGGTGTGTTCCGGCTTCAAGAGCCAGAAAATCCCAATTGCGTTGGAGAATCTCAGTAAGCCCGCTTCCATTTATGGCATCATCGTCACTTATCAACAGGTGCGATGATGCCAACAAGGGCTTACTTAAAGTTTTATCACGGCCGAGTAGGTTTTTTAGGTAAGGAGTAACAGTCGACCAACTTAAGATCTGCAATTGGATTTGTAAACAGTTCATAGATTTTTTATACAACGGTAAAAATAATTTTGTTTTTTTAAAGATACATTTATTTTTGGAAAAGATCACGGAACCCTACTTTGCGCGTGATCCGACACCAACTTGGCCACTCATTTTTAATTAATTCCAGTTATTATTCTTAATTTTCCAAAACTGTTGTGACAAAAAAGGCGAAAATGAATATAATAAAATTGTGAACGTAAAAAATGAGATAGCGACGAAGCTCCTGTTACAGCGTCTGAAATAATAGGTAATTGGTATCCGAGATGAGTTTGACGAAAAACAGCTGGTAATTTTATTTTAGATAAGTAGCAAGCAACCTACTTTTATTAATGTTAAATCGGGGAAAAGGATTCTTCGTAATTTATGTGTTTTTAAGGTTCAATGGTTCTAGTGAATGGTAAATGTTCGTGGGGATGGTGGCGCATCGGGAGCCGGGTCGTTCCTTTCCCTCTAATATGTTGAGAGGAGCGATGGCTGACTCTCGCGTTATACTCGTGACCGGGTGCTGTCCGTGTGAACTGGCCTACACTTGTCAAAGGCGTTCATGACATTCAATAATTGTATTGTACCTATATTATCCAGTGAATAGAGACAAAAAGAGCGGGGTTACCTTACAAACGGTCCGGTAGTTTTTAATTTTTAATATGCTGTCTAGTATGTCATTAAGTGTTTATAATGCAAAATGCACAATCCTCCCCTCTCCGCACCCACCGCCATATTGAAAAAACCGAAAAAAACGGCTCTTTCTTCAGATTTTTGCTTATATCTTCGTTTTGGTGAATTTTAGCAAAAAAGAGTTAAGCCAGTGTTGTAGAGAAACTTCATCTTAGAAACAAAAATTAAAACGTAAATTATAGGAAATTAAATTCTCTACAACACTGGCCTAACTCTTTTTTTGCTAAAATTTACCAAAACGAAGATATAAGCAAAAATCTGAAGAAAGAGCCGATTTTTTTCGGTTTTTTCAATATGGCGGCGGGCGCGGAGGGGGGGGGTGATTGTGCATTTTGCATTATCAACACTTAATGACATACTAGACAACATATTAAAAATTTAGAACTACCGGACCGTTTGTAAGGTAACCCCCCTCTATTCACTGGATTATATAACTTCTCGTGTCATATTAATTTCATGATCTAATGACATTATTTGTTTTTTTTTATATCACGGATTGGATTTTGACATTTAACTAATGATTGTTTATTTCTTGATTTTTTACAAATGAAATTATGTACTTAATCACTATTTTATGACTATCAGAAAGAGTGTAATTTGCACCTATTTTGAATAAATATCTTGAATCTTGAATCTTGTGAGAAGATCCGCAGAAGAACCAAAGTAACCGATATAGCTTTCAGAAACGCTAAACTGAAGTGGCAGTGGGCAGGGCACATAGCTTGTAGAACAGATGACCGTTGGGGTAGTAAAGTTCTCGAGTGGCGACCACGCACCGGGAAACGCAGCGTAGGCAGGCCTCCCACGCGGTGGACCGACGACCTGGTGAAGATCGCGGGAAGCCGCTGGGTGCGGGCAGCGCAGGACCAGTCGTCGTGGAAATCCTTAGGGGAGGCTTTTGTCCAGCAGTGGACGTTTTTCGGTTGAAATGATGATGATGATGATGAAGGTACCTTACACCGAACGGCTTAACAACGGGATACTATTACTAAGCCTCCTCTGTCTGTTTGTCTGTCGGCGGGCTGTATTTGAATGATTTTTTTTGTATGCGTTTGGGTGGTTTAGATTTACAAATCAGTCCGGCACATGGCGCTGGTAGTGTAGTGTAGTGTAAGGTGGAACGAAGTTCGCCGGGACAGCTAGTTGATTACTATTATGCGCCCCACGCTTTTTTCACAATAACACTAGTATTTTTCTTTCATTATTGTTTTCAGCTTATATTTAGAATTATTTTTCACTTTTCAGTTTGATTTGCTTTAAAAGTGTGTTTTTTAGTTTGTTAAACTGTATTTATTTTTAAATTTTTATTTCAGGATAATGAGATAAACTTATGAAATTATTGTATTGTCACTGATTCTTGATAAATGTACAAAGTTTGAATTAAATCTGTCCGTTTAAAGTGGGTCAAAATCGAGTGTAAAGGAGTCGGCTACAAACATACATAGATACAGGTGAAGCTAATAAAAGCGTGATAAAATTAGGGGGCCGCCACGTCATATAAGAAAGGGTTCCGTACCCAAAGGGTAAAACGGGACCCTATTAGTAAGACTTCGCTGTCCGTCTGTCACCAGATTGTATTTCATGAACCGTGATAGCTAGACAGTTGAAATTTTTACAGATGATGTATTTCTGTTGCCGCTATAACGACAAATACTAAAAATTAGCAAAAGGAAAAATATAAGGGGGTCTCCATACAAAAACGATAAACTAGCGCCATCTAGTATGATGGTACGGAACCCTATAATAATAATAATAATAATAAAATTTATTTATCGACCAACAATGGATCACAATAGTGTTAGTGACTTATTCTAGGACTTAGACTAATGTTAGTAATATACACAATTACATTTACATTATATGAAATTTATTTACAATATCACGACTGTTATTGGCAACGTGAACCAAGCAGCAGTGGTTCACAATTGCGCAATCTAGTCTACTGGCAAACATAGCCAGGATGCTATTGGCGCTATGTGTGCGGTTCTGATTCTCACTTTGTCGGTTTTTTTTAAACAGTAATACATACTAAACATGAAACTGGGAGTAAAAAAAAATAAATTAAATAAAAAAAAATTTAAAAAAAAAATGGCCAAATGTTTGTGGTACTCGCGATAAGGAATCCGAACTGAAAAAAAAAAACACGAATGCCGAAAAGAAATGAATAAATAAACAAATTCTGTCGCTCAAGTTGATGCCTTTTGTTTGAAATAAATAGGTATCATTGTTATACTTGTCTAGTGATGTGTGGTTTACGGAATCCTCGGTAAGAGAGTCCGAATTGCTCTTAGCCGGTTTTGTTGTAGGTAACTTTTTTGTGTGTATCCTTACTAATATTATAAATGTGAAAATGTGTTTGTTTTTTTGTTTGTTACCTTTTCACGCTATAACGCCTTGAAATTTGGCATGCAGGTAGCCTGTGTCACGAGGAAGGACATAGGCTACTTTTTATCCCGTGAAAATAGCATAACCCGATGCAGTTCCTGAGGGAACTGAAAATATACTGTTTTAATGGTTAATTTCTTTAACATCGCAACGGAACAATGCATTGTGTGATTTTTTGCACAGAGATGGTTGAGGGGATGGAAAATGACATGATTAGTCAATAAGAATATCCTGACATTGCTCCCGAGGGATCTGGAGAAAGTTTATGTCCACGCTCGAGAGCCGCTTGTGGCTCGCGCGCCGCGCACCCTCTAAGACAGTCATAATAACGACGTCCACGCGGGTGAAGCCGCGGGCAAAAGCTAGTATAGTATAAAGAGCAAATACATCAATCAATTAGGTTTTTTCTTGGTAGATTATAAGGATTAAGACAATAATATTTTCTAGGCATTTTCAGCCTTCTTTTTGACATTCATTCTGATCAATCATCATATCCATTGCCAAGATTTTGTGCAGATGTCATTTCAACCACTTTTTCAATCATCAATCATCATTCATCATTTAGTTGGATATACAGTTAACTGGGGCTTTCACTCATCATACTGAACAACTACATACATACATACTACATACTTTGTGTCCTAAATAAATAAAATAAAATGAAATGAAATAAAAAAAAAAAAAAACTTTCAGTAAAAGGAACCCATAATCGACTCTCAAAAAATAAACTTACCACTCCGAGAGTGCCGACAGTAGTGAAAACTTTTTACAGTTTTATAAGTTTTGACCCTCCAAGTGTTCCTGGCGAATGAAGAAAAAACAAACCCCTATTAAAGGATCACTCATGTGGCTGTCCGTCTGTCTGTCACAGCTGATTTGCTCACAAACAACTGGACCGATTAAGTTTAATTTCGTACACCTATGTAAGTCGGTGACCCAAAGACGGACATGTAACGTACATACATTTTTTTTAAACATGTGGGCCACTTTTGGGGGGTAAATTAGAAAATTTAAAAACAGGATTGTTTTAAAAGGGCTTGTTGAGAGATTCTCAAACATTTTTTTTATAATTTTAAGATAATTATTTTTTCAGTTATTTAAAAAATATGCAAAAATATACCATTCTTCCCCCTCCCCTCCCTTGTCCGATACTAATGGTCCCACAATTTAAAAAAAAACAGTATATGAAGTTAAATGTATAGATTACATGAAAATCTATTTGAAAATGTAAAGAACCTTCCGTTTTTACAAAAAAAAGAAGATTTTCAAAGTCCTATTGTTTAGAAACTAGCGACACCTAGTGGGATCCAGTAGTATCTTCTACATATTTAATTTACGTATCATAACGACAGCAGCAATTTGTTCCCTTTTGCCTGTATCTATAGATGGCGCTGTAGATGAAAATAAGATTTTGGTACGGAACCCTTAGTGCGCGAGTTTGACTCGCACTTGCCCGGTTTTTGTTATGAGTAACTGCGACCGAGCTTTGTCCGGAAGGCAAAAAATAAAAAAAAAATTCGAGCGAGACCTACAGTACTCGCATATTATGATGTGTAACATGTGACAAAATACTTTATAAAAGGACGTCAAAGATACGGCAGACTAGGCTGTATGGTCATAGAGACCTTTGCCTTTTCCGCGCTTTTAAAGCCTGAAAAAAGGACGGCAAAGATACGGCAGACTAGGCTGTATGGTCAACGATACCTTTGCCTTTTCCGCGCTTTTAAAGCCTGAAAAAACGCGACTCCCTGGGACACATTTCCGTCCCATGGGACACTTTTCCGTCCCATTTCACGAAATCACTCCCACAAATTGCAGGAAAGCAAGAGCAAAGATGTTACACATCAAAAAACAAAGATGCGGTCCGACCGAGGATCGAACTCATTATCTACGAGAAGGAAGCCAAACGCTTTGACCACTGGCTTACCGCTCACAAACAAGTGAAATTACCTATCTTATATTATTGCGCTCAATAGACGATGTGCGTAAAAACTTGGAAAAAACTAAATTCCCTAGATAAGCAGGGTTGGAAAAAAAACTCGTTTTTGATTCAAAAAGAACAAAAAAATATTTTTAATCAACAAACAAAAGAAACATGATTTAAATCAATTCTTTGAAATGGAATTTGAATTTATTTTAAGTGTTTTAACATAATTCAAACATTTATTATATTTTTTTTATATATATTTATTGAAATTACAGCGTTAAATCTACAGTAATCAAACTTTAGAAAATACATATGCCAATAAATTTCAAGTTCATAAAATTATCAAAATTATTCAAATCTATCTATACGCGTGCAATCGACTACATTGTTTTTAACAGATTTTACGATTGAATTCATGTTCTTTTTATGTTTTGTAATTTGTTTTAAACAGGTTTGTATTTTTTGCAGTGTTTTAAACATTTCCAACTCTGTAGATAAGAGACCTAGCTAGATCGTTTTTCGCCCCCGTAGACCCTAAATTCAAAATTTCATCGAAATCATTAAAGCCGTTTTGAAGAACGAATAGTATAATAAGATAGATAATAAATGACCTTATTAATATAGATAAGGTCCCCATTTATTTTTAGTTACGAAAGGCATTAAGGTCAGCACAGCAATAAATTAGCACTTACACCAGTAGACCTACCTAATCTGTGTTTACGACTTCCAAGAGGTAAATAAAGTCACCTACATATCTTGTTATTTACTAGCTTTTATTCTACCTTCTTCGCGGCGAGTTTGTTTGTTTATTTGTGTACTAGCTTTTTCCCGCAGCTTCGCTTGCGTGAACATAGTTACTCACCTCCCCCCCACCCCCCGATTTAAACTGAAACAATCTCACCGGATTTGTCCCTTACGGGACTATATGGGTAGGTAACGCTGTGGAACCAGCCAACGATGGCTCCAACACAACACTCCACCAACACATCATGACATCACCAAGCACATCACTACACACACACACACTGAGCACTAACAATATCTAGGTATCGGACACACTAAAACTTTGCATTAACATTAGTGAAATCTAAGGAAATTTACACGATTTGGTCATCAACAAGTATAGTAGTGCCCTGGGGCTTCTACTCATTTTATTCCTCAAAAATCACCATTTTAAAAGGCAAAAAATACACGTTTTTAATTTTAAAGCTTATTAAATATGGCAGCAATTTCTTCATTACTAATGTCATATTTAGGAATACCCCGCGTATGATTTCGTCACTTTCAGGAAAATTCAAGAAAATTAACTGGTCTAAAAAATTACCCCATCTGACCACTAAGAAAACGCCTTTGTTCCATTCAATGGTACATAGCTCAGGGGATTGGAACATGAAAGACTTGCCACTAGTTACTAATAAAAGACCATAAGTAGTGTCACCATTAGGTCAATATTAGAAACCCAATAACTTTTTTGTGTAAAAAATTGGCATTGAACATCAAAAACTGAATCGGCAATTTCAACAATTAAATGATGACAAGGGACGGGTTATTTTAGGTATTTAAGGTGTTTTATTTTAGGTATTTTGGGTGTTCTATTTTAGGTATTTTGGGTGTTTTATTTTAGGTATTTGAGGCATTTTATTTTAGGTGTTTTAGGTATTTTAATTAGTGTGATATTATTGTTAGGACTGATTAATTTTTATAAAGTCATTTTATATTTTCCACTCGAAAATATTAAAGATTTATGTCGGTATCAATTGAACTTATAATAAATTAGGTACTTAAAAAAATGTTACAATATTACAACATCATGTTTATTTGTCTATTTTAAGAAAACAGCAATTATTTAAAATTC
The DNA here is from genome assembly GCA_947284805.1 of Coleophora flavipennella. Classification (NCBI taxonomy): domain Eukaryota; kingdom Metazoa; phylum Arthropoda; class Insecta; order Lepidoptera; family Coleophoridae; genus Coleophora; species Coleophora flavipennella. The sequence continues at coordinate 5,123,911 of OX369262.1, read as the reverse complement.
TAAAAAAACCAAAGCAGAGTCAGGAAAGGCTTGCAAAAATGAAAATGGCTATAAAAAAGAGCAAACTCCAATAATTACGTTTTTAGAAAAACTTACCCTAAAATAAATATATTTTAAATCGGAACCCTAAAAAAGGCTGATTGAAATTGTAAGCAATAATTTTTAGGGTTCCGAAATCAACAAGGAACCCTTATAGTTTCGCTATGTCGGTCCGTCGGTCCGCGACTTACGTCGAACCTATTAGTAGGTACTAGAAAGCTGTTCCTTACTAAAACTTTAACTACCTATCAACAGAACAAGACCCCTTAGTGTATACTTTGCTCTAGTTAAATAGAGTTCTACTTATTCTGGATTTGGGAAATTTTATTTTTCTTGTGGTAACCAAAGGACTTCAGATTTCTCATAGATTTTTCTGTAATTGATGCATTCAACCTCATATTGTAGGTATGTTCTTTTTTTTCAAGATTTAAGTAGTAGTAGTTTCGGAAAGGTTAAGGGGAATAGTCAGTTTTCGTGTATTTTCTTTATTATCTTCAAAACTAATAAGTACCTATTTATCTCAAAATTATGAAAAAATATATAAATTTTAGGATCTCGCAATAAGCCCTTCCATTGGATATTAGTAGAATAGTAACATAGTTAGCAAGTATATTTTGTTATGTTCCAATTTAAGAACCCCTAATGTTTAAAATTCATTTATTTACGTTACACGTCTGTCTTTGGGCCACCGACTTACATATGTGCCAAATTTCAACTTAATCGGTCCAGTAGATTCCGAGCAAATTAGCCGTGACAGATGGACGGACAGACACGCGAGTGATCCTATTTTGATATGTGATTTTATCCAAACACAATTTGTAAGAACCCAACATAAATATTGAGAAAAAATATTGTGTAAACTTCATCATCATATCAGCTCATATACGTCCCCAACGAGGGGCTCGAGCCTACACTGAATTAGGGTGATCGGACCTTAGTCGACCACGAAAAAAAAAGTAGATTATATGTATATATATTTTGGTACCGTCTATTTTTACCCGACTTCGAAAAAGGAAGCGTTATGTTTTTGACAGCCTATGTATGTATTTAACTAATACGTAGGTATATCTTGGTATATCTGTAATTTTAAGTAAACAACATGACCGCTGGTTGACAAACGTTTAAATAATGTTTTTTGTCATTACTAAAGAGAGAGAGAAGATAAAAAGAAATAATTGGATTCGTTTGGTAACGTGGTTTTCGGTTTAAATGGATTCCTGTTAAATAAAGATATAGTAGATTGTTAATCAAGGGAAGAAAGTGACCCATTGCACTCGAGATATTTCTGGCGCTCGAACGAAGTGAGAGCGCCAATAGTTCGAGGGTGGAATGGGTCATTTCACCCGAGTTAAACACTCTACTTTTCATTTCGACTGTGAGGAAATGAATTATTTATATGATATAAAGTATTAATTAGATATCAATAATTTAAGCTTACCTATACCCAGCCTCCAACCTTTTCGCAATGGCCGCTAGCCACGGCCGACTAGATTGTACCTAATCGAGATGGTCACGACGTGCATCTAGGTGGCCATGGCGAAAATTGAAAACAAAGTGTCATTTTATCATTGCAATATGGCGCGCAGCAGAATGATTTAATATCAACCTATAAATCTAAAAAAACACGTCGTTTAATGTTTATTTGAGTTTAGATATATGAAAACCTCTTATTTTAATGTAATTTAACAATATGATGTAACTCAATTATCTTCGACTCCGTGGCTGGCAATAAAAAAAAATTACTTTCCACCCTAGGGATGACAATACTTTCCTCCCTAGGGATGGAAAAGCAATGTTCCGCCCGGCTATCTACTCATGAAAATTAAACTTTCCGAACAGGAGAGATGAAATAGTAGATTGTTAATCAAGGGAAGAAAGTGACCCATTTCACTCGAGATATTTCTGGCGCTCGAACGAAGTGAGAGCGCCAATACTTCGAGGGTGGAATGGGTCATTTCACCCGAGTTCAACACTCTACTTTTCATTTCGACTGTGAGGAAATGTATTATTTATATGATATAAAATATTAATCAGATATCTATAAATTAAGTTAACCTATACCCAACCCAGCCTCCAACCTTTTCGCAATGGCCGCTTGCCACGGCCAAATAGATTGTACCTAATCGAGTTGGTCACGACGTGCATCTAGGTGGCCATGGAGAAAATTGAAAAAAAAGTGTCATCTTATCATGGCAATATGGCGTGCAGCAGATAGAGAAATGATTTTAAATTTTAACTATAAAATGATTTAATATCAACCTATAGATCGTAATAAACACGTCGTTTAATGTATAGTTGAGTTAAGATATATGAAAACCTCTTATTTTAATGTAATTTAATAATATGATGTATCTCAATTATCTTCGACTCTGTGGCTGGCAATTAAAAAAAAATTACTTTCCACCCTAGGGATGAAAATACTTTCCTCCCTAGGGATGGAAAAGCAATGTTCCACCCGGCTATCTACTCATGAAAATTAAACTTTCCGAACAGGAGAGATGAAAAGTATTTTACAACTCCCTAGCTCGAAATGAGCGTCTTTGTTGCTTTGCTCACTCAGCGAGGAAAAGTGTTTTGAATTTAGAATCCTGATAATTGGCATTCCTTATTTCATGGCTCAGAAAAAAAATCATGGCACAGCAAAACAATTATGTACAAAAAGATGTTATACATAATATATGAAAATACCACACATAAGAAAAAGAAATGCTGTGAAATATACCATTACACATAAGAATGAAGATGTTTTTTTTTCTATCTATCAGGACCAAGGAGGTTGAATGCTTATCTTTACCACTCTATACATTATCTACATGGGCATAGCATACGTGTATGTTTTTTTTATTTACAATTGGTAAGCCTTTGGAATGTATGAGATTCTTATCTTTTATGGACAAAAGAATGGATTAATTTAGGAACACTCCTTGGCATCATCTCACCTGATGGTAAGTGACGATAATGTCGAAGATGGAACCGGGCTAACCAATATTCCCCAACGCAATGGGGAACTGGCTATCTTATCTTCAAGCCGGAATACATCAATGCTGTTAACATTGATTTTGGACGGCATGACTTAGATAAGATGGTGGTAGCTAGCCAGGCGGGCTTAGAAAATGCCCTTCTACCAACCAAACCGAGTCTTACAAAGAAAGACTCCACTGGGAATCGATTCCGCGACCTCCTGATGTGGCCTCAACCATTACGCCACTGAGTTGGTTAAATGCTTTTATATACAGGTAGGGAAAAGCTTACTGACCATTTTCCAAAGTGTGTCTGTCTGTTTGTTAAGTATGCTATCACGTTAAAACTACTGAACGGATTTCGCTATAATTGGCATAGAGCTCTAGAAGGAGGATAACAAAATAATTAGGATACTTTTTATCTCAGAAAAACATTATAGTTCCCGAGGAATATAGGAGAAACTTAATTCTACGCTCGCGAGCCACTTGCGGCTCGCCCACTGTATACCTTCGAATACAGTCATATGGACGATCTCTACAAGTGCGAACCCTCCGGCAAACCTAGTAACCTCTTCTATTTTTAGAGAGAAAACAGCCTGACATTTCCAAGAATCCATTAAAATGTAAATCGTGGAAAACATTTACTTTCCTATCGTATTACATAATAGTCTCAAGAAACAAAGTGATAAATGGAATTAGATACGTAGGAAGTCTATTTTGGTTGTTTCCAGGAAAAATGTTTTGCATAAGCCTAGCGTCGGTGGCGCAACGGCAAGGGCCGCTACCTCCTGTCCGGAAGGTCGTGGTTTGAGCCTTGCCACGTACCAAAGTGTTTTCGAATTTCGATCTCATATTGTACGTTTATCCGACGCTCTTACAGTGAAGGAAAACATCGTGAGGAAACCTGCACACATCTGCGAAGAAACTCGAAGGTTGTGTGTGAAGTTGACCAAGGCCCGATTCATGATATTCTCGAGCCCCTCGGTGGGGACGTATATATGAGTTGATGTGATGAAGAAGCCTAGCAAATTAATGTACAGAGGCCAGCACATCAAGCTAGACGCTTTGGACTTTGTACCGTTCTTATCCCGTAGGCGTATGGATCAGAATCGCACTGCGAGTGTCTAGCTTGATTGGCTGGTCTCTATATTTAATAGGTGCGATGTAACCCCTAATATTGTCACTTTTATGTCACTCCTTGTAAAATAACCCTATAACTTTTGCAACAACGAAACAAGTAGGTGTCCTAGAATAATTTGAGAAAAAAAATTATATACTGTACTACAGTATTACCATAATGCTTACAGTAGCGCAACGCCTTTGATGTCGCACGAAGCGCCACCGGCCCTTACTAGCCTGTAGTCAGGCTGTGCCCCGCCGCCCGCTGCCCCGCAAGTACTCTTCCGTTGCTCTGCGTAAGTACATTCGTTGCGCTACTGTAAGCCGCTATATTGTAATACTGTGACTGTACTTAGAATATAAATTACTTTATGGGTGTCAATTAAATGGTTAGCATAGTATTGTTATTTCTGTGAGCAGAAAAATATAATCGGTGAGCAGAAATAGCTAATTGGTCAGCAACTCATGGTCAGCAAACATTTCAAAATCAATCAGCAATTTATGTCATTCTGGATGGCTGTAATTATTTTAAACATCCCCGTACTACACTCTTCCTACAGTGTTGAGTGGTCGACGGAGCCCCTTCGGGGCTCCTACTTCTGTGTTCTCATGTTAAACCTAACACTACGACTGTGCGGGGAGGCGAGCTTAGCTCGCCTCCCCGCACAGTCTCCGAACCTAACGGATCCGAGTCGGGGTGCTCCGCAAGTCCGAGCTCGCTTCGCTCGCTCCCGCTTCCATTTAGAACTCCCCGTACCACACTCTTCCTACAGTGTTTTTTGCCGCTCAATCATGAAATCTTGCCGCTCAAGTAGTTATTTTGCGGACTGAATGTTTATTATGCATTTCAAATATATATGTATCTTACTTTATTCATGCAAGTTTGCTGTAGGTTCGAGTTGAGATATTCTCTTATTCTTATTATAGTATAGCTATTAAGAATAAACACGTTAAAAACCAACTTCTATTGCAACAACTTAGTACAATTTTGCAGTATTATTTTTGGTTATTGTTAATTTAAAAAAGTACAACACCAATTTTGATAAAATTTATATGGGCAGCATATGTTACCGAATAAAAAAAGAATCATGAAAATCTGTTCACAATCTGCGAATATATCGCGCGCGAAACAAACATACAAAAAAACCGGCCAAGTGTAAGTCGGACTAGCACTCCGAGGGATCCGTACCACCACACCTCTCCACACAACTACATAGTATAATGATAATGATACCTACCTATTCACATTACAAACAAAAGACATCAACGCGAGCTACAAAAATATGCTTTTTTTATCATTCAGTTCGGACTCCTTACCGCGAGTACAACTTACACTTTGCCAATTTTTATTATTTTTTGTTTTATTTCAGTGTTAGTATTATATTAACACCTAGTTTCACGCTTGTATGTATTTACTGTTTTTACGATATAGCTAAATTAAAAATACTTCTAAAAACCTATAAAAAAACACGTTTTTATTTATTTATTTTTTTGTTATAGCGGCAACAGAAATACATATTCTGTGAAAATTTCAACTGTCTACCTATTACGGTTCATGAAATAAAACCCAAAGACAGACGGACAGACGGAAAGATAGCGGAGGCTTAATAATAGAGTCCCGTTGGGTGTACGAGACCCTAAAACATACAGTCGAATAGAGAATCTCCTCCTTTTCAACCGACTTAAAAAAAGGAGGAGGTTGTATGTTCCACTGTATGTATTTTTTTAACCAGCTTATATTAGCTTCACCTGTATGTATGTATGTTTGTAACCGAGTCCTTTGCACACGATTTTGACCCACTTTAAACGTACAGATTTAATTCAAACTTTGTACATTAATATCAAGAATCAGTGACAATATAATAATTTCATAAGTTTAATTCATTATCCTGAACTAAAAATTATATATAGTTTAAAAAAAACTAAAAAAAAACACGCTTTTAAAGCACATCAAACTTAAAAGTGAAAAATAATTCTTTATATAGGTAAGCTGAAAACAATAATGAACGAAAAATATTAGTATTATTGTGAAAAAAGCGTGGGGCGCTTTGTTCCATATTTTTTGTATATCGGACAATTTTTAATACATTTTTTTGGAAGTCCGATAATAACATATAGGCCGTATTACAACAGATGATTCTAATAATTACGGAGAAATGCGCTTGTTGAAAAGAATTTATAAACGTAGGTATAGTAAGATAAATAAAAGAGCTAATTGTACAGCGAAAACAAACATTACACTGAGAGTGAACATATGTTTGTACAGTGTTATCGGTTTAACCTTCAACAAATAAAGTAAATGTGCAAACACGTTGTTATAAACGTTCTAAACAATATCAGAATACAAACACGTCAAAAAAAAGGTTGGAGGTATGTACCTCTACCCCTTTCACGCCGCTCCTATACGATCGTGCGTTCAAAATACAATCAATTTTGAACCTTATTATATTATGCAGTCAGTGTATATCTACAGAAATCTACAAACTACTTTAACTGTATAATTTTTTAGAAAATAAAAACAATTATGTTTTTTAATATATTTTTTTTTAATTTATTATAGAATGAATGTGACCTTTTTTATGTTTTATATTATTCTATGTAAATGTTACTATTGAATTTTGTACCTTATAGATTTTTTAGTCTTGCAATAAACTAATTATTATTATTATTTCAATATATAAAATTAATTATGACTAATTATTATTAATATCGTTTTTTTTTTTCAATGTTATAATGACTGCTGTGTTATGTTAAGGTGTACTGTGGCGATGAAGTTCATCTAAAGAGTACATTCCCTTCAACGTTGGGGCTGAAAGGGCTACGTCTCAATCAAATATACCTAGATAGTGTGTTGTCTTACCTTTTTCAGAATATTCCGATTTCAACAGCCCAGCCCCTCACATCGCAGTTTTTTTTAAAAGCACATCACATGGCAAAGGAACTTGTTTACAATGCCTCACAAAAATAATTTTCATTGAAATACCACAATCCTTTTGATACCAATCAACCGATCGACAGATTTAAAGTCTTATTATTTATTACATATAAATCATTCACCACTTCTGTTTTTCTAACGTGGATATAAATAACACTAACAACGGTCATTATCGGCCCTAAGAGCTCCCCAAGGGACCATAGCGACTTATCTTTCAAAAAAAAAAAACACAGAAAAATTACGGAAAATTTACACAGCAGCGGAAAAGCGACGCGTCCGCTCTCTCTCGGCGCTTATCCGGTACTGAACTGACAGTCTGAAAAGTACATAGAAATGAAAGGGAGGGAGCCCTCAGCAAATCTATAAGAGAAAGTACATAATATCCCCATCCTTCTCTATAACAATCACCGCATATCCGGTTTCTCGCTCACGTTAGTTATCCTGCCATAAAAAATACTGTTCTCATTATTACTTACTACAGAAATAAAACTGGCCGGTTAATTTTTCTTTTTATTTTCGAGTGACGAAGGAGTGAAGTAGGTATAGTGATGGCAAAAAAACATTGAAGTTGAGATTTTAATGGAGATCGATTGTCTTACACTCAAAAAACAAAACAAAATGTGTGTATGTATGTATCTGTACGTCCGTCCGATTCTCTAGTTTCCAAACTACTTGATGGACTTGGGTAAAATTTGGGGTAAGGCAATATTATTTTTAAATCTCCAGGTGTTTTTTGTTTGTTTGTAAACTCTTTATTGTACAAAATATACACTTATAATATTTTTTTAAAAAAAAAGCTTATATACAAAGGCGGACTTATCCCTTAGAGGGATCTCTTCCATTATTTCAAATTTCCTCTATCTTGTTTTTTTAAGAGTTGCCACCATAGTAAAAGCACTCATATTTTTTTACTCCAAGATGGCTCTAAAGATTTTGATGAAACTCGGTATGTTACTATAACTGTATAAGGCCTACAGTACGCCGTAGTTCGTTGTTTCAAGAAAAATCGTAATAAGATACCTTCCAAACAAATGCAGGTTGTTTGTTAGTTTTGTTACTTTCAAAAGTGGTTCTAACGATTTTAATGAAACTTTGTAAATAATAACTAGGACTTAATAAGGCCTACTGCACCGAGTGCTTCATTATTTCAGGAAAAATCTGAATAAGGTACTTCCCATACAAACTCAAATTATTAGTAATTTTTTCATAAAATCTGTTATACCTAGCTTTATTCTTTGCTACTAAGCAAGTGTCGTAGAACAGTGTGTGTTGACAGTGATGACGTACGGAACTTGGAACTGAGACATGGTCGCTTACTATGACCCTCATAAGAAGGCTCAAGGTCACCCAAAGGGCAATGGAGCGTGCTATGCTCGGAGTTTCTCTGCGTGATCGAATCAGAAACGAGGAGATCCGTAGGAGAACCAAAGTAACCGACATAGCTCTCAGAATTGCTAAACTTAAGTGGTAGCGGGCGGGCACATAGCTCGTAGAACGGATGGCCGTTGGGGTAGTTAAGTTTTTGAGTGGCGACCACGCACCGGAAAACGTAGTGTAGGCAGGCCTCCCACTCGGTGGACCGATGACCTGGTGAAGGTCGCGGGAAGCCGCTGGATGCGGTCAGCGCAGAACCGGTCGTCGTGGAAATCCTTGGAGGAGGCCTATGTCCAGCAGTGGACGTCCTTCGGCTGATATGATGATGATGATGATGATTCTTTGCTGCTTAGCAAGTGCAATGATTGTAGATTTGTTTATGCCCAACTACGACAGACGGTAAAGATTTTGTGAGTAAGTATTGAAACGCAAAAGTTCGTTTCAAAGTCATTCTTCTTGCTTTGCGTTTCATGATTAAATTCTCTTTGGTTTTGTTCGTCTATGAAAATTTAATTTGAAAATGATTGTTACTTTTTGACAGGAGAAAGAAAAGAAAAGATGACCGTGATGTGTTCACTGTTTCTTGTGTTTAAATTCTGATTTATATTAATGTTTCATTAAGGCCCTCTATTTTATTCAGTGGTAAGTAATTTGTGTAAGGAAACCGCTTTGCGTATTTTTCTTGGTGCTGCTGCAAACTAGATTTACAAATGTCCTTAGGGTCTTTCACTCCCCCTACGAGTTTAACGTCCCCGAAAATTCCTCCGATTCAAGAATGATCCTGGGATGGAGCTGCGCTAACCACCAGCCAGTCTTTTGGCCACACTGCTCGCCCAGCTTTTTGCCTAAAGGGAAGTAAATTCTGAATTAATCCTTAATCCCGAGCGACTGTCTGGCCAATGGTCACGAAGCAATATTACTGCCCAGCGCAATACTTATTTATGTTCGCAAAGCGTTTTCTGCCGTCCTAGAAGATTTCCTACCTCCGGTTTTTAAAAATTTAGCTATTAGTTTCAAATTTTAAGTGTGTTTTGTGCCTAGTAAGTGTTCTTTAGAACGTTGGGGTAATTCAGACCCAAGTAAAATTTAATTCTATTGTTATTTTGGTACTTGGTTACTTATTTAAATACAAAGGGGGGGCGATGATCGTTGCCTACCGGCGTTCTTTTTAAAAATAGCCGTTTTTTATCAAATAAAATTGTCGATTTAGGTTTATTTCAGTAAATTGTCCAAATATAAATTATGTTATAGTTCTATAACCGCACGGTCATCCAAGGTTCATCTTTTTTCTAGCATAATGTTCCTTTTTTTAGAAAAAATATTAAATACATATATTCCAATTTACCCCAAAATATTTTTTCTTCCAACTTCGTTTAGGCCCGATCCTCTAAATCTTACGTATCGTGTAACAAACCCATAACTGAGTATTATAAACCAGTTTCTTTTATTTTTGTTACAGTATGCACAGCGTGGCTGTACATTTTATTTTGTTTTGACAGCTGACGGCCTCTCAGTGGGAAACGCGGGAAAGGTTAAGCGTGGCGTCTAGTTTCCGAATTTTGTTTCTATCGAAAAGAGCAAAATGGCAAAAAACGTATGATTTCGGTATATCAGTCCGTCTACCTGTCCATCTGTCTGTCACAGTCCATTTTCTCTGCCACTATTAGACCTACAATCAAAGATTTATTACCATAGATGGGTTACGTACTAACAAACAACATTTGAAAATTGAACCCATTTACACACACAATAATATAGGTTAGTTTACTTCCGTTGCATCGAATGCTACTAAGAAAAGAGATGCCAATTGGCATCAATTTATTTTCTTCACTTTTAGGACGCATGTAACCTATCTACTTTCCATATATATAACATATCTCTGCTACAATAATGTTTAGTATAATTTTTTTTCACAATTGGTAAGCCACATCTCACCTGATGGTAAGTAACGATAATGTCAAGGGCTCAACAAGATTTCCCAACGCAATGGGGAACGGGCCTTATCTTCAAGCCGGAACACATCAATGTTGTTAGCATTGATGTGTGGCGGCAAGACTTAGATAAGATAGTGGTAGGGCTTAGGATATGCCCTTTTACAAACCAAACCGAGTCTTACAAAGTTGCAATCGAACCCGTGACCTCCTGATTTAAAGCTAATGGATTTAACCATTACGCCACGGAGGAACTTACGACCCGAATAGAAAAAAGATCAATAAGTAAATAAAACGTTGTTATCGTGGGTATCTATGAACAGGTCTCATTGTCATCAATCATCAGCATATCAGCGGAAAAACGTCCACTGCTGGACACAGGCCTCCCCCAAAAATTTCCACGACGACCGTTCCTGCGCTGCCCGCATCCAGACAGGTCTCATAAAATTAATTAAAGATTTCATTGAAGATTTATTTCACTTCATGCATTAGCGAAATGTGAGCTCCAAAGTGAAGATTTTGGAGTGAAGTGAACGCCTTCGTCTATCTCTGTCTATCCATCTATCTAAATCTATCTATCTATATGTATAAAATTCTCGTGTCACAGTGTTAGTTGCCTTACTCCTCCGAAACGGCTGGACGGATTTCCATGAAATTTTCTGTGTATATTCGGTAGGTCTGAGAATAGGTATAGAAAACTTTACAACGGGATCTTACCGGGCGAATATATGTATATAAATACAATTCTGCACATCCATGCAAACTTATATGGCAAAATAAAAAATTGAGAAATTTTGTAAAACAAAATTGGCGGACTCCAAAAAAACAGAAATTAAAAAAAATTAAAACGAGATAGCTTCGGAACCATCACAGTGCGAGGTTCAACACGCACTTGAACAATTTCCAAGGTTCCGTAGTCAACAAGGAACCCTTATAGTGTCACCATGTCTGTCTGTCCGTGGCTTAACTCAGAGACTAATAGGACTAGAAACATGTAATTTGGTATTAATCACGCCAAATTAATGGTAAAATAAAATCTTAAATAAAAAAAAATAGGGTACCTCCTCTACGTGTAAAGAGGGACACCCCTGTTTTTTTTTTTGTTGAGGTACCCATCGTCTTTAAAAACTACTAAGGTTTGCTAAAATCATTTTTAGGATCCGTACAAAAAAAAACGGAACCTTATAGGATCACTCGTGCGTCTGTCTGTCTGTCCGTCCGTCTGTCCAAGCCAATTAGCTCCAAATCTACTGGACCATATCAGGTGAAATTTGGTATGATGGTGTAATCCTATGACCCAAATAGTTCTAGTCATAATAGAAAATAGTCTATCGGTGTTCTACAGGATTCATTTCGGAAAGTGTGTCCTGGAGCTTTACGACCTCATTCCCCCTCTTCATTTCATCATCGAACGACCAGGTGCGGAGGGCGATTCCACCCCTTTGTCGTTGATGTTCCACCTTCAAGCACGAAACGTTTTGCTTCTTCGTTCATTATGCGAACAGGCAACGAGTGGACTTCCCTGCTGACGTCTGTATTCCACGATTCGTATAATTAAGGAATCTTCAAGACGAGAGTGAATAGGCACTATTTGAGCTTGCGTGTTACATGCCCGGCTGCATCAGCACGTACCATCAGGTGAGGTTCAGCCAAACGCACTAAAATTTTTATTTAAAAAAAAGAAGTTCACTAAAACACCACTAGATTGCGCTAGTAGTAGTTAACTGTATGTAGTACTGCTCTCACTTGTGTGACGGATCGGCTCGTTACCAGCTATATGACTTGGATTCTATTGACCGACGCGCTAGGAGACTCATTGGCGACGAGGAACTTGTATCAAACAGGCTCCAAAGCCTCGAGCATCTCCACAAAGTCGCCTGCCTATCGGTGTTCTACAGGATTCATTTCGGAGAGTGTGTCCTGGAGCTTCACGACCTCATTCCGTCTCCATTTCATCATCGGACGACCAGGTGCGGAGGGCAGTTCCACCCCTTTGTCGTCAGTGTTCCACCTTTACACACGAAGCGTTTTTCTTCTTCGTTCATCAATCGAACAGCCAAGGGGTGGAATTCCCTTTCGGCGTCTGTATTTCCCGATTAGTAAAATTTAGGAATATATATTTTTTTTATTAACAATTGGTAAACCCTTGACAACATCTCACCTGGTGGTAAGACAAGACAAGAGTGAATAGGCACTTTTTGAGCTTGCGTGTTACATCCTCGGCTGCATCGGCACTTACCATCAGGTGAGGTGCAGCCAAACGCACTCAAATTTTTAATATTAAAAAAAAATAACTCGCATCTTACTGTAAGGATTTCAAATGTGATATTTTGTATTTGACTTTGGCATTGTACGGAACCCTCTCCATGCGAGTTCAACTCGCACTTGGCCGGTTTTATTCGATTCAAGCAGTTCTTCATTTTATAAATTTTTAAGGTTATTCAGACCAAGTCTAGACATGTTTTACAGCCGTTGACCATCAGGGGGCGCTGCAGCTCAATAAAAACTTATAAAGCATGCATAATATGTTTTTTAAGTTCGTGAAGAATTTAAAGAATCTACTACAAACGGACAACAAAACTTTAAGAGTAAGTAGGCTTTAAATTGGAAAGAGAACTTACTGAAAGTAGTAATTTTAAAATAAAAAAGCGTATGGCACTCGGGGACTGCCGCGGTAAAGCATAGCATAGCATTTTTTATCAACTTATGCAATTATAATTATTTTTTTATTTTTTATTTATGCAGTATTTTTTTACTATTTTTTGATGTTTTACTGTTTTCGTGTGCTCCTTTTGATTAAAAGACCATATTGTTTTGAACTTTTTAGTTACTGGACTGATTGATTCCAAAATCGATATTTTAAGTCCCTTATCAAGAATCCGTTGCCAGAATTTAAAAAAGGTGCCGACAATTTTGGAAGCATAAGCGATCCAGTAACTCAAAAGTTTAAAATAGCGGCAACTTTTTCAATTCGGGCAACGGATTCGTAATAAGGGACCTTAGGGACCACCAGATATCGATTTTGGAAGCAATCGGTCCAGTAACTAAAAAGTTCAAAATGGCGGTCACTTTTTTCAATTCGGGCAGCGGATTCGTGATAATGGACCTCAGGGACCCTAAGATATCGATTTTGGAAACAATTAGTCCAGTAACTAAAAACTTCAAAATGGCGGCCACTATTTTCACTTCCGATAACGGATTCGTGACAAGAGACCTCATGGACCCCTAGATATCGATTTTGGAAGCAATCGGTCCAGTAACTGAAAAGTTCAAAATGGCGGCCACTTTTTTCAATTCGGGCAGCGGATTCGTGATAAAGGACCTCAGGGACCCTCAGATTTCAATTTTGGAAGCAATCGGTCCAGTAACTAAAAATTACAAAATAGCAGCCACTTTTTTCAATTCGGGCAGCGGATTCGTGATAAGGGACTTCAGGGACCCTCAGATATCGATTTTGGAAGCAATCGGTCCAGTAACTAAAAAGTTCAAAATGGCGGCAACTTTTTTCAATTCGGGCAGCGGATAAGGGACCTCAGGGACATCCGTCATCATCCGTCATTCGTCATCCGTCATCCGTTAATCGTCATCCGTCATTCGTCATCCGTCATCGTCATCGTCTTCTTCATCATCATCATCATCATCATCATGATGGATAGATAGATGGCACTGTAAGTTTTTTAGAACTCAATATATATATTTTTTTGGGGTGTCAGGTTTTATTTTCGTTACGAAATTTCTAGATTCGGTCGCCTCAAAGCCTGCGATAAAAGCTATACAATAGCTTAAAAGCAAAATGGCTTATTCGCGGGGGACAGTCCGATGCTAGAGCGGTGGATGCACCTTCACTCAGTGAAGTAGTATCTTCCGCTTCTTCTTAGTTCTTAGTCTTAAGATGGTTAAGACTGACATTTTATTTAATTAGTTATTTTTTGTTTCACAATTCAATTGTACCCTTTTTTATCCACAATTGATAAGCTCTTGGCATCATTGGCATCAGGCAAGATGGAAGTGGGCTTACCAAAATTCCCCAACGCAATGGGGATCTCGCTATCTTATCTTCAAGCCGGAACACATGATTGCTGTTAACACTGACGTTTAGCGGCAAGATTTAAATAAGATGGTGGTAGCTGGCGGCGGGCTTAGAAAATTCCCTACCACCGACCTAATCGAGTCTTACAAATTTGAATTCGCCGGGAATCGAACTCGTAACCTCCTGGTGTTAAGCGAACGGGCTAGCCCATAGCCATTACCCCACGGAGGCGGTTAAACCCTACTAACAATGGTTTTAAAGGTCTTTGTATTTGTTACTAATACATTTACGATCCAATGGAGCCTGAAAATAAAGTTGTTATTTACTAGCTTTTGCAGGCGGCTTCGCCCGCGTGAACATCGTTTCTATCACTGACTTTGAGGGTTAGTCCCACCCTCTCAACCATCTATGTGCAAAAAATCACAACAATCCATTGTTCCTATGTGATGTTAAAGAAATTAACCAAAAATAGAGTACTTTTTCAGTTCCCTCAGAAAATTCAGAGGTTATTTAATTCCGTTTTACTCGAGGGGCAAACGCCTAAGGCATGGCACAGAAGTGTGGTCGTGCTTTTCTTCAAAAAGGGTGACAACACCCTGCTGAAGAACTACAGACCCATCCAATAACACAGGGAATCCTACTTTGGGCCAGATGACCATGTGTGATTTGTCCCAGAATATCACACTTCTGAGTCATGTCTACAAGCTGTTTTCGAGAGTCATTACGAATCGTCTCGCAAGCAGGTTTGACGACTTCCAGCCTCCCTCCCGAACACGCCGGTTTCCGAAAAGCCTTTAGTACCATAAACCACATACATACGCTGCGGAAGATTATACAGAAGACCGAAGAGTACAATCAGCCACTATCTCGATGCTCGATGGCCTCAGTAAAGTCTCTCAACAAGTGGGTCTTAAAATGAACATGGACAAGACGAAAATAATGTTAAATGTCAGTTTCGCACCCACCTCTCGAAAGGTTGGAGACTCTACACTGGAAGTTGTTGACCAATATGTATACCTGGGACAAACAGTCCAGCTAGGTAGGTCCAACTTCAAGAAAGAGATCAATCGACGAATCCAACTCGGTTGGGCAGCGTTCGGGAATCTTCGCAATATGTTCACGTCCCAAATACCGCAGTGTCTCAAGACTAAGGTCTTTGACCAGTGTGTGTTGCCAGTGATGACTTACGGAACTGAGACATGGTCGCTTACTGTGGGCCTCATAAGTAGGCTCAAGGTCACCCAAGGGGCAATGGAGCGTGCTATGCTCGGAGTTTCTCTGCGTGATCGAATCAGAAACGAGGAGATCCGCAGGAGAACTAAAGTAACCGACATAGCTCACAGAATCGCTAAACTGAAGTGGCAGTGGGCAGGGCACATAGCTCGTAGAACAGATGGCCGATGGGGCAGTAAAGTTCTGGAGTGGCGACCGCGCACGGGAAAACGTAGCGTAGGCAGGCTTCCCACGCGGTGGACCGACGAACTGGTGAAGATCGCGGGAAGCCGATGTATGCGGGCAGCGCAGGATAGGTCGACGTGGAAATCCTTGGGGGAGGCCTTTGTCCAGCAGTGGACAATTTTCGGCTGATATGATGATGATGATAATGAATTTTATGAGTTTGACTAATTCAGTATGTAAATTAATGTCGTTTTTGATCAATATTAATTGACATCATCATATCAGCGTCCACTGCTGGACAAAGATTTCCCCTTCATCAGGTCATCGGTCCATCGGATGGGAGGCCTGCTTACGCTACTTTTTCCGACCAAGGTCTTCGACCAGTGTGTGTTGCCAGTGATGCATACGGAACTGAGACATGGTCGCTTACACTATGGGCCTCATAAGAAGGCTCAAGATCACCCAAAGGGCAATGGAGCGTGCTATGCTTGGAGTTTCTCTGCGTAATCGAATCAGAAACGAGGAGATCCGTAAGAGAACCAAAATAACCTACATAGCTCTCAGAATTACTAAACTTAAGTGGCAGAGGGCGGGGCACATACCTTGTAGTACAGATGGCCGTTGGGGCAGTAAAGTTCTCGAGTGGCGACCGCGCACCGGATAACGTTGCATAAATTGCTATATTTAAACTAAAATTTGGAACATAGAGGATGATGGCAGTCCCTCGACAGATTTTCTTGGATGTAGGTATTTAAATTTATCTTTCGTTTCTTATTTCCCTCTAGTCGGGGAAATCTAAGAAAGTTATTTAATTCTTTCTCAATTATGTTTTAACACCCATCGTGGGCTTTTCAAATTTTTTAAATTTGTTTTTAGTTTTCCGTATGCCTAATGAGTAACCAACGGGACCCTATTACTAAGCCTCCGTAGTTTGTCCGTCTGTCCGCGGGCTGTATTTCATGAACCTTAATAGGTAGACACTTTATTTTTTTACAAAATATGTATTTTTGTTGCCGCTATAACAACAAATTTGAAAAAGTGAAAAAATAAGGGCCATACGTGTTTTTTTATAGGTTTTTAGAAATGTTTTTGATTTAGCTCTATCGTTAAAACGTTAATACGTACAAGCGTTAAACTTAGTGTGATTAATAAAACAAACAATAATAAAAATTGGCCATGTGTGTACTCGCGCTAAGGAGTCCGAACTAAATGATACATAAGCATATTTTTGTCGCTCGCGTTGATGTATTTTGTTTGTAATGTTAATAGGTATTATTGTCATTAAACCATAATAGTTGTGTAGAGAGGTGTGATGGTCCGGCACCCTCAGAATTCGCTAGTCCAACTCGAACTTGGCCACTTTTTTATGCATTTTTTGACTTAAGATTTGTGTAGGTTTTTTTTATTTTTAAATTACATACTCGTACTTATAAATTTGTACCTTTACACCTTATACGAGTATGTCCTCAATCAACGTGTTAGCAATATTCCTTGTTTTACTGATCAATATTTATTAGTCATCATATCAGCTCATATACGTCCCCACCGAGGGGCTCGTGCCTACCCTGAATTAGGGCGATCGGGCCTTAGTCGACTACGCGGGCCCAGTGCGGGTTGGTCGACTTCACTCACAACCTGGGAGTTTCTCCGCAGGCGTGTGCAGGTTTCCTCACGATGGTTTCCTTCACCGTAAGAACGTCGGATGAACGTACATATGAAATCTTAATTCGAAATCACATTGGTACGTGGCAGGATTCGAACCACGACCTATCATTACGACCAGCATTACGAATTACCAAATTAAAAAAAAAAACTTACACTTCAATCGCCCAGATCAAACGGGACGCCCGGGCACAGTATATATATTAGTACTAACGGGGCACAACTGCACTGTGTAATTTTGTATTTCTCGGTATTTTTCTACTAAACCTGGAAAAAATCATTACTGATATAATTAGCTAATGAAATCACCTATTTAACCATATCAGTTTAAACACGATTAAATTGTGTAGTTTTTGGAAACAACGATATCAAGCTTCAACCTTCACCCGAAAAAAAAATTACATGGAAACATATTGATATCTCAGTCACCCCACTATTTTATATGGTAGCTTCGATATCGATAGTGAGCTGGTTTTTTTAGCCCCATACTGAAATGCTAATCTAACAATTGGTGAAATATTTTTTTACATCGGATGAGTAGTTTCGAAGATTACCTCCTGTAAAATACAAACTTTACCTTTTTTTTTACTAAAAATTTGAGTGCGTTTGACTGCAACTCACCTGATGGTAAGTGATGATGCAGTCGAGGATGGTACACGCAAACTCAAATAATGCCTATTCACTCTTGCCTTGAAGATCCCCAAATTATAGGAATCGGGAAACACTGACGCAGGCAAGGAGTTCCACCTCTTTATAATATTAGTAAACCCTCGGTTTGCAAGTCCGAATAGCACTTGGCCGGTGTTTAGAGTAGTACTGTTTCTTCTTCCAAGTCCTGAACACACCCTGGATACTTCATACAACGGGCCAGAAATGACATTTCAAAAAATAAATGATGGAACAAACAAAATGGCGGCGAAATCCTATATACGTTCGACAACCAAACTGTAACCAATCTGTATCAATTTTGGTGACGAGGGGGTGAGGTCGCAATCTAGAGAACGGTAGGGATTGTCCATACTGTATGTTAGTACTAATAATTATATACTTTGTCCTGAAATACCCTGAACGCATAGTCACCGTAAAAGGCATAATATGACTTTGGCCACACATACCTAGTTAGTTACGGCATATAAAACCCTGACCGTAGGTTATCTGCTCGTTATAAGTAATGATTATCTCCTTTACGATTGGGACAGTCTGCAAGGTTTTTATGGGCGTGAGGATGCCAAAGCTTGGTAGAGTAGGAACGTTTTTATTGTTAGATACCTGTTTTATTGAGGTACATTACATTACTCGAAAAGCATTACGAATTCATCATTTTCAGCTCATATACGTCCCCACCAAGGGGCTCGAGCCTACCCTGAATTAGGGCGATCGGGCCTAAGTCGACCACGCGGGCCCAGTGCGGGTTGATCGACTTCACACACAACCTGTAAGTTTCTTTGCAGGCGTGTGTAGTTTTCCTCACGATGTTTTCCTTCACCGTAAGAGCGTGGGATAAACGTACATATGAAATCTAAATTCGAAATCACATTGGTACGTGGCAGGTTCGAGCCACGACCTCCAATAGACCTCCATAGTCCAAATACCTATAGGTATTTATTAAAACCGAGGGTTCCGTAAACATCACACCTCTACACTAGTACAACAATGATCCCTCCAAAAACATATTATGTAAAGTTGGTTGCCACGACTCACAAGTTCATAATGCTTTCTCTATTAAATAGTTATGAGGTTTCTAGTAGAGCCAAGTTTCTAGCTGAGTTGCTGTGCATCATACCTCACTGGACCTATACCAAGTCCAAAATATATATTTCGTTTGAAAAGAGATCGCTTGTTAGCAATAAGACCGCCTAAATGTGCAACTTCCTCAATCATATGCAATAAAGTGTTTTCAGTGAATCAACCAATAGCTCACTTATTGTACAACATTTATAACAAGATTTAACAAATGACTATACATATAAGCCCTGACTCTACAAACTCTATATTTTAGTAAAAA
Source organism: Coleophora flavipennella (assembly GCA_947284805.1). Taxonomy (NCBI): domain Eukaryota; kingdom Metazoa; phylum Arthropoda; class Insecta; order Lepidoptera; family Coleophoridae; genus Coleophora; species Coleophora flavipennella. Next base: position 5,104,458 of record OX369262.1, on the reverse strand, counting down.
AAAGTATTATTACAACCTTGTATTTAGTTTCACCTGTCCCGGTGTCTGTAATGAAACCTTGCAAGTTAAATTTGACCCACTTACCGGTTTCCAATTGAGCTGAAATTTTACATGCATATGTATATCGCGTGACAATGCAATATTAAAAGCCTATAGCTAAATGTTTCTAGGTTTTTTAATTTTTTTTAGACTTCTTGCACTTTAGTTATTCCTTTGCATATATTTTTTACTTACATACTGTACATAACATGTGCACCCCTATATGAGGGGATGGAGGGAGAAAGCTTCTGATTTCTTAATTTTACCATAGTTTATATGGAATTTCTAGCCCACAAACCAAAGTTCAGTCTTACAGGACTTTAGGAAGTACCCTAGAGGATTTGATGATCATCAGTGAGTGAGTGAATCAGTCACGATATCGACATATTCCTTAATTCAATTAATCTGAAACCATAAAAGCTAGAAAAATTTCAGCTTTCTAGCATAATCCAGAACGAAGCTATGCCGGTTCGAAAATACGATGAAACATAATATTTCTTTATCTACAAACTTTATCTTTTTTAGCCTTCGTGTCAAACTTCAGTGTTTTACGACTACAGGATTCAAAAAGTACTCAAGAGGTTTTGATCATCATCAGTGAGTGTGTTACGAAGTCGACGTACGAGTATTTTAGATTTCAATAAAACTGACATCATAAAAGCTAAATAATTGATACTTGGTATGTTTGATAAGTCTGCTCAGTACATTATTATTATTCTAAAAAACCGGTTAAGTGCGAGTTGAACTCGCGTGAAGAGGGTTCCGTACAATGCCAAAGTCAAATACAAAATATCACATTTGAAATCCACACAGTAAGATGCGAGTTAGTTTTTTTATAATTAAAAATTTGAGTGTGTTTGGCTGCACCTCACCTGATGGTAAGTGCCGATGCAGCCGAGGATGTAACACGCAAGCTCAAAAAGTGCCTATTCACTCTCGTCTTGAAGATTCCTAAATTTTACGCGTCGGGGAATACAGACGCCAGAAGGGAATTCCACTCCTTGGCCGTTCGCATTATGAACGAAGAAGCAAAACTCTTCGTGTGTAAAGGTGGAACATCATCATCATATCAGCCGAAAATCGTCCACTGCTGGACAAAGCCCTCTCCCAAGATTTCCACGTCGACCGGTCCTGCGCTGCCCGCATCCATCGGCTTCCCGATATACCACTTCACCAGGTCGTCGGTCCACCGCGTGGGAGTCACTGCTGCCCCATCGGCCATCTGTTCTACGAGCTGTGTGCCCTGCCCACTGCCACTTCAGTTTAGCGATTCTGTGAGCTATGTCGGTTACTTTAGTTCTCCTGCGGATCTCCTCGTTTCTGATTCGATCACGCAGAGAAACTCCGAGCATAGCACGCTCTATTGCCCTTTGGGTGACTTTCAGCCTTCTTACGAGGCCCATAATAAGCGACCATGTCTCAGTTCCGTAAGTCATCACTGGCAACACACACTGGTCAAAGGCCTTAGTCTTGAGACACTGCGGTATTTGGGACGTGAAGATATTTCGAAGCTTCCTGAACGTTGCCCAGCCGAGTTGGATTCATCGATTGATCTCTTTCTTGAAGTTGAACCTACGTAGCTGAACTGTTTGTCCCAGGTATACATATTCGTCAACAACATCCAGTTTGAGTCTCAATCTTTAGAGGGGTTGGTGCGACACGGATATTTAACATTATTTTCGTCTAATTCATGTTCATTTTAAAATCCACTTGTTGAGAGACGTTACTGAGGCCATCGAGCATTGTGCTTAGGTCTACTGTAGTCTCAGCCATTAACACGATTCGTCAGCGAATCGGAGGTGGGTTATGTACTCGCCGTTGATATTGATGCCGAGTCCACCCCAGTCCAGAAGCTTAAAAATATCTTCCAGGGCGGCGGTGAACAGTTTCGGAGATATAACGTCTCCCTGTCTCACCCCTCGCTGCAACTGGATAGGTTTCGAGTTCTGATACTGGAGGCGAACCGACATGGTGGCGTTTTCATACAGACACTTCAACACCTCATGTATCGATGGACAATTTGGCACCGCTGGAGAGACTGTACCACAGCCCAGGTTTCGACTGAATCAAAGGCTTTCTCATAGTCCACAAACGCCAAGCATAGTGGCTGATTGTACTCTTTGCTGTTCTGTGTAATGTGCTGTATGTATGTGTTCTATGGTACTAAAGCCTTTTCGGAAACCGGCTCGTTCGGGAGGCTGGAAGTCGTCAAACCTGCGTGCGAGACGATTCGTAATGACTCTCGAACAAGGAGCATTGACGACAAAGGGGTGGAACCGCACCTGTCATCGGATGATGAAATGGAGAGGGGGAATAAGGTCGTGAAGCTCCAGGACACACTCTCCGAAATGAATCCTGTAGGACACCGATAGACAGGTGACTTTTTGGAGATGCTCGAGGCTTTGGAGCCTGTTTGATACAAGTTCCTCGTCGCCAGTGAGTCTCCTAGCGCGTCGGTCGATAGAATCTAAGGCATATAGCTAGTAACGAGCCTCAAATGAGAGCAGTACTCCATACAGTTAACTACTACTAGCGCAATCTAGTGGTGTTTTAGTGAACTTCTTTTTTTAAATAAAAAAATTAGTGCGTTTGGCTGCACCTCACCTGATGGTAAGTGCCAATACAGCCGAGGATGTAACACGAAAGTTCAAAACATGCCTATTCACTCTCGTTTTGAAAATTCCTAAATTATACGAATCGGGGAATTTCACTCCTTGCCCGTTCGCACAATGAACAAAGAAGCAAAACGCTTTGTACGTAAAGGTGGAACATCAACGACGAATTTAAAAAAATATGTAATTTACTTTGCACACCTGTATTTGGGTCATAGGATTACACTATCTTACCAAATTTCACCTGATTTGGTCCTGTAGATTCGGAGCAAATGGGCTTGGACAGACGGACGGACTGACAGACGCACGAGTGATCCTATAAGGTTCCGTTTTGTTTTTTTTTGTACGGAACCTAAAAATTTAGCTTTCTAGCATAATCCGAACCGAAGCACTGACAGTTCGTAAATACGACGTAACTCTTCCAGAAAAGGGAGGTAGTGCCCTGTAAATGTTTTTGCTCGTTTTGGCGGGGGCACTACCGTGCTCTCAGATACCTATTCAATGCAAGCAAAAGTTGTTTAGTTGTTTTTTTTAATTAGTCCCTGGGGCTCATTACGAGTATTGAGTGCGTTTACACCTGTGTGGTTTACACAAATGTTCAAATAACGTCATGTTGGCTAACCTGTCAATTAGGAATAGAAAAATAAAAAATGTATGCAAAACAGAGAGGTTGTCGGTATTTGGTTACATTTAGCAGCTATGTGGTACATAGCATAATTATATTTTAAGTCAATGTACTTAATGTTACTTATTTTGATTTTAGTAAATTTTTAAATGATGCGAAGGTCTAGCTAAAGCTTTTACCGAAACTGGTCTTGTCTAAACATGGTCTCAGAGTTTTAAATACACATGACGTGCAGTTGTGCACGTAAGATACAAAATCGATCGATTAAATATTAGGTGAGTGAAACCAACACTATAAATGAACGTATTACCTTCGTTCACTCAAAGCTTCTTGTCGTCCCACAGATCTAATTCGTCCGCATATTTTGTCAGCATTTTTCTTTTATAATAAATTTACGTCTCTAGGTACGAGCCTTTTTGAGACAATCTTCAATTATTGATCATCATTTCTATTTCGGTTTAAAATGTTCGTGCCGGTGCATTACAAATAATCTGTGGAGTACTTGGCAACATCTGCAGCGATCCCATTCTAAGGTTGACCACCCGGTTGCAGTAGGGTGTCTATAAAACTGCACCCAGTACAAGCCAGGTGTCCAGGTCCCCTTCTTTTTATTTTCTTGTTCCCCACATTGCTTACGTGCACCAGACTATTTTCTCCAAAACGCACCACTTTTTGAAGCAAATTCTAGCAGAAATTAATGCAAAACACTAAAATAAAACCGCAAACGTGATCACCATAAATCCAGCGGAAAAAACTTCATTTTGATGGCGAACATAGTATTTAGTAATTTGTATTACAAATAATACCACTTTAAAATTGTTTGATACCTTCCTTCAGTGAACGATTTGTATTCCTAAAGTGCCTACCCTGTAAAAGCTCAAATAATTTGTCAAATATCAGTAAAATTTTACGTGTTTTGAATGTTTTTTGATAGTCTGTGTTCATATTTGTCAAATAATTAACAAATAAAATACTACGTGTATGGCGGTTTGTTTGAGAAGTTTGATTGACGGCATGCTTGTCAAATATGTTTCAAAGTATACTTTCATGTTTCTCGCCATTTCCCGCTCCGCCAGATTGTTCTGAATCCAGACCCGCCCACAGAACAGTAGGTAGTAGGTATATGAATAGAAAAAAAATACTGATCTAGCGAAAAGGAATGTTTGTAGCAGTTTATTTCTTTTCTTCGAGATCTAGACATAGACATCTTTATTGGTAAAATAAATTTACATGTCATTACAAACTATGATATTAAAAGCGTATAAAATTAACTTAAAATCAAATAAAAATTACTACCAAAATAATAAATAAAATTTAACTGTCAGTAATTAGTTTACTTTCAAATTTATAAATTCAGTGTACGTGTAAAAAAAATTCTCGACAAGTCAGTGACGTAACTTTGTCTTAAAACTTGATAGGCTAGGAGCAGCCGCGGTGATACCCCTGGAGAGATGGTTGTAGACTGACTAGTGATCCTTTAACATGTACAAGTCTGGCAGACTTAAATGTCAGTAAATATGCGATAGAGCACAGCGCAGCGAGACGCAGATTGAACAACTCACAGTCCTAAACACTACTAAGTTTTCACTCGCAAATACGGCCGGCCGCTTCGAAAATTAGCAGTTACGGTAGTGTCAAAGAATTAAGGAACATAAAATGTTCGTCTCAAGGTACAGGGGCCACCGTCCTTACTGCACGTTTTTGAAGTCTGAAGACGTGTTCCCAGTCGGCAGCACGTCCCCTGAATGCAACAACGATTGCTCCATAGGAAAATAGCACGAACGAACTACGTCCTTCCCTTTTCCCTTTATTTAATCCGTCCACCCATCTGTCTGTAAACGGGCTGTAGGTATTTCATGAACCATAATGTGTAGACAGTTGAAATTTTCATAGTGTATATTTTTATTGCCGCCGCTTTAACAACAAATAACAAAAAATCACTAAAATTAAAAATTTAAGGCCCCAATACAGTCCCAGTGCGAATGTATATTCTGAAAGTCAATGTACCTATGTCGGTTACTATGGATCTCCTCATTTCTAATTCGATCACGCAGCGAAACTCCGAGCATAGCACGCTCCATTACCCTTTGGGTGACTTTGAGCCTTCTTATGAGGCACATGGTAACCAAAGTAACCGACACTCAAAATTGATAAATTTAATTGGCAGTGGTAAATGCACATAGCTTGTAGAATATATGGCCGTCGGGGTAGTAAAGCTATCAAGTGGTGACCGCACACCGGAAGACGGCGTAGGCAGGTCGGTCGCCCACTCGGTGAAACAACGACCTGGTGAAGAACCACAGGAAATCGCTGGATGCGGGCAGCGTAGGACCGGTAGTCGTGGAAATCCTTGGGGGAGGCCTTTGTCCAGCAATGAACGTCTTTCGGCTGATATGATGATAATAGTGATAAAAGTAAATTCAAGAAATGGTTTGTCAACTTTACGAGTAAGTACTCGGTATACACTCAAATAATTTGTCAAATATTATATGGAACACGTTAGTATTGGCGGTACAACAAAAAAACTGCATTTTTTGTTAAAAGCATGCCACTTGGCATATTGATAGTTAAGACCCTTTAGAATGATTAAGCCTGTAGTGATTTTCGATTCGCCTTTTGGGGGGGTAAGGTCTTGGGAAGGGCGGCTGACGGCAGCAAACCACCCTCGCCGGAGTTCTGGGGCTGGGCACTACAGGACGACAAGGGCAGCCTGTCTGGACTGATAAGCCAACTATTTGGGCTGAGTTACACTATCAATATTACTCATAACCCAAAAATGTAAATTTTTGAATAAAAATAGGAAAATGACAAACTGAACGCTACAAATTCCCTCCAAAAAAAGTTGGTGTGTTTGCGCTGCTGATAAAAACGTAGAAACAAAACGTAAAGTTTGACAAACATGTTTGACCGTTTACATAGGCTCCACTCTTCTGTGACATGGTGCCAAACACAGTGTTGTCAGGAGTGTAATATTCAAATACCACAAAGATATATTTCGTTACTAGATTAATGATGACACAGAAGAGTGAATGAGTATCATACAGAACGGACACTTACGTCAAAGTTTATAGGAAGGTTGAAATCGAAACAAGACTGATAAAATCTATTTTGTTTATGCGCTTAAGTGTGCATGTTACACGTCGTAGGGTTGAAGGTACAGTGGCCAGCACATCAAGCTAGACACTTTGGACTTTCTTATGCCGTATGTGTATAGATCAGAATCGCAATACAAGTGTCTAGCTTGATGTGCTGGTCTCTGTACATTCCAGAAAAGCGCAAATAAGCATTTAAAAATGGTAGGAGTTGGTGGCAGTAACCGACATAGCTCGAAGAATTGCTAAATTTAAGCTGCAGTGGGCGAAGCACATAGCTCGTAGAACAGATGGCCATTAGGAAAGTAAAGTTCTCGAGTGGTGACCACGCACCAGAAAATGTAGTGTAGGCAGGCCTCCCACTCGGTAGTCCGATGACCTGGTGAAGGCTGTGGGAAGCAACTGGATACGGACAGCGCAGAACCGGTCGTTTGTCCAGCAGTGGAAGTCCTTTGGCTAATATGATGATGGTGATGATGATGAAGGGGTGGTGGTGGCTAGGGAGGCAGGGGGCTCAAGAAGCGGTTCTAGGGAGGGGGTGAGTTGTTTTAATGGGATGGCTACTTGAAAGTGATTTATATTAAGGGGATCTATCTGTCCGTCCTTTTGTCAATTGTCGTACAACTACAACAAAAAAGCATGAAGTAGTTAGGAAAGAGCTTTGCACAGTTCCGATGACAGAACAAAGGGTACAGCTGTACCAGGCCCTGAACCAAAGGGGGCCTCATGTAATAAGTAACAAAAAATATATAAAATTTCAAAAACCTACGTCAAAAATACTTTAGAGTTAAAAATAAAATCGTTTAGGAAAGCTTCTCCATATAATAAACACTAATTTACTACAGAGTCTAATTTCCTGTTCTGGGCACCAACTAATCCTTCTATTTTTTAGATCTGTTGTTTCTCATCCGTTATGCGTGACTTTTGATTTGGGTAGTAGGTACCTAACTAAAGTAATACTGGCCATTTTAGAAACCTACATTACCAACACAATGTCTTGCTGATTACTTTTAGTGTGATGGATGTCTCACACGACGACGAATAACAAATAAGATTTATTTAATTAATAGTCCAGAGTCCTAGAAAAAGCAATCAGTCTCTATTAATACAGAGTAGGTTAGGTACTTATTTAGGTACCATTTTAGAGCAACGAAAAAAATAAATCAACGTCGTCCGACTATTCGGGCGGAGTGGAATTGCGATTCCTTAAAGTCCGATAGACGAACCAACAGGAAAAATAAATCCACGTCGTCCGACTAGTCGGACAAAGCAGTCGGACTACGTGGCTACAGGGATTTTTGTTGGCAGTTTTTTTATCAGTTTTGTTTTCTGTATAATTGTAAAATGTAAGAGCTAATACTAACGGCTACTGAATACTGAGCCTTAATTTGAAAACTCCAGTTGCCTAGGTACCTAACCAAACCAAATATGATTTAAAAATACAGTCTTGACCACTTTCACATCACGCTCTTCAGTCTCAAAATTTGGGGCTTATCTATAAGGACAACCCAAATCAATTTAATGTCATTGTCAATGTCAAAATTGAATCAAACAATCAATCAAAAGGTCAAAGCACCACGTTTTTACAGTTTTTAGCTGATTAAACTTTTTCGCGGTATTTTACATTAGATTAACGTGAAAAATACATAAAAAACACTTATTATATGTGTCTTTATTTCGAAATATTAATTTTTACAAGTATATATTTATTCGCACAGTGAAACTGAGTAGTTTCATCAAGAAAATCTAAAATATATCGCTTCAAAGTTGTAAACTTCGATACTTATACCTATGTCTCGAGTAATGTTGAATTTGATTGCCGCTGCGTGTGAAAACATGGGAATAGGCAACAACGGCACGCTTCCTTGGCGATTAAAGTAAGTTTGTTTTTATAGATTATAGTAAATCAGCACATTTGGCTGGGAGTTTTAGTGTTGTGCATGTCCAGTTGCTATCACTACACTATAAGGGCAGTCGTTATGCCATGTCAGATGCCTTTTAGGAGGCATGAAAACCTTCTGACAGTGGGGTTCGCTACTAGCACTACAAACAATAGCTGCAGACGAGCAAAGATGTTCTTAAAGGGAAGGAATCACAGAAAAACCAGGACATTACTATCACTAAGCCGGAAAAGTTTGGAAATGGTCATAGGCATAGTAACAGGGCATTATAGACTAAATCAACACATGTCCCTAATAGATAGGACCCCTAACCCCTCCTGCCTCAACTGCAGAGCACTGGAGACCAGTCAACACTACAGGACTGAGGGTGTGCTCTACAGCAGGCTCAAATAGAAGACGTTTGGCACCAACAAGATCAAGGAAGAGGAACTATGCAATCTGGATATCAGCCGCATGGTGGAGGGGGGGAACCACTGGGATCACAGTAACCAGTGTAGCAATATGGGAATAGGGTGTAATGAGTCCACCTGGTGACTTGAACACCCACCTGTACCCCGCAGGTGTCCTACCCAATAATAATAATAGCACTATAACCTACTTCAATAAATTTTATTATTTGTATTCCACACCACATGTGGAGTATGACCTTACCTTCCCGAGTATGGGGGGAGATGAACCAGGGGATTTTTATGTTTTTAACCCACCGTCGATGATGATGCAGTTTCCGTTTGGGAAAATTTCGAAAAAAAACAATCATATTGGTTTTCTCGTAGCTGGAGATACAACCTCAATTTTTATTATTCATACCATAGTGTAGTGAAAAATGATAAAATCCCTTTTGCATAAAATTCTTGAATAAAACAACTACAGCTCCATAAATTTAAAGTTCTAAAAGAGAAATTATTTTTGTTGCTCTTTTGAGGTTGTTTATTTAATGTCTAAATTAACTTTTATATCTTGGTTCTACAATCACTTCATTGTCACGCAATAGTTCTTATTTTGTATTGAATTTGTTATAATTCAGTAGATAATTAAGAAACAAAAAAATTCAGGTCATATTGACCCAGCGTCTTCTTCTGCATGTTTTTTTACACGTCATTGGCGCCAGGTTAATGAAGAAAAAGAACTGAAATGCATCTGGCTACAGTTTGATGATACATGTAAAGATAGGTACATAATTGGGTGGGATTAAAACAAGTTGCTAACGTCTGATCCGACCCCTGATTGATTGATTCCAAATCTGGTACCCTATATTGGTAAGGATGTAGATCTGCTGGAGAGCATAAAAAATCTTATCAACAAATACCACTGCAGAGGGCTCTCAAATATTCAAATAAAAATGCCAAAAAGTTCCCAACATGACTTCCAGCCAATGCTCACCACTCAAGTACCTGTAGTTAACTATACACTCGAACCTAACTCAGATGTTGTTTCTGCATTCACGTAAGTACATGAGGTACAAAGGGTGAAATACAGTGAGTGGGATGCAGGTCCCCAAAAAGATACCAAGCTATATACTATGTTCTAAAATTATAACATAGTGAAGAAGTTATAAAATTGTTCACACTTATCAGTGTGCGCTGCCATTCCAGATGGTGGGAGAGCGCTCAGATTTTCCCTATGTGGTCTAATCAGAAATGAGGAGAATCATAGGAGAACCAAGGTATCTGAGAGGAAGGCCATATAATTACCAAATTTAAATGGCCGTGGCCAGGGCACATTGCTTGCAGAACATGGGGCTGCTGTGGCAGTAAATTTCAAGAGCGGCGACCGCATACTAGAAGACGTAGCGTAGACTGGCCTTCCATTTGGTGAACCTACAACCTGGTGACAGTTGCGGGAAGTCGCTGGATGCCCAAAGTGCAGGACCGGTTGTTATGGAAATTATTGTGGAAATCATATGATGATGTCTCGTAGAGATGCAGAAACCATGTCAGGGTTATTTTACAGTTCCTTCTTTAGCAACATTGTGTGGACCCAATGTGACCAGATCCTTTATGAATAAAACAAATTTGAATTCAAACCCATATGTACGAAAGAAAACTAATCACTCAAACAGTTATTGTAAAAAAAATTACATCCTTCAACTATAGGTAATTTGTATTGTCTATCCGCAGAAAAGAAATGGCATACTTCACAACGATGACAACTAAAGTATCTGATGCTAACAAGAGAAATGCAGTTATTATGGGCAGAAGAACATGGGATTGTATTCCAAAGAAGTACAGACCGTTGGGGAACAGATTGAACATTGTGCTGACTCATAATATTAATGAACTCAAAGATACGGTATGGAACCCTAAGTATTCTTTTATTTTAACACTGTCATTAAGCCATAATGGTCCCCTACTACTGGGGCACAAGTCTCTTCCCAATCTCCAGAGGTTAAGGCCAGGCTCCTCACATGGGGTCAAGTCCGGATTGCTGGAGGTTATATAGGGCTGGTGGAGAATCCCACTGTTGGAAAATTTCGAACTGTCATCTAGTGATAGTAACCAGCATGCTTAATGTGTCTTATGGACCAGGAGCATTGTCGAATAAATCGCAGATCAGTACTGTTTGTAGCAAGATAAATGCCACTATCAAACAGTCAAACCCATTCGGAACATAGACTTATTAGTAGAGTTGCCACCTGCCACTTTTAGATTTAAGGGATACCAGCATCAAAAATACGGGTTTCGATTTTTTTTAACTGGAGACATATAAAACAGCTTTATTTTGTGACAAAATATTCAATTTTTAAATTTATATTTGTTGCTAAATGAAAAGTTGTTAAAAGATTTTCATTTTGTGAAGCATATGTCAAAAATCCTTAAATGTATCCCCCAACATTACAAAAAGTAGTAATTTTAAGTTTGTATGGGAAAGATTTTGGAATATGCTCATAAGTCTAGTTTAGTTTAAGATTGAGGAGATGAAACTGTAATTATTCTAAAACTATGATGCCTTTATTTTGCTGACTGTACCAAACAGGCTCATGGAGCTGATGGGAAAAAAATATTTTTAATTTAAAATGTCATGAATTAAAGTATGAACTTACAGTTTTTGAAAACAATAGAATCATGTACCTCTGAGGACAAGCCCTTTTTTTAAAGCTTTTATTTAACTTGCTACGTTTGTATGTATGTTTGTTTGTAGCCCTTGTAGCTCCGCCTTGACGGTATTAATGTTACGGTCAATGTAATCAATTAGTAATTTTTGGTTAATTTACCGGTTTGTATTAATAATTCCCTTATTCATTCGTTAAATTTAACATATGAGCGAGCAATTTTAGGTTTGGTGGGGGTCAGATTATGACTGGTCAGTTTACAGAACTAGCCAGTTTCCAACAATAATCATTTTGCTACCCTTGGGGGTTCTTTGACTGTAAAATCAATCAAACCTGACCGAACCTAATTGGTCATTTGTTTTATTACTTTAACCGAAAATAAAAAATCTTAATAATAACTGGTTAAAAAGAACAATAATTACAGTAACCTTTTGATGCGGTTATTATTAATACCAGTCGGTAATTATTAATATGAACTGGATTTATTACAATAACCGTATCATTAATATTATGGTTGTTTTCGACTAGCCATGCATGACACTATTTTTGTAGCGCAAAAAACAGGGTAACCCGTAAAATAGGGGGCATCTAGTCAGCCTACTTATAAGTCCTATTTTTCTATCTTTTAACCTTCTGCGACTGAGGTGGTAGAACGACAGACGCCATGAAAATGTTTCTCTGCTAAATTTCATTATACAGAGCTGGCTCGCTCAGTACATTGGCCTACGGCATTAAGACAGTGTAGCCAAACCAGCAGAGTGGTTTGCAGATGCAGAGATAGGTACAAGAATTAGTTTAGTACCAACCTGCGAACACTCGAGAGTACTTGACATAAAAGGGTTTTTTAAAACTTGTATTTAAAATTCTGATAAAGCTATTAAATCTTCCTTTATTAACAATAGCACTAAATAACACTACCACTGTAAAAACATGAAGGGGATTTCTCCGATTGACAACTGACAATAAAGATTTTTGGGGAAATCTTCTTCATGGTTTTCCTGTCAAGTAGTGTATAATTCAGTACTATCTTTTACCAGCGGCTTCGCTCGCGTGTCTTTCTATGACTATCTTCGACGGTGAGAGTGCGCGCGAGCGTGGAAAAAATAGTTCTAATCTGCCTACCTACCAAATTTCATCCAGATCCGTTCAGCTGTTGTGGCGTGATGGAATAACAAACATCCATCCAGCGATCCATCCAAACTTTTACATTTATAATATTAGTGTGACTAAATAGATTGGTAAAAAAATCTGATTGAATCTAAAATTAAGTTAAATTTAATTAAATCTAAATAAAATCCAAAAATCCCAGGTTTTTGTCAACCCTGGACCTGGCTGGTTGGATGACGTCAGAGAGTACTACTATATTGTAATGTGGTACTACTATGAACAGAGATAAGGGTCGGGAGGGGAAGCGAATTCCACGCGGGTCCCATGTTTACTTTTGCGAGTAGTATGTATGTATATCTGTTCTCGAAGTAACTCTTATTTCTTCCGTGCTCCAGGTACCAGAAGGAGTGGTAGTTGTGCCAAGCCTGGATGAGGCTATCAAACACATCGAGAGCAGGGAAGACATAGAATCTACGTGGGTCATCGGTGGGTCATCTGTTTACAAGGTATGCGACCTATTCTTAGAAAGTCTTATTTTACAAATATTATGTTGCCTCAAAAGTCCTCGTTGCGTAGGGAAATCTTGGTAAGCCCGCTTCCATCTTCGGCATAGTTGTCACTTCTACAGGTGAGATTTTTTAACCGCCTCCATCGCGTGTTTTAGTCCATTAGCTTTACATCAGGAAGTCGCGGGTTCGATTCCCGGCAGAGTCTAACTTAGTAAGACTCTGTTTAGTTGGTGGAAGGGTATTTTCTAAGCCCGCCTGGCTAGCTACCACCACCATATCTAAGTTTTGCTGCTTAACATCAATGTTAACAGCATTGATGTGTTCCGGCTTAAGGATAATATAGCCAATTCTCCATTACGTTTGGGAATCTTGGTAAGCCCGCTTCCATCTTCGGCATCGTCGTCAGTTACCATCAGGTGAGATGATGCCAAGGGCTTACAAATTATTGTGGATTAAAAAAGGTAAGCCCAAGGGCTTTCCAATAGGCTACTTGACCAATAGTAATTTAGAGGAACATTTAAAAAGGAACGCGTGATGTAGTTTTTCAGTGTCATCATTGATGCTAATTTTGTAATTTTTTTTGCAAAACAAAATGAGTAAGATTCTTTTTTTTTTTTCTACGGGAGGGGGGGGGGGAGCAATTTAGGGAATAACATTCATAATTTATTTTTGATGCTGGCAACATCCCTATTGCGAATAAAAAAACTATGATATGTAGGTATGACAAAGTTTGAATTGGCAGTGGCATCAAAATATAATTCAAGTCCCTACAGGACTTTTCTAAAATCTATAGGAACTACGTAAGTGTCTAATACCTGTTGCATAATACCTCGTTAGTGTGTAGTTTCATACATTACTTTATCCAATCCGAGAATAGTTTTAAAACAGACTGGACAAATGGTGCAAAGACAATCCAATTTAGTGCAGTGTACATTAGTGTGGACTTGAGACTATTTTTGAAACACTAACACAGATGTAACAAAATTAGCTGTAATAATCTCATACATTGGGATTAAACCTACTAAATAAAAGATCAAAGTTAAAAGAGCGAGAAAAAACCCAAGAAATTTGGTTCAACAAAACATGAATGGCTCCAAAACTCAGCACATCACCGCACAGCGCTAAAGCGGGCGCTGTCACAGACAGGTGAAAATTGGAATCAAAACTTTTTTGTAATGCTTTAAAAATGGCGCAGCACCGTATATGCGTTCTATTAGAATAAAATAATTGATGGAATCTCCTTGGTGATATTATTAACTGCTTGGATTCGCCCTGTATCGTATACTGTAAGTGTATTATTTTGTTAGAGAAAAAGTGTGATAATATTATTCTATTTTTAAATTTGGGTGTGGTGTTCTGTTTATACTATATGTCAATATAAACTCGGTTTGACGTTTACAATTCGAAATTTACGATATATAAGTAGATAAAATCTTTTTGTGTTTAACTCATTGAAAAAAGTTTATGATAGGCATTTTTCTTATTCTTTCTTTATTTAGGTACGTCAGTTCCCTTGAAATTCAAAAGATGGCAGTGTCCCTAAGTCATACCACAGATTACTAAATAGTTACTACGTAACAGATACTTCACTCAGTAGTAAATTTCCAATACCTACTGCTATAATAGCCTACTCCATCGCGTCAGCAACCGCAGTACTTGCTTCACACCGCGCGATCGCAGGGCTGCCTCTTTGATAAAATTAAATTAACATAACTTTTTGTGTCTATGTTATTGAGAACTGTGAATATGTTTTGACTTATAGGTGGTAGTTTAAAATTGTATCATTTATCTATCTATCTATAATATAAAAATGAATCGCAAAATGTGTTGGTAAGCGCATAACTCGAGAACGGCTGGACCGATTTGGCTAATTCTTTTTTGTCGAGTTCGTTATTGTCAGGAGAAGGTTCTTATGTAGGGTAGGGTAGGGTAGGGTAGGGCAGTGTAGTGTAGTGTAGTGTAGAGTAGGGTAGGGTAGTGTAGGGTAGGGTAGGGTAGTGTAGTGTAGGGTAGGGTAGGGTAGTGTAGTGTAGGGTAGTGTAGTGTAGGGTAGTGTAGTGTAGGGTAGTGTAGTGTAGGGTAGTATAGGGTAGTGTAGTGTAGTGTATGTAGGGTAGGTTAGGGTAGTGTAGGGTAGGGTAGGGTATTCATATTTATCAATTTATTATTACTATAACACTGGGTAACTATTTAGTAATCTGTCACTGGGCAAGCTCAAGAATTGTTTGACGATATCAAATGAACCCTTTGCATTATTTTATTTTTTTATAACTTCAAACATCTTTTAATTAATTTTTCTTTACAAAAACATTTACTTACAGAAGGTAGGTTTTTTCGAAAAATAAATGTGTATTTAAAAAAAAAACTATATTTGCAGTTGTTAAAAGACCATTATGTATGGAAAATCTATGAACTTTTTGCAAATCCAACTGCTCATCTTACTCCTAAACTAAGAAAGCCTACTTAGCCGTGATAGTTTTCCTTTTGAATTCATTATAATATAGACTACTTTCATGATTTTTTGCAAATTTTTAAATACAGCGGTTTAGTTGTTAGGGGGTGGGGACACCCGACTCTAAATTTAGCACTTTCAAGCCAATTTTATCGAAAACGGAACCCAAAAATTTAAAATGGTGTTAGAAGACTCACAACAATTTATTAAGCTCTAACCAACGGTATGCCACACGACTAGGTTTGACGAATTTTTTCGGTTTGAAGAAAAAGTCATATCTCCGG
Source organism: Coleophora flavipennella (assembly GCA_947284805.1). Classification (NCBI taxonomy): domain Eukaryota; kingdom Metazoa; phylum Arthropoda; class Insecta; order Lepidoptera; family Coleophoridae; genus Coleophora; species Coleophora flavipennella. The sequence goes on along the minus strand of OX369262.1, from coordinate 5,088,788 downwards.
AGTACATACTCCAGGACCTATCATTTTTTCTTTTTTAACACGCAATTTTTATTTTCTCTAAAATTGAGATCACGGTTCCTAAGAGCGCTTTGCTCTATCTCATAATTTAGAAATTCCTCATAGAAAAAATTCACCATGTATATTTTTTACAAATCGCATAAAACCGAATCACAAGCACAGATCACTAAATAGTTATGTCACAAGTGTTTGTGTGCGCTAACAGCACGACAAGTTGAGACAGGTCGCCGCGCCTGCGACTCACATATTATCACAATTTTATTTTAATAAAAATAGCTTTTTAAACGTTGTTAAAATAGTGTTTAAGGTAAGTATGACGTTTCTATGTAACAAAAAAATGTAAATCTGTGTCTGAAAGGCAAGCTAATGCCACAGTGTAATAAAGAGAACTAGCTAATGCTTAGTATACCTAGTATTAAAAATAATTTTAAAACGACAAAAAATAGTAATAGTTTATCACTTAACTTTCTTCATTGACAGGTAAATGGAAAAATGTTAGGTGTGTATCTCTTCTTTTGCTTGATTTGCACCCATCTACAGCACATAAGGCACCAGACGGCATCGTAGGTACGCGTACGAACGAACGAAACGATTTAAATTGAAATACGTGCGTGCGCTTCGTTTGTGAAAACCGCACTGAATTGGGTCCGCAAACGGCCCGAGAACGCTCGGCCGGGCTGTAGGTTATTATAGCGCGCAAGTACATGGAGTGACGGAGGCCTGGTCATACCCACAAAAAAAGTTCGTTGTTTTATACGTCATCTCAGCTGAGAGTAAGTGACGAGACGATGATGCCGAAGATGGAAGCGGGCTTACCAAGATTCCCCAACGCAATGGGGAACTGACTATCTTATCTTCATGCCGGAACATATCAATGATATCAACATTGATATTTGGCGGCAAGACTTAGATAAGATGGTGGTAGCTAGCCAGGCGGGCTTAGAACCAACTAAACCGAGTCTTACAATGGACCCCGCCGGGAATCGAACCCGCGACCTCCTGTGTAGTGCCAGTGAACTTTGCCTCTGAGCTACGGAGGCGGTAAAATAATATAAGTATAATAAAAATCTGTAAACATATTATTATATAATAAAATTCGTTTCAGGCAGCAATGGACCATCCGAACTGCGGTAAGATCTACCTCACCGAGATCCAGAAACACTTTGACTGCGACACGTTTTTCCCGGAGATCGACAGTCAGCACTTCCACTTGGTGGGGGAAGACGAGGTTCCAGGGGACAGACAGGTGGAGGGGGACATTGAGTACTTCTACAGGGTGTATAGGAAACTGTGAGCCGTTTCTTCTTGGTTTATCCACCTCCTCGAGGGGTAAAGTGTAGAGCTTCAAATACAGCTTTTTGCTGGGCCACTTACTCACCTAAGAAAACTCCAGTAACAATAGTAATGACCGCAACTCCTAATACCCCTGTACAGCCTTGTCCCAAAAAATCCCGAAAGGTCAACCTGTTAATTGAAACTAGGTGTCGCCAGTGAGATGTTCCTTCATTAAAGGCAAGGTAAGGTGGAAAAAGTTACAAATGTATGAATGTCTCACCATAATATCGAAGACACATAATGATAGCGTGTTCTAAAAGTTAACAGCGCCATCTAGCGAACATTAGTAAAACTTATAATAAGGCTTAACAACCCCCGTTTCATCACGTATTTCATTAACGGCCTCGCAACTTAATAATTAATAACATTAGAATTTTTTTTAAATCGGGTGAGTAGTTTCGGATCAATCTTAAAAAATCCTTTACATCCTAATTTCGCCTGTTGATAATATTAGTACCTGTAGATTTTTATACTTTTCAGTTTTATTTATTGCAAATCTATTACTAAATGATTTTAAATATCAAAATGTTAAATAGTGTTTTTTTAAAAATTTTTAAACAAAAAACATTTTTGCGCTAAGCACCAAAACATTCAGAATTTTTGAATCTCTTTTTATGTGAAAAGTTTTTTTTTAAATGTGAAGCAAATTCAAAATTTGGTTTTTCAAGTGGAATTTAACACACTCTCGTTAGTTTTACACAATAAGATACTCTCGTTAGTTTTACACTAAATTTCATAAAATTTTGACTCTTGAGTCGTTCACAGTGGAATTTTAACAAGCCATTACAGGTGACGCCAGCCGCGAAAAATATTTTGTAGGTGGAGTAAATCACTAGCCATGTGTGCTACTTTCAAGAATCTTTTTTTAATTAAATAATAAGACCGAATTTGAAAAAAAATGCGGATGTGTCTCAAGACAATATACTTTTTTAAATATTCTATAAAGTCATGTGCACAAATATAAATTGATCTACAAATCGCGTCGTAACAATGTAAATAGACCCTGGCATGATTGATGGCCATTTTCGGTAATTTATTTTAGAATTTACACAATTTATTAAAAATATATCTTCGATGGGTGAAAAGATTTAGTCCTGTAGAGTTACAAAACAAATAAAGTAACAATAACAATGTATTATTTTATGAAAAAAATGGTTACGAATGGTTTTCTTAAGAATTGCCTCTGCCGTCGTCATAAAACCTCGTCGAGGTCTTTTAGGACTCATAAGATAAGATAAGATAAGATAAGATAAATACTCTTTATTGTACCCAAAAATATAAAATAAAAAAAATATAAACACAATGTAAAACTTAGAAACTATAACTTAAAAACTTAGTTATCTAATGCAAAATTGTTGTTTTTTAGAAAATTTTGTCATTTTTACGATTTGATATCATTATTATAATATAATTAAAATAATTAATTATATAATAACATAAAAATAATGAATAATATCGAAATTTAATGCGCGTTGCTTAGACTTTTTGATGTGTGATTTTAACACAAAAATGTTTACAGCTTACGCATTTATATTAATTGCGTATTTTATGGTACCACAAGGTTCCAAATATAGTCAAAATAATTAATATTAGGTCTTTACATATGAAATTGGAGATTTGTATGAACATAATTAAATTTTGGTTTAATTTTTTATTTTAGCTAATCAAAGTACTGGCTAAAATTATCTATACAATTTTGCAATTTTAATGGAAGTTTGTTTATCCCTTTACTGGTAAAAGAGTCTGTCGGACGGGAGTCGATGAAGTCAGCGAAAGCGTTTTGTACTGCGTCTACGGTGTTGAATTTTTTCCCCTCTTAAAATGTCTAAAAAAAGTAAAAATCTGTTGGGGCAAGGTCCAGTGAGACAGTGTGTGACGGAGAGCTTCCAGCTGTAACTCTTTTAGCCTTATGATAGTCTGTCGTGAAGTGTGAGCTCGAGCGTTGTCGTGGAGAAGCAATGGGGAAGAGCAATTGACCAGTCTTGGTTGTTGAATTGCGAACTTCCCCATCATTGTTTGCAATTCTTGGCAATAGATAGAGTAAGATACCTAAATATGGACTAGTCTTGCAATATGGACTCCCACCCTAACTCGGTAGGCGGCGCTGCTAGCGCAATGAAGTTAGCAACATTCAATGCCCGCGCCCCCGCATCTTAGTGCTCCTCGAACACAGCGGCCATATTTTCACGTGTGCGTAAGTGGCAACAATTTCATCACTTTGCCTTCATTTGATGAAGTTTTTTGGTGAGTTTCTTAAGAATATTACTACCATATTGTTATTATTTCAGTTTTAGTAATATATAAATAAGAAGCATAATTTTATCGAGATATATTTGTGATATTGCATATAACCACACCTCCTTGCAATATTTTTTTACGCAATCATAACCTCAAAAAGTCACTGTTTTGAAATATGGACTACTAAGCAAGTACTAAATATGGACCAGGGGTCCATATTATGTGCACGTGTTCCATTTAATAGATCCTTCTTTAATTTTTATTTTTATATAGCTTTACCTGTCTCGGTGTCATTCTGTGTGCTGAAATCAAATCTTATAAGTTTTACTTTTTACCGCCTTCCGATTGACTGAAATTTTGTACAGACGTGTAGATGTCCGACAGTGAAAGATAATGGACTTAGAAAGTCATAAAGAGAAATATAAAATTTGTTTTTCTTTTTATATTTATTTATTTCATCTCATTTATTTATTTCCTTAACAATAGTTAACTGTGTTCGAACAAGTAGTACAATTTACAATTTAAAATATACCTTAAATATAAAAAAATATTTGTATATAAAATTCATTGAAAAAATAAATAAGTAAAATAAGTTATATAAAAGTTAGGTGACATGAAGGGTAAATAAAAGACAAAGAAAAAAACCACCTGCAAGAGAAAGCGAGAAAACAATAAGAAACAAACAAAAAAGATAGCTGAAAAAAAAGGAAAATAACAAAAAATGTTGTGCTTCCGTCAAGTTCAGAAGACAGTGATTTTTCCGTCAACGATGAGACTGATGAAAGTCCAGATCGTAGTCAGAGCAACAATGCGAAATGTTTTTATTGTGATGGTCTCTTTTCTGAGGACACTGTGGAGCAGTGGATACAATGTCCTTCATGTAGCAGATGGGTGCATGAAGAATGTGCTGGTGTTGATGACGGTGAATTTTGTCAAAGTGCTTCATAGTCATCTTGAATGATTGCAATCATTCAAGATGACTATGAAGCACTTTGACAAAATGGTTTGTCCCATGCATCTCAAGTTGATATAATTAAAGTATTTTTTTAGTTTTCTTAATTTTTAAATAAATATTTTAAGGTATAGGCACAGATTACTAAATAGTTACTTGTATAGGTAGATTTTGTCTTATGGACCTCACAAATTTAATTAGTAAGTGTTATTTTAAAATGATGGTCCATATTATATACCCAGGTTCCATATTAAAAACCTGGTAGTCCATAAAAAGCGCCATTTTTGGAAGTGCCTTTTTTACCAACTTTTAAAAAACGAGTGATTTCGTTAATAAAATTGATCATTTTCCTATTTTTGATAAAAGATTGTTATGTTTAAATATATTAACTTGGTACTGAAAATAAGAGACTTTCACAATCTGTAAAATGTTGAGTTTTATTTAACGATAACGATATGGGGGTCCATATTTAGGGAACTTACTCTATCTGCCGTCACTGTTGTGCCATTCGGTTAGAAGCTGTGATGTACAAGTCCGGCACTGGTCCACCAGGACGATCACCATCATCTTCCTATGAGTGATCTTTTTTTTAGCGCACTGATTAGGTGCTGTACCCGGGTTCACCCACTGAGACGAACGCTTACGGTTGTCGTACAGGATCCACTTTTCATCTTAGGTAACAAATAACAATACGATTTACAATTCCCTCGTTTCTATGCCGATTCAGTAGTGCTATGCATGCTTCGACGCGTAAGTCTCGCTGTTGATCCCTTAGTTCCACTTAGCTAGTTTTTTTATCATTCTGATTTGATGCACTGACACTAACTCCAAGGCCCGCAGCAAGCTCAGCCGTAGATAGAGTTGGATCCGCTTCCACTATCGCCTTCAATTCGTCGTTGTCGACAATGGTTACCGGCGGACCACGAGGCTCGTTCTTTAACTCAAAATTTCCAGATTTATAACGATTGAACCAACTGGGCCGTGTTTATGAAAGCAGTGTTAGGCCAGTACACGTCGTTAATGTTTCGTGTTGTTTACGCAGCGGTATTTCCACGTATGAACTCATATTCGAAAATTGTACGAATTTTTTTGTTTATCCATGGCGCCAAAAACTACCACAATTTAAAAAAAACACTATCAAAAAAACAATTTACTGAATTTGAAACTAATATAGCACGGCTTTCGAATAAAATTTATTTGAATTTCGAATTGCGCGCCAATCTACAGATAATTAAATCTGAAAATGCAGGTTATAGAATCTCCAACTTCATAGGTAAAGACTATTGAATTACATTGATAAAGCTGGCTGGTAAAGACCTATTATAATATTTACGTCATCAATGACTGATCGCTAACTCTGTAAGGCTGTCCTGTAATTTTTAAAGGTCGCCTTAGGCGCCTTACGACTACTAGTACCTATAGCATAGTTTTTAAATGATTCCTAAGTGCTTATTTAGTTCATGGAGCATTGAAAATGATTCCAAAGTACAGGTCGCGCCAAACTTTATGACGGCTCTGAAGTTGGTCGCAAGACGTGTCGCAGTAGCAAACTTTGGGTGTTAGTAGGACGTAAAGGTAGGTACCTACTACGCGGTTATACCGGCGCAATAAACACTCGCAGCACTGTTCAGATCAGTAATAAAGTTTGGCGCGAGCTGTAATTAGGTTAAGATGTAGTGTTGTAGCGTTGTTCTAAATACGCGAACTTGCGATTAAACTTACTGAAGTCGAATGAATATGTTCTGTTTTTTCTTTATTTTAATATTTCTATCTTAGACAATAAGATCTCTATTGTTGACAAGCATAACTAGTTCCCGTAAATTGTTGTAAACGTGCTCATTATGCTTTAATCAAAAGATTTTGTATTCTATTCTAATTCCCATGAAATGTATGAGAAAGCGCGATCATCCAAACTCAGAATTATTTATTTTTTTACCCATCCAAATAGGAGGTAAAAGTTTTTGGAGTGCGATGTCTTGATTTCTTTGTGATTTGTCTTGATCCCCTGAGTGATATAGAATATATTTTTACCCAACTGCCCAAAATAGGGGTAATGTTTTATGCATTCGGGTGCTTAATTTTTAATTAAATTGGTTATTATTTATTAAGATACGCAATATTATCTTCACGTCCCAGATACCGCAGTGTTTTAAGACCAAGGTCTTCGACCAGTGTGTGTTGCCAGTGATGACATACGGAACTGAGACATGGTCGCTTACTATGGGCCTCTTAAGAAGGCTCAAGGTCACCCAAAGGACAATGGAGCGTGCTATGCTCGGAGTTTCTCTGCGTGATCGAATCAGAAACGAGCAGATCCGCAGGAGAACCAAAGTAACCGACATAGCTCTCAGAATTGCTAAACTTAAGTGGCAACATTGCTCATAGAACAGATGGCCGTTGGGGCAGTAAAGTTCTCGAGTGGCGACCACGCACCGGAAAGCTTAGTGTAGGCAGGCCTCCCACTCGGTGGACCGATGACCTGGTGTAGGTCGCGGGAGGCCGCTGGATGCGGTCAGCGCAGAACCGGTCGTCGTGGAGATCCTTGGGGGAGGCCTATGTCCAGCAGTGGACATCCTTCGGCTGATATGATGATGATGAAGGTACAGTGGAGACTACATCAAGGTATAAATTGCCAGTATAAACAGGCCTAACATAGGACAATAAGACGCCAATAAGAGCGTCGTCTGTGGCGTACCGACTAGGGCCGCTACTTCCTGTCCGGGAGATCGTGGTTCGAATCCTGCCACGTACCAATGTGTTTTCGAATTTCGATTTCATATTTATACGTTTATCAGACGCTCTTACGGTTTTTTTTATTAACAATTGGTGAGCCCTTGACATCATCTCACCTGCACCTGAAGGTTAATGTCGACGATGCCGGAGATGGAAACGCGCGAAGGAAAAAAAAACATAGAAAAAAAAAGGAAAACATTCGTGAGGAAACCTGCACACGTCTGCAAAGTAACTCTGAAAGTTGTGTGCGAAGTCGACCAACACGTACTGGTCCCGCGTTATCGGGTAGGCTCGAGCCCCTCGCTGGCGAGGTATATGAGCTGATATGCTGATAAACAGGCCACGCGTAGGCTAAATTACACATAGCGTAGCTTGGCCAGATTAATGCTGGCAGTGTCTAACCTGACGTGGTCTCTAGTGTATATTAAGCAGTCTTATATGCCATCATTTCTTACTACATAATTTAATACATGTCAAAAGATAAGTTACTAATTAAATCTAGGTTGAGCGTTGCTTGTAAAACTTGGAATGTAAAATATTACAAAATTTCATCCAAATCGTTAGAGCCGTTTCCGAGATACCAATAGAAATGACGACAGCATCAGAAATAAATTATCAACTCTTGATCACAAAATTGCTCTCCTACTTATAAAACCTTACTCGTTTTGTTTTCCATCAAGTCTTCGATTTTTAATTTACCAAATCACAAAATGAGAAGTACATGAATGACGCTGTAAAACTATGACGTCACGCCTAGGTATTTCAATCATTTTTAAAACAAAATGTCGTTTTTTTTAAGTAAATCAGATGACTAGCATTCGTCATCCTATTATACAGGCAGGATGTAAAAAAAATGGTGTAGGACCGGTAAACTGGGGGCTTTATTCATCATACTGAACAACTTTCCCCAAGGAACCCATAGTCAATTCTCAAAACAAATTGAACCCTCTATACAAAAATGCACAAAATTTCTGTCTGATCTTACTCCTATTGTTTTTCATGAAGTCTGTAATTTTTAATTAGTCAAAATCACTAAATTAGTAGGTGACGTCAATAACGAAGAATCAATACGGCTGCCCCATTTTAAAGCACAGTAACTGCAAAAAAATTATACCTGATTTTTTTCGGTATAAATTAAATTTTTCATTACTTTTAGGACTTAATTTCAAGTATTTTTCTTCCAAATGTTTTTATTGCAGTATTTTCTGTCCATAAATCAATTGTTTTATCAACTTGCGCGCAATTTATTTAATAAGGCAAATTCAAAAAAATCTGAGAATTGTCAGTTACTGTGTTTTGAAATTGAGAGCCGAATAACCCATTGCGCGCCTTTCAGCACCTAAAAAACAACTTTATTAATTTTGTTTTTTACCCGGTATAGGTCGCGCTAAACTTTATTACGGCTCTGAAGTTGGTCGCAAAACGCATCGTAGTAGCAAACTTTAACAAGTGGGTGAAGGTACGCATACACTCGCATCACAGTTCAGATCAGTAATAAAGTTTGGTGCGAGCTGTACAAGTCAAGAAGATCAAGAACAGATCAAGCTAGTGCGATTCTAACCCATACATGCACGGCATAAGAACGGTTCAAAATATCTAACCCGATGTGGTCTCTACCCTACTGTACCTGCTTTGAATTGCCATAATTTTTAAATATAAAATATTGTTATTGCTTTCGAAGTGTTTAATGCAATGCCTACTATTAGGCAGAACAAAAATTCCAAAAAGTAACTAATATTCTAGAAGCAAATCATGTTACTAATGGAAAGCACTTGGCATCATCTCACCTGATGGTAGTTGACGATGATGCCGAAGATGGAAGCGGCCTTACCAAGATATCTCTACTTCAAAACCTCATCTCTTTATCGTATGACTAGATTTTGCCAGCGGCTTCGCTCGCGTGAACATAGTTTCTATGAGTGTCTCCGTGGGTGCGCAGTGCGCGAGCCGCGCCCTGGATAACAGTAGCCTATATGTTAAACCAGGTCCTAATCTGTCTACCTACAAAATTTCAGCCAGATACGTTTAGTAGTTTTTGCGTGAAAGAGTAACAAACATCCATCCATACGTACAAATTTTCACATTTATAATATGAGTAGGATTTCTGTAATTAAATTAATCATCATAAAATGACGGACTCTACTCGTTAGGATATTATTGCCAGATGTAATTTAATCAAGGTGGGCTAATGGGTCTAAGAGGATTTACTGTAAAAAAAGGAGGAATAAAAATATGAAAATCTTCATATGTTTCAATGTTTTTGAAGCTGTATTGAGTAAAAATCAAAGATTTAACTGACTCTACAATATACAGTTTCTTCTATTCACCTGCACTCACCCTCAAATACAATCATGAAAACGATGTCCACGCGGAAGAAGCCCCGGACATTCCCTCTCGTATATCTACCAGATACGCTAAATTGCCAGGTTTATGATATAGCGTCCCCACTCACCGACAGCTAGGTCATAAAGTGAGGGCCGCTATTCCTGCCAACACCATAAGGTGAAGACAAGACCAGTTACGGTAGGCCTTGTAGAAGCCGCGGACAATAGCTAGTCAAATAATATGAATTAGGTACTTATCGTTGGGTTTGGTAGTCTGGCATCTGCCGGGGATTCTTTGCACCCCCCGCCCCACCGTTAGCATGACTGCTACCGGAGCCAGGAATAGCAGGGCCGCCGGGGACTAGGGGCCGTTTTCTGGTTGTGGTATTCATAGGGGGGTTTTGCCGTAATCGCCACGCTTGGCAGGTTGGCAGGCGGGTTGGCCATCGCAGTGTGGTTGCAGGTGCGTTGCAATGCGCGAAAAGGACGCTGCTGCCCATCCTCCGGTTTTAAGTCCCTTAGTCGACTCTTACGACCCCCATTGGATGAGATGGGATGATCCTATTCTTAGCCGAGAGCCATATGGCAACCGGAAAACGTAGCGTAGGCAGGCCTCCCACGCGGTGGACCGACCTGCGGGCAGCGCAGGACCGGTCGTCGTGGAAATCCTTGGGAGGCCTTTGTCCGGCAGTGGACGATTTTCGGCTGATATGACGAGGTACATATGTACACACGGCGCCACATCAAGCTAAACAAAACCAGTATACGCGGGCTTAGCGTATGTTGAAACGCAAAGGCGTAGCGCGACTCGCGCGGCCAGCATATACTGGTGTGTCGCTGTCCGTACCTCCGTGCTGATTGATTAGATTAGTCATGCGTTTTCTAAAAAAAGTTATTTAGCACAATGAGGTTTACACCCAATATACTTTTTTACATTCTGATGTTTTTTTTTCTTGAGCAAATTGTTCAGAAAGCTGTCCCAGGAAACATTTGTTATTTTTATCTAGCATTAAAATAGCAGGAGAGTGTAGGGTGCTTGAGCGGGAATTCTTCCTTGCGGTAATTTTCAGCTCCACTTTTTTATCCACAACAGGGGATCGGACTGCATCAAAAATAAATTCTGAAATATGATTTCCAAAATTGCTCTCCTCTTGAAGTTTCAAAAATCCTTACTCGTTTTGTTTTTACATCACGTCTTCAATTTTTAATTGATCAAATTCACAAAATAAGATCGTCAATGACGCTTAAAATCTATGACGTCACTTGTGGGTATTTCAAACATTTTTAGAACAAAATTTCGTTTTTGACAGATTATAAAAAGTAACTCAAATGACTAGCAGTCCGATCCCCTATTGGTTATCCCTGTTAATACTTAGAGCATCATCTTACCTGATGGTAAGTGACTATGATGCCGAAGATGGAAGCGAGCTTACCAAGATTCCCCAACGCAAAGGGGAACTGGCTATCTTATCTTCAAGCCGGATCACATCAATGCTTTGTAAAAGCGAATGTGATTACAACCTTCTCTCTTCTCTTCCTCCTCCTATTTTACTGTGCTTAGTAAATGATGCGTTCTATAAATATTAAAAACTTTGTATAATAACTACCATTGTGGAATGCAAATAAATATATGGAGTATGTTCGGTGGCGAGACTCAAACAGTGGTAGCTAGCCAGGTCATTTACTTGGATGGAATGTACCTACCACTTAATGTGTCAAACAAAACTTTGGATATTAATATATATTTCGCCATATAAACGCCCGTCTCCTAATACCGCCCTAGTAGGTAACAGAAAATACACATATGATTTGTATGTTACTTCACGCTCACTTAAAACAGACAAATAGGAACGCTTCCACACCGCGCCGAGTCGCTCGTACCGCCATCGGTAGTCACTTGCACCGCGCTCGTAAAATTCACTCCTGAGAAAAATTTAATGTCAAGTTAATTTAAATTGATGTCTTAAAAAAATATTCAAAATTCTTAGGATGTTTTTACAGAAATGAAAGAAAGCACCACTTACAACATGATGTAGAAAAATTCAGGGAAAACTGCATGCAGCAAAACGAGCATAGTAACTTAAGTTTATATGCTCGTTTACTTATTAATTACTTTTACTTATTAATCTTAAAAATATCTATGTACTAATTACACCAACGGTTTTTTACCGGACGTTAATAGCATTCACTTTTATTTGATGTCTTAAAAAATATTCAAAATTCTTAGGATGTTTTTACAGAAATGAAAGAAAGCACCACTTACAACATGATGTAGAAAAATTCAGGGAAAACTGCATGCAGCAAAACGAGCATAGTAACTTATAGTTTATATGCTCGTTTTGCTGCATGCAGTTTTCCCTGAATTTTTCTACATCATGTTATAAGTGGTGCTTTCTTTCATTTCTGTAAAAACATCCTAAGGATTTTGAATATTTTTTTAAGACATCAAATAAAAGTGAATGCTATTAACGTCCGGTAAAAAACCGTTGGTGTTATTAGTACATAGATATTTTTAAGATTAATAAGTATTTAAAATATATATTGAAATAAGTAAGTGATATGTGTTTTCAATAAAACCTTCAACACCTAATATGTTGTGGTTTTATGACTTATGTAACATGTCTATTTTTAGATATTTTCGTCAAACATTATTAAAGACAAGTTGCATGATAATCGACTTAAGTTACCAAGAATGTTATTATATCCTATTTAATTTTGAATTAACTTGACTCTGATATGTTACGGGGAGGGCATGGTGACAGTGTTTTTATTACCGAAAATTTATTACTCTATTATTGACTTATTATCACGTCCAATATCAGATTTTTTTTAAATAGGGCGCTGTTAGAGGCAGTTTGCAGTAGTTTAAATAACGCCCATGTAAACAGTTTGAAAACAGCATTTATAGTAAAAAATTAGATAAATTATTTATTCTTATTAAGCATTGATTAAAGATTCACATCATACATTGTAATATTTCATTTTGTATGATACATGCCCAAATAAGTGATTTGAGGTTAGGTGGGCGCTGCAGGCTCAAGTCAAACGGTACCGACAAAGGGGCCGCCGCTGATGTTACACCCGCACGGGGTCGCGCGAATCTTGTTCAGTATTTAATTATTAATGTAGGCGACGATTCTGAAGATAGTTCGTCCAGCAGTGAAAGTGATTAAAATTAATCATAAACTCTAAATAAAAAGATGTACTTACCTATTTTTTTTTGTAAAATTGTTTTATCTTTCAACATATTTCCAGAACAGAACAGAGGTTCGGGTGTACTGCGGTTAATTCCCCGAACGAACTATTACGGGACCGCCTTATCCACGGATGAGACACTAGTTACTTCGTAACAGATATTGCACTTCCTTATAAAACGAAAATACCTACGCATTGATTCACCTACTCCTTCCCATACACGGAAACATGGGTATTAAGGCGCTTGACTTAGCGGTTAAACTGCGTAAACGGGCGGCGCGCGAGTTGCGGCGGCGATAGTACGGCGTTCTAGCGGTGGTGAGGCCTGTAGGCCGCGCCAATGTGTAGGTACTTATCTCGCCTGTTTGACCGAGTGACGGGGGCCGCCCGTGCGAAATATTCACCCATGTCAGCTACTATATTGATAGGAGCAGCTAGTAATACAAATTTTAAATTAAGTAAACTTGTAAGCAGGTGGGATCCAGATGGGTCCCGCTAGCTTCCTAGTAACCTTTAATTTAAAATTTGTATTGACAAATATATAACAAGCGTTTTAGTGACATGTTTAGACAAACTCCATACAATCTTGAGTTTTTCTGCTTGTTTTTTTTTGCTTTTCAGTTAAGCTTCTTTGCACCGCAGTCAGATTTAAAAAAATATATTTTTATTTGAATTTCGAAGCATACATCATTACAGAGTCCCAACAATTCTCGACCCATGCTTGACAGCCCTATGTTTAGTGTGTGATCACTATATTATTTTATTTATTGTCAGTATTAAGTTTTCACAATTTTATTATTAAATATGAAAAATTCAGAGTTGTTAATTACTATTTTTAGGGTAAATTGAAAAGAAAACACGATTTTCGATAAGGTTTTAACTTTTACTCAATAAATCAATACATTTAAACTTACAACTACAAACAGCGATACCCAAACACATTTAAAATTATTTTTTACAATAACACAAAGAAATTTATAATACTTTGAAGAAAAATTGGAAAAATACTGAAAAATTATACCGGGATCGCTGTAAAAAAACTAAATATAATAGAAAATTTGAATATTTTTAAAATGAATACCTAAAAAGCCTTGCAAGTAAGTTTTGCAAGTTCATTCTAGAAATAGTCAAATACAATGATGTTATACTAATATGATTAGAAATTTATAGTAACGAAACCACTTACAAACTATTATTTTTTTCATAATAATATTCGATTAATACATAATATTATTGGTTTAAGTATTAATTATAGTAAACAATACATTCTCTATATGCCAAAATGCACAAGAGAAAATTACGTCATACTTACATAACTTGAAAAAAGGGTGGTAAAAAGGAATTATCTTGAAAACTGCTTCAGTGTTAGTGAAAAGTATAGGTTTTGTTTGGTAAAACGGTGTGTAATTAGTGGGGAGCAGATATTTTTTTACAAATTATATATTTTTTTGGATTTTTGTATTTTTATTATTTTTTTGTTTTTTTTAATATTTTTTTTAATTTTGTTTGCTCTATCCCGGAGGGGGTGAATAATAGTTGAATACACGACGACATACATTACTCGTTTATCATAATAATAATTCATATAATAACATAATAATAGTTTTAAAGAAGTCACACATAATTTCTACTATGACAGATTTGATGTAAGTAAAAAAAATATCTAATACGTGACCAGATTTAAAGAAAAAAAAATTAATTATAAAAGCACTATTTCAAAGCTGAAATCGTAGAAATAAAATGGTTATTTTCATTTGATTTCCCAAGGCATTTGTAAAACGACCATTTCCTTATTAAAAAAGTTTCACATCATTACAATCCATTACCACAGATAAAAAATAAACTATTGCAATACTACTGAAAATGGCCGCCATAAAAACGTCAAGTGGAAATCCTAATACATAAGTATGGTTAGGTTTATACTAACATCTAAGAGACTACAATAAGTAAATTAATAATTATAGACTTGTTGACGCCTTCTTCTAAGCAAAGCCAAAAATGTGACATTGTTTTTTTTTACATTTTGTATGTTATAGAAAAGGTGCTGCATTGTAAATACTGTTTCTAATTTTGACAATCTACACTCTTTATACAGGACTTCCGTACAACTTTTGACTATTTACGTCCCTAAGTAAAGGATCGCGAGGTACACGAAACATTTCGATTTAAAAGTTGTATTTCTCTACTCAAGTCATAACATTCTGTATAGAATACATATTATTATTATAAATATATCAAATTGCAAAGCCAAGCAAAAATACGCCAACCTTAAAGTGAAACTTTTCACGCTTTAAAGTTAGGATTTGGGTGATTTTGTTTGAATTTAGCAACACTTTGTCCAAATAATCCTCCACTTTACCAACAAAATCCCCCATTTTATCAAATAATCCCTAACTTTTCCCAAAAATCCCTCACTTTTACCCCAATTTTCCCCAATTTAACCCAAGAATGCCCCACTTTGACCCCCAAATCCTCAATTTAAAGCGCAAAACCGCCTTACTGCATGTTGTAGTGCAAGAACATGTAGTCCGGGTTGTTAAGCTGAGCTGGCATGAGAGGCGAGTTGGGCGGCAGAAGTTGAAATCCCATGAACATGAATGTACGCAGCAATGTCGCGCGGTCCGACCTGGACTTAAGAACGCAGATGATGCAGCTGAAAGAAGAAAGTAGAGGTATTAGCATGCCTCCGTCAGTCGGCCGTAGGTAGGGTCGTCTACTCTTTTTTTATCCACAATTGGTAAGCCCTATCTCACCTGATGGTAAGTGACGATGATGCCGAAGATGGAAGCGGGATTACCAAAATTTCTCGACGCAATGGGGATACCAAGATTCCCCAACGCAATGGGGAACTGGCTGTCTTATTTTCAAGCTGAACACTTCAATGCTGTTAACATTGATGCTTGGGGGTGAGACTTAGATAAGATGGTGGTAGCTCGCTAAGCGGGCTTAGAAAATGCCCTTTCACCAACCAAACTGAGTCATACAGACTACGCCGGGAATCCGCGACCTTCTGATGTGCAGCTAATGGACTTAACCATCACGCCAAGGGGTCGGGCGGTTAAAATGAAGCCCCCTCCACTTATTTAGTTGCTTGAGACAGATATTTATAACGCCACTTTGCGCTCACCACTTTTCATGTATTTTAACTGCCTATGTGGTGTAGTGTTTAGTCCACTCGCTTGACGCCAATAAGGGGTTTGATTCCCGGGGGGTCCACTTTTGTAAGACTCGGTTTTGTTGGTGGTAGGACATTTTCTAACCCCGTCTGGTTAGCTACCACCATCTTATCTAAGTCTTGCCACCAAACATCAGTGTTAATAGAATTTATGTGTTCCGGCTTGAAGATAAGATAGACAGATCCCTATTGCGTTGGGGAATCTTGCTAAGCCCACTTCAATCTTCGGCATCATTGTCCGTCACTTACATTAATCATTGACGTGTACGATTAGAAAGCCAGTTCTCCATTGCGTTGGGGAATTTTGGTAAGCCCGCTTCTTACTTTGGCATCATCGCCACTTACCATCAGGTAAGTGATATATTTTTATATTCTTTCTTTATTACAAATTGTTCTTTGTGGTGGTAAAAACATACTTATTACTAATTGTACCCACACTGTCCTCCTAGACCACTCATCCAATTGTGCCAGAAACGTCGCGAGTCAAGGCGCCCGTACGAGTATATAAAACGCGCTAACGACATTTTGTTAGATGTCAAAAACAAAATAATACAAAAAAATAAGATTGGCATGCTCGATTCCTGTAGCATATATATTTGAAAGTTTAAAGTATTACATAAATTAATTATATGTTCTATTAAAAAAACAACTAGGTTATCAATAAAAATCCAAAATTGTCAATAACTTAAATTTTCAGGTGCAATCAACATTTGTTAACGACGAGGTGACAAAAGTTGCTTGCATAATTTTAAGTCTTCACTACAGTCCTATTTAAAAAAAAAGTAAGAATCAACAATTTACTTCTATAAACCATTGTACAAAACAAACAAAAAAATTAAATCACTTCAGTTTAGTATGTTTTTATAGATTTTTTCATCTTTCAAAGGCCTACTTCGTTTTGGTAGTTTCGGAGGCTGCTCTGAAGCTCTGAATCATCAGCGGGTGTTTTCCGCCACATAAATGTTGAATTCTTCTTTCTGGGCATTTTATTACGTATAACAAACCGATATGACGTCAGCGAGACACTATGAACTTATCTACACAAACACCGAGGTGACGACCACGAGACGGCGAAAGCTTCGTTATGGACGTTTTCACTTGCCGTGCGTGGGACGTCGGTGGTAGCTAAAAGATGCTGGGGGAAGAACGTAGCCGAAGGAGGGACACTTCCCGAGTCGTATTAAAAACAAAAAGTAGGTACACACGGCGCCACATCAAGCTATACAAAACCAGTATACGCGGGCCTCGCGTATGTTGAAACGCAAAGGCGCTTGCCGTGCGTGGGACGTCGGTGGTAGCTAAAAGATGCTGGGGGAAGAACGTAGCCGAAGGAGGGACACTTCCCGAGTCGTATTAAAAACAAAAAGTAGGTACACACGGCGCCACATCAAGCTATACAAAACCAGTATACGCGGGCCTCGCGTATGTTGAAACGCAAAGGCGTCGCGCGACTCGCGCGGCCAGCTTATACTAGTTTTTTATAGCTTGATGTGTCGCTGTCCGTACGTCTGTGAGACGTATAGGTCGTCAATTAAAGGTTAAAGTAGACAACTCACTTTTGACAGCCCAGACGCTCTTCTGCGAAGTCCAGGAGAAGCATGAAGCTC
Organism: Coleophora flavipennella; assembly: GCA_947284805.1. NCBI lineage: Eukaryota > Metazoa > Arthropoda > Insecta > Lepidoptera > Coleophoridae > Coleophora > Coleophora flavipennella. Next base: position 5,071,211 of record OX369262.1, on the reverse strand, counting down.
TCCTTGGAGCCAGACTGCAGCACGCCTGGGAGACGCAAGTACATGGTGTTGTTCTGGACGACCTGGAATGGAAATGAGGTATCGGTGAACAAGTGGACCACGAAGCGGAAGACCATGGGCTTTCTGACGTGAATTAGTCTAAGGCAAATTCTAGACAGGCAAATTCTTATGAGGTAACGACAAATTTGGTAACGATAACGGAAATGGATAAACTTAGGTTCAGAGGATAAATGACAACCCTCTGATGGTAAATATGTCGGTCTGCCTGCGCAAAGTGGTTGCGTTATGTACTAATAGCGCCTGAAAAACTAGTTATCGTGACCAAAAAAAAAACGATAAGGGAAATGGCTGAGTAGGATAGAAAATGAAAGTACTGTTGTGCTTGAATATTTGGTCAGTTTTTGCATAATTGTCATGAGTACAACTAGTAATTTCATTTTCTATCTTACTCAGCCATTTCCCTTATCGTTTTTTTGGTCACGATAACTAGTTTTTCAGGCACTGTAAGTAAATAACGCAACCGCTTTGCGCAGACAGACCGACATATTTAACATCAGAGAGTCGCCATTTATCCTCTCAACATAATTAATATACGTTTATCCATTCCCGTTATCGTACCAAATTTATCATGAACTCCTAGTCTATCTAGACCTAGATACTGTGTATAATATGTCGCAGCCTTATCGTACAACACGCCAAGAATTATTAGCCGTTTTACAAACGGCGCGCCGCTTTGACAAACGTCGCAGTTCTGTAATGCGACTATCTGAGACGTTCAGTCAGAGTGTGGTAGCGATACGTTCTACAAAACGGCATCCAACGTTTAGCTTTTTTGTCGGCTAACCGAGTCGGATGGACGGAGGAACGGTAAGGCTAGGTTAGCGTGTCTTGTTGGGCGTATACACGTAGAAAGCTGGCTACCGGCGCCGATCTACCAGCGCTTATCGGCACTGGTCCGTTCTGATAACCTCTACACTACATAAAGCAAGCTGTCACTTATCAGCGCTGGTTCGGCGCAAAAGTATAGAGACTGCCTGCGCCGACTACCTCCGATAGTAGCCAGCGTTCTACGTGTACGAGTATACGCCCTAAGGGCGTACTTAGGTTACCGTGAAAAGGAGCAAGCGAGGCTCCGTCCGACTCGGTTTTATTCATAGTTTTTGACGTGATAACGTCTTATAAATTGAATGCATGGGCTGCATTCATGAAAAAGTGTGACGTCATTGTCCCATTACGCCAGTGTGACGTCATTGACACGTTACACCTGAGCCAAACGTGCAACCGAGAGTTGAACTTGTACTTGCTTGGGGCCTGGGACTTGAGGCTTGAGGCTTGGGGCTTGGGGCCTGGGGTTAAAGTTAAGTTGTAAAAGTTTAAGTTAAAGGTCAAGGTCAAGGTTTGTGACACGTAAAATTATCGTCCGTAGTTGTTTTACAAATTGGCGCGTCCGTTTGTTTGTGGAAGCCACGTCACTAAGCGTCTTTGACGAACGCGAAGTGCCCATACAACGCGGCGTACTTTATTTCAGCCAAATTGAGATCCGGCTGAACGTGAGGTAGCCGCATTACAATACGGCGATGTTTTTTAAAGCGGCACACAGTTTTGTACAGAGGCCAGCAAATCAAGCTAGACACTTTGGACTTTGTACCGTTCTTATGCCGTATGCGTATGGATCAAAATCGCAACTACGAGTGTCTAGCTTGATGTGCTGGTCTCTGTATATGCGATATATATACTAAGATTCAGCCACGACGATAACAAGCAATCGTAATGATTTTACTCCTACGTGTAAAGATGTGACTCCTAGTTTAGTTTCAGTTTATTACCCAAACGCCCAACAGGGATGCTAATGTTTTTCGAATGTATGGCTGTTTCTAAACGATCGTAGCTCAGTGTGATTTGCGTGGTTGGGTTGATCACGCAGGTTAACTGACCTGAAGCACGGTCATTACCTAGATGGGTTTGACTCTTTTTCTCGACCGTTTTTGTGCTTCCCAAGGCACGTTAACGGTGCCAGTTGCTATATCTAGATGACAGTCGTCAAGCCGTGTCAGATGCTTTTAAGCTGTTGGGTTTTTATTTAATTTGGAAGGTTGTGTATAGTTGACCAACCCGTACTGGGCCCGCTGGGTCGACTAAGGCCCGATCGCCCTAATTCAGGGTAGGCACGAGCCCCTCGGTGGGGATGTATATGAGCTGACATGGTGAATAACTTTTAATTAATTTTTTTTACAAAAACACGACTGCGTAAAAACATTATCCCATTTTTTTTAGAAGACGGATAAAATATTTTCGATGTCACTCATGGGATTAAAACTAACAATACCCCACACACTAAAATCCATCAAGACGTTTAAAAGATATCGTGTAATAAAGAAACACACATACATACATTAGACCTGAAAACACACTCCTTTCTTTTGGGCAGTCGTGTAAAAATTATACTGTTTACGTTATTTTTATCGACGATACATTAAGTTCAGTTTTTAGTTAATGCGCAGTTCGTGCCAATTATGAATAAGATTATACATACTTACGCATGCATTTTGTATGAAAGTGCAACGACTCCGATAAGAATAAGTGCCTATAATCGAGAGATTGGCGTGGCAATTCTATGCGATTCTAATCGTGCGTTGCACAAACGTCCAATGTGATAAGTCCGCAGAAAATTCTTAAAGTTATGGTGTACTAGCTTTTGCAAGCGGCTTCGCTCGCGTGAACATAGTAGAAAAAAAATACTGTGTGCGCAGTGCGTGAGCGAACATAATGTGCTATATGTTAATCCAGGTCCTAATCTGACTCCCTAACAAATTTCATCCAGATACGTTCAGTAGTTTTTGCATGAAAAAGTAACAAACATCCATACATATAAACTTTTGCGTTTATCCTTACTAATATTATAAATGTGAAAATGTGTTTGTTTGTTACCTTTTCACGCTTCAACGCCTTGACCAATCTTTATGAAATTTGGCATGCAGGTAGCCAGTGTCACGAAGAAGGACATATGCTACTTTTTATCCCGGGAAAATAGCATAACCTGATGCAGTTCCTGAGGGAACTAAAAAAAAACTCGATTGTTGTGATTTTTTGCACAGAGATGGTTGACTAGGTGGGAAACGACATAATTTACTAATCACCCTTAAAGACAGTCATAAAAACGATGTCCACGCGGGCGGAGCCGCGGGAAAAAGCTAGTAATATTATAAGTTAGGATTTTTATCGCCTTAAAAAAAAAGAGGTATATAATTCCACACATTTGTATGTAATATAGTTATTGCAATTTTTTTGTATATATAGGTTTGTATACGAGGGGGAGGGGCGGGGGACCCGGAATACAAGGTTAACAGAACGTTTTTGCTTATTGTGTATGAAAACTCTTTAGAAAAAAGTAAGACTAAATTGTTTTTAAAATATTGCCTTTCAAACGAATTATTTCGGAATAAACGTGCGACTATGGAGCATTTTGAAGATCGAATACTTTTTTTTTCATACTTATGCGGTGACCACCCTTCTCACATATTGGAACGAATTGTGACTGGAGATGAAACTTGTGTTCATTACTTTGAACCTGAGTCGAAACAAGAGAATGTTCTTGTGCAATAATTGTGTTAATTTATTTTTAAAATTTTCGATTTGTTTTTTGTCCTTCATTTCTGCTGCTATTTTCATTTATTTCTATATTTTTTGTTTTGTTTGTTACTCACGTTTGGCTAGACCGTAAGTGATTGTTTTCAAATAAATAATTATGACTATAGACGATCTTAAAGGTGGAATAAAACGCTAACGATTGTTCAAACTGACCTTAGGTATAATGTAGGTACTCATTTCATACTCCATGGATCACTGACAAAATACTCGAATAAAAAGTAAAAAAAGAATTGAAGTCTGTATGTATAAAAGAAAAACGTGACTGACTGATCTATCAACGCACAGCTCAAACCACTGGACGGATTGGCCTTAAATTTGGTATACAGATAGAAATTATGACGTAGGCATCCGCTAAGGATTTTGGGAAATTTCCACGGGAAAGGCAAAAAACGGAATCTACGCGGGCGAAGCCGCGGGCAACAAGAATTTAGAACCTCCTCCTTTTTGAAGTAGGTTGAAAATTGTGCGGTAAATAAAGTAAAATACATTACAATAAACATGGACCGCTTTACACAGCGCGCTAAACTGTTCGCGGTTATCGGCAGGTCACGAATACTACTTTAGAACCTAGAGTTAGAACACGAACGCCAGTTCAAATTAATGGTAATTATACAGGTGTAAAATATTCAGGGTGACTTTTAATTAGTTCTTGATAATAAAAGACATGGATGTACTCATGATTACAAACAAAGAACCCCGTACCAAAAGTATGGAAAATGTGGTTTCAGTTAAATATAATAACTGAGATTTTGATATAATATAGATTTTAACGTCCTGAACAAAAGTCTCTATGGGGGCTACCACTGTTGCCGAGTCCCTTTCAGAGTTACGACTGATTTTGTACCCTCAAGGAAATCGACTCTAGTACCAATTCGCAGCTTGTCACAGTGACAGTAATATGACACCTCCAGCGTCTTTCTCAAGTGCAAAATAAATCGTTTCATACATATTTTACGAAGTTCTGATTACAACGACACACAGATCATTGGAACATATTTTTGAGCATTTTAATGCACGCATATTTTTACAGTAGTACCAGACAAAACAAACTATTAACAACGGGTATAATGAAAGAAAAATAGTGTTACTCGTTAAATCTTATTTAATTAATAAGAGTCAATTGTTTAAATAAATAGTTGGTAATTGCATCTAATTAATGATTTGTTGTCTGATACAAAATCAGTCGTAACTCTGAAAGGGACTCGGCAACAGTGGTAGCCCCCATAGAGACTTTTGTTCAGGACGTTAAAATCTATATTATATCAAAATCTCAGAATATTTAACTGAAACCACATTTTCCATACTTTTGGTACGGGGTTCTTTCCCAAAAAAAATATGGTCCTCGATACATAATAAAGTTATGAAATCCGCAAAAATGTATAAGGACCAATTTTTTTTTTCATATTTGACATATTGTTTCTATGGGAGTTGTCTGTAATCACGAGTACGTTCATATCCTTTGCTATCAAGAACTAATTAAAAGTCACCCTATATATACGGTTCGACCTCCTCCGTTTTGTCGTCGGTTAAAAAATTGGTGTAGGACCCGTTAACTGGGGGTTCTACTAATCATACTGAACAACTTTCCTCAAGGAACCCATAGTCGATTCTCCAAAAAAATTGGACCCTCACAAAAAAGCACAAAATTGAACAATTAGCGACTTGTATGTAGAGTTCAAATTATTGGGAATAAGGCTAATAAAGTGAGGATCTAGAACACATATTGGAAGCAATAGGTAAATTTTCCGAAATAGGTATCTAAGTAATAACTAGCTTTTTCCCGCGACTTCGCCCGCGTGGACATAGTTTTTATGACTGTCTTTAAAGACCTTAACTATTTTATTTTATTTTATTTTATTTTATTTTATTATATTTGGAAAACAAACGGTTATTACATAACAGTTAGTGACGACTATTTAAAATAACTATAAACCAATTAAATGTTTTCGCATATAAGAGCCTAAATACTTGCATGTCGTTAAGTGAATATACACAAAATGAATGAAAAAAAATAAAAATAATAACAGAAACACAAAATAAACTCAAGTTACAATCACAAATAAATTAGAAGCTTACGCACAGTTAGCGAACCGCTTCAAACCAGCTTTTTGTTTTTTGAATATACAGAAAAATGAATGAAAAAATAAAGAAAAGAAACACAAAAATAAACTCAATTTACAAGCACAAATACATTACAAGCTTACGCACAGTTAGGGAACCGATTCAAACCAGCTTTTTGATAAAATTGATTTAAATGTGTGTGGCTTTGAGTTGAACAGATCTAGCTCCGGAAATTCCACCAGCCTGTTGAATTCAGTGGGGGCACGGATAAAAAATGTGTTTTGTCTATAGTTGGAAGAGATTTGTTTTACAGATAAACAAACTTGGTGCCGAACGAAACTTCTTAACGGAACTTTAATGTTTATTAAAGATAGGAGTTGCGGTGAGTTAATCCTATTCTGAGCTATTTTACTAAGAAATACCATGTCGGCAATTTTGCGCCTCAATTGCAACGGTAAAATGTGATGCCTTTTACACCTTGCTTCATAGCAGTTGTCGTAAGTTTTGCATTTGTATTGTAGGAATCTTACAAATCGTTTCTGTATTAGCTCCAGTCTATCGATGTATTTATTGTATTGAGGGTTCCATACTTCAGAGCAGTATTCGAGGATACTACGCACAAAGGAGCAGTAAAGGATTTTGATCACCTTAACACTCGTGAACTGAGAGCTGGATCTCATAATAAACCCTAGTGATTTGTTGGCTTTTTTCACAATGTAGTCAATATGTTTGTCATACAATAATTTGCTGTCATGGACCACACCTAGGTCGCGAATGCTGTCCACATAATTTAAACAAATCCCTTTGAGAGTATATCCAAATTTTGCGACTTTGGGCTTGCGTGTGAAAGTTATTGAGTAACATTTCGATACATTAAGGTCTAGAAGGTTAATGTCACAATACTGTTCAAATCTAAATAGGTCTTCTTGTAAGAGATGGCAGTCATCGATAGTATTGATTTGTTTGAAAACTTTCATATCATCAGCATATAATAGAAACTTTGAGTGCTTGAAACAGCGGCCAACGTCATTAATAAATATGATAAAAAGTAACGGTCCTAATAGAGATCCCTGGGGAACACCAGAAGGCACATTTATCCACGAAGAAATAAAACCACTAATAACCACGGCTTGCGAGCGGTTTTCGATATAAGAAGTGAACCACCTGAATAGGTTACCATGTATACCAGCGTTCAACAACTTTTGCAAAAGCAATCTATGATCTATTCGATCGAATGCTTTACTATAGTCGGTGAAAATTGTGTCTACTTGCCCGCCAAAATCCATAGATGATGATGTGAAATCTATAAAGGAGACTAAGTTCGACGTAGTCGATTTACTCTTTAAGAACCCGTGTTGTTCAGGAATAAAAGTAGATGATAAAGAAGAATAAACATATGAGTGCACAACTTTTTCAAGAATTTTTGCAAATAAGCATAATTTAGAAATCGGCCTATAATTAGTTACCTCGTTTTTATTCCCATTTTTATGGATGGGCGTTATAAAAGCAGATTTCCAAATTCTTGGAACAGAGCCCGACTCAAGGGATCGTCTAAACAGTATTGTTAAGGGAGTTGTCAAACAGTCGGCACATTTAACGGCAAATATCGGTACTATGTTATCAGGCCCAGCTCCCTTATTTAAATCTAAAGACTCAAGATATCGATGAACTACTTCGGGACTGATTTCAATATCACTTAAACAATTATTGACGTTGGTGCTATCACGAGGAGGACTGTAGTTGTAGTTAGAAGACGTTGACAGAAATGTGGATTGAAAATAATTTGCGAAGAGATTTGAAATGCCTTCACCTGTGTCAGCTTCTTGGCCATCATAAGACATGGTAGATGGCAGAGATCTGGATCCTTTACTAGATGATTTAACGTGAGACCAAAATAGTTTAGGGTTCTTCGCAATTCCATCTTCTATACGTTTAATGTACAAATTATAACATAGACGTTCAAGGTCTTTAGCTCTTCTCCTGAGCAATGAAAAAGTATCATAATCAGCAGTATTACCATAGATATGAAACTTACGCAGAAATTTAAACTTTTCTTTCAATATTTTCTTAAGTGAGGCATTGTACCAAGGAGGAAAATCAGAAAAGGTAACAGATTTGTGGGGAACATATTTATCTCTGACCTCGTATAAAATATTGTAAAAATATTCAAGTGCCTCATCTAGAGTTTTATTTTTCAAAGCTGTATCCCAATTTATACCTGATAAAGTTAATTTAATACTATCGTAATCGCCAGACTCATAAAAATATTTAATCCTAGGGTTGGGTTTAAGATACTCACCACAGCTTAATAAAATAGATACATTGAGAGATTTATGGTGGGTGTCTTCCGGTACCAATGGATCATCACAGTGCGTAACTCTTACATCACTATTACATAAAACATAGTCCAGAATTGAATTGTTAGTGTTTCTGCATAAATTAAATTGATTGAGATTACATTGAGAGATTGTATCGAAAAAATAAATTTGACTATCTCCAGTAATACCTACCGGTTGAGCAAAGTTACCATGGTTCTGAAGCCAGTCTATGTTGCTAAGGTTAAAATCACCCAAGATTACAAACATATCATTGGGGTTCATGTTTACTAATGTGGATAATTTATCCGTAAAATTATTAATTTGCGTATTAAAAGAATTACCCAGACACTCCGTGCAGAGATAAATAGAACAGAAATGTATTTTACCAAAATTGTAGCTTTTACTATTTTTTAGAGTGACCGTTACCCAAATGTCCTCTGCGGAGGAGCGCCAGTCGGGGCGCTCCACCGCGGCCATCTCCCGGCGAACGGCAATAAGAACGCCACCTCCGTATTTTTGTCGTGTCGATAAATAGTCTCTGTCCCGCCGCCAGACCAGATATCTGCCATCAAAAAGTTCCTCATCCTTTATGCCATCCAATAACCAGGTTTCAGTAATTCCTATGACGTCATAAGAGTTTAAAAGTAAGTTGTGCTTAAATACATGAGTTTTAGTACGCAGTCCACGAGTGTTTTGGTAGTAAACATTCAATAAGTTAGCCATTTTTGTTTATAAAACAATAGCTCAAGTATAACGAAAAGCAATTATATTGATAGTAGAATAAATTATTTATAACTACTATCGTAACCCTAGGCAATTCAAAAGGAAAACCACAAGGCACTTTAGGCAGATAAATTGAAATGTAAGCTATCCTATCTTTCAAGTTGGGTCGATTTGCACACGGTGTGCAAATCAAATTTAAAATCGGTTCAGTAGTTTAGGAGTCCATCGCGGACAAACAACGTGACACATAATTTTTATATATAAATATAATATATATGTTTTTTTTACATATCGGTTACGAAATTAAATGATTTATAAATTAGTGGAAACTGTTACTAAAAATACTGCTAAATTAAAATATTTGTTTATTTTCGAGAAAATCAAATTCAAATAATATATCTTAAAATATGAAGGTACGATTGGGTACAAATCTAGACAACCTAGGAGCACCCTTGACATCCTGGACACTTCATACAACGGGCCAGAAATAACATTACAAAAAACCAATGACAGAACAAACAAAATGGCGACGAAATCCTATACGTTCGACGACCAAACTGTAACCATCTGTATCAATCTCTGTGACGAGGGGGTGAGGTCGCAATCTAGAGAGCGGCAGGGAGTGTCCATATTGTATGTTAGTACTAAATATAGCGTGACTTTTAATTAGTTCTTGATAACAAAGGATATGAATATACTCGTGATTACAAACAACTTTTCCAAAGAAATTATGTCTAATCAGAAAAAAAATTATTGGTCCTCGATACCTAATAAGTTATCAAATCGGCAAAAATGTATGAAGGACCAAAAATTTTTTTTCATATTTGACATATAGTTTCTTTTGGAAAGTTGTTTGTAATCACGAGTACAATCATATCCTTTGCTATCAACAACTAATTAAAAGTCACCCAATATATGCTTTGACCTAGGAACTTTACTGACCCGCCAACGTGACCCGCGTTGAATGCGCCCAAAAATTTTTTTTCATATTTGACATATAGTTTCTTTTGGAAAGTTGTTTGTAATCACGAGTACAATCATATCCTTTGCTATCAACAACTAATTAAAAGTCACCCAATATATGCTTTGACCTAGGAACTTTACTGACCCGCCAACGTGACCCGCGTTGAATGCAACTTCTCGGCGATGATGCCCTAAAGTATTTTTCAATAGAAATTTCCAACAATGTAAACAATAACCTAACTTAAAAATTAATTATTTCAGTATAAAACAATTTTGATACCAATATTTTCGGTTATTAATGCTACATTACTAATTTGTAACATTAATAACAGAAACATCTGTCGCAGAACTGATGACTACTGAACAAAGAGAGTTCTGAAGTGGAGACCGCGTTAAGGTAAATGTAGTGTAGGACACCCCCGGATAGGTGGAGCGATGACTTGGGCAAGGTTGCCGGCGACACAGCTGCATGCCCAAGGCCGAAGATCGTTGAAGTAACCAATGTCCAGCAGTGGACTAACAAGGGCTGATGACATCATCATCCGGGTTTCTACATAGAAAGGTACTTACAGCTTCCCAGCGAGTGAGCGTGTTCTCAGTGAGGTAGATCTTGAACTCAACCTTCACCGGCTGGCGGTCCTTTAGCTCCAGGATCTTGCTGATCACCTGCAATGGAACGGTGCCAACTTATAATTATAGCGATAAGATGCGAATTGTATCCAAGCTTGTATACAATTTTCTAAATGGTTTTAATACTAAATGTAATGTGAAATATGTGCTGAAAGATGCTCCGCGCTGTGAGTCAGCGAGTAGGTCGCTCAGGTAGTTAGTAGGTAGTCAGTAGTAGCTCGCCCATAGTAAGGCGCTCAACAAGTCAACTTTGATATAAATAAATAACTTACACTCTCACGCCGCTCCGCACTGATGGAAACCTGAGTGGGCGACGGAGGCTCCGTGGAAAGGCTCTCCGCGCTGTGAGTCAGCGAGTAGGCGCTCGCCCATAGTAAAGCGCTAACCAAGTCACCTTTGATATAAATAAATAACTTACACTCTCACGCCGCTCCGCGCTGATGAAAATCCGGGTGGGAGACTGAGGCTCGGTGGAAAAGCTCTCCGCGCTGTGAGTCAGCGAGTAGGCGCTCACCCATAGTAAGGCGCTCAAAAAGTCACCTTTGATATAAATAAATAACTTACACTCTCACGCCGCTCCGCGCTGATGGAAACCCGGGTGGGCGACGGAAGCTCGGTGGAAAAGCTCTCCGCGCTGTGAGTCCGCGAGTAGGCCCTCGCCCATAGTAAGGCGCTCAACAAGTCACCTTTGATATAAATAAATAACTTACACTCTCACGCCGCTCCGCGCTGATGGAAACCCGGGTGGGCGACGGAGGCTCGGTGGAAAGACTCTCTGCGCTGTGAGTCAGCGAGTTGGCGCTCGCCCATAGTAAGGCGCTCAACAAGTCACCTTTGATATAAATAACTTACACTCTCACGCCGCTCCGCGCTGATGGAAACCCGGGTGGGCGACGGAGGCTCGGTGGAAAGGCTCTCCGCGCTGTGAGTCAGCGAGTTGGCGCTCGCCCATAGTAAGGCGCTCAACAAGTCACCTGCCGACGAAAAAACAAAAACATACACTGAGTGGGATTTTTTGCGACAGGGAGACTTAAACTCATAAATTTCAATTAAAACAGGTGCATATATACACTCTTTCTTATGCTCATAAAATAGTGAACGCATTACAAAATATCATAGTTGTGTGAAAAATTTAAAAACAAACAATCATTATTCAATAATGTCAAAATAAAAGCATTGATATAAAACAAATAATGTCATTAGGACATGAAAAATCACTCGAAAGAATTATAAAATTATAGAATTTGTCAGTAATGCCTTTGACAAGAGAAGCCCAGATAACACGGACAGCACCCGGTCACGAGTATAACGTGAGAGTCAGCCATCGCTCCCTTCGACCATATTATAGGGAAAGGAATGCTATTATATTGCAATAAATAAATTGCTATTACCTATTTGTAATTCTTACCAAAATAATGACTTGGTACAGTAGGCGCGAGCGAAACTGTTTCTGTATTAGGCCGGCCGGTCAATAACAGTATCCAACATCGCAAACGCGTATGTATCTCGGTTAGTAGTTTCAAAAAACTGCGAAATTCTGGCATTTGTTACTTTTTTCAAGAAATCTACCTGAAGGATGCGTTTTTAGGTACCTTTGTTCTATCTATCTATATAAATTAAAGAAAGTCGTGTTAGTTACACCATTTATAACTCAAGAACGGCTGGACCAATTTCGCTAATTCTTTTTTTGTTGAGTTCGTTATTGTCAGAAGGTTTTAGGGTAGTGTATGGTAGAGTAGTGTATTGTGGGATAGTGTATGGTAGTGTCGTGTAGTGTAAGATGGAACGAAGTGCGCCGGGTCAGCTAGTACTTTTATAAAGCAAACTAAATTAGCTACAATTTTAGGCCAGCCCAAGCACTATATGTCCACTGGTTGCGGAGATACGGCTAGTCAAATATGATCTGAAACAAGTGCCAGAATTTCATTTTTTCGAGCACCGTGGAAGTAGCACAGGGTTTACGGTGTTGCAAAATTTGAATATGAACTACTCTCAATGGACTTAACAAAATATAAAAAAACCGGCTAAGTGCGAGTCAGAATCGCACACAAAGGGTTGCGTACCATCATACTAGATGGCGCTAGTTTCTTCATGTTTAAAAACAACACGTTTTTTGCATGGAGATTTTTTTCACTTTTTCTAATTTGTAGTATTTGTTGTTATAGCGGCAACAGAAACACATCATCTGTGACAATTTCAACTGTCTAGCTGACACGGTTCATGAAGTACAGCTTTGCCACGGACAGACAGACGGACGGACAGCGAAGTCTTAGTAATAGGGTCCCGTTTGTACCCTTTGGGTACGGAACCCAAAAAACTATTACGATTGTTGTCGTCGTGAGTGGGGATGGAGGGTGTAGCTGGGATAAAGGGTGCTGTTGGGATATCAGGTGTTACTTACGATTGTTGTCGTCGTGAGTGGGGATGGAGGGTGTAGCTGGGATAAAGGGTGCTGTTGGGATATCAGGTGTTACTTACGATTGTTGTCGTCGTGAGTGGGGGTGGAGGGTGTAGCTGGGATAAAGGGTGCTGTTGGGATATCAGGTGTTACTTACGATTGTTGTCGTCGTGAGTGGGGGTGGAGGGTGTCGCGGGGCTCGAAGCCCCGCTATTCACCCCTCCGGGCGGAGCCGAGTCGTGAGCAGGGACATCAGGACCACCTGCGAACAAATGCCATTGTCAACAGTGGACGTGGTGACCAAGGTACCGAAAAAGATGCTAAAATGCATACAACTCACATTTTTCTTCTTTTTTTTAAACGGATTCCAAAAAGGAGGACGTTCTCAATTCGACTGAATGTTTTTTATCTGTATTTTTGTTACGAGATATCTTCACAGATTGTGAACTGATTTTCATGATTCTTTAAAATTATTTAATAACGTATGCTGTCAGGTTGATCCCATATAAATTTTATCAAAATAGGTGTAGTGATTTTAACAAAAAATCAAAAATAATAATGCAAAAATTGTCCTAAGTTGCTGCGCTGGAAGTCAGTTTTTTTAACGTGTTTAGCGCTTCTGATTAAATAAAGAGTCTCTCAATAGGGAGTGCTCGAAATTTGAAAATGTTTCATAGTAATTTTTTGAACGTATTTATTCCTTCAAGACAGAGGCTCTCTCTCAGTTCATTAAAAGAGAAGGCATATAACACGCAGTGGGCGAATAGGGCCAATAATGATGCCAAGGGCTTACCAACTGTGAATTAGAAAAAAAAACAGAAAGGGCCTGAGGGCGATGATGATTATACTCGGAGTGCTAAGCCAAAACAGGTCCACGCGCTTGCTGAGACACACTTCCAAGCGCTTACTGAGACACACTGCCAAACGCTTGCTGAGAAACACTGCATCGTGGCAGTCATCAAAATTAAAAAAAAACTCTTTATTGGACATCAGATAAACAAATACAATCATCATATCAACCGAAGGACGGCCACTGCTGGACATAGGGCTCTCCCAAGGAATTCCACGACATTTCGCAGTTCTGAGAGCTATGTCGGTTACTTTGGTTCTCCTACGGATCTCCTACGGATCTCCTCGTTTCTGATCCGATCACGCTGAAAAACTCCGAGCATAGCACACGCTCCATTGCCCTTTGGGTGATCTTGAGCCAAAAAAATACAAATAAAATGTATTGACCAAACAAAAGTAGCAACTAAGAGACGTACAATTTAGGCGGTCTTATCGCTGAGAGCGATTTCTACCAGACAACCCAATCATCACATGTTTTTAAAATTCACAATTGGTAAACCCTTGACAACATCTCACCTGGTGGTAAGTGACGATGTCGCCGAAGATGGAAGCGGGCTTACCAAGATTCCCCAACGCAATGGGGAACTGGCTATCTTATCTTCATGCATCAAACAAAGCGGGATGAGGAGCACGACATATAGATCAGCTACATCTCTATCGACCAGACACAAATTTGGACTCACCACAGAGGCCCGGCGCCCAGGCACAGCGAGAAGCACTCGGCGTCCGAAGCCGACAGGGCCGAGCGCTTACTCCCCGCGGCGCTCAGCGACGCGCCATCGCCGCTGCGAAGAAAGGGGCATAGGTTAGTCAGTAATCCTTACTAATATTATAAATGTGTTTGTTTGTTTGTTTGCTACCTATTCACGCTTCAACGCCTTGACCAATCTTAATGAAATTTGGCATGCAGGTAGCCTGTGTCACAAGGAAGGACATAGGGTACTTTTTATCCCGTGAAAATAGCATAGCCCGATGCTATATAATCTTTTTTTTTGGTTAATTTCTTTAATATCGCAACGGAACAATGGATTGTGTGATTTTTTGCACAGAGATAGTTGAGGGGGTGGGAAATGACACGATTTACTAATAAGCATATCCTGACATAGTTCCCGAGATCTGGAGAAAATTCATGTCCACGCTCGCGAGCCGCTTGCGCACCCTCTAAGTAAGTCACAAAAACGATGTCCGAAAGCTAGTACAATATATTTCGACGGCCCACGGGATGGGAAGTAGCTACCACCGCTGCCCTGTAGGATATTGAAACATCAGAGGAGTTATCTGTACTTTGCTGACCCTGAGAGGGCTAATATGGAATGCCTTGTCTTAATTCATAGGTAGGTACCAATGACTTATATATTACTGGCGTAAGGACCCGGCCAACGCGCGCGACTAATGGGCCCAGCGAATTGGTGCGAAAATCGAAAGTTTCGCACACTCGCGACTCAGTCGTCTGCGGGACATTGTTCAGTGCGGTGGAAAAATATTCCATATAAAAATGCCTTATTGTGTTGTAAGAGGCCGTAAATATCATAAAAGAAAGGCTAAAAAGGAACATGGGATGTCTATCATCGATAAGTAACCTTACATTGTATTTTTTCTTGTAAACAAATTAAAAAAAAACGAATTTTTAAAGCGACAATTCTATCAAGGTTCTTTTAACTCGGCACGTCAGTCAACTCTCGCCCACGCTAGTTCGTACGAGTTGTGTCAGATGGCGCTACTTTTTGCATGTATGAAGAAAATCTGACTAAAATATGGAGACGTGCGGATCCTTCTGTTCAAATCTGTGGTAGGTACTACATTCAGAGCGTCGGTGGCGTAACGGCTAGGGCCGCTACCTCCTGTCCGGAAGGTCGTGGTTCGGATGAGCTTTTGAATTTCAATTTCATATGTACGTTTATCCGACGCTCTTACGGTGAAGGTAAACATCGTGAGGAAACCTGCACACGCCTGCGAAGAAACTCGAAGGTTTGAAGTCGGCCAACCTGCACTGGGCCTGCGTGGCTGACTAAAGCCCGATCGCCCCAATTCAGGGTAGGCTCGAGCCCCTCGGCGAGGACTTTATGAGCTAATATGAGGACTACTACTTTCAGACCAAATTTTCGCATTGCCTCGTCGTTTCTACCCCGCCCCTGTACCCGGGTCCGCTAACCGTCAATCATTTCGCCTAGCCAAATGGGATTTATTGGTGAAAAAGTCGAAAAATATCTACACAAGAAATCCTCCACCAAATGAATTCAAATAAAGATTAGGTAATTTTAACGGTATTAGGCACTCGCAGAACCTATTTTCAACCGACTTCCAAAAAGGAGGACGTTCTCAATTCGACTGTTTTTTTTGTATGTTTGTTACGCGATATCTTCGCAGATTGTAAACCGATTTTCATGTTTATTTTTTATTGGATAACCCGTATGCTTTCGAGTTGTTCCCATATAAATTTTATCAAAATCGGTGTAGTACTTTATTGGAAGTTAACAAAAATAACAATGCAAAATTTGAACTAAGTTGTTGCGATGGAAGTCGGTTTTTTAACGAGTTTAGCGTTTTCATTATTACATCGTAGGTTTAAATATGAATTCAAATATGGATATTTAACTTTATAACGCAAGTTTCCTTTAGAAAGTCCGCACGATAATAATAATAATCATCATATTAGCTAAAAGACTTCCACTGCTGGACAAAGGACTTCCACAAAGACCAGTCATGCGCTGTCCGCACCCAACGGCTTCTCGCGACCTCATACACAACTAAATTAGTTGTATAATTATGTAAGGTTAGTTGAACTAACCTTTGTACACTGTATAAGTTTTACTAGCTGTCCCGGCGAACTACGTTCCACCTTACACTACACTATACTACCCTAAGCTACACTACACTGCCCTACCCTTCCCATCCCTACCCTACCCTACACTACACTACCCTACCCTACATAAGAACCTTCTACTGACAATATCGAGACAAAAAAAATAATTAGCGAAATCGGTCCAGCCGTTCACGCGTGATACCTAGACCAAGGGAAATAGGGATTCATTTTTATATATAAAGATTACATAATTATTAATGAAGTTTAAAAAGTATATAATATTTATAAAATTGCAAAGCTTACGGAAGGAAAATACCTATACTATTACATAAGTAATATTACAATAAACAAAGTAATGTTACATTTTTATTTCTGTTGTAACGAATAATAAAATACCTAGTATAAATATTTTGCTTCTTAGTCTATTTGAATTTGATAAAAGTAATGAAATTCAAAGTTACTTCTCAGAATTCCTAAAAAGTCTATCAACTACGCAATTCGCAGATCAAAAGCCAATTCTCTTGGAAAAGAGGGTGGCAAGTTCAAAATACTAAAGCTACAAGGACAAATATATACCCTTTCCATGTCAATAAGGTTCGCTACCCAACTGTTTATAAGACCTTGGACCCACCTTGGACCCACCTTGGACTCTTGAGTTGGACATTCAGCTAGTGACACGTAAATATGTTTTTACCAATTTTATATGTTAGAATTTAATAAAACTTCCAGACTTGACAAAAGTGAGTTTTTGGATATTTTTAAGGACGAAAATATACCTATGCTGAATGGTTTCAAGCTGACTTGATAACACAACGTATACGCAATCTTAGTAGGTAATTGTAAAGGTTATTTTTGGTAAGTAGCATTTAAAATTATTTTTAAACCGCTTTGACTCATCAAGACTATGCTAATTGAAGATAATTTAAGCCCTATTATTGTACAGACAGCAGCACTATTAAATAACGGAACAACCAATTTTTCTCAATACATTTTCATGCAATTGTAATTTGATGTAAGCCCGCTTCCATCTTCGGCATTATCGTCAGTTGCCATCAAGATGCCAAGGGCTTACCAATTGTAATTAAAAAAAAACACAGTTTTTTAAGTCGGTTAAAAATCAGTTGTTCCATTA
The DNA here is from genome assembly GCA_947284805.1 of Coleophora flavipennella. NCBI lineage: Eukaryota > Metazoa > Arthropoda > Insecta > Lepidoptera > Coleophoridae > Coleophora > Coleophora flavipennella. The sequence continues at coordinate 5,053,686 of OX369262.1, read as the reverse complement.
ATTCAGCCGCTGAGTGTAGCTGAGCTGATAATACTTTCATAACACAACAGACTTTAAGCCTTGAGTGATTACAAGTTTATTTACATTGAACACATCATTTCAGCTCATATACGTCCCCAACGAGGGGCTCGAGCCTTCCCTGAATTAGGGCGATTGGGCCTTAGTCGACCACGCGGGCCCATTACGGTTGGTCGACTTCACACAACACCTTCGTTTCCCCACGATCTTTTCCTTCACCGTAAGAGCGTCGGATAAACGTATAATAAAAATCGAAATTCTAAAACACATGAGTACGTGGCAGGATTCGAACCACGAACCCGGACAGGAGGAAGCGGCCCTAACCGTGTGGCGCCACCGACGCTTTACTTGAACTCTACTCGGATTAAAATCACAATTAAAATTCTAAAGGATAATGGTAAGCCAACTCTAATGAGTATAATGACCACCTAATTACTAAAATTATAAACACTACTGCACAAACACTTAACCCCTTTTTTGCCAAGTCGGGTAAAATGTGTCCTATGTCACTCAGTGGGTCAATACGAATCTAACGACACTTCGCACTTCAAAATCCTTCGATCAAATATAATGGACCTGCCCGACCCATACAAGAATCTTTTATAATTGAAAACGCTAAACACTTTAAAAAACCGACTTCCATCGCAACAAATTAGTACATTTTTGCATTATTATTTTTGGTTTTTGTTAATTTTCTAAAAAAGTACTACACCGATTTTGATAAAATTTATATGGGACCACACGGGAAGCACTAGCTTTCAAATAAAAAAGAATCATAAAAATCGGTTCACCCAGTCCAAAGTTATGAGGTAACAAACATAAAAAAAAAAAACATACAGACGAATTGAGAACCTCCTCCTTTTTGGAAGTCGCTTGAAAAACCGGTCAAGTGCAAGTCAGAACCGCACACATAGGGTTCCGTACCATCATGCCAGATGGCGCTGGTTTCTTCACGTTTAAAAAAAAACACGTTTTTTTTTTGTATGGAGACTTTCACTTTTTCTAATTTTTAGAATTTTTGTTATAGCTACTATACAAAAATAACATCATCTGTGAAAATTTCAAATGTCTATCTATCACGGTTCATGAAGTAATAGTAAGCGAAGTCTTAGTAATAGGGTCCCGTTTTTACCCTTTGGGTACGGAACCCTAAAAAATGAGTCAAATACAAGAACACGCAAACACACACTTACATCACTATAGTCCTACATAGTTTCATTCAAATTCAAACAGTGACAGAGATAGACGTACCTACTCAGACTGTAGCACGAATGAGACAATAAAAAATCACTTACTTCGACCTTCAACTGAATAGGGGAATACTGATTGACTGAGACGAATGTGCGAATTAATCAATCATTCTGTAGTAGGCATAAAAACCGCTGTTTGCGTAGGCCGATTCATAGCTGTTATATTCATCATCATATCAGCTCATATACATCCCCACCGAGGGGCTCCAGCCTACCCTGAATTAGGGCGATCGGGCCTTAGTCGACCACGCGGGCCCAGTGCGGGTTGGTCGACTTCACACACAACCTTAGAGTTTATTCGCAGGTGGTTTCCTCCCGATGTTTTCCTTTACCGTTGAAGCAATCGGTGAGTATATGTACGTAAGTTTATTTTAACCCAGCACCTTTGGTTAGGAGGACCGAGTCGTTACCGGTTGAGCCACCGACGCTTAGGCTACAGAGCATACCAAAGAAAGAAGTATACCTACATATAAACATTCGAAAAACATAAGCCTCGTTTAGGCGCAGTCGGCTAAAAACATACCTATTTCATCAACAAAACCATGGAGATAATTACAACGATAACAGGTCTGTGGGGAACACGAATTGGCACTTTATCGGATTCCGGGGTGGGAAAAACCGAAAAAAACACTACATAAAAAAAAAATCATTACCACTCTTTTTTAAGAAGTCGGTAAAATGCAATCATTCACTCACGGGATCAAGACGGATCTAACGATACCTCGAATTCTAAAATCCATCAAGACGTTTAGAAGATAATCGTGGAATAAAGAAACATACAAACATTAGACCTAAAAACAATACACTACTTTTTGTAAGCAGTCGTGTAATTATCATGGTAACGGGTCTGTGGGCAACACGAATTGGCACTTTGTCAGATTTCTGATGGTAAATAGTGTTGACCTTGAAAAGAGAAAGTCGAGAATAAACAATCACACAATTTTTTTTATAAGTTACCTCTTTTATTTCGGTGTACTCATAATTTAAGTCCATCACACGAGTTATCGGCCGGCCATTGTCGGGCTGTAAATTCATTGGTCGTATATTATCAGGTCGGGCATTATTGGACCTCATAAAATGCGCCGGCCATTGTCGGGCTGCAAATTCATTGGTCGTGTTTTATCAGGTCGGGAATTATTAGACCCCATAAAATGCATGTTTCCCAATTTAAAAAAGGCACAATATTTCCTTAAATTGAAAAATAGACGATCCTAAGACCTTGATTCCAACTCCAAAGCTCATCATCAGATCAACTTTATAATACCAAAAAGATCTATTTTCACCGAAAACAACTCAATAGGACCTTTGGTAGTCGCTCTTAACTTGTAAGATTTAAACCATACAAATAAATAAATACAAACAAACTCCCCGCGAAGTGGAATAAAAGCTTGTACTGGACAAGTACGAGTCGGATACGCGTTTCGAGGGTTCGGTACCATCACACCTCTTCTCACAACTATGACAATGATACCTATTTTTTTGACGTGATAACGTCTTATAATTCGATGGAGCCGGCTGCACGCACGAAAAAATGCGTCGTTACCATGCGTCGTTACCTCGCTCTGAGGCGTTCCGTCGTTACCTCGCTCTGAGGCGTTCCGTGAGGCGTTCCGTTTTCGATATTATGAAACCATTCCATCAGTATTTTCTTATGACGTTGTCACGTTCAACTATCGTCAGTAAACCGACTTTACAGACAACCGTTTTTTAATCAGTTCCTCAGAATACAGAACAAACTCTATATACGAGTACGACTCAGGTCCTGGTCGGTTTTTATTATATTACGTTGTTTTACTTCAGAATTAGTAATATAATCTTAATCACACCAAATTTCACGCTTGCATGTATGACTGTTTTTACGATAGAGCTCGATCAAAAATATCTCAAAAATATTTATAAAACACGTTTTTAAATAATTAATTTTTCACTTTTTTTTAAACTTTTATTATTTGTTGTTATAACGGCAATAGAAATACACAACCTATGAAATTTGTAACTGTCTACCTTATACGGTTCATCAGAATACAGAACTAAACCAAAAACCGCGTACAGGTAAGAATAGTGTGACGCGCGCTAAAGCCAAAAACTCTGCGCCTACCCTCCTTCCCTAGGCTTAATATTGCTATTTTAGGTCGGATTTTAAATCTGTTTTTTAGTTAGGTAAGTTAGAAAGAACCACTGCTTGTTTACTCACAAAAATAAATCACGTGCATGCAGAATTTAAAAGGGTGAAAACGTCAAAACTACACCAATTAAGAGCAGTATAACACTTTAAACTTTCACGATTATTCATAATGACAAATGACAAAATGAAGTGAGGGTAGATGGAGGTGTTCCTGCGATGCGCCGGCGGCGATGACACCGCGGCTTCAGTCTACTCGCGACCACGGCTATCGAAGTATAGTCGAAACGTTGAGGTAAAAACAACATCAATACCTGCTCGTATGTTAAAAAAAATCACGTCAAGTCCCGCTTTCAATTTGTCGTAATTAAGAGCAGTTTCATACAAACACAAGTTTCTTCACTTTTACACTTTTATCGCCGCCTTAACACTTAAGGACTCGCTACTGGGTCTAGTGGACCCAGTCCCTTGTATTTTGTTGAATTACTTAAAAATTATGAAGTTTGCGACGTTGCTGTTCTTAGTACCTTTCGACCATAGTATAAGACGGTAGATTACCATCTAAGGCTTAGATTCTAAGCTGTCAGTTAGCGCGCATAATAAAAAAGGAAAAATAATAATTATTATTATTATAAAAAAGAAAGTATATAATAATAATAATAAAAATATATAGTGTATATATATATATATATATGAAGTGTATATATATATATAGTATAATAATAGTAGACAATAAGTATAGAAGATTTTGTTTGAAATAGATAGTTACAGAATTTATAACTATTAGTTTATGTTTAGTTAAAAAACTATGCCCAAATTCCTTCAATTTTTGTAATGACTATTTGATTCAGTAAAAACAATAAATATTTGGTCTTTATTTAATATTTGTTTACTTTTTGCACATTATTAACTATATCAAAAATACCAACCACTTTTATTGAGCAGTTTTGAAATAAACACGTGATATTGTAGTGGGTCCGATGTACCCGGTAGCGAGGGTTTGTGTTACAAATTTAAGCGCGGGTCCCTAAGTGTTAAGCGTGTTCTGGTTTGTTCTGTACTCTGAGTACGGTTCATAAATACAGCCCGCTGACAAACAGACAGACGGATGAACGGACAGCAGAGACTTAGTAATAGGGTCCCGTTGGTCACCCTTTAGGCACACCCTGGACACTTCATACAACGGGCCATTTCAAAAAAGGAATAACGGAACAAAAAAAATGGCGGCGAAATCCTATACGTTCGACAACCAAACTGTAACCAATCTGTATCAATCTAGATGACGAGGAGGGGGTGAGGTCGCAATTTGGAGAGCGGCAGGGAGTGTCCATACTGTATGTTAGAACTAATATATATACTTTGCTTTAGGTTCATGTAACCCTAAACCTTTACCTATTTATGGGCATGAAAAATTATATGTAAAAATCTTACCAGTAGATTTGGTAGACCATTTTGAGTAATCTTGCGAAAACTAACAGTTTCAGGCACCTAGCTAAATTACTGACCTATAGGGGTTTTCAGACCCCAATCGTCACACATGGAATGTTTTTGTTTTGTCTACAAAATAACAACTATTTATACAGGGTGTTATTCTAAAACACAGGTCAAAAAATTAGCTATAGACTAAACTTTTTAAACCGATTTTTCAACGGATCTTTCTTGTAGTATATTTTGATGCCGTATGATGTATACAGCATATTATAAGACAGTCTTTTGTATTTTATTCTAATTATTATTTTCACTTGTCTAGCGTGCGATTTGTGAGGGAATCTAACGACTACTGGGTAGATAGCCAGGAATCATTTCGGATAAACAACATAGCAATCCAAATGGAGGCAGTCCTTGCCAAAAACCAAAATAGCACAGCTTGGAATATTGTATCGACACATTTAGACAATCGTTGGGTTAAAGATAGTAAAAAAACAGCCAAGCGAGAGTCGGACTCGCACACGAAGGGTTTCGTACCATCGAACAAGAAAAAAATAGTTTTTTTATGGATTTTTAATTTATTTTTTATTATTTGTTGTTTTAGCGGCTATAGAAATACACACTGTAAAAATTTCAACTTTCTATTTTAAGGCCCTAAGAGCACTCAATCCGAGCAGGTTGAAACGTGTTTAAATAATATCGAACGTAAGCCTATTCATTTTAAGTTCAAATCAGAGCGAGCTTCAACGCGGCCGTTACGTTGAAACCGAACTCCCAATTCTCGATTTTTACATGTTTTTATTACTTTTCATCACTGTCAAATAAGTTTTAAAAAGATGTGTTCAATTAAAATGAAAGGTCTTAAAGTCACCGATTTTTGTGTGTTGGTTTCATTCAACATTAAATATTTGATTTCGAGAAATTTTGCAAATAATGCCAAAAACACAGTATATTTTTTACATCAAAAGTGATAATATTTTTAAAATTGTATTCAATTAAATGGATTTATTATTACTTTAAGTATATTATATATTTTTTACGTGGCGTTAGCTTTACACAGTCTTTCAATAATTTGAATTGAATATTGTCATTTGACCCATCTTAGGGCCTTAATAAACGTAATCGGTTCATGAAACCCGCTGACAGACAGGAGGCTTAGTATAATAGGGTCAGGTCTTCGGACCAAAACAAATGAAAATCTAATAGGTCTTTACCTATGCAATTGCCGATTCAGTTTTTGAAGTTCAATGCCAATTTTTATTGAAAATAATAAAGTTATTGTTTTTTTTATTATTGACCTTATGGTGACACTACTTAAGGTATTTTATTAGTAACTAGTGGCAAGTCTTTCATGTTCCAATCCCCTGAGCTATGAACCATTGAATGGAACAAAGGCGTTTTCTTAGTGATCAGATGGGACAATTTTTTAGACTAGTTAATTTTCTTGAATTTTCCTGAAAGTGACGAAATCTTATGCGGGGTGTTCCCAACGAAGAAACTGCTGCGATAATTCTAAAGCTTTAAAATTAAAAATGTGTATTTTTTGCCTCAAATAAGGCGATTTTTCAGGTGAAAGAACCCGACTTCATAGGGTTAATTAAAGCCACCGTGCTCTCAAAATATCTTAACAATAGATAGGCATATGTTTACAACCATTTCATTTCTAATAGCTTAATGCTATTTTGAGAATAAATTTTGTTCTTAATTATAATTTTCATCTATAAACTTTTTTATATAATCAGCAATTTCATAGGTAAAGACCTAATATTATATAGAAAATTCAATTCTTGTATATATGTAATCATAATCTCGGAAACGGCTCCAACGATTTGCTTGAAAATTAGTATACGGGGATTTTTGGGGGCGAAAAACGATTTAGATAGGTCTCATCTGTGGGAAAACGTAATTTTCCGAGATTTTCGCACTGGAGTCGGGCGAGAAACGAAATATGCCGCGCAATGCCTACCATAGGTTGCGTATTTTTAATGGTTTTTTACGGCTCTGGGTACTATACCCCGAGCAAAGCTCGGTCGCCCAGGTACTATTTTTATTAAATCTTGATTAGGTACTTTAGAATTAATGCTATATTTTTCTAAGTAAAATAAATAAAGGCTAGTGTATAATGGCTAACTTTACATAAGAGTGGATTCGGGTTCTATTTGAGGTTAAAACAGGACCGATCCGCTGTACGATAATCAAATAGCAGATATATAAATAAAAACCGGCAAAGTGAGAGTCGGACTCGCGCAAAGAAGTCTTTTCAAAAAATTAATGTGTATTTTAAAAAACAAAATTATATTTACTTACAATTAGTAATAGAGCGTTTTGCATGGAAAATCTATGAACTTTTTACAAATCCAACTGCACACCAAGTTGGTCGACATTCCTCCTAAACTAAGAAAGCCTACTGAGCCGTGATAGTTTTCCTTTTAAATTGATTATATATGTCCTACTCTTCTCATTTTTTTCTCAGATGTCCTAAATAAATAATAAATTCGCAATTTTTTTTGGACTTTTCATAGAAATCGATCATTCCGATTAGCCAACTTTGTATGGAGTAAACTTTTTTTCTTGCGATTTCAGTATGAGTTTCTCGGGGAAAGTTGTTCAGTTTCATGAGTAGAGCCCACCCTTACTTACCGGCTTGCTCGGTGTTGAAAAACAACCTGTATATACTTTGGTTAAGATACTGTTTTTAGGGTTTTATACTCAAAGGATAAAAACGGGACCTTATTACTAAGACTTCGCTGTCCGCTCGTCCGCCTGTCTGTCTATCTATCTGTCCATCTGTCTCCAGGCTGTATTTCTGTTGCCGCTACAACATCAAATACTAAAAATCAGAAAACGTGAAAAATAAGGGAAGTCTCCATACAAAAAACGTGTTTTTTTTAATCGCGAAGAAACTAGCGCCATCTGAATGGCATTTGACCGGTTTTTCCATCCTGCACAAGTGCTCAAAAGTGAGGTTTGTAATTATGTGCATGTGAGTAAAGCAAAGTAAGCCTACGGAACCCTAAAACTGCGATAATACAATCATTAAGCAACTATGTATTATTATTAAACACGTTACATCTATAGTTTTATGTACTTGCATACCTAAATACATTCTTTTACGTCAGTGGATTTGAAACTCTGCCATATTTTTTATGGTGATTGGTGTAATGCTCTATTAATGCTCAAAATAATTTGGTCTTGTGTCTATATAATTATTAGGGTTCCGTACCTAAAGGGTGCTAACGGGACCCTATTACTAACTACCTACGCAATTCGTACGTCCATTTGTCTCTCACAGAGCTGTATCCTTTTAACCGTAATACGTAGCTAAAAGAGATTTTCACGCAATATTTGACAGCAATATTGTAATTAAAAAAAACGCGCGGTACGCGAGCCGTTTTACAAGCGTAAGCGGTGAAAATCGTATAGGATTTCGCCGTGATTTCATTTGTTTCGTCATTTGTTTTTCGAAATGTTATTTCTCGCCCGTTGTATAAGGTGTCCGGGGTGTGACGATACCTCATAAATGTCCAAATCGTCCAAGCCGTTTTTGCTGTAGCGGGGAACAACTCAACATACAAACATAACGGTGAAAAACAAAACCCTCCTTTTGGGCTCCACCGCAGACGGATAACTGATTCGAAATCAATTTAAGGCGAGGCACCGGTGGATAAGCGGAGAAACCCTTTTGCTAGATCAAATTTTTTGGGTGATTTAATTACTACTCTATATCGGTCTTGCAAAAAATATTGGACATAAATAAATAAATATTCTGGGACAAATCACACATGGTCATCTGGCCCCAAAGTAGGATTCCCTGCGTTATGGGAACCAGAAACTGATATACATAGTTATATACGTTTAAATACATACATATATAGATATATTTAAAACCCAGACACATGGACATACTTAAGGCTATTGTCTGAGGAATGTGCTAATATGTTACACGATAGTGTGTACTTTACTCGATCATAAAAAATCCCAAAAACAGGTCCAAAACGTCAAAAAAAAGTCTAACGAATTATTTATTAATAAAATTTCTAAATTTGCACATAGTTTTTATATGGAGATATTTCCTTTTAAGTACTACAGAGAATCTGCTAAATTTTAGTTTTTAAATTGAAGTCTTACGAGAAATAACAACGTAAAACATTGAAAAAGTGCAAAAGTGTGGTTTATTTCTTGACTCTTTACACGTAAAGACAACTGTTTTACAAATGCCTCGCCTTAAGTATAAAAAAATGCCTTAAAAACCATTTTCAGTGAAGGAAACCATCGTGAGGAAACCTGCAACTCGAAGGTTGTGTGTGAAGTCGACCAAACCGCACAGGGTCTGTGTGGTCGACTAAGGCCCGATCGCCTTATTCAGGGTAGGCTCGAGTCCCTCAGTGGGGATAAGCTGATATGACGATAAAAAAACAATAATTTTCTTTTTCTATTGTTTCATCTGCGCTAAGCGTCAAAAAATGAGAGGAGTGCATCCGCAAGTAGAAATAACATTAATTCATTCATAACTCCAATTAATATGAACATCAAAACATATTTCCTATTCATTTATTGGAGTGAGAAAGTACTTACGAAATGAAAGTTTAGTGAATGACAACTTAAATACAAAATTTCACCTCCCTTAATGGTTGAAACGATGCTATATAGTTTTCAGCCATAATCCGTAAGAGATTTTTAAATCGAATATCATCATCATCATCATATCAGCCGAAGGATGTCCACTGCTGGACATAGGCCTCCCCCAAGGATCTCCACGACGACCGGTTCTGCGCTGCCCGCATCCAGCGGCTTCCCGCGACCTTCACCAGGTCATCGGTCCACCGAGTGGGAGGCCTGCCAACACTACGCTTTCCGGTGCGTGGTCGCCACTCGAGAACTTTACTGCCCCAACGGCCATCTGTTCTACGAGCAATGTGCCCCGCCCACTGCCACTTAAGTTTAGCAATTCTGAGAGCTATGTCGGTTACTTTGGTTCTCTTACGGATCTCCTCGTTTCTGATTCGATCACGCAGAGAAACTCCGAGCATAGCACGCTCCATTGCCCTTTGGGTGACCTTGAGCCTTCTTATGAGGCCCATAGTAAGCGACCATGTCTCAGTTCCGTACGTCATCACTGGCAACACACATTGGTCGAAGACCTTGGTCTTAAGACACTGCGGTATCTGGGACGTAAAGATATTGCGAAGCTTCCCGAACGCTGCCCAGCCGAGTTGGATTCGACGATTGATCTCTTTCTCGAAGTTGGACCTACCTAACTGGACTGTTTGTCCCAGGTACACATATTCGGTAACAACTTCGAGTGTAGAGCCTCCAACCTTCAGAGGAGTAGGTATGACACGGACGTTTGACATAATTTTTGTCTTGTCCAAGTTCATTCTAAGACCCACTTGTTGGGAGGCTCTACTGAGGCCATCGAGCATTGTGCCTAAGTCGTCCATAGTCTCAGCCATGACCACGATATCGTCAGCGAATCGAAGGTGGGTGATGTACTCGCCGTTGATATTGATGCCTAGTCCACCCCAGTCCAAAAGCTTAAAAACATCTTCCAGGGCGGCGGTGAACAGTTTCGGAGATATAACGTCTCCCTGTCTCACCCCTCGCTGCAGCTGGATAGGTTTCGAGTTTTGATCCTGGAGGCGAACCGACATGGTGGCGTTTTCATACAAACACTTCAGCACTTCGATATATCGATAGTCAATTTGGCACCTCTGGAGAGACTGTAACACAGCCCAAGTTTCGACCGAATCGAAGGCTTTCTCATAGTCCACGAACGCCAAGCATAGTGGCTGATTGTACTCTTCGGTCTTCTGTATAATCTGCCGCAACGTATGTATGTGGTCTATGGTACTAAATCCTTTTCGGAAACCGGCTTGTTCGGGAGGCTGGAAGTCGTCAAACCTGCGTGCGAGACGATTCGTAATGACCCTCGAAAACAGTTTGTAGACATGGCTCAGAAGTGAGATGGGTCTGTAGTTCTTCAGCAGGGTATTGTCGCCCTTTTTGAAGAAAAGCACGACCACACTTCTGTGCCATGCCTTAGGCGTTTGTCCCTCAAGTATAACGGAATTAAATAATTTCTGAAGAGCTTTAAGTACCGGTGTTCCACCTGCTTTCAGAAGTTCAGCCGTAATTCCATCATCACCCGGTGCCTTATTGTTTTTAAGCTGTTTAAGAGCCATTCTAATCTCGTACAGGCTGACGTCCGGGATATCTTCGGTATAGTGTCGGGTAAGTCTAGCTCTTGGGTCTTTAGCCAGATCGCTAACAGGCAGACGTGTGGTCGTGTACAATTGTCCGTAGAACTTCTCAACTTCTTCCAGCAACTCAGTCTTAGACGATATGATCCTGCCGTCCTCAGTCTTCAGCTTGGTCAGTTGGCTTTGACCAACAGACAGATCTCTCGCGAACACTTTTGAGCCTTTGTTGTTCTCAATCGCCTCTTTAATACAATTTGTATTATAGTGGCGCAAATCGCGAGTTAGAGACTTAGAGATCTGCCTGTTTAGTTGCCGATACTGAGTAGCGTCTTCAGAGGACTGCAAAACCAATCTGCGTCTTTCTTCCATGAGGTTGCTGGTGAAGTCAGAGATTTTTTTGGTTCTGTTTGAACGGCGAGTTTTGAAAATCTTAGACCCGACCGTTTGGACAATTTCCACGAACCTGTCGTTATAATCGTCCACATTCTCGCAGTCTCCTAGGCATTCGAAGCGATTGTGCAGCTCGAGCTGAAAGTTTTCGGGGTTTTGAAGCTGGATGGGCGCTGGTCGGAGTGTGGACTTCATCAGTCGACATCTTTCTAGCTTGGTCTTTAGATTCAATGTGCCTCTTACCATTCGGTGATCGCTTCCTGTTTTGACTGAGTTGATCACAGAGACATCATTGAATATTTGCCTTCTCGTCGACAAGATGAAGTCGATCTCGTTTTTCGTTACGCCATTGGGATGCAACCATGTCCACTTTCGCTGTTTAGGCTTTTTGAAGAAGGAGTTCATCATAAAGAGGCCCTCCTTCTCCATAAAGTCGGCCAGCAGCTGGCCACGTGCATTTCTCTCTCCATATCCAAATTGCCCCACTCTCAGCTCACCATCACTTCGTTTGCCCAGTTTCGCGTTAAAGTCCCCCATAACAATGGTATATTGGGTCCGGGAGCTATTATGTAGAGCTCTGGAGATATACATAACTTGAAATACAAAATGATGTCCCATTTCGCCCCCCCCCCCCTCCTTAAGGCTTGAATTTCCAGCAACAACTCCTTTCTTATTCCTTGTCCACTTCTTTCGACTTCTTAAAAACAACCTCTGTGAAAAAAATCAGCTTTCTTGGTCTAAAGGTTTAGGCTGGGCGTTGATGAGTCAGTCAGTGAATGCGTGTCCGAATAAATTGTGTCCGAGACGTCATCAAGCCAACCCGCTGCGTGCCGCTTGCTGCTTTTCTTTTGTTTCACTTATATATAACTGGCACGGCCTTAAATCCCAAATACCTACGAAGTAATTAAAATGTTATTTATCTAGACTCGAAACGCGTTATCTCTCGGCATTAAACCATCTGTCGTCAACACGTCATCAACGTATTTGCAGAAAAACCCCAAATAAACAAAAGATCACGTGCAGATGAAATTGGCGCGCAAAATATTTACATTTCTCTTGTACCTACTATACTTAGGTACACATACCTTGCTCATAAAATTGTAAGGATTAACTAAAAAAATAATTTTTCAACACACTTGCTCATAAAGTGGCTCTAATTTTAACGCAATTAGGCTCATAATGATACCTGTAATCAAACTGTAATTTTTTCATTGCTCTTATTCACAAGTGAGTCATAGAGTTTTATTTTATTTTATTGGTGGAATTGCTTTGTTCTTAAAAAAGTTTCGATACAAAAAAAGATCGTGTTCAATAGTGCAAATAAATGAATGTACCTATTGCTTACTCATTTCATGCAAATTCGTATTTAAATAGAAAATTTCAACTTGTACATGTATAATAAATAAAACTTTCACTCAAATATAACTTTTGTTTTTTTATCTGTAATAAAGAAAACTTATAATTCCCCATTTTGTACGTGGCTAAAACGCTATCCGCGGAAAGCAAAAAACAAACAAACCTCATTCTAGTCTATGGCCGATCGCCATTGTTAGATGAGCGCGCATATAGGAAAACTGATTATTTTTTCCCGCCATAGCGAAAAATTTTTCGCAACTCGTTTTCACTGTTGAAATTATAGTAATTATTATTATTTATTTTTGAAAAACGTCGTATGATACACGTGTGTGTGTGTATTAATGATTATTTTCCTCGGCTCTCTCAAGAACCTCACCTAACGGCTCGGGTCTCAATGGCGCCTCAGCGGTAATCACCAACATTACTGTCTTGTACCATAATGTACTATTCCTCTTTCGAAGTTCGTGCGTAATTTAAGAGCGTATTTATAAAATCGTTTCCCATCCAAAGAAAAATAATTTTATTTCATTATTTACTCAATAAACAAAATACTTAATTTAAGAAATAAAAAATACAGATATTTATCGGTACAATATTATTTAATTATTAGCACTAGTCCAGAGGACCATGAGTATATTATAGTGGTATACCGTGGTCCCACCAGTAGGTCAAATCGATGGGACCGCACGGTCGCTTAAGGCGAGGCACCGGTGTAGAAGCGGAGAAACCCTTTTGCTAGATAATTTTTTGGGTAATTACTACTAAATATTGGTCTTGCAAAAAATATTGTCTGAGGAATTTGCTAATAGTGTGTACTTTACTCGATCATAAAAAAATCCCAAAAACAGATATAAAACGTCTAAAAAAAGGTCTAAAACAAATTGTTTATTGATAAAAATTCTAAATTTTTATATGGAGATATTCCTTTTTAAGTACTACAGAGGATCTGTTAAATTTTAGTTTTTAAATTGAAGTCTTAAGATAAATAACAACGTAAAACATTGAAAAAGTGCAAAAGTGTGGTTATTGTCTTGACTCTTTACACGTAAAGGAAAAAACAGAGACGACTGTTTTACAAATGCCTCACCTTAACGACTTAAAATTACTAGGTACTTCTTGAAAATGGATGGGCCGATTTTAATGAAACTTTAAACACATAAGCAAGTCACGAAATTCTAGTTGTGGATAGATTACATTCTCGAAATATGTACTTTATTTTAAAAAAGATTAGCGAATTTTCATATTACATATTATGAAAACCTTAAATATATATTATTTAGTGACAACACATTTTTTTGGAAATGTAATCTACCCACCAACTAGAATTTCGTGACATGCCTATGTGTATAAAGTTTCATTAGAATCGGCTATTTTCAAGAAGTAGTAATTTTAAGTTTGTATGGGCTCAAGGTCACGGTCACCCAAAGGGCAATGAAGCGAGCTATGCTCGGAATTTCCCTACGCGATCAAATCAGAAATGAGGAGATCCGCAAGAGAACCAAAGTAAACGACATAGCTCACGGAATAGCTAAATTGAAGTGGCAGTGGGCAGGGCACAAAGCTCGTAGAATATATGGCCGTTGGGGCAGTAAAGTTCTCGAGTGGCAACCACGCAACGGAAAACGTAGCGTAGGCAGACCTCCCACGCGGTAGACCGACGACCTGGTGAAGATCGCGGGAAGCCACTGGATGCGGGCAGCGCAGGACCGGTCGTCGTGGAAATCCTTGGGTGAGGCCTTTGTCCAGCAGTTGACGTCTTTCGGCTGATATGATGATGGTGATGATGGGCAAAGATTTTGTGAGTACGCTCCTAACAACCCATAACCACACCCTGGACACTTCATACATCGGGCCAGAAATGACATTTCAAAAAAGGAATGACGGAACAAACAAAATGGCGGCGAAATCCTATATGACAACCAAACTGTAAGTATCAATCTGGGTGACGAGGGGGTGTAGTCGCAATCTAGAGAGCGGCAGGGAGTGTTCATAGTGCATGTTAGTACTAACTAATATATACATACTTTGCCATAACGTCCCCACTGCTGAGGCACGGGTCTCATCCCAAACACACACACACACAAGGACCGAGTCAGGAGTGGTGGTGGTGGTTCTAGGGCTAGTGGCATTCTCTCTTTCACAAGTGTTCAAGCTGTTTATAAGGCTTCTAGCGAAGTAACTATTTAGTAATCTGTGCTTCTAGCCGCTCATAAGATGTACTTAAATTAAATGAAACTAACTCCCTTTCGCAATAATTAACAACGCTAAAAACGTTAGGAACAACCGACTTCATTCACAAAATTGCGTCAAACGACGAAGGGGTTTTTCAAGTGAGTGGTACACACTTAACAGTCCACATCTTGAAAACTACTGAACCGACTTTGATGAAACTTGCATTGTTCCCTAAATTGAAAGGTACTTAATCTATAAAAAAATGAAATTGAGTATTGCATCGCGGTTTCTAGTTTCTGAGACTTACGTGGACAAACATGCATGTATGGAACACCTGTTTATAAAACTACATAGACTAAGGGCTATTTCTATTTTAACCTAATTTTAAGATTAATAGTATTATATATAGCGGGCGGGGTCAAGCGCGGTCAAGGCCATGCGCGCCAAAATTTCATAAAATAGACTCGCTATTTTGAAGTAGGCATATAACAAGTGAAGATTTATTTCTAATGACCGAGAAAAACTATCTCCTCATGTGTTAGATTTTTTTCTTTGTTCGTTCACTGTAGAAAAATACACGTGAGATCTCCTTATACCCTCCCCCCTATCGAACCTCACGTGATTTGTGTACAAGCCCTAATATACACGAATATTGTTCAATTCCAACAATCTCCTTTTTTTGAAGTCGGTAATTGAAAAGCTATGAGCTCAGAAATGACAATAAAAACAAACACACAACAGAGAATATCAAAGCAAATACAATACATTTACAACAGTATAATATCTTATCTTGTCGCTCTAAAATAGACTATGTAGTGTAGTAAGTACAGTATGTAAAAGTTATACTGATATGAAATTATGTTCTCGACAGTTATTATCTAGCACAATTCATAATAGTTTAATGTTAAATAAATATGAAGAAGAATTATGATTTACGAGTAATAAAGCGCAAACTTTTCATTTTAAAGATATGTTGCAGTTTTATGGTGCTCTATCTATATCCTATACTTTTATACGAACAATATTTGTATGAAAGTATAATATTGCTATAAGGGGGTTTTTGGGGGCAAAAACCCGATCTAGCTGGGTCTCATATCTGGGAAAATTAGTTTTTTCGAATTTTTACGCACATTGTCTCTTGAGATTTTACTATTAGAGTGTTTGACAGTGTTTAAATTTTATATTTGTCAAAATCACTAAATTAGTTCGTCAAAGACAATGACGTCACAAGTTTGTAACACGAACAATTTCAGAAAAAAATGTCGTTTTTGACAGTTGATAAAAAAAAAGTAACTCAAATGACTAGCAGTCAAATACCGGATTGTAAAATCGGTAACTTCATTGCACCAGACATTTAAGCAATAGGCCAGTGGTCAAAGCGTTGAACTTTCATACTCCTAGATAATGAGTACGATCTTTGGTCCGATTTTTTTATGAGTTTTATTTTATACCGAATTATTTATTCTGAAAATTCATTTTCACAGAAACATTTTTTTTAGTCAATTGCCTATAATACTCCAAATATCATTTGGTCGCCGAAGTACTCGTCTTATAGGCAAAACCGGCCATGTGGATGCTCAGATAGATCTCTAGATTCTCTAGTTCAAAACCAACTCTACTCTCATCAAATCTGAGCTGATAAAACACCCTATCCGACAGCAACCAACCGCCTCCGTAGCTCAGAGGCAAAGTTCACTGGCTTAACACAGCAGGTCGCGGGTTCGATTCCCGGCGAGGTCACCTTGTAAGACTCGGTTTGGTTGGTGGTAGGGCATTTTCTAAGCCCGCCTGGCTAGCTACCACCATCTTATCTAAGTCTTGCCGCCAAACATCAGTGTTAAAAAAACATTGATGTGTTCCGGCATGAAGATAAGATAGCCAGTTCTCCATTGCGTTGGGGAATCTTGGCAAGCCCGCTTCCATCTTCGGCATCATCGTCACTTACCATCTGGTGAGATGATGCCAAGGGCTTACCAATAGAGAATTAAAAAAAAAAAAGCAAAAAAATTTACAAATTTTCAAATAAAACTAAAAATGTGTGTGAATGTGCGCCAAATTTCATATTATGAATGTATGTTTGTATATACATATTATGACGCACCAACGAGTCGTCAGGGGGAGTAATCTCAAAGGGATCACATCGATGATTGAAAATGCAGTTTCTAGGTGTTGCGAAGAAAGACGTAGAGCCATCTTTATTCACATCGAAAATAGGGCTCCGCCGGCTGGCTGATTTTTGGGCTGAGGTTACCAGACTAAGCTAGTGTTGCACTCTTGCTATAAAAATGAACACGTCGACCACGGTTAAAGGGACCTCTGTCCTGGCTTTCGAACGGCCTACTAGTTTTAATTTAGTAACTATTTAAACTTAGCTTTTTTCAATACGACCCGCGGGTAGGAAGATTGCAAAGGAGTTGCAAGTGCGCGAACGCAGAGCTACACGATCTCTACAATATAATATGTTGATCCACGTATTTCTCAAAAACCAAGCACCGACATGCAATAACTTTTCAAGTTTTATTTTATCTAATAATCATGCATTGTCAATAAAAACGAACAAGTGTGTCAAGTTTCAGCCCGATAGCTACAGTGGAAGTGGGGGAAATATTGATTGCTAAGTTCAGACGCTAATTCAGGGTAGGCTCGAGCCCCTCGGTGGGGACGTATATGAGCTGATATGATGGAAGTTCAGGGTATACACTGTTTAACATTGCCCAGGGATTTCAAAAAAAAAAAATATGCAAAAAATGGTTTCTTGAAAAGCTATTAAAAATAACTTAGGACATGTGCAGTACAGAGTAAAAAAACTTTCATGATGGGCAAGTGCTATATTTACAAGTACCTTCTCAGTTCTTATGAACTAATTTCATACAATCCTTCTATGACAACACAAAACCACAAATTTTATTATATAGCTCGTTTTTACAAAAAAACCACTTAAAACTAAAATAATTTATAAGAATTGATAGGGTAAATGTAGCACTTTCTTATCTCGAAAGTTTCTACCTTAGACATGTCCCGAGTTTTTTTGTTATAGTTGTTCAAAAAACCATGCTTTGTATGAAACGTATAAAATATCCCTAGACAAAGTTGACGTGATACAAGTGAAGTTAAATGAAAGCTTTTTTGAAAGCTTTTTTATTTAATAAACCGAGTGTGTGTCAAATTTCAGCCCGATAGCTTCAGTGGAAGTGGGTAAAAGATAGATTAAATTCCAGGACATACATACAAGTGAAGTTAAAAAGCTTTTAACTTTTTAATAAAAACGTCACTATACTTGGCCATGTCTTTCGCATCATAGCTAAGAACACTCTTGATTAAGTCTTAAGTCACCTTTCAAACAAAAAAAAAACTAATCAAAATCAGTCCACCCGTTTGGGCGCTACGATGCCACAGACAGACACACAGATGCACACGTTAAACTTGTAACAAATTATGAAACAACCATTTTACAAGCTTTTATTTATCTTGCAATATATATATGTCGCAGGATAATTTGATAATCCGTCGTTTCGCGAAAATCCTAGGAAAATTGGATACTATGGAGTAGAAAACTCCTAATAAAACCAAGTCGGACGGAGCCCCGCTTCGTTAAATAGGTTAGGTTTTTTTTTTTTTTTTTTTTATTTTTTTTATTTACAATTGGTAAACCCTTGACAACATCTCACCTGGTGGTAAGTGACGATGTTGCCGAAGATGGAAGCGGGCTTACCAAGATTCCCCAACGCAATGGGGAAACTGGCTATCTTATCTTCATGCCGGAACACACCAATGATATCAACATTGATATTTGGCGGCAAGACTTAGATAAGATGGTGGTAGCTAGCCAGGCGGGCTTAGAAAATGCCCTACCACCAACCAAACCGAGTCTTACAATTGACCCCGCCGGGAATCGAACCCGCGACCTCCTGTGTAAAGCCAGTGAACTTTGCCTCTGAGCTACGGAGGCGGTTATGTTAGCATGTCTTTTTCTACCGTAAAAAGGAGCCCCGCATAGCGGGGCTCCGTCCGACTTGGTTTTATTAGGAGTTTTCTACTCCATAGTATCCAATTTTCCTAGGATTTTCGCGAAACGACGGATTATCAAATTATCCTGCGACATATGTATATTTAAGTTTGTTCGGGTGAAATCTTGCCAGTTAAATTTGACCCACTTCCCGGTTTCCGATTGAGCTGAAATTTTGCATGGACATGTATATAGCGTGACAATTATTATTATCGTTATTTGTCTGACAACATGGTCCATTTTTGTAACCAACACAAACGTCTTGTTACTTGTCACGTTAGTAGACAATGCCATACAATATTAAAAGCTTGTACCTAAAAGTTTTTAGGTTCTTAAAAAAATATTTGCCATATAAAGAAAGACTACAATATAATATGTTCAGCATCAATGATAGGTAACGAAGAACAACAATCAGACAAAACAAATTGATATTTGCGTTTGTGTTCATCAGCGCAGCGCTTGTACTTCTTGCAGCGTTCACAATTGATAGGTCACACTTGTGTCAATTGTCTGTGGCCTTGATTCCAACCAAATATGTAATAGGCGATCGGGCTGTATCAAAAATAAATTCTGAAATATGATTTCCTAAATTGCTCTCCTCTTGAAGTTTCAGAAAACCTTACTTGTTTTGTTTTTCTATCACGTCTTCAATTTATAATTGATCAAATTCACAAAATAAGTTCGTTAACGACGCTAAAAATCTATGACGTCACTTGTGGGTATTTCAAACGTTTTTAGAACAAAATTTCGTTTTCGACATATCATAAAAAGTAATTTATCAAATGACTAAAAGTCCGATCCCCTATTGTTTTTTTTTCAATCATCGAAATCTTGTCTATGATTATAAAAGGAATATGTTTGAGAGTTCATTTTGTTGTTCATGTTGCAACATTAAGTATTTAATTTAATTTAATTATGTATCCTACATTTTAAGTGAGCGATTCTTGTATAGTCTTCATCAGATATAACGTAGCGGGCGAAGTGTTCAAATATATCAGAGCAGTGTTCAATTTCAACAGATTATGTTGCTATTAATATCTGAACATCTAATTTGTCATAAATATCTGAGCAGCAGATTTTTCAATATGTTCTTCATACACAATAACATAAGGTACTTTTTCCTGTGAAGGAAAACATCTGCAAAGAAACTCAAAGTTTGTGTGTGAAGTCGACCAACGCGCACTGGGCCCGCGTGGTCGACAAAGGCCCGATCGCCCTACTTCAGGGTAGGCTCGAGCCCCTCGATGGGGACGTACTTGAGCTGATGTGATGTGATGATGACTTTTTCCTAAAATGTTACATATTGAAAAATCTGCTGCTCAGATATGTTTGATAAATTAGATGTTCAGATATTATTAGCAACTTCTAGGGTAAGTACATAATTTATTGAAATTCAACACTGCTCAGAAATATATGAACACCACGCTGCTATGATATTTCTGATGGCCACTGCTTTTACAGCGTGTAGAAAAACTGAGCACTTATACTTTAAAGTGGGCATCTACCACATAAATTAAAATAATATAGGCACGCATCTACTGATAAAACTGAACAATTTATGTTACGACTTAGCTGAAATCGAAAAAAAAATAATTTCCATACAAATCGACCAATTTTATATGTTCCTAGGGAAAGTTGTTTAGTTTGATGAGTAGATGTCCACCTTAAAGTAATTGGGGTTTAAGTATGGAATTGCCGATTCTGTTTATTTCTTAAATTCATTGCCAATTTTATTTAATAAAATGTGTTTTTTTATTACTGACTTTATGGTGACACTACTTACGGTCTTTAATTAGTAACTAGTGGTATTTCTTTCGTGTTTCAATACCCTGAGCTACTATTGAATGAAACAAAGGCGTTTTCTTAGTGGTCAGATGGGGCAATTTATTAGACCAGCAAATGTTCTTGAATTTTCCTGAATGTAACTAAATCTTAAGTGGGGTAATGAAGAAACTGCAGGGATAACTTTAGAGCTTTAAAATTAAAAATGTGTAATTTTTGCCTCAAGGATAGGCAATGTTTGTTTCAGGTGAAAAAACCTCGACTTCGTGGGGTCAAAGCCATTGTACTATCAAAATATCTGAACAATAGGCACACATTTACCAACATTTCATTTCTAATAAATTTTGTTTAAATACCTATTTTTCTTTATATTAATTTTCTTTTTTAAACCTCTTTTATCCCCTTTTATAAACCCTTAATATTAGTGCTCAGTTATGTTATACACTAGGATTCCTAGAAACGGCTGTAACGATTTGAATGTTTTTTATTTTATTTAGATAATGTTATACTTTCAGTCTATCTAGATACGAGTAGATCACATTACTGAGAAAATCAGTTTTCACATAAAAAAACATCTGTATTCTGTATAAATAACAGGAAAAGGCAACCCGGACTGACTGATAAATAAACATACAGCTCTAACCACTAGAGTGTGCGGGTTGAAATTTGGCATAGAGATAGCAATTATGACGTAGGCATCCACTACAGAGGGATTTTAGGAACGGCACAAACAAAATCTGCAGAGTCGAAGCCGTGGGCAACAGCTAGTAAAATATAATAATAAAATTTTTAGTTACTCAACAACAGATGACGCTACATGAGTAGACGATGAGCTTCGCTCGGTCGCCTTGGATCCTATATGTTATCTGTAATTCACCGGAAACCACTTTAGGTCATTACCTTACCTCACCTTGACAAAATTCAGATACACACCAACAAGAGCAACACACACACACACTTGGCCAGTTTTAATTATTTGTTCATTTATTTATTTTTATAATTTACTTTAGGATTAGCACCACAATCACATTAAGTTTCATGCTTGTATGTATTATAGTTTTTACAATAGAGCAAAAGAAGAATTCTAAAAATATTATGATGGTGGGGGCTAAACACAATATGTGTGACCCGTACATACAGCCATAAGCTTTCGTTCTATATACAATATCAAGTCTTTTGAAGTGTACGATAAATATTAAATGGGGATGGGGGAGAAGCAAAAACTAGAACTTCATCACAAGCTAAGCTCTTATTTTAAATGAACTTATTCTAACGTCGAAAGTTATTTAAAAAATTTAAGAATAACACAGAAGTTTTATTCTCTTATTTTGAAGGAGAAAATAAAAATAGGTGCTAGTCGAGTCTGAATTACGTCATCCATGACTCAATTACGCTCAAGGCACTTTTGCAGAAAATCGAGTTACGCTCCACAGGTTAATGAACCATGATAGCTAGACAGTTGAAATTTTCACAGATATGATGTATTTCTGTTGCTGCTATAATAACAAATAGTAAAAAAAAGGGGGTCTCCATACAAAAAATGTGTTTTTTTAAACATGAAGAAACTAGCACCATCTAGTATGATGGTACAGAACCCTTTGTGTGCGGTTCTGACTCTCACATGGCTGGTTTTTTTTAAAGCAGACTGAATGCCTATAGGTCCAATTAGTCGTTCCCCCAATGCTGGGGATCTTCACCGTTATTTCATCAAGGGGGCGCAGATTGCTCTCCACCAGGCTCTGTCACTCGCTGTGTGCACTGCTTCGTGTAGCTACAGAGCGGTGGTGCTGGTGACTTGGGTGCACCACTTGGCAGGCGGTCTTCCCCGAGCTCTTTTGCTCTCTACCTTTCCCATCATGATTTGGTACTCTAGGCTGTTGGGACGGTGTGCAGTGTCCAAAGAATGATGCCTATAGGTAGGTAAACCAATAAATAAAGTTTAAAGGCTGGTTCAGTCGATGTAAGCATAATTTTTGAAGACCATCGCAGAAGCAGGACATCTGGAGTTCCACACGGGACATCAAACTTAAGACTTAAAAAGTGGAACTTCTGGCAACGCTGTACCTAGTTGACTATTATTTATTCATTGAATAGTCTAAATAGTCATTTGAGTTACTTTTTATCATCTGTTCAGGGTAGGCTCGAGCCCCTCGGTGGGGATGAATATGAGCTGATAATATGATGATCAGTCGGAAATGAAATTTTGATCTAAAAATGTTTAAAATAGCAAGGTCATCATAGTTTTTCAATGACTAATGTAGGTACTAATTTATTGGTATAGGTAAATTATCAAATTAAAAAATAAGGTACTTAATGAAAAACAAAGCCAATACCTACTTCATATTTTTTGTAGGATTTGTTTTTAGGACTAGGGATTTTTTTAAGTGCCCCAACCTTCACTTACAAACAAGGTCATAAAACAAATTTGATAGTACACTGTGCCTACGTAAGGTTAGGTACACTATAATATGAGCCAGCAGGCACTTATTTATGAATTCTCACCAATCCTTAACCTAAAAAATCACATGTAAAACGCAGCTCTTTCACAAATCATGGTGAAGATAGGTAGGTAGGTTACGAAAACGAAAGGCGATAAGAACGATTCATGTGACGCGACATGCTGACGTAGATATAAAATAAGGAAGATTGACTTACGTATATACCTATAATACCGTCAATTAGAGCACATTATTCAGCAAAAACATATCAACCAAGTTCTCTAGTTCCAGATGAAAAACACTAAAAAATAAAATGGAAAATAGAGAAAAACTTACTAGTAATGCTTCTCTTTCACGGAATTAGGCTCGATGAACGCAGCTTCATAATGATCGTAATAATTACTACTACTAAAATTTAACTGTTGCATTAACTTCGTCATTTTGGTTAGACGTAATTAGGCCTTGTAAAAACTCGGAAACGAAAAACACGGTCACAAGCCGCAGGAGAACTTAGATAATTGCGCACTTGCAACGAAACACCAAGGTATTTCACAACAGAATTGAAGTGAAATGAATATTATTGAATGAAGATTGAATGAATAATTTTACTTGGTGGATTTATGTTGATGTCAGTATACATACAAAGTACATGTGAAATTGAGTCATCTGAATTTTGCCGCACAATACAATTTTTCCATTATGGCTGCCGGGCGGAAATGAGAGTGAGGTTTTGCTTCCAGTGTTGACCAGTTTGATCAGTCATGACTATTGATTGTGTTTCCAAATATCGATTATGTATAATATCAATAGTTACAAATTAACTGAAATTGCTGACAGATTCGCTACAGATCAGTCGGTCCCACAAACTTATCTGACCAGGCATTGACCAGGTGATTCTCGATTAGCGACAAAGATGACCTATTATTACTAGCAGTTAGACAAGACAAGCATAAGATAGGATAGTTAACATCAAACTTACGACTGATGTTCGCCAGCGGGTCAGATAAGTTTATGGGACTGTAATAATATTTTTCCCGTGGAAATTTTAATTTGACTAATGATTACGAAAAAACTGCCAAGTGTGAGTCAGACTCGCACAAAGTAAAAAATAAACGTACATTTAAAACAACAAAATTTAATTTTGCAGTTGTTATGAAGTTTTGCTTCACTTAGACCGGATTTCTCATTTTTGTCACTTGTACCCCTCTTGTTCTTACCCCGCCAAAGTATAGTGCAATATTTCTGGGTTACTGTCATTGCTGCCTGTACAACAATGTCGTCATTTTTTAAAGTTCTACCGAAATTGGTAAAATAATCCCGGATTACCGAATAGGGATGACGAATGCTAGTAATCTGATTTACTTTTTTATCATCTGTCAAAAACGACATTTTATTCTTAAAATGTTTGAAATACCTAGGCGTGACGTCATAGTTTTGCAGCGTCATTTATGTAGGTACTCACTTTGTGATTTTAGTGAATTAAAAATTGAAGACTTAATGGAAAACAAAACGAGTAATGTTTTCCGAAGTTTAAGTAGGAGGGCAATTTAGTGATCAAGAGTTCATAATTTATTTCATATACTGTCGTCATCCCTAAACCCAAATTCAGCTATTTCGAGGTTCTTCTGCAATTCATTTATCTTTTCCATCATTTCTAAGTAGAAGAAGTAGCTTCTCAGAGGAAACGTAACTATCCGGGCACCTCTTTTTTAGTACTGGTGTTTCTTCTTGCATGGTATTCTGATCCGTGTTATCCAAAAGTGATTCTAAGGAATTATCCATGGGTACATTTACATATATGTATTTGTTACGTTCTGTGACATATTTCGGATTGTCTCGGTATTATTAATCGGGAACTATCTCGGGCTTGCATATTAGTATTCTGTGTCATTTCTCAACCCCTCAGGCACTTCTGTGCAAAAAATCACAACAATCCGTTGCTCCGTTGCGATGTTAAAGAAGTCAACCAAAAAAAGAGTATTTTTTCAGTTCCCTCTGGAACTGTATCAGATAAAGCAATTTTCACGGGATAAAAAGTAGCCTATGTCCTTTCCTATGACACAGGCTACCTACATGGCAAATTTTAAGATTAGTGGAGATGTCGAAGCGTGAAAATTGGTAACAAACGAACCAACAAACACATTTTTACATTTATAATATTAGCAAGGATTATGCTAAGATATAATGGTCTCAAGTATTAATACATAATGTTTATACACTTATCATAATATTAGCTCATATACGTCCCCACCGAAGGGCTCGAGCCTACCCTGAATTAGGGTTATCGGGCCTTAGTCGACCACGCGGGCCCAGTGCTGGTAGGTCGACTTCACACATTACCTTCGAGTTTTTTCGAAGGCGTCAAGTGGGGTTTCCTCGCTATGTTTTCCTTTACTCTAAGAGCATCGTATAAACGTAATATAAAATCAAAATTTTAAAACGCTTTGGTACGTGGCAGGATTCGAACCACGACCTCCCGAACCCGAGGTAGCGGCCCTAGCCATTGTGCCACCGACGCTGTTACATGTTTACAATATGTGTTTATTTAGAGCGTTATATCTCAGAATATATAAGTTTTTTGAAAAAGACAGGGATGTATGAACGGAACTATTTATAAAACAATTTCTTGTTTTCAAATTATCAGTAGACTATGATTTGTATAGACGGCGGCGGCCAAGGGTGGCGTTCTTAATTCTCATGCCGTAATCTATATATTAACCCTTTACTGGTATGGTGGGGGCCTTTGTTTCCTAACAAGCTAAGCATAGTGGGCAGCCGCCATTTTAAGTATTCTCATTACGTCGCTATTCGCGGCGGTTGCTGGACGTTCGGCGCTGCATCACTTACCAGGACGCAGGTATGCACGTGTTGGGGTTCGTGGGGCCCCCACGATACTAGTTGCGTATGTCAAATTTGGTCATGTAAAGAGGACTTACTTATTTGATAGAAAAAAAGAAGGGAAATTTGCTACAAAGTGCAATAATTGTTTAGTTGAAAAGCCCATAATAGGATAAAAACGCTATAGTTTAATAGAGGATCGGTCTGCATCAAAAATAAATTCTGAAATATGATTTCTCAAATTGCTCTTCTCTTGAAACTTCAAAAAACCTTACTTGTTTTGTTTTTCCATCATGTCATCAATTTTCAATTGATCAAATACACAAAATAAGTTCGATAATGATGCTAAAAATCTATGACGTCACTTGTGGGTATTTTAAACATTTTTAGAATGAAATTTCGTTTTTGACAGATCATATTATGAAGTAAGTAAAATGACTAGCAGTCCGGTCCCGTATTGTCAAGGCTAACAAAGTTTCGTAATTGTATTCATAAGTCTTAACATTAGACGTGATTTTAAATTTATGTTGATTTTTGTGAAATGTCAACTAAAGACTAAAAAGTGTTATTTATTTTTAGTTCAAATATTACATTTAAAATAATATTATTTTTGTTTATAACTTTCCAAACAATAAGTTTCATATATTTTTGTAACGTGAAATAAAATTACCAAAAAGTTGTTACTATTTTGTGATCTCTTGTAGTATTTAAATAAGAAGATCTATTAAAAAAACACTATTAGATTCTATAAAACGAGCCTATTATTTGTCAAATTTATCATTTATGAGCACTTATTCAAGTACATAGTTAAAACTTGATTGCTAGAAGCAAACATACTATGGGAGCAGGCCGGCCGGCCCCCACGATACCAGTTAAGTAAGTCAACTTTACGATACCAGTTAAGGGTTAAAAGAATTGATGAAACCTAATGCGAGTCCGTCTGGCCGTTCTATCCCACTGATTTGCTTAATTTCTTGTAATGAAAGGGATTGATGCACAGATTTGTCATCAAGCATTGAAAATCACCATTTAACCCTTCTCAAGTTATATACCCAAACGCTATTTTCATAGCTTTCTTTCTCCATTCCTCAGGTTCTAATTTAAGTACGTGGTTCGTTTTGTTCTAAGAACACTCGCTGGAAATAACTCTTTCATTTGAGCCCACTTAAATTGGTTAGGTTGGAAGGGAGATAGGATGTAAACATTCAACGCGCACGCGCTCGCGGTTCATCCACTGCGTACCCTCCATTTTCAAAAAAAATTATGTGGAGCAGCACGGGTCCTCCTCGTATGTATTATTGAACGATATTTTTTTTAGTACCTAGTGTACCTACTAAGTATTATTTAAAAACAGGCCAAGTGCGACTCGGGGTCACACAAACAGGGTTCCGTACCAAAACTTTAACTACCAACAGAACAAGACCTCTCAGTATATACTTTGATCTAGGGAAATAGGGGTCTACTTATTCTGGACTTTAAAATTTCATTTTTCCTGTGAGAATGGAAGGACTTTAAATTGTCTCATAGATTTTCCTGCAATATTTTTATTCAAAATCATATACTTTTGAATTTATATACAGTAGTTTCGGAGACAAGGGGGAGGGGGAAAAAAGTAAATTTTCGCCTATTTTATAAAATAACTTCAACACTACTTAACTTAAAATTATAAAAAATGTGTATTTGAGATTCTCACAATAAGCACGTTCATGTGATGTGTATGTCACACAATATATTTTGAAAAAGTTTTTTTATTATATTTTTTTTAACTTACCCCGCAAAAGAATGTTTATAGAGTTTATTTATTTACTTCACATGTCCGTTTTTGGGACACCGTCTTACAAATATGTACCTTTCAACCCAATCGGTCCAGTAGTTTCCGAGCAAATTGCCTGTGACACACGGACGAACAGACAGGCAGACACACGAGAAATCCTATAATGGTTTCGTTTTATTCCTTTCGAGATACGGAACCCAATGACGTAACTGTTTTGTTTTGAAGTAAGTACATAACATTCCAAGGTTTTGGGTCTCTTACAAAAGGGACAAAAGTGTATTTTTTTTTAGCTCATCTTTGGTTTTCTACTAATTGTTTTAAATATTAAATGGCAATACAGCTACTCGTTTCCTATTTGAAAATCATTCTGATTGGATGAATCAACCGGCCAATAGGAAACGACTGAGTTTTTATAACACTTTAAACTTTCACGTCAAGCCCCGTTTTCAATTTGACTGAGTTTTTATTAACCGTCTCCAAAAAGGAAGATGTTCTATGTTCCACTGAACAGAAAAAAAATACGCTGTTTGTATTAACCGACTTGAAAAAAGGAGGAGGTTCTATGTTCTACTGCACAGATAAGAAAAAAAAATTGGCGCTCCGATAGATTGCGGAAGGAGGCGTGGCAGAAGCGTTAGCTTCTTGTATACAACGAGACTTAAGCTATTATTTGTAAATGATTGTACTGCACAGAAATCGTATAATTTCATGGCAGACTGAGCTCTGCGTGTTTTGGTGACAAAATGGCGAGATGTGGCTGCAAAAATGCAAGTGGCAAAGTAAATTATGGAATATGGAGGAGTTTAAGCGTAGCACCATGCGTAAGTGAAAAACTTAAATGAAACTTAACTTTTGCGAGTTATTATCGTTATTCGATTAATTGAATGTCACTAAGTCTTTAAAAATTTAAATTACTACAGAATTAAGCATGGAGACACAAACTTGCCTTCCTTTTTATTAATCGACTTCAAAAAAAGGAGGAGGTTTCTCAATTCGACCATAAATATATAAATTTTTATGTGTGTTCGCCAGTAACAGTGTATATATTTATATACACTATCTGTGGTATTCGCGGATAACTTCGTCGTTTATGAACAGATTTTGATGATTCTTTCTTTGTTGGAAAGGAGATATCCCAAGGGTGGTACCATGATAAGGAAACCAGGATCTGATGATGGAATCCCAGAGAAATCGAGGGGAACCTTAGTTTCCTGTTTGAAGTCGTTTTTTTTTTAAATTATACGTAAGTATATTGTGAAAATGAATCCAACTCAACTCAATATTCTTTGTGCCCTCTGCCGAACATAAGAAATAACGAAAGACTTTATACTAATATGAAAGTATGAATTCAACTACTTATACTACCCATTAATAAATAATTATTTTATTAGGTTTTATTATGATACTTAACTGACTGCTACTCGCAGTTATTTGAGTAACTTTTTCTTTTAAATTTAAAAAAAAATATTCGATTCGATTCCATTCTCATTGCTCACATACAGGGTGTAACAAATTTGGTGTAGGTCCCGTTAACTGGGGCTTCTACTCATCATACTGTACAACTTTTGTTCTACGACTTTGCTGAAATCGCAAAAAATTTTTTTTACTCTTCATACAAATCGATCAGTTGATCGACCAATTTTGTGCATTTTAGTATGGAAGGTTCATTTTTTTTGAGAATTGACTATAGGTTCCTTGGGGAAAGTTGTTCAGTATGATGAGTAGAACCCCCAGTTAACGGGTTCTACACTAATTATTTTACACCCTGTATACGAGTACATACAGTCTAAAATTTTGTGTGCGTTTGACTGAATGCAACTCACCTGATGGAAAGTGATGATGTTATCGAGGATATCTCAAATAATGCCTATACAGGGTGTAAAAAAATTGGTGAAGGACCCTTAACTGGGGGTTCTACTCATAATACTGAACAACTTTCCCCAAGGAAAACATAGTCAATTCTCGAAAAAAATTTGTACCCTCCATACTAAAGTACACAAAATTGGTCGATCAGTTGATCAATCTTCATACAAATATGAAGAGTGAAATTTTTATTTGCGAGTTGAGCAAAATCGTAGAACAAAAGTTGTTTAGTATGATAACACAAGCCCCAGTTAACGGGACCTACACCAATTTTGTTACAACCTGTATACTCTCGCCTAAAATATGTTTAAAATATAAAATAGCAAACAATTTTTCGGCCCTATTTACCTATCATCATCATATCAGCCACAAATCGTCCACTGCTGGACAAAGGCCTCCCCCAAGGATTTCCACGACGACCGGTCCTGCGCTGCCCGCATCCATCGGCTTCATTTACCTATATTAAGCAAAAAAATATGAGTTTTAATTTCCGAAATTTATCATGTCTTACGCTTTGCCTCCTAGATATCCGTAAACCTCAAGCATTACTTGAATTCCTTTTAATTGGAGGTTATTCGAAAAAATTTAAACATGATTTTTATAGAAAGTTTGAAAAATTGTAGGATTTTGATGCAACTTTTTTTAAAAAATATTTTAACAAATTTGCATTTTTTTTGTTCACAATTGGTAAGATAGAAATAAAATGAAAATTGAAGGGGCCCCCATACAAGCAATGTGATTTTATTTCAAACGTAAAACGTATTTAAAAAGAACATAGTGTGAAATTGGAGAGCGTGAAATCATTCAAACGTCTTTAAATTAAATATTTTTAATACATACATACCTCGCATACTCGATAATCTAATCTATCGATGCTAAAAAAATGCCTAACTATAGCTACAACACCATTTGCGGAAAGGAAAATTTAATTTTTAATTGATACCTTTACTTCTAATCTGACGATCTGAAATTTTATTCGAAATAAATGCTATTTAATTAATTGCACAACATAACATATTATTTGTTTAGTTGTAAATAGTCACATTAATTCTTTAGTTTTAAATGCTAAATAATTAAACTGGGCAGTTTTACTATCCTGGTATTACTTGACCATTGTAATTCTGTGAATTTTATTAAACTCAGCCTTATGTTTATTTATTGATTTAACAGTTTATTGTGTACAAAAAAGATTACATAACAGGTAGAAAATAAAATTATACAATAGGTATTACTCATTTCTTATTAGAAATTTCTTCCAGCAAACCCGGGAAAGAGTAAGATTCAGTTGAAGTGGCAGACATGTACACAAATAAAGAAGCTATTAAAATATATTGGTAAGCCCTTAGTAGTATGTATTAGGATACAACAGTTAAATAGATTAAAGTCTATTTTTATAGGTTTTTTTTGGGATCCGTAGTCAACAAGAAACGTCATGTTTATCTGTCCGTCTGTCCACGGCTTAGCTCAGAGACTACTAGTTATAGAAAGCATCCCGGCAAAGTGGTACAATACAATTTTTTAGGGTACCTACCTCCCCTACATGTCTAGATTAAGCGGATTTATTTTCGTTGGCGAAGCCTTCAATTAACTGCTGAGGGTTTGCTAAAACCATATTATTTCAATTCAGGCATTCGTTTGCGATATATTATGCTTTAAAGTACTAATTTTTGTTAGTCAAGTGTCCCCCCCCTCCCTTAGCTAAACCGCTATCTCAGGACATCTGAAAAAAATTGTAAATAGTAGGAAATAAAATGAATTTAAAAGGAAAATTATAAGAAGGCTCAAGGTCACACAAGGGCAATGGAGCGTGCAATACTCGGAGTTTCTCTGCGTGATCGAATCAGAAACCAGCAGATTCGTAGGAGAACCAAAGTAACCGACGGAGCTCTCAGAATTGCTAAACTTAATTGGCAGTGGGCGGGGCACATTGCTCGTAGAACAGATGGCCGTTGGGGTAGTAAAGTTCTCGAGTGGCGACCGCGCAATGGAAAACGTAGCGTGGGCAGGCCTCCTAATCGGTGGACCGATGTCCTGTGACAGGTCGCGGGAAGCCGCTGGATGCGGGCAGCGCAGAACCGGTCGTCGTGGAAATCCTTGGGGGGAGGTCTATGTCCAGCACTGCAGTGGACGTCCTTCGGCTGATATGATGATGATGAAAAGGAAAATTATCACGGCTAAGTAGGCTTTCTTAGTATATAGGAATATAAAAGTTGACCAACTTAATGCTGCGGTCACACGCTTGCGTTCAAAGCGACATTCAACGGGCACGAACACGAGCACTTGCTTGCCTGTTCGTGCACGCGCTTGCAGCCGGGAAAGTGTCGGCTTTTAGATACAGTTCAAAGTGTATTGAATGTTGAATGTGTTGTGTGTACCCTCGGAGGAAGAAAAAAAATTAAAATGTGCTTGTGTGTAGTGTGTACCCGTTTACACGCGCCGTCGCGTCAGTGTCACGTACAAGCGTACCAATCCCTGAATTGAAAAATAGTTTTAGCAAACCCCTAAGTAGTTTTGCAAGAACTATTCAACGGTACCCCACACGATAGGGTATGTCATCGAAAAAATATTCACTCCCTCTTTACATGTAGGGTAGGTACCCTAAAAACTTCGTTGTATAACTTTGCGTGATTAATATGTATACCCATGCTAAATTGCAGGTTTCTTGTACCTACTGTAACAAAAATAAGAGAAACTGGTTCATACTACTCAGTTACGGGTTTGTTACACGATACGTAAGATTTAGAGGACCGGGCCTAAACGGAGTTTTAAGAAAAATATTATGGGGTAAATTGACTAGTTCGGGCGCCATTCGGGTTTGTTACACGATTTATACCTCTAATGTTCTTTTCCATTATTCCACCGTTGAACATATATTTCCCTAAATTCTACGTATAATGTAACGGAATTTTGAAGGGTATTTATCCCGATTTCAATCATTTTCGTTACACTACTAATAGTTTCTGAGCTAAGCCGCGGACAGACAGACATGGCAAAACTATAACGGTTCCTTATTCACTAAGGAACCCTAAAAATTATGAAGTAAGTACCTGAATCCTCTTTTCTTCCCTACCTACGTCACAAAACATTAAATTAACAACATGAAGTTAGCTTAGCCGCATTCGAGACAGACAACTTTATCGATCGATTTGACTCCCCTGAAAAACTGCGACGTAGTTGCTCTACTTTTCATTTTCAGCAACTGATAATTATTTAATTATAGATATATACACTTACCGATTGCGAAAAATTAAAGAAGGCATATTACTCCTCGTTGTTGAATCAATATTTTTAAATCTCTGTTCCTGTATCGTATAACTGGATGCCGGGAAGGCATATAACGTCATAACTTCACTTTATAAATCGTACACTTCACCGAAACAATCACTTCCACTTATGGGGTAGTGTGTTTTCTTTTTATCACTTTTACGCACATCAATTGGTATTTGACACTTGTGGTAGTTTCTGGAATGGCGTTGGTGCTTGTGGTACGACATTCAGTCTTGGAGGTTCGTTCTCGACTAAAAGGTTTTAGTCCGCAGTCCCCACATAACTATAATGTATCTATACCTCGGTTCATTTTCACCCCTCCTCAGCACCCCTCTATTTTTAGCAGCAGAAAGCCGAGGTTGGACCACACAGGCTGTATTTTTGGGGTAGTTTGGTAATAATTAGGTAACAAACAAAATTTTGATCCTTGAAGCCGGATCTGACATCTGAGCAACAATTACAATTTAAGTAAATAAAAAAACCTAACCACTCCGGGAGTGCAAACATAAGTGAAAACTGTCTATAGTTTTATAAGTTTTGACCCTGCGAGTGTACCTGGTAAGGTGGCGGTATCGGTGGCGGTAACGTTACCACAGTTATATATTAGTACTAACGACGTTACAGTGTCGCGAGTTCATTGGTTTTTCCCCATCTCAAAAATGCCCAACGTGCCTATAGAAGTTTTCACTTCAATAAAAATCTAATAATTTCGCACCTAAATAGCTATTAGCTACTTACCATATAATTTGTAAGTAGCACCAACCAACATTTTTTCCCCTCATATAATGGTATATAATGGTAAGCACATTGGTAGGTATAGTAATAAAAAAAAACAAAAATTAAAATAAATGAATGAAGAAATAGTAAAGCTCTCGAGTGGCCACCGCGCACCGGAAGAGTTGGCGTAGCAGCCTTCCCACACAGTGGACCGACGAACTGGTGAAGGTCGCGGGAAGCCGCTGGATGCGGGCAGCCCAGGATCGATCGTCGTGTGAATCATTGGGAGGCCTTTGTCCAGCAGTGCAAGTCTTTCGGCTTATATGATGATGATGATGATGAATGAATAGAGTAGAATATAGGTAGAATCTACCCGGTAGTCACGAATAAGACGTAAACGTTGATTTTCCTAAAATCACCTAATGTGGATCGTCTCCTTTTGCCATCTTCCACGGCGCGTGCGCGAAGTCGCCATTTTGGTGACGTCACGTTCTGTTTACCCCGCACAGCACCCGTACAGCGGTTGGTGGTTCGATTGTTTTGTTTCTGTCTGGAGCCATGCAAAAGTGAACTCTATATTTTAATAATTCTACCGATTCACTCACTGAATTCTGTGGAAAAACACGGCTAGCATACAGCGATCAATGAGTTTAAAATTGTTGAAATGCCTAATAGTTTCTATGCTTTGGATGAATTACAGAACATTTCACCGTCGTAGTAGCTTAGTAGGTTGGTAACCTATTATAATCTGTGATTTTACGCCTGGATACCAAACTCTTGAAAATATGCACTTTCCTATCATAAGACCAAAGACTCAGCTGATTTGAGTGAAAAAAATCGACAGTTAATAAGTACCAAAATCCGGAAAAAAAGTGTAGATAGGGGTCCAGACACACGGACTAAATTCCAGCTGCAAGTTCGCAGTCTGGATGCAGTTAAAGCGCAACTAACTAGGAAAACTGCGTCAAAACTGTAAATTAGCAGCTAACTTGCAGACGAAATGAAGTCCGTGTGTCTGGATCACAGATCACTACTATTTGTCTGGACCCTAAGTATTGGTGTAAGAAGCTTAGAATAAACTCATTAATAAAATACAATTCATTTAGTTAGTAAAAGTTTATTTTATCATAATAAGTAGGTAATAAAGGTATAAAATTAATTTACAAAAAATAAATAACGATTCTCTTAAAAATCTGTGATGCACAGACTAACAAGAAAACAAGAAAGTTCATCGTTTCCTTTTCCACATTTCTAACATCTTAAGCAATTTTAGAAACTTGGAAAGGAACTAACACTGTGTAAGTTTTCTTTTTCAAATAATCTCCACAAACTTCGTGATGTGTAAACGTTTCAGGCTTGAAAAAGAATAAGGGTTTAGTTCTTATTGGTGTAAGTGTGTTAGATGCTAACACTTTTTCGGGTGCAAAATTATTGGGAATAATCAATTGTTTTTGAATTTGTGACCCTGCGTTCATATTTAAATTGGAACAAGGCATTTGATTTGCGCAATTTAAATTTGCTTCTGGCAATTTTTCGTAAACAGGACAAACTCTGTTAGCTGTTAGTGTATTTGAATTTAATGGTTGTACACTATCTGTGCATACTTTAGCTTGGTTAGATATTACTGTGTTTAGATTTGGATTATAAGGTGAGTTTGGATTTAATAACACATTATGATTAGTAGTTAAATGATCTGTCGTTAAAAGCTGTGCATTTTGTAAAGACATTTTATTCTGAGTGTTCAAAACATTAGTTCGTGAACATGGTGCAGTGTTACACAGTATTGTTTGCGTACTTTTTGTCGCTTGATTTGGATTCAAAGCGACATTTTGCTTCTGAGTTGGAATTTCTAAATTTAAAAGTCCTAAATTGTAGTTGGGAATTGATGTAAAAATATCCGGCCTGGCATTATTTGAAGATATTTGATTTTGATTACCAGAAGGAAACCCATATGAAAAATCTGGATTTACATTCCTGTGGGCTAATCGGTTTGCAAGAGTTGGATATTCATTTGTTATTGCATTCTGCATCCGATCTTTTGTAAAAATATTTATTGAGTCATGGTTTAAATCAGAAAGAGGTTTCAGATACAGTCCAGTGATAACAAAGTTGTTATCTTCATTTAATTTTGGATTTGGACGTTCTGCTGCAGGGGTAGTGGTTTGTACTTTGAGATTATTTTTAGCATCACATTTTTTATTGACATCCCCACTACCGCGTGGCTTGAAAATTGGCACAAATTCAGGTACCGGCGTTACAATATTATTAAAATCATCGTTGTTGGATTGAGATTTTAATATGGCTGTCTCTATTTTAGACAAAATCTCATTATTTTTGGATTTCTGTTCATTCGTTATTTCCTTTTGTTTTATTTCAGCTGGCTCTTCAATTAATTCACTTTCAGTTTCATTCGGAAGATCTTCTTGTGATGTACCTGAGTTAAAATCATTGTCTTGTATTTCCTCGGCATTTAACTGTACTTCACAATCACTGTTTTCACATGGTGAAAGTGCCTCTTCTGTGCCATCAGGTTCTTGATCAATTGAAAATATATCAATAGTATCATCTATGCCCAGAGGTATCTCACTGTTTTCTGGATCTGTCATATCAAATTCTGATAGTTCGTCATCATCAAACTCTAATGGTATGGCAATCGCTGTTTTCTGTAAAATAATAATTAAATCTTATCAATCTTTTCGGGTAATGTCTATTCGGTGTTACAGGTCCATTTCTCCATGTTAATATGGGTGTAAAAATAATCCTGAAAATTTAAACTATTGTTTCGGCTTCATCATTATCATTACAGCTCATATACGTCCCCACCGAGGGGCTCGAGCCTACCCTGAATCAGGGCGATTAGGCCTTAGTCGACCACGCGGGCCCAGTGCGGGTTGGTCGACTTCACACACAACCTTCGAGTTTCCTCGTAGGCGTGTGCAGGTTTCCTCACGATGTTTTTCCTTCACCGTTAAAGCAATCGGTAAGTATGTACGTAAGTTTTTTTTGAAAAACTCATTGGTACATTGGCCGTCCAGATTCGAACCCGGTACCTCTGGTTAGATGGACCGAGTCATTACCGGTTGAGCCACCGACGCTTAATGAATCTAATCTTAATGAATCGGCTTAAGGAATTTAAATTAAGTAACTTATGCTTAAAATCTTTATAATTCTCTTTTTTTATATTCACAATTGGTAAACCCTTGGCATCTTCTCACCTGATGGTTAGTGACCATGATGCCGAAGATGGAAGCGGGCTTACCAAGATTCCCCAACGCAATGGAGAACTGGCTATCTTATCTTCAATCCGGAACACATCAATGTCGTTAACACTGATGTTGGGC
Organism: Coleophora flavipennella; assembly: GCA_947284805.1. Lineage (NCBI taxonomy): Eukaryota > Metazoa > Arthropoda > Insecta > Lepidoptera > Coleophoridae > Coleophora > Coleophora flavipennella. Next base: position 5,016,724 of record OX369262.1, on the reverse strand, counting down.
GGCAAGACTTAGATAAGTTGGTGGTAGCTTGCCAGGCGGGCTTAGAAAATGCCCTAATACCAACCAAACCGAGTCTTACAAGTTTTCCTGTATGAAATGTACAGTATACCTGTATTAAAGGAAAACCAAGCAAATCTGCTAAATAAAAGAAAAAAATTGAGTTCGATTTGTACCAGCAGATAAAGGTTTTGGGGGCGGGGAAGCAATCTCACATACCGACTTACCTACTCTACGCCTTTGTTATAGCTTTGATTGAGTTTTCAATTATTTTCATAATGTCAAATTTTAATATAACGACAGACAACAGGTTCCGTTTGGTAGAAACTAGTTAAAGAAACCTTTTACTTAATGTACCTACTTAGACTGATTACACAGACAATATTGTCCTATTTTGAATTTTCATTTTGTTTTGTAACAAAATTAATAAGTAGGACATATGGACTTGTCCTATGTTTCAAAAGTGTGTCTGTCTGTTTGTTACACTATCAAAATTGAATAACTAAACAGAGTTCGTTCAAATTTAGCATAAAGCTGATATTATAAAGCTTCCTTGGAAAGAAAAAAATAAATACTGGCAGGCATAGCCCAGAAATAAAATGATATGATGATAATAAAAAAACCGTCAGACTCGCGCAAGAAGGTTTCCGTACCATCACGTTTGTTACATGGAAGCCCCTCTTAAATATTAATTTTATTTTAATTGAATTATTTATTTTTAAAGTAAATAAACAACTCAATATTCTGTGAATATTTCAAGCGTATATCTGTTGCCGTTATCAATATCGAGCAAAAAATCACGTTTGTTGTATGGAAGCCCCCTTAAATATTTTTTTTTATTAATTTAATTATTATTTTTTAAATTGAATATACGAGTATAACTAAATATTCTGTGAACATTTCAAGCATCTACCTGTTGCCGTTATCAATATCGAGCAAAAACGAGCAAAAAAATCACGTTTGTTGTATGGAAGCCTCCTAGAATATTTTTTTTATTCAGTTTTTTAGTATTTGTAGTTATAGCGGCAAAAGAAATACATCATCTGTGAAAATTCTGGCTATCACGGTTCATGAAATATCCGTTCGGGACAGATAGACAGACAGACGGACAGCTAAGTATCAGTAATTGGGTCCCGTTTTTACCCTTTGTGTATGGAACCCTAAAAAAACAACCAATTCTCTTTTGTTTTTTAAAAATAAAAGTCATTAGTTTGCTTTGTGTCGGAACGTGTTCCTATAAATGGATAAAATTGAAGTTCGCATGGTAATAAAATTTCTCTGCTTGAATAATTTTACTACGGAGCAGGTAAATCAAGACTTGAGAGCAACATAAGGGGTTCATGCTCCTCCATATTCTACGGTTGCGCTTTGGTGTGCTGATTCAAGCTGTGAAAAAACTTCCACTAACGACGACCCACGCACGGGACGCCCTACATCGGCAGTGACTGAACGAATGATTTAAAAACTTGAAAACATTGTCTTGGCGGATAGTCGTGTTACTGTTCGTTTTATAGCAGAAGAAGTGAAGATTTCTATAGGAAGTGTCCATAATATTACACACGACCATTTGGGTATGAAAAAAGTGTCAACGCGCTGGAGGCCCAGAATAATTTCTGACGCGCAGAAACAAACGAGACTGAGAATTTCACAAAGCTGTTTGGATTTGTTACAGCAAGATCCTGAACGATTTTTGGCTCTATACCATTATGACCCGGAAACGAAAACAACAGTCCATGACTAGGAAGAGACCGACCGTCATCTACGACTTCAAAGAAATTTAAGGCGATTCCATCCGCCGGTAAGATCAATGGGCTCTCTTTTCTGGGACAGCCAAGGGGTGGTATTGATCGAATACCTTAATCATGGCGCCACTATTAAGGGGATTTTGTACGCAGGACAAACAACAAAGTTGCGTGAGGAAATACGCAAGAAACGGCGTGGCAAACTCGCTAAAGTTGTTTTGTTTCACAAATATAACGACCCCGAGCACAAGTCCAGATTTGCGATGGCTGCCATTCAAGAAGCTGGCATCGAATTGATGGAACATTCTCCATATTCACCGGACCTTGCTCCTAGTGATTCCAAACTATTTCCGCGGTTATAGGAACATCTCAGAGACCAGAAATTTTAAGATGATGACGTAGTAGTCACCGCTGTACCCGATTTTTTAAGGGACCAGGAAGAAGATTTTTTTAAGAAAGGGAATTTTAGGTATAGAAAAAAGATACTAGCTGACAGGTGACTACGTCAAAAAATAAATTAACATTTGATAACAGATAATAGGGATGACGAATGCTAGTCATCTGAGTTACTTTTTATCATCTGTCAATAACGACATTTTGTTCTAAAAATGTTTGAAATACCTAGGCGTGACGTCATAGTTTAGAAGCGTCATTTATGTACTCATTTTGTGATTTTGGTGAATTAAAAATCGAAGACCTGATGGAAAACATAACGAGTAGGGTTTTCCGAAGTTTAAGTAGGAGGGCAATTTGGTGATCAAGAGTTCATAATTTATTTTTGATGCTGTCGTCATCCCTATTGTGTCATACTCATTATCACTTTTTATTGAACACCCCTAGTATCGGCTAAAATAGACGTTCACTGCTGAACAAAGGCGGCCCCCAAGGATTTCCACTGCGACTGGTCCTGGGCCACCCGCATCCAGAGGTTCCCTCGAACTTCAGCAACTTGTCGGTTAGTGGTAGCGGTACCAACACACCGATTTCTAGCAAAAAGCTGCGATTTTGCGTTTTTCCAGTAGCCAACACGGCACCGGCACCGGCACCGGCCCGGTTGCCGGAGAAGCAAAAATGTATGAAAATATTTGGAACGTCTTTCCACTGACCGGCAACGGCGACGGCACGGCAATATATATTTTTGCTTCCCATGCAGCCGAGCCGGCTAGTGGAAAAACTGCAGCCTGGTGTTACAAGCATGAAAATTGGTACAAGCGATCTTCACGCTTTATCAATCGATTTGACCCGTAGCGTATCAATAATAATAAAAAAAAAAATATGATGAGAAAATTCGCGCGAATCCGTCGACATTTTGTTTTGCCAGGTGACCTTGAAGACCAGCTGCTGGCGTTCGCCAGCGGAGCGGTTACAATTTTTAATCTATTTTTATTTTAGTAACGAACGACACGGTTTTCTTAATTATTTTTTTTGTGTAGTCGTCGGTAATAAACCTAAAATAAACAAAAAAATGATTGTCTGTAAAGTCGGTTTACGGACGATAATTTTACGTGACAACGTGTCACAAACCGAACGCTTAGGTCGATCGTGCCTCTCGATAGCTTGTTCCGCGCTCTCGCGGCGAGAGCGTCTCGCGTCGGAAAGAGTCTCGCCTGCACGCTCGGCTCAGGCAGGACATGACAAGGACGTGACACTTTTTCGTGAGTGCAGCCGACGTTCATCGATTAATAAGACGTTATCACGTCAAAAAATATTTTTATTTTTGTTAAGAGCCAAATTTACTAGTTATGGCCTAAAAGTCAATCATACAGATTTACATGCTAGTATTACAACTTACAACTTTTTTGGCGTATCGCAAACTAAATAAAAGGCCTGCCTACGCTACGATACGTCACGTATTATTAATACTACTACATTTTCTACTAGCTTTTGCCCCCTGATTCACCCATGTGGACATCATTTTTATGACTTTCTTCGAGGATGAGACTTAGACATGAATTTTCTCCAGATCCTTTGGGACTTATTTATTTAATTACAAGAAGGACATGCTATCTTATGTCGGGCTATGCTAATAGTAGAACAACTACTCATTCCCTAAATCACAGCTCTAAAATAATTTTTTTTGTTGCCCTGTATATCTTAGCAAATTTTGATGTTTTCAGGTGCCCAGATTACGAATTTATTCATGAAAGTAATGAATGTGCTCTTTGTTTTTATGATCAATTATCGGCTTGTTAGTAATCAAATTTATTTTCCCAGTCATGATTAGAGTTCTACGCAAAAAAAAGGAGAGATAAAATCATTGATAGTTTCATGAATTGTGACCATAAATATATCCAAAATCAATCTTATATCTAAGGCAACAAAACCACTGTAGATCACTGTTTAATAATCTCTGTACAAAATATCACAAAGCGTGGAAAGTTTTCTCCAGATCCCTCGGAAACTCTATTGCGCCATGATTAGCAGTCTTTTTCACTTCCCACACCCCCCCGACTATTCCTATGCAAAAAATTACAAAGCGTGGAACTTCCTTTTCTCCAGATTTCTCAGGTACTATCGGGCTATTTTGATTAATGTCACTCAATTTCCACCCTCTCAACTATTTCTATACTAATGTTATAAATGTGAAAATGTGTTTATTTGTTTGTTTCTTACCTTTTCACGCTTCCGGGCTATTTTGATTAATGTCACTCACTTTCCACCCTCTCAACTATTTCTATACTATAATATTATAAATGTGAAAATGTGTTTATTTGTTTGTTTGTTACCTTTTCACGCTTCAACGCCTTGACCAATCTTTATGAAATTTCTCATTCTGGTAGCCTGTGTCACGGGGAAGGACATAGGCTACTTTTATCCCTGGAAAATAGATGCAGTTCCCGAGGGAACTAAAAAAATACTCGATTGTTTTGATTTTTTGCACAGAGATGGTTGAGTAGGTGGGAAACGAGATAATTATTTACTTACTTACTTACTTACTTTCACTGGCTCAGCGACCCAGACAGGATCTTAGCCTCCAACACCAAAAGTCGCCACTCGTCCCTATTCAGGGACATAATTTACTAATCACCCTTAAAGAATTTCATAAAAACGATGTCCACGCGGGCGGAGCCGCGGGAAAAAGCTAGTTCTATATAAAAATCACATGAATCCGTTGCTCCGTAGCGACGCCGACGACGTGCGCGAGAGTGGAAATTAGTTTTCCCAGATCCCTCGGGAACTATGTCGGGCTATGCTATAATAAGTAGTCTATGTCACTTCCCACCCCCCCTTAACCATCTCTGCAAAAATCATAACAAATCCGTGTAGCTCCGTTGCGATATAATATAAAAAAATTTGCCGAAATTTTTTTTTTATATCGGACTATGCTATTTTAACAGGATTAAGAAAAATCAACACTGATTGAGGTGTTAATCGTGAAGAGATAACATACACATTTTCGCATTTATACTATTTGTCACGATTTAGTAAAGGCAAAGTATTTATATTACTTAGTACCTAAAGGGCAGAGAACAACATAACATTTTATCCCGGTAAAATGCACTGCTGCGACAGAGGGGTCACTTGCCACTTCAGATAGCGCATCGTACACCTCTCTGAGAAAGTAATAAGTGCAGGTACTAACACAAAGCCGCAGATCGAGTAAGTGAGTAAGTAAATATACTTTATTGCACGCCAAAAAACAATACAGGACTTATAATTTGTAATATACATAGAGTGCAAAGGCGGCCTTATCGCTTTAAGCGATTTCTACCAGACAACCTTAAGTTAGGGATTGAAAAACAGCTTAGGTAAACTAGTACAGGATGGCAGCAAATTCAACTTTTCAAATCGAAGTGATATAACTAAAAGTAAAAAAAAACAAGTTTATAAACTCATTTAAATACTAAACAAAAATACATAATATACAATATAATATACATATTAATGTCCATAGCCATTCAGCGCGGAAATGCAGCTAGTGTTATGGGCACCTTTGCACCGGGGATGACGAGGGATGTGTTATTTTAGGTGTTTTTTTTTGTTAGTTATTAAAGGTGTGACTTTAGGTATTTTAGGAGTGATTTTAGATATTTTAAGTGTGATTTAAGGTGTTTTATTTTAAGCATTTTAGGAATTTTATTTTAGGTGTATTCTGTAAGTTTTATAATTAGTTTTAATGTATAATATAGATTTTTAATTTTATTAATAAACAATAATAAATATAATATACTAACGTATACATACATACACATACGCCTATACACTTAAGTTATAAAAAAATGCAGAAATAACTTACGCTGATCATCAGAACCCACACAAGAAAATTCCAAATTTCTTTTGACATGTTAACTGTTCCATTAATTATTATTTTTTACACAACACACGACTTCCCCAATTCACTTAGCCATTAACAATAAAATATGACTATCGCATTCGCATCTATAAGTATAATCGATTGAGCAATCATGATAATTATCGGCTGTGATCTTTCGATAAACAGTGTAACATCTCTAGAAGATAATAAATAGGGATGACGAATGCTAGTCATCTGATTTACTTTTTATCATCTGTCAAAAACGACATTTTGTTCTAAAAATGTTTGAAATACCTAGGCGTGACGTCATAGTTTTGCAGCGTCATTTATGTACTCATATTGTGATTTTTAGGAATAAAAAAATCGAAGACTTAATGGAAATCAAAACGAGTAAGGTTTTCCTAAGTTTAAGTAGGAGAGCAATTTAGTGATGAAGAGTTTATAATTTATTTCTGATGCTGTCGTCATCCCTATTGTACAGCCACTGTGCATACTTTCTCGCGAAGTCTTCACCGTTTGGCGTAGTCGGGCATACTCAAAACTACCAATAAAATAGTTATTTTAATACCTATCAGATTTGATGAAAAAATACAAATAATTTGGGATGTTATACCTTGTGGGGAGATAAGATCAACCACCTCCGTGGCGTGACGGTTAAGTCCATTAGCTTCACATTAGGAGGCCGTGGGTTCGATTTCCGGCGGATTCTTACTCAGTATGACTTGTTTTGGTTCTGGCCTCGAATGTCCAATTTTCCAAATGCCCAGTCCCCGTGCGTCCAATTCCTTGAACGACCAATCCCCGTTTGTTTGGTAAAAGGGCATTTTCTAAGCCCGCCTGGCTAGCTACCACCATCGTATCTATGTCTTGACGCAAAACATCAAAGTTAAATATCATTGATATGTTCCGGCTTGAAGATAAGATAGCCAGTTGCCCATAGCGTTGGGGAATCTTGGTAAGCCCGCTTCCATCATCGGCATCGTCATCACTTACCATCAGGTGAGATAATGCCAAGGGCTAACAAATTGAGAATAAAAAAGTACCTTATTAAGATTTTCTCGGGAAAAATAAACTACCCAATTGAGAAGTCCTTATTATTTCCTAGTTATTCATAAAGTTTTATTAACCCTAGATAGATAACCTACGTCGAAACGACGTAATCGATTTTGAAAAATCGATTTAACTCGTTTGATTTTCGCGCCATTAAACTGGCCGTTCCTGCTAAGTGCTAACTCAGTCGGCCGTCGGAGCTTACAGGACACACCAGTATCTCTTTCATCAATATTTACCTACCACAAGTCAAAGTGACTTATGGTTATCTTTAGATAATTGTGTTATTTGAGGATAAATATACAAACATACAGTCGAATTGAATACCTCGTCCTTTTTTCAAGCGATTTCCAACTTTTTTTTAGTATGTTTTTTACGCGATATCTTTGCAGATTGTTAAGCGATATTCGTGATTCTTTTTTTATTTGATACAACATGCTGCCAGGTTTGTCCCGTATAAATTTCATCAAAATAGGTAAAATACTTTTTATACTTAATAATAACAAAAACAAAAAATAATTATACAATAAAGTAGAGTTGTTGAAATAGAAGTTTGTTTGAGACTGAGCATCAGCGCATCATTTTTATTCGATATATGGTATGCATGCTCCCAAGTTGGTCCTATATAAATTTTATCAAAATCGGTGTAGTAAATTATGAAAAAAAAATAACAAAAACCAAAAATAATAATGCAAAACTCATCTGAGGATAAGTAACGATGATGCCGAAGATAAAAGCGCGCTTACCAAGATTCCCCAACGCTATTGGGAACTGACTATCTTTTCTTCAAGCAGTAACACATCAATGCTGTTTGCAGACTTTGATAAGATGGTGGTAGCTAGCCTGGCGGGTTTAGAAAATGCCCTTCCACCAACCAAATCGAGTCTTACCAAGTTAGACTCCGCCGGGAATCGAACCCGCGACTTCATGATGTAAAGCTTATTGTCTTACCATTACGCCAAGGAGGCGGTTATGAAACGGCGGCGTTGAAGAACAAAATATGACAGTGTCCCGTTGACTGGGTTTTAGAGTCAGTGAGTCAGTTTGTAAAGGCGAGTCTCTGTCTTTTTCTTTACGTGTAAAGAGTTAAGAAAATAACCACACTTTTTCAATTGTTTTTCGTTACAATCAAAAAAATACAATGAAAGTATAAAAAATAACAACATTACCTACTCATATTGTTGTACAATTAATTATTAAGTATTCTATCAGAGAGTTTGTTTTCTAAAAAGGTGTAATTAAAAGTAGGGTGACCACGCATTTTGAGTCAATAATAATTTTTAAATAAAAATTCGTAAACAACGAATCATCTTTGTTTCAATTAAAATAAATACAGGTAGCATCGCAATCATTTACTGAGTCAGAAATAAATGGTTGGGATCACGACCCTGAAATCACCCTGTATATTTTATTATATACTTAGCTTTTGACTTTAAGAAACATCATCAACAATAAAGGTATTTTTCAACCTTGAGTTTTCTATCGTTTAGAAGTAATTGACGTCAAAAATAACGAAAATCTGTAATATAACCGCTTTAACAACCAATAACTAGGGAAGATTAGGGCATACTCCACACATGGGGGCCAACTGGCTAAGTTCGGATTCAATAGATGGAGATTGTATGTAAGGCTGTAGTGGCGGGCTCCATTTGTCAGTGAGTGTCTGTATTATTAAGTATCTTTTGCTCGCGACTTTGCAAGAACGAGTGTGGAAATGAGTTTTTACCAGGTCCTTCGGGAATTATGTTGGTCTATGCTAGTAATTGTCTAATGACTTCGTCTCGGAGGCGGCTAAATGGATCGCTTTCTGTGAGAAATATTTTTTTCATCCCCCCCCATCTCGGAAATTGTATTTTTGCTCTTCGATATCTGAGTGCAAAAGCCGTTTTTATTCGCTAGAGGATAATATAAATATCTGAGTGCAAAAGCCGTTTTTCTTCGCTAGAGGAGAAAAGTAAATTGAATTTAGAACATCGTGAATTCAAAACATAATTATACTTATAATTATATTATCATACAACCTTTTTTAATTTGTTAAAAACTCAGACTCGGAACCTTCTTGGTGTACTTTATTTTTAATTAGCTTTGCTCGCGCCATTGTCTTTTCACGTCATATTGTTATAACCTTGGTTAAAAACAAGAAACTTGAAAACAAGTGAATAACCTAAAATGAGTGATTATAGTGACGAAGAAGTTTATTTGACGCCAAGAGGATTGACTGAAACTGTTTGTAATGCGCAAATGTGTTTTTTTCCATTTAGTAATTTGTAATGAAAAGAATGAAAAGTTACGTGTTGCACTCGAGTGCAAAGATTTTTCACCTCGTGCTCTTTTGATTTCCTCGCTAACGCTCAGGATTCTAATTTTAGACTCCTTCGCTTGTTCTATGACTTTGCTGAATTCATACAATTAGATCAGCTGATTGACCAATTTTGTGCATTGTAGGGTCCAATTTTTTTTGAGAATTGACTACAGGTTCCTTAATGGGGAAAGTTGTTCAGTATGATGAGTAGAACCCTCAGTTAACAGGTCCTTTACACTCTGTATATTACTTAGTACCTATAGTAACGTAATATAAAACTAAGATTAAGTTTAGTATTCAAAAGTGGGTAAAATCTCTATCTAAAAGCCTTCTAAAGTCTTTATATGCACAGGCTTAGTGACCTCAAATAATAATACCTGTGTATTCACATTTCAAAGGTATCTTATTTTTACACTTGCTTCTATTCATCATATCAGCTGATAAACGTTCCCACCGAGGGGCTCGAGCCTACCCTGAATTAGGGCGATCAGGCCTTAGTCGACTACGCGGGCTTGTGCTAGTTGGTCGACTTCACCCACAACCTTTGAGTTTCTTCGCAGGCGTGTGCAGGTTTCCTCACGATGTTTTCCTTCACCGTAAGAGCTTCGGATATATGTACATATGAAAGCAAAATTTGAAAACACATTGATTCGAACCACGACTTCCGGACAAGAGCCATCGACGCTTCTTGCTTCTATTAAAAACTGATTGTGATTGGAAAATATCGTGGCAGATTTTTCTCAGCAATTAGGTACAAAGAAGATCAAAGTTATATTTTGTAAACTGATTCTTCATATCATTGAATTTGTTTTGGAAGTTGCATTACACGATTGGTTAACTTTTGAAACAGGGAAAAAAATCAAGAAACATCTTTTAAAAGAGATTGAGAAAGTCCTTGACATCATCTCACCTGAGGGTAAGTGACGATGATGCCGAAGATGGAAGCGTATATGAATTTTATAGACAAATTTGACACCTTCAAACCTCTAATTTTTCAATGTAGATTTGTTGAAACACACAGTTCAATATGTTGTTTTTTTGATGAATGTAGTTTTTAAAATAACAACAAAAGAACATTGAAAAAGTGCACAGCAAAAGTGTGTTTATTTTCTTTACTCTTTGCACGTAAAGAAAAAAATTAGAAACAAACTTTTTTACAAATGCCTTGCCTTAATCTAAAATAGAAATTAATAAGGCACTGTACTTTATTTATATAGGTTGCCAATAACAGTAAGATAAGCTGACATACACAATACAATTAACAAGAATTTAGTTAGAAAACCCACCCATTTTCGTAATAAAAATACGTTTTGCTAAATGATAATGAATATGTCTTCATAGAAAATGATAAAGTTAATTAATTATTGGGACATTAGTAAGTATATAAATAGGTTATAATTTCATCAAGTCTTACACTTGGAAGTTAAGTCAAGAAAACTAAAAAAAAAAATGAAGAGCTTCGCAGTTTTCTTTTTTGTCGTGCAAGCGGTTTTACTACAGGTATTTTTTTATTTATTTTTATTTATATTTTTTTGCAATAAATTAAATTTTAGGGTTCTGTACCTCAAAGGGAAAAAAAACCGAACCATTATAGGATCACTCGCGTGTCTTTGTGTCCGTCCGTCTGTCACAGCCAATTTGCCCCGAAAGTACTAGACCGATTAAGGTTAAATTTGGTACTCAGTGACCCAAAGACGAACGTGTAACTTAAATAAATAAAAATTTTAAATGTGGGTCACTTTTGGGGGGTAAAGGAGATTAAAAAAAATTGCAAACTCTATCGTATGACATATCGAATGAAAGGGTTTGTTGGAAGTATCTCAAATTTACTTTATGTATAATTTTAATAATAAGAATTTTGAAGTTATTTAAGAAACTAGGTGATTATTGACCATTCTCCCCCCTTATCTCCAAAACTACTGGGCCTAAAATTAAAAGAAAAATACAGGAAATAGTTCCTTACCTATAGATTACAGTAAAATCTATAAGAAATCTATAGTATTTAAAGTAACATAGAAAATATTTCAATCAACGTACGGAATCCTCTCCTCGCTAGTTAAGGCACTTGTCCCACCGCCGACGAGAAAGCGACAAACTATCGACTATTTTCTCGCTCAACTCGCCCAAGAAACGTACAATAGATGTAGATCCCGTGTCAATGAAAGAGATAAATATATTAATAGTTAATCGCCGGCAGTGTGAACAGTTAGCGATTAACTACTAATATATGTATCTCTTTCATTGACACGGGATCTACATGTATTGTACGTTTCTTGAGCGAGAAAATAGTCAATAGTTAGTCGCTTTCTCGTCGGCGGTGGGACAAGTGCCTCAACTTGCACTTTGTCCGGTTTTTTTATACATAAAAGTTAAACATACCTAGTCTTTATTGTTAAAGCCACAGATAATAAAAAGTTCGTGGTGAGGTTACTTGATAAAAATACCTAATAACATTAAACTGTTTGTAGTGTGCTTTAAGTGTAACTATATGTAATGACTCGCTCGGTGCTGGTACTACGAGATTTAGCGTTCTATAGAATTCTTCTATTCTTTCGTTAAAGTTACAGATAAGAAAAAAATCGGAGGGAGGTTACTGTATAAAAGTACCCAATAGCATCAACCTGTTTCAATTGTGCTGTATGTGTAATGACTCACTCGGTGCTAGATCTACGATATAATTTTTAGCGTTCTATAGAATTCTTCTATTCTTTCGTTAAAGTTACAGATAAGAAAAAAATCGGAGGGAGGTTACTGTATAAAAGTACCCAATAGCATCAACCTGTTTCTATTGTGCTGTATGTGTAATGACTCACTCGGTGCTAGATCTACGATATCATTTTTAGCGTTCTATTGTTTTCTTCTATTCTGTCGTTAAAGTCACAGATAGGAAAAAAAATCGCTGAGTGGTGAAAGCCGACCAAGAGAAACAAGTTGAAAATTGAACTAACATGGGTGTTTTCCTTTTTTCGGGACAAACAGAAGCCCTTGCAAACAATATACTTGATAAGGGAGGTTCAAAGTACAAATGGTTTTTTTTTCTACGATAAGGATCTAAGTATGCCTACGTGTTAAAGTTTTTGAGTGGCGACCGCGTACAGGAAAGCATAGCGTAGGCAGGCCTCCCACTCGATGGACTGTCGACCTGGTGAAGCCGCTAGATGCGGGCTGAGCAAGACTGGTTATTGTGTAAATCCTTTGAGAAGACCTTTGTTCAGCAGTGGAAGTCTCTTGGCTGATATGATGATGATACTACTGGGTACCAGCCGAGCCCACATGTGCGTCGTAAGGAAATTTTTCCGTTGCTTTTCTCATGATATTTGTATGGCGTTATGCAATATAAAATATAATGTAAACAAAAGGAAATTGTGGAACTGCACATTTCAGGATAATACCTATAGGATGATATGATGATATAGTGTATTTGTATCTAAGACCAGCCCTGCATCATCGAAAGTATCTTAGAAGGCCATCAAAATTTTACTCATCATTTTTTTCTTTTCCTTTGCAGACCGTCTACAGCCAAGCCATCAGAACCTTCGCGCCTATAGGCGGATGCGGATGTGGCTCAAACATCATCCCCTCAGTCCCTTACGTCACTTCCGTCTCCCCAGTCGTCGCCTCCCCCACCGTTGTTGCCGCCCCCTCAGTCGCCAACACATTGGCTGACACTCTTTCCTTGCTGACAGTCAGCAGTCTACTTGCTGACACTCTGCCGCTGAACTACAACGTGATTGCCGCGCCATCTTGCGGTTGTGGTTGCGGTGGTCTAGGGTTGGGCTATGGCGCCTGCGGTGGTTACAGCTACATACTCTAAAGCCTGTTATATTTCGAGTAAATGGTGTTGTATAGGGTGAAAAGCACCGCTTGATCTACTAACTGGGGATTCTACTCATTCCCCTGAACAACTTTCCTTTGCGTGTACCATCCTCGACTGCATCATCACTTACCATCAGGTGAGTTGCAGTCAAACGCACTCAAATTTTTAATAAAAAAAAAAAAAAAAGGACATAGGTACTTAATTCTAAAATAATTGACAGCGCTAAGAACATTAAGAAAAACCGACTTCAATCACAAAGTTTGCTGTGCTAAACCGACTTCAATCACAAAATTGCTGTGCTAAACCGACTTCAATCACAAATTGCTGTGTTAAACCGACTTCTATCACAAAATGGCTGTGTTAATCCGACTTCATACACAGAATTGCTGTGTTAAACCAACAACGTGTTTTTCCAGTGATTGGTACACACTTAACAGTCCAATAAAAATAATTGCTTTTAGATTTCTAGTTTCTGAGAAATACGTAAACAAACATACAAATGTACACATGAAATTTGGCGGACCTGTTTAGAAGTTCATATAGGGTGACCTTTAATTAGTTCTTGATTACAAAAGATACGCATTTACGCGTGATTACAAACAACTCTCCCAAAAAAAAATATACTAAAAATCAGAAAAAAAAATTTTGGTCCTCGATACATAACAAGTTATGAAATCGGCAAAAAAGTATAAAGGACCAATTTTTTTATATTTAACATACAGTTTCTTTGGGGAAGTTGTTGGTAATCATGAGTACATTCATATCCTTTGCTATTAAGAACTAATGAAAAGTCACCCTAAATATACTAACGTATTAAATTTAATGTACTATACGGGTCGAATTGATAACCTTCTTTTTTGCAGTCAGTAAAAATATTACATTGCATACAAAAATGTATAAATATGGCCAATCAGATCTATTTAAGGAGATGGTCAGTTCATGAAACTGAAAGTTTCCTCCAAAGAACCTACCACAGATTACTAAATAGTGAACCCCTACCGCAAAGTAATTTTTGGACTTGTCATACAAAATTGATCAGATGACAGAGAACTTTGTATGAGAGGTCAAATTTTTTTACGAACTGAGTATCGGTTCCTTGGAAAAAGTTCTTCAGTTTCATGAACTCGATCCCTCCTTAAATTGTTTTCAGGTATTTCAGAATAACCCTACATAAATATGCGTCGTATTTTTCAACCGACTTCTAAGAAGGAGGAGGTTCCCAATTCAACTGTATGTTTTTAGGGTTCCGTACCTCAAAAGGAAAAAACGAAACCCTTATATTTGTTGTCCGTCCGTCTGTCTGTCAAGATCCTTTATCTCGAGAACGCGTGGGGGGAGGTATCGAGTGGAAATTGGCACCAACTTAAACAGATTTTTAATTAATTATATTATGTATAGTTTTCGTTTTATGACGAAGAATGAAAAAAAAATCGTTTCCCTTCTTAATAATTTTGGTGTATGTAGGTAGTAGACCTGACAGTTTGCACTGTTATAATTTATAATGTGTACCTACAAATTTGTGCGGAACCCTCGATGGGCGAGTCCGACTCGCACTTGTCCGGTTTTTTTGTACGACGCGATATCTTCGTAGATTGTTGACAGATTTTCATTATTATTTTTTTATTTGTAAGGCTATGCTGGCAAATTAGTCCCATTTACACTCTACACCCTGTCTGTATATAGGGTGTTACTTAAAATAGAGCATATTTCTGGAGAAGAACAAAATGACTTCCGGTACAAAGTTGACTTATCGTCAGATTTGTAAAAAGGACTGGTGTGTATGAAATTTACTAAATTGTTTTTTTTTATTTCTGCAGCGTTGTACAACAAAAGTTGTTCAGATTAATGAGTGAAGCGCGCCCCCTCAAAAATACTCTGTGATAGGCTACGAAGAAACTATGTAAAGAAAACTAAGTGAGGTTCGAAAATGCCCCCACGAAATAGTTACCTGAGGAGGTGGGGCTTAAAATGTCTACCGCGCAGCGCGATTAGTCGGTCCCTGTCTTTGGCAAGCTGCTGACGTCAGATTCCCGGATGTTTTTGCGTCGAAAACCAAATACAAACAATTGACGGCTAAGGTTCCACACCCAAATATGCCATCGTGTGTTGTTAAGTGGTGCAGAAGTCATTCCGATTTCAAAAACACTGGAATCACTTTTCATCGATAAGTAAAAATTTAATTTACAAAATACACTAAACGTAGTGTAATTATATTCTATTTGATCGAAGCGAAGTAACATCGTACCAACAAATGTGGCAATCAGTGCTGCCATGACCAAATTTTTAATTGCCGTGTTCGGTGAGTTAAATCGGCGTGTTGTATGGAAAATAAGCATTTCGATTGCCGTACCACAATAAGGAAAATTGAGATTAAAACATGATTCATTTAAAAAATAATACGACCAATACTTCGCTTCGATCTCTCGGGAACAATGTTTCTAAGAAATACTTAAATATAAATACCAATGTATAATTCAGTACCGTTTTTTTTTTGTTTGTTTGGTTTGGGTGGAAGCAAGGGTAAAATTCCATTTTTAAACAGGTTTGTACGGAACCCTCGGTGCGCAAGTCCGACTCCCACTTGGCCGGTTTGTTATAAAAAAAAATAAAAGTAGTTATTATACAGGGTCTTCGGCAGATGGTTGAAAATACGAAAATGGGGGATAGGTGGGGTCACCTCCCACCTATTTTGAGAATTAAAAAAAATCTAGGACTTGTAATTTTTTTTACAGGATTTTTTTTCCTTTTTTTAGAAATTTTGCCATTTTTATACCTTTGAACACATGTAACTTTTTGTTTTTTAAAGCTAGCTCCAAAATCTTTTTTTTAATAGACTTTTATAAGATTGTCGGCTCTAAAAAAAATTATGTTTGTTTCAAGTTATTGCTAAAAACAAAAATGTGGGCCCCCGAACTTAAAAAAAAAGTTGAACAAAAATTTAAAAGTCAACTTTGCGATGCATTTAAAAAAAAAATAATGGGGCTGGAAGGCTTCTGTTTTTTTTAAAACATCTCTAAAGCTTAGGCTTTTGAATGGTATGTAATTTGTTTCGGTATCTTTTTTGTAACCGGAGTTGTTAATTTTTTTTACTCAATTGGACCATGTTGACGAAATTCCACTAGTTACATGTTTTGTGAAATGTATCAAATGCAAAGTTGAAAATAATGTAAATACTTACTGTTGGGACGGTTACAAAGAGCAGGTACGTTTTTTTACATTCTTGCACACACATAATGGCTATCTTTTGTCATTTATTGGCATATTGGAGTTAGCACTTCCATATGCCAACAAAATGTCCGCATATTCCGCATTGGTAAATTGAGCCATTTTAAACCACAACAAAGTCTTAACAAAACGTCTGATAATAACAAAAAGTGACAAACAACAAAAAAACTTAACAAAATCACAAACACAGCAAAGTGAAATTTACGAAAACAAAAAAAAACGTTAACGTTATTAACGTTTGTGATTTTGTTAAGTTTTTTTGTTGTTTGTCACTTTTTGTTATTATCAGACGTTTTGTTAAGACTTTGTTGTGGTTTAAAATGGCTCAATTTACCAATGCGGAATATGCGGACATTTTAATGGCATATGGAAGTGCTAACTCCAATATGCCAATAAATGACAAAAGATAGCCATTATGTGTGTGCAAGAATGTAAAAAAACGTACCTGCTCTTTGTAACCGTCCCAACAGTAAGTATTTACATTATTTTCAACTTTGCATTTGATACATTTCACAAAACATGTAACTAGTGGAATTTCGTCAACATGGTCCAATTGAGTAAAAAAAATTAACAACTCCGGTTACAAAAAAGATAACGAAACAAATTACATACCATTCAAAAGCCTAAGCTTTAGAGATATTTTAAAAAAAACAGAAGCCTTCCAGCCCCATTATTTTTTTTTTAAATGCATCGCAAAGTTGACTTTTAAATTTTTGTTCAACTTTTTTTTTAAGTTCGGGGGCCCACATTTTTGTTTTTAGCAATAACTTGAAACAAACATAATTTTTTTTAGAGCCGACAATCTTATAAAAGTCTATTAAAAAAAAGATTTTGGAGCTAGCTTTAAAAAACAAAAAGTTACATGTGTTCAAAGGTATAAAAATGGCAAAATTTCTAAAAAAAGGAAAAAAAATCCTGTAAAAATAATTACAAGTCCTAGATTTTTTTTAATTCTCAAAATAGATGGGAGGCGACCCCACCTATCCCCCATTTTCGTATTTTCAACCATCTGCCGAAGACCCTGTATATTACAAAAAAAAATATTCGGTCACAACAAGTCGTCATTTGATATGTCACACGATATAGTTTGAAAATATTTTTTAAATCTTATTTACCCCCAAAACTGGCCAGGATTGAAATTTTTAATTTACGGTACATGTCCGTCTTTAGGTCACCGATTTGCATAAATTTACCAAATTTCGGTTGAATTCGCTGTGATGTACGGACAGAAAGACACACAGACACGCGAGTGATCCTGATATGGTTCCGTTTTTACCTTTTGAGATAAATAACCCTGAAAACAATTTTCTCCGACAAAAATACGTACAACCATACTATTGGAAGTTTTAAGCGCCTCCGTGGTGTAATAGTTAAGCTTGCCATTAGCGTCCAGGAGGTTGCGGGTTCAATTCCCAGCAGAGTCTAACTTTGTATGACTCGCTTTGGTTGGTTGTTACCACCATCTTATCTAAGTATTGCCGCCAAGCATCAATGTTAACAGCATTGGTTAGTGTGCTCCGGCTTGAAGTTAAGATAGCCAGTTTTTGCATTGGGGAATCTTGGTAAGCCCGCTTGCATCTTCGGCATCATCGTCACTTACCATCAGGTGAGATAGATGAGATGATGTCAAGGGCTTACCAATTATAAAAAAAAAGTTAGTATTGGTATTGTTATCATTAAAAAAATCAACCAAATACTAAATGTTACATAGTTGAAACAATATTAATCTTCGTTTATTACAAGTTCTTACTTTTCGTAATTTTTTTGTGGGGATTTTCTTCGAACTGTTGACTGATAAATGTACTTTTTAATTGAAATCATTGTCAATTTCGTCCTTTATAAGAATAAAACCTTACAATACTCCTAAGATCATATTTGACCTTACCATTAAAAAATTGTAAGAAAATTGCCGTAGAGCACGGCAATTGCGGTAGCAATGACAACACTAGCACTCGCCATGACGTTAGCGTGACATCGATGACGAGTAATGACCGCTCTCGCTTACACTTACGAGTTATTAGCGGGTTCTCTTTCATTCTTATTGCCTTGCTAATTTGAGAAGGCCACTAAATGTAAGACCGGATAGTACATTATTAGGAGTCGTAAATTTGTTTAAGTTTTTACTGTTATATGTGTGAGTGCTTCGTCGCCTTACGCGTTTCATTGTGTTGGCGGTTGTACCGAGTCTGACGCGGACATAATAGGTGAATTACATTTCTTTACATAGTTTCTTCGTAGGTGATAGGTAAAAACACCCTCAACTGTTTGCGTTTACTTTTTTGGTTTTATTTTTGAGAAATAATGTAAATTTTTGGAAAATAAATAAACACAGGAATTACAGTAAATACGTCCAGAATTTTTGTAATAGCTATCATTTAAGTTGCCAAAACACGAAGTAACTAGTATCTCATCTGTGCTAAAATTTTAGCTAACATTCTCCTTGCTGACAGTTAGCAGTATACTTGCTGACAAAAAGCAGTCTACTTGCTGACACCATTTCTTGCGGGCAGTCAGTATAATAGAGCATATTTCTTGAGAAGGGCTTCTGTTCATGAAACTGAACAATGCGTTCTGTAACAATGTTAAATATTAAAAAAATTAATTTCTATAGTTGGCTTATCTTTAGATTTGTATAAATGATCGATGTGTATGCAATGTCCCATTTTTTTGGCTAATGAGTGAATCCCGCTCTCTCAATTATACTCTGTTTTACTTTACCTAATACCCTGAGTAATTTGTATTTACAATATATATATAGCTATTTATTTTTGAAAAATAAATGTACAGGAATTAAATCAAGCATTTTTTTAAATAGCAACCTTTAACTCCAAAACTTAAGCTGACACTCTCTCCTTGCTCACAGTCAGCAGTCTACTTGCTGACACTCTATCCTTCGGACAGTCGGCAGTCTACTTGCTGATACTCTACCGCTGAACTACGATGTGATTCCCGCGCCATCTTGCGCGGTATAGGTTATGATTGGGCTGTGATGTGACGCCTGTGAAAATTACAACTACATGCTTTGAAAGCTGATAGATTTTGAGTAGTGGTATACAGCGCGTCCCAGCGCTCAGGACCATAGAGAAAGTACTTTTTAATGACGTTAAACATTTTTTTAATAAAGTTTTCGAAAGTACTTTAATTATTTATTTCTCCTTGCTGACAATCAGCAGTCCACTGGCTGACACTTTTTCCTTGCAACAGTCAGCAGTCTACTTGCTGGCACTCTTTCCTTACGGACAGTCAGCAGTCTACTTGCTGATACTCTACCGCTGAACTACGATGTGATTTCCGCGCCATCGTGCGCGGTATAGGTTATGATTGGGCTGTGATGTAACGCCTGTGACGATTACAACTACATGTTTTGACAGCTGACAGATTTTGAGTAGTGGTATACAGCGCGTCCTAGCGATTAGGAACACAGAGAAAGTACGTACCGATGACGTTAAACATTTTTTTTTGTAAATATTTCGAAAGTACTTGAATTATTTATCTCTCCTTGCTGACAATCAGTCCACTAGCTGATACTCTTTCGTTGTAGTCAATCTACTTGCTGACATTTTCTCCTTGCCGACAGTCAGTACTTTCTACTTGCTGACACTCTGTCGCTGAACTACGTCCCTCTGTTCTACGAGCTATGTGCCCCGCCGACTGCCCCTTCAGTTTAGCGATTCAGTGAGCTATGTCGGTTACCTTTGTTAAACTCCGAGCATAGCTCGTTCCATCGCATTTTGAGTGAAATTGATAAGATGCCTGCTGATTAATTATCCAGCTTTGTTTTGCGGAATCCATTTTTACCCGACTTCCCACAAAAGAGGGTAAAGATTTTCGGGTGTACAAAAAACAAATAAAAAAAACTTTAACTGTTTATTTCATCAAAAAGACAACACAGTATGCCACACAAAAAAGCAAATCTTAATATAAAAAAGATTATGTGCGCTTAAAGCACAGCTCGCAATTTGAGCGTCTGGATGTCCACCAGCCTCAACAGTTAAGTGTGTATTTTATTTATTTTTTATTTATTGTTCAATAACAACGGGTGTACCCCAATAACAGTTATTGACATTATACATGAACATAAAATAAATTCATTATACTGTATGTATGTATGTGTATATGTTTGTATGTCTGTTTCTTTGACTGAGCCTGTGGCTTAAACGGCTTGATGGATTTTGGAGTGAGTGGTGTCGTTAGGTTTGTATTGAATCCTTGAGTGACATAGAATTAATTTTCCTCTACTGCCTAAAAAGGGGGTAATGTATTTATGCAGTAGTGTCGGATTCTTATTCTTTAAATAAATTAAAAATTTAATAAAAACACGGCTACATTAAAAACCCCTCTTTTTTGGGAAGTCGGGTAAAATGTATTCTCTGTCACTCACTGGATCAAGACAAAAACAATACATCGCACCCTAAAATCCATCAAGCTGTTTTAGAAGTTAACGTGGAATAAATAAACATACTTACTTAAAAACATACATTAGACCTGAAAACAATAGACTCTTTTGTGGGCAGTAAGTCGTGTAAAAATGGTCATTTCACTTGTTAAAAATGAACATAACTACAAGATCACAATCAGTTGAACGTGTCTTATAACAAATTACACATAATTAATTAATATTTTTTTACAACACAGTGTCTCTATCATACGTAACGATATCTTTCTCTTTTTGGTAGAGAGGATAAAGCACGTTCTATTGTTAGGAATGGTGCCTGCCTGTCATTCGAGTTACATTTTCAGGGTTCCGTACCAGATAACAGAACCTCCGCTGTCCATCTGTCCGTCCGTCCGTCTATCTGTTCGACCTTTAAAAGGCTCTCTTTTTGGAACCATTATAGTTAGCAGGCTTAAGTCACAGATTACTAAATAGTTACTTCTTAAGTTTTCACCGAATATGTGTAAATTATAGGGGATTTACAAAGTGAAAAGTCAATGAATGATGTTTTAGGGTTGCGTACGTACCTAAAAGATGCCATACGGGCCCCATGCTGTTACCACAGTCATCATTACAGCTCATATACGTCCCCACCGAGGGGCTCGAGCCTACCCTGAATCAGGGCGATTAGGCCTTAGTCGACCACGCGGGCCCAGTGCGGGTTGGTCGACTTCACACACAACCTTCGAGTTTCTTCGCAGGCGTGTGCAGGTTTCCTCACGATGTTTTCCTTCACCGTTAAAGCAATCGGTAAGTATGTACGTAAGTTTTTGAAAAACTCATTGGTACATTGGCCGTCCAGATTTGAACCCGGTACCTCTGGTTAGATGGACCGAGTCGTTACCGGTTGAGCCACCGACGCTTTATATTTTCCACAGTATATAATTACTAAGCCTCCGTTGTCCTTCTATCTGTCAGAGAGCTGTATTTCTTGAATCCTAATAATTAGACAGTTGAAATTTTATGAAGTGTGTATTTCTGTTGCCGCTGAAACAAAAAATAAAAAAATAAAGGTGTCCCCCACACAAGGAACGTGATTTTTAGGGTTATTTTACATTTTTGTACTCACAATTCGTAAGCCCTTGCCATCATCTCACCTGATGGTAAGTGACGATGATGCCGAAGATGGAAGCGGGCCCACCAAGATTCCCCAACGCAATGGAGAACAGACTATCTTATCTTCAAGCCGGAACACATCATTTTTGTTAACACTGATGTTTAAAATAAATATAAATATAAATAAATATTCTGGGACAAATCACACAAGTAGGATTTCCTGTGTTATGGGTTACCAGAGACTGATATACATACTTATATACGTTTAAATACATACATATATAGATATAATTTAACACCCAGACACAGAGCAAACAAATCTGCTCATCACACAAATGCTTGCCCTGGGTGGGGATCGAACCCACGACTCTCGGATCAGTAGTCAAGGGCACTAACCACTGAGCCACAGAGTCAGTCAATGGCGGCAAGACTTAGATAAGATAGTGGTAGCTAGCCAGGCGACCTTAGAAAATGCTCTACCACCAACCAAACCGTGTCTTGCAAGTTGACCCCACCGGGATCGAACCCGAGACCTCCTGGTGTAAAGCGAATGAACTAACCACTACGTCACGGAGGCGGTTAAAGTTAAAGGGTTCCGTAGTCAACAAGGAAACCTTATAGTTTCGCCATGTCTGTCTATGTTTACGAATAGTACTAGAAAGCTGTAATTTGATATGGGTATACATATCAATCAGCCGACAAAGAAGTACGTACTACATTATGAAATAAATGTTTTAAGGGTGTTATAAAACTACTGAGGGTTTATAAAAAACATTTTTCGAATTAGGGATTCGTTTGAGAAACATTAAGCTTTAAAGTGCAAATTTTTGTAAGTTGTTAGTGTCAAATTCCCCCACCGCTAACAGCTAAACCACTATTTCAGGACATTTGGAAAAAAAAACTGTACACATTAGGACCTATAATCAATTTGAAAGGAAAACTATCACGGCTCAGTAGGTTCTCTTAGTATGAAGTAATGGACGACCAACTTAAGATTTGTTGAACAGTTGGATTTGTAAAAAGTTCATGGATTTTCCATACAACATGTTCTATTACCTGCCAACTGCAAATATCTTTTTTTTTATGTAAATTTATTATTTGCAAAGACTACGGAACCCTACTTTCCACGAGTCCAACTCCTAATTGGTATTTTTTTGTACGACGGTAAGGAACCCTCAGCGTGCGAATCTGACTCGCACTTGGCTGGTATTTTTCATTGATATTTTTGTTTTTGATCGATCGTAAAAACGATATTACTTAAACGTTTGTGTATTTGAATTAGGTTTTAATCTAAATTAATAAAACTGTAACGGGGCCGTGTCTGTTCGTGAAATATTTTTGGAAAATAATAACTGTGGTAGACATTACTAACGATATACTCGTACAGACCAAAACAAACTACTTTTGGATTTTTTATGTCTGTCTGTAAATTCGCGCATCACGCAAAAACTACCAGGCCGATTGTGATGAAATTTTGTATGGTGGTTCCTTATAGCCAGGGTTAACATGTAGTACACTTTTTATCCCGAACAATTCAAGAGTTCCACTGGGAAAATTGAAAACCTTCACGCGAACGAAGTCGCGGGCACAGCTAGTCCCGATATAAAAAAAAAACAAGTAATAAAAATTAGCCAATTGTGAGTCATACTCTCGATAATTAGTCTGAACTGTAAAATCATTTTTCTGTAGCTTCCGTTGATTCTGTCTTTTGTTTGTAATTAATAAGGATCATTGTCATACTTGTGTGGAGAGGTATGATGGTATGGAACCCAAGGTCCGTAAGTCCGACTCGCACTTGGCCGGATTTTTTACCATCTGCCAAAAACACGATGTTCTAAAATTGTTTAAAATACATAGACGTGAGAAATATAACTCGTAGCTCACAAAATCGCTAAACTTAAGTGGCAGGGGCAAGGGTACATAGCTCGTAGAACATATGGCCGTTGGGGCAGCAAAGTTCTCGAGTGGCGACCGTGCCCCGGAAGACGTAGCGTAGGTAGGCCTCCCACACGGTGAACCGACGACGTGGTGAAGATTTTTTATTTATTTACAATTGGTAAACCCTTGACAACATCGTGGGAAGCCGCTGGATGCGGGCAGCGCAGGACCGGTCGTCGTGGAAATCCTTGGGGAGGCCTTTGTCCAGCAGTGGACGTCTTTCGGCTGATATGTTAATGATAATGATGACATAGACGTGTCTAAATAGTTTTTAGTGTTTTTGTAATTTTAATGAATAATTAAAGGTTTTTAAAATAGTTTATTTTCAACCGACTTCAAAAAGGAGGTTTTCATTTCGACTGTATGTTTTTTTTGTATGTTTGTTATGCGATATCTCCGCCGTTTGTGAACCGATTTTCAAAATTCTTTTTTATTCGAATGAGTATACACCCGAGGGGGTCCCATTGTCACCAAGTCAGGATCTGATGATGGAGTCCTAGGGAAATCGAGGGCAACCCTCAAATTTTATAGGCACGTTTTACGTGTTTCTAGTGTTTTCTAAAATAATGAAAGTATTTTCGTCTGGTAGTCATCATCTCATGTTGATGAGCTGATGAAGGAAGGTACAACTCCTTAACGATTAGGAGTTGGAGGATAATTCTTCAAATATGTTACGTTGATACGTATAGTATAGACCGATAGTTGTACCTATTCTTTCAGGTTATTCAGATGAGCTGATGATAGAAGTTTCAACTCCTTAACTTTCATGCTGTTGAGATGATGATGGAAGCCACAGGAATCTGTATCTGATGAAACACATGTATTATGATTTGAGTTTTCCTATTGGTGAGTGGGTGATTGGGTTTAACGTTTTTAGATAAATAGCATTATCACTAAAAATAAATAAAATAAAAATAAAAGTTTAAAAAACTAAAAACCGACTTCAAAATGAAATTCACTCAAAAGTATGAAATAATATTAATATACTTAAATACACAACATTAACCAACAATAACAAAATCAAAGGTGGGTGGGTACGAAGTAAATTAGGGGCCTAAAATTTTTTTTGAGGTCGGTGTCAGCAAAGCCATTGAATCTAAAACATTTGATAAGTAAGTAGCTGTGTGCTGGTATATATTAATTGTACTATTATTATTTAATTATTATCATCTGTGACTGTGCTAGATTTCACAGTAGTTATGTTATCTGGAGTATTTTGCGGAATTGAACCAGAAATTAACCTGAACTGTGTATGTATTCATTGAACTAGGATATATTTATGAAACGAAAAATAAATTTTAAAAACAATACTTCAAGGACTGCCATTCTCTGCTCTGAAATAAATTGAATATACACAATTTTATGAGTTTGACTAATTCCGTGTGTAAATTAATGTAGTTTTTGATCAATATAAATTGCCATATTTGAACTGAAATTTTGATCAGAGAATATATATTGCCATATTTGAACTGAAATTTTGATCAAAGAAAGCTATGGCAGTCGCCGACGAATTCTCTTGTATTTTTTCGTTTCTTATTTCTCTCTAGTCAGAGGATTCAAAAAAAAGTTTTCAATTACATTTTAACACCCGTCGTGGGCTTTTTCAGAATTTTTAATCTTTATAAGTATTTTTAGCTGGATACTCGTGAACTACCTGTTTTTTTTGTTTTTTTTTGGACACTCCCTACCGCTCTCTAGATTCCGACCTCACTCTCTCGTCACCCAGATTGATACAGATTGGTTATACAGCTTGGTTGTCGAACGTATAGGATTTCGCCGCCATTTTGTTTGATAAGTCATTCCTTTTTTGAAATGTAATGAACACGCGACCTCCTGATATGAAGCTAATAGATTAAACCATTAAGCCACGGAGGTAGTTGAGGTTAAGTACATACTGTAGCAAAAACTTTTTGCAAATTTTAAGTATTTGTCAGGTCACTACGGCCCCGTACGTACAAGGTTGCCAAACCTCTCTAAATGATGTAATTAAAATTTCCATTTTAGGTGTGATTTCACATAGACAATTTACTTTCAGTTTTGGGTTTACTTTCTGGTTTGATGTTTTCCTTTAAAAAAAAAATATATGTTGGATGACAAAATGTTTTCTTCAATTTTAATAATATTCTTTAACATACTTTTAACTTTCTTGAATTTCTTTTTTTTTTCTAAACTTCAACTCTTAGGCCAAACATTCCAAATCTTTACGTATTCATGTAGCAAATGGTTTAGAGTAACTTTCTAAATTTCAAACTAATTTTGCTACAATACCTAAAGCATAGAGGGGCTATTAGGTAACCAAAAACCTTTATCAAGTATCAGCATAACATAAGTAGGTGGCGTAAAGGCTAGGGCCGCTACCTTCTGTCCGGGAAGTCGTGGTTCGAATCCTGCCACGTACCATGTGTACCAATGTGTTTTCGAATTTCGATTTCATAGACACGTTTATCCGACGCTCTTACGTTGAAGGAAAACAACGAGAGGAAATCTGCAAAGAAACCAGAAGATTGTGTGTGACCTCGACCAACCCGCACTGGGCCCACGTGGTTGACTAAGGCACGATTGCCCTAATTCAGGTTAAGCTCGAGCCCCTCGGTGGGGACGTATATAAGCTGATATAATGATAAAATAGGTAGAAAATCAAAACTATAAAGAATCAATAAAAACGAAAAATTTAATATTCTGTATAAAAAAACACTTAGAACACTTGTGTGACGACATTGTTGCCAGTGTCAATGACAGCAGTGCCAGACGTTGGCACGTTACCGTCGACAGCTATCATCCCGTAGACAGGGAAACATCCACACACTTTTATCGACCCGCCAACCGGCAGATCGCCAGCGACGCTCACTTCGCCGAATTTCAAATTTGGAACCACTTCGGTTATCAATGGTGAGCTTGGCACGCCGGTGAGTGTGCCAGAGAGGCCAGCGTTTGCCAGTAGCGGTGACAGATTGGCATTGTTAGTTGGCAGGAAGTTGCCACCGAAAGCCAGTTGTGAGTTTGCACAGCCACAGCTGCCAACTAAGTTACTGTTTGCCACTTCATTGGCAATGTTTGATAGTGGTGAGAATTTGTTGAAATTGTTAATGCCATTCAAATTTTGCTGATTCAATAATGGTAATCCCAAGTTTCCGTTGTTCAGCAAGTTATTTGAAAACGCAGCGTTTGGTTCTGATACATAGTTTCCAAGTGGTGATCCTTTTACAATCTGTAAAGAAGTATTTTTTTATATTAATCGTAAGGCACAAAGCTCGTAGATATAGACATAGACATATTTATTGGTAATGGTAAGTTACAGGTCAAAAGATTACATTAATAATTATCACGAAAAAAATATATACGTCATAGAATAGTAGAATAGAATCCGTCGGTGCAGAAAAGTTCTCGAGTGGTTAATGCACACCTGAAGACGTATTGTAGGCAGGCCTTCCTTTCGGTAAACCGATGACCTGGTAAAGATTGCGGGAAGCTGCTGGATGCGGGCGAGCAGGACCGGTCGTCGTGGAAATCCTTAGGGGAGCCCTATGTCCAGCAGTGGATGTCCTTCGGCTGATACATGCATGATGAATCCTTATCGTAAATCCGAATGGGGAGATAGCAGCACATAACAAAGGAATTAAAGAAATCATAAACCCCAAAAAAGGCTTTAACTATTGAACGCTGTTGTCACTTCTCAAACGCGGGAAGATAAGTCCACATTTGAATCGGGGGGGTCAAGTCAGTATTAGTGGAGGTTGTGGAGCTAGTGGCGAGACCCACTGCCAGAGGTTTTTCAAGCCGTCTATACTACACGATGTTGTTTTGGTTGACAGCGCCCTTTCCAGTAGGGCTTCTACTCATAAAACTGAACAACTTTCGACAAAAATACACACAGACAACATAAAAA
Source organism: Coleophora flavipennella (assembly GCA_947284805.1). Classification (NCBI taxonomy): domain Eukaryota; kingdom Metazoa; phylum Arthropoda; class Insecta; order Lepidoptera; family Coleophoridae; genus Coleophora; species Coleophora flavipennella. The sequence goes on along the minus strand of OX369262.1, from coordinate 4,989,021 downwards.
TAACAAAATAGGTACAAATAACACAAAGAAAAAGTAGAAAAATATGAGTACGATACGGTTGTGAACATACTATATGTGCATTTTGCCGAACCGGCCCCGACTCAGCATAATGCTGCAAGCAGGGATACCTATACCTACTGCGCTGCTATTCCTAAAACCCCGCGGGAATAACAAGGAATGTCCGTATTTTTCAAGAAATGAACTATTAATGCCATCTAGTGGTAGTTCGGCAACACTTTTTAAACTGATATCTCATTTGAAGCTAGAACACGACTAGTCAATGACAGTTCGCATTTTATATTTGAAAACAAGTAATGTCCGAGCGTAGTCGACAAAAAACCGGCCAAGTGCGAGTCGGACTAGCACTCCGAGGGTTCCGTACCTCCACACCTCTCCTCACATAGTTTATTGACAATGAAACCTACTCACATTACAAATAAAAGAAATCAACGGGAGCGGCAAAAATTTTCTTTTTTTGTCATTCAGTTCGAACTCCTTAGCACGAGTCACACAATATTAAAAGTTTCACGCTTGTATATATTACCGTTTTTACGATAGAGCTAAATCTAAAATAATTGTAAAGACTTTGAAAACACGATTTCTGTATAGAGACCCTCTTATTTTTTATTTTTTTCAAATTTTTAGTATTTTTTGTTATAGCGGCAACAAAAATACACATTCTGTGAAAATTTCAACCGTCTTTCTACTAAGGTTCATAAAATACAGCCCGCTGACGGAGGGACAAACTTCTAATTGACATATTCCTTGTTCTACACGCGAGGTCTTCTTATGTTCTTCAACTTTGCTGAAATCTCAACAAAAAAAACTTGGACCTTACTACAAAACGATCAGCTGGTTAAACTATTTTTTATGGAGAGAACAATTTTTTTTAATGAATTGACTATGTGTTCCTTTAAGAAAGTTGTTCAGTTCCATGAGTAGAAGGCCTCTTGGAAGGGCTTTGTCAGCCAAAACAACACCCGTTTACAGCATGCCATTTACTTGCCCAGTGATAGAAACCGCCACCAACGGCTCAGCGTAGCTTGCGAAGAACAGAAACAGTCGAGGTATATACCACTAACATCAAACCTATATAGGTAATGACCGTGCTTAGGGTGAGTTAACCAGCGCAATCGACGCTACCACTACAAATAATTACATAGATACAAAATAATTACATAGATAACTCACCTCGAACAATACAGAACATAAAAATAAAGTTACTTTAAAAAAAGCCATCATTAAATTCTCTCTAATGCACTACTGACCGATTCTTTTAAACGAAATTTCTTTTTATAATACCTTTCTGTTTTGAAATCAATATTTCGTGTGAAGAATATAGTAATAATAAAGAGATAACTTTATCATTTGGAAGCCTTTTTAATTACATAAAATAATTGCAACAGTAAAATCATTATTCATTACATTCAGTAAAGATAAAGAATGTATTTTAATTGAAAACGTAAACACGTTAAAAAACCGACTTCCATCGCAACAACTTAGTAAATTTTTGCATTATTATTTTGTGTTTTTGTTTATTTTCTAATAAAGTGCTACACCGATTTTGATAAAATTTATATGGGACCACACGGGAAGCAAACAAAAAATAAATATCAACATCGGTTCACCCAGTAAAATACAGTGATATTGAGAACCTCCTCCTTTTTGGAAGTCGGTTAGGGATGCCTTTCGTCATATTGCAAGGTTTTTAAAACGGACATTCCGTTCCTTCCAGACTTACCATTTGTGAGCGTCTACACAATTAGCTGGCAAACCACCATATTAATATCAACACCGACGGAAATACATCTTTAAAGGTAGCAGAGTAACTATGTCAATGTTCTTAGCGGAACTACTTTTGTATGAAATTTGAAGCCTCCTGGGGATCATTATGAAACAAAATGTGTAAAAAAAATAGTTTAATAAACATTTAGTTTTTAAGTGTTAAGTTAGAGTTACATGTCCCCCACCACCTAAACCACAAATTTAGGATATCTGAAAAAAAAATAGACAAAATAGTACATGTAATTAATATACAGGTGTAGGTCCCGTTAAGGCCTTAAGATGGGTCAAATGACAATATTCAATGCAAATTATTGAACGACTGTGTAAAGCTATCACCACGGAAAAAAAATATACTTAAAGTATAATAAAAAATAGATTTAATTGAAAACATTTTTAAAAATATTACAACTTTGATGTAAAAAAATATACTGTGGACCCTGTTCTTGGCATTAATTGCAAAATTTCTCGAAAACGAATAGTTAATGTTGAATGAAACCAACACACAAAAATCGGTGACTTCAAGACCTTTCATTTTAATTGAACACTTTTTTATAAACTTATTTGAAAATGATGAAAAGTAATTAAAACATGAAAAATCGAGAATTGGGAATTCGGTTTCAACGTAACGGCCGCGTTGAAGCCCGCGTTGATTTGAACTTAAAATGAATAGAATTACGTACGATATTATTGAAACGCGTATCAACCGGCTCGGATTAAGTGATCTTAGCGCCTTAACTGGGGCTTCTACTCGTAATACTGAACAAGTTTTGTTCTACAACTTTGCTGAAAGATCATTTTTTAAAATCTGTATGCAAATCAATCAGCTGATCGACCAATTTTTGTGCATTTTTCCATGCAATTTTCTTTCTTAATTTACTGTGGGTTACTCGGGGAAAGTTGTATGATGAGTAGAACCCCCAGTTAACGGGTACTACACCAATTTTTTGCACCTTGTATAATATATAAATTTCTAAGTTTAGGAGTAATAAATAAATAATAAATATAAATATTCTGGGACAAATCACACATGGTCATCTGGCCCCAAAGTAGGATTCCCTGTGTTATGGGAATCAGAGACTGATATAAATACTTATATACGTTTAAATACATACATATATAGATATTTAACACCCAGACACAGAGCAAACAAATCTGTTCATCACACAAATGTTTGCCCTGGGTGGGGATCGAACCCACAACTCTCGGATCAGCAGTCAAGAGCACAAACCGCTGAGCCACCGAGTCAGTCACAAAATAGTCGACCAACTTGGATTTATTTCTGGTTCATATACTTTCCCTACAAAATTTTCTGTACCAACTGAAAAATAATTTTCTAGGGTTACATAACCCAAAGGGTGACCAACATTACAGTCCCCTATACAAGAAACGTGTATTTATGGGTAATTTGGAGGTATTATTTATTAAGCTTTATCTTAAAAACTTCATTCGTATCAGCTCATATACGTCCCCACCGAGGTGCTCGAGCCTACCCTGAATTAGGGCGATCGGGCCTCAGTTGACCACTCGGGCCCAGTGCGGGTTGGTCGACTTCAAACACAACCTGCGAGTTTCCACGCAGGCGTGTGCAGGTTTCCTCACGATATTTCCCTTCACCATAAGAGCGTCGGATAAACGTACATATGAAATCTAAATTCGAAATCACATTGGTACGTGGCAGGTTCGAACCACGACCTCCCGGACAGGAGGCGGCGGCCCTAGCCATTACGCCACCGACGCTCAAAAACTTAATTACAAAAATTATACATTATTATACAAGCGTAAAACTTGGTGTGATTATAATATCTACTAATTCGGAAGTAAAACAGCAAATTATAAAAACCAGCCAAGCGTGAGTCGTACTCGCATTAAGGAGTCGGAACTGAACAAAAAAGTTTTTTCTGTCCCTCGCGTTGATGTCTTTTACTTCTTATATAAATAGGTATCATTGTCATAGTTCTGTAACAAAGGCACCCCCCAAGTATTTCCACGACGACCGGTCCTGCGCTGCCCGCGTCCAACAGCTTTCCGCGATCTTCACCAGGTCGTCGGTCCACCGCGTGGGAGTGAGGTCTGCCTATGCTAATACGCTTTCCGATGCGCGGTCGCCACTCGAGAACTTTACTGTCCCAACGGCCATCTGTTCTACGAGTTGTGCTCATAAGAAGGATCAAGGTCACCCAAAGTTCCCTACGCGATCGAATTAGAAATGAAGGGATCCGTAGGAGAACCAAGGCTCGCAGAATTGCTAAACTTAAGTGGTAAGTGAGGATGATGCCAATAATGAAAAGGAGCTTACGAATGATCCACAGCGCAATGGAGAACGGGCTATCTTATCTTTATGTTGGAACACTTCGTTGTTAAAGCAAAATTTCACCCCTAAGGGTAGGAAAATAGGGGTGATTAATCGTTCACCCACTGAATTTTCATCTATAAAACTTGGCACACATGACTAATTAGTTTTAATAACACCTATTAGCAATATGTTTGGGCTAATTCATTCGTCTTGATAGGAATTTAACATGGTTATCATACCGCCCAATCACGCCTTAGAAGTAGAAGGAGCCTCCTAAGTTGCACAGATACCGCCAATGTTCATCCAGCAGTCTTGCGGTGCAGCCTTTGGAAAGAGTGGCACCCTCCGCCTCCCGACTTCCTTCCCCCTTAAGAAATACTCCCGCCTGGGCACTACCAGCAATGGTCAATATGGAAGTCTCTCAAGAGACTCCGCACCCGAGTAGGCCGCTGCAGATTCAACTTGTGCAGGTTTAGGTACAGGGGCTCTGATCGTGAGCAGTGCGACTGTGGCGAGCCCTTCCAGAACACGTGCTGGAGAGTCCACTGTGCCCAAACTTCTGCACAGTGGACGACCTCGACACAGCCTTAAGATTGGCCTTACATCTGAACGCCACAGTGTAGAACCATTGACTCGATAGAAGAAGAATAATAATTTTATAACTAACTTGTAACGCGGCAACGTGTTGCTGTTGATTGTGCTCCTTCCTTTCGATCTATTTTATTTTTTTTATGTGCTGGCACATAACAATCCATGTGTCACATTTCGAAAACATGTTATTCAAAAAACGGGTGAGGCTGTGTCGGGGCACACGGCCGTTGGTTTTAACGTGAATACGTCTCGTAACGGGTAATATGTAGTTTCTATATAAAATATTATTATTATTAATATTATTATCTGCGTAATTTCAACCGTCCCAGCTGCAGATGTACTGGCACCGTCGTTGATCCGCTCGGCCGCATTCATTACTTTACGTTGCCGGCACTGCTTGACTCGATCATATGGTGTTTTATTGGTACCATTCGATTGCTGTTGAGATGCCCTTTCCAACCGTATACGATCTCTGTATTTCGATTTGGCTTTTCGACGCGTATAGGCCGACATTATATATTTTTTGATATTATTTTTTTATTTAAACACCTTATTATAATCACAGTTACAATTTTACACTAATGTTTTATATATAATCGATAGATTTTGACGAGAGCTGACGATTGAAACTTGAATGAACGTCGTAGCTTCACCGAGTCGAAAGTTATACTAAATGGAAATCTCGATACGCAGCAAAATGACCTTCAAAATGGCGGGGCTGCCCCCTCCCCCGCGCGCGATGTGTTACAGTCCTTACTTAGCGTAATGAATTCTTTGATTCTTTAGCTATCAAGTGGTGTAAAAGAAATTTGGATGGAGATGATAGATATGTAGCTACAACACTAAACTGTATCCCCCGATTTTGTTATCATTCGTTTTTTTGGATTGCATCCCTATGGAGGTAATTTTAAAGACGTATTCACGTCAAAATCCAAATTCTTTTCAATATTTTTAAATTATCAAAATTACAAATATATAAAATACTTTGTATGAGAACCTGATACTCTTTCAAAAGACCCATCTCAGGTAAGAATAAGATACAATTATGTTTTTTGCGATTTGTTGGTGTGATGTTAATTTAATTGTGTAATGTTTTTATGATTCTCATGTTCTTTTTAGGTCTTATATTTCTACTCATCATTAAATTCTATTCATTCGGTCTTTTACCCACGCCCTACCTCACGTACCTATACGTCGTGCTACAAACTTATGATTTATGGGTTGTGAGTATCGAGGGTCTGATGATGGAGACGGAAGGCTGTTAAAAGTAGGTCATACAAAATATTTTTACCACAAATAAATAAAATTGCTAAAGAAAGTAAGTGACAATTAGGTAAATCAGTCAGCGGGTATTTCACCCACACATGAACAATATAAAGGTCACGTAAGTAATGTAATCATTATGTGTAAGGTGTAAGCAATAAATAATGAAATAGATAATAATTATTATGTTAGTGCTCTGAATCAAATGTATAAAAGACAAATCCATTTGGGATTATTCATTCATTACATTTGAAAACAACTGCTTCGACAATAACATTAAATAATACAAAATGGCGGCTAAAGTTATCCTCGCCTTATGCGCTTCGGCACTTGTCAATGTGAGTAAATTCAACTTTTAAAATAAAATGTTTTAATGCATAGACAAACTGATAGATGAACCAGCTTTCGGAGATACGCAGTCATACCAGAGGCATCATTATATCAGCTCATATACGTCCCCACCGAAAGGCTCGAGCCTACCCTGAATAAGGGCGATCGGGCCTTAGTCGACCGCGCGGGCCCAGTGCGGGTTGGTTGTCTTCACACAAAACCTTCCAGTTTCTTCGCAAGCGTGTGCACGTTTCCTCACGATTTTTTCCTTCACCAGAGGCATATTCACGTGTATTGTGTACTGGGCATATACAGGGTGTTAAGTTAGATAGAACATATTTTTGATATTTTCAACTCAAAAAACTGAACAACATTTGTTCTAAAACTAAAAAAAAACGAGCGAGCCTAACATTAGTCGCATATGATGTGTAACATGTGAAAAAATATTTATGAAATTAATTAATTATCGGGTCGTACATTCACGGGCCGGGCCTTCGGATAGTAGGTTATCTTTGCCTTCGGCCTCACGTAAGCGGCATGACCATGTTACCTTAGCCTTTGTAACTTAATAAATGTCCGCATCGCCTGTTACTCTTTCGTCCCATTTCAAGAAATCACTCATACAATTTGCAGGAAAGCGAGAGGAAAGTTATTACACATCAAGAATTTGGGCTTTCCATACAAATCGATCAGTTGATTCGCCAACTTTGTATGGGAAGTCCAACAATTTGTTTGCCATTTTAACAAAGTTGTTCAGTTTCATGAGTCGACAAAAATTCAAACACCAAAAAAAGTATTCTTACATCCTGTTGATAGGGTATTTAACAAAATTTGAAGGGTGTATGGGCTTCTATACTCATCATACTGACCAACTGTCCCCGAGGAACCCTTAGTTCAACTTATTAAATTCAACAACTTTTGTTCTAAAACTATGCTTACACTCTGTATACAGAATGTAACAAAATTGGTGTCGGATCCCCTATCTGGGACTTCTACTCATCATACTGAACAACTTTCCCCAAGGATCCCACAGTAAATTCAAAAGGAAAAATTCGACGCTCATACAAAAATGCACAGTATGATGAGCTCATTTTTTTGCAAATTGGCTAAGGTTGTTAGTTGTAAGTTGTAAGGTTGTTCAGTATGATGAGAGGAAACCCAGTCACTGGCTTGTACAACAATTTCGTTACAACCTGTATAGTTTGGTTATTCATACTGATATTTTTACCAGTTTTTATTTAACTTGCAATGTTCCTAAGTAAGTCTTCAAATCTTGCCATCGATTTATAGCTACTTTCAGGGGTCCTCTGAGCTGAAATTAGGTTTGAAGCCGTATTTCCGGTGACAATAGATCCTTTTGATAGTTTGAAATTGATCTGATAATGAACTACGAAGTTGGAATCAAGGTCCCAGGATCGTCTTTTATTTTCAATAGAATCGTACGAATTACTGTGCACGCTTTTAAAAAAATAATTAAAGGTGTTATTATATTCACTTTGGCACATTCACATTCGTATTAAAACTCTTTTCAAGCGACTTCCAAAAAGGAGAAGGTTCTCAATTATTTGAAAGCTCGTGCTTCCCGTCTGGTCCCATATAAATTTTATTAAAATCGGTGTAGTATTTTATTAGAAAATTAACAAAAACTAAAAATAATAATGCAAAAATTTACAAATGTGTTGCGATGTAATTCGGGTTTTTAACGTGTTTAGCGTTTTCAATTATCAAATAAAAACTTGTACCTAAGAGTTTTGAAATTTTCCTCAATTATTTTTGTATTATTTTGTGTAGGTCATCTCCGGCCAATGCATCGGTAATGGAGTTAACGCTGCTATCACAGAAGTAACCAACATTGGAATAGCTGGAAACGGTCTGCCATCCACTTGCGGCGCATCTGGCCTTGGCTACGCATCAAACGGCCTAAATTTGGGTGCGAACGGCCTAGGATTGGGCATAAATGGTCTTGCATTGGGCGCTAACGGCCTTGGATTAGGCGCCAACGGTCTTGGATTGGGCGCTAACGGCCTATACGGTGCTAACCTAGCGTCATCTAGCGGTGGATCATTCACTGTTTCCAGTGCTTCACCAATTGCTCCTAGCGGCCTCTCCGTCGTCTCTGAGAATGCTTTAGATGGACCTATAACTGTATCTGGAGGACTACCGTTCTTGAGTGCTGTTGGCATGGAAGGACAAGTCCCGGCCGCTGGTGCCTCTGGTGTTTCTTATAACTGTGGAAACGGGAATGTTGGAATTGTGAGCGAGAATGTAGCTCCTGCTACTAACGCTGTTCTGGGCGCCGGTCTTGGCGCCGGTCTGGGCGCCGGTCTGGGCGCTGGTCTGGGAGCTGGTGTGGGTGGTGCTGGATTTGGTTTCGGCTCCCCGTTAGCTGGTCGTGCCTTTGGAGGAAATCTCGGTGCATTTGGAGCCCGCGGTCGTGGTTGCGGAGCCAGTGTCTATTAAGAAGTACAACTTTTATGTTATAGGTTGTTGAATTTTGAATTTGATAATAAATATATGATTGTTTTACTTCATTTTTGCCAGTTTTATTACCTTTTTGTTTTAAACGTTACTAATTGATGCCCGCGACTTCGTTTGCGTTAAAATAATAAAAACTGGCCAGGTGCGAGTTGGACTAGAACTCCGAGGGCTCCGTACCATCACACCACTCCATACAACTACATAGTATAATGACAATGATACCTATTCATATTAAAAACAAAAGACCAACGCGAGCGACAAAATTATATTTTTTTTGTCATGCAGTTCGGACTCCTTAGCGCAAGTACGACTCACACTTTGCCGATTTTTATAATTTTTTATTTTTATTTAGTACTAGTAATATAGTCACACTAAGTTTCACGCTTATTATATTACCGTTTTTACGATAGAAGAGCTAAATCAAAAATACTTCTAAAGACCGTTAAAATACACGTTTTTTGTAAGGAGATTTTTTTGTGTTTGTTGTTATAGCGGCAACAGAAATACACATTCTGTGAAAATATCAACCGTCTACCTATTAGGGTTCATACAGTTCGCTGACGGACGGACAGACGGACAGACAGCGGAGGCTTAGTAATAGGGTCCCTTTAGACACTCGGTGGGTGTACGGAACCTTAAATAGTAGGCTATATGATAATTCAGGTCTTCATCTGTCATCATCCAAATTTCATCCAAATCCGTTCAGCCGTTTAGGCGTGAAGAAATATAAACAAACACACATGCACACACACAAACTTTCGTATTTATAATATTATACAATATGTTGCCAATTTTGCTATTTTACTGGCGTATTGTTAAGATTATCGTCCTGATTCAGGGTAGGCTCGAGCCCCTCTGTGGGGACGTATATAAAAAATAATTGTTAAGATAATTTCATCGACAAAACACCCCCCGATGGAGGGTCGGCCGTGCCCTCTTTTAAAATGGCGGCCATGTAAAAAAAATATGATTAGATGTTCTGCTTTCTAATTTTTTTTTGTTTTTTTCAAAAGCTTTGTCAATTAACTTACTTAAGGCGAAACTCTTAAATGCAACCTCCGAAATCGAGGGTTAGAAAAAATATTTTTTTGCGGCTGAATCTGCAATACAGTAATATTTTTAAAAATAAATATATTAAAATATGTCTGCTACAAAGTGTAGGTGGCCCAAACACGATTAGATAAAATTTTCTTGATAGGAAAAAAATGCAAAGATCGCTTAAATTTATTAACTTTCGCTGTTTTAGCCCAAAAAAAGTACTTAAATAGCTTATATACATACATATACTAAGGCTATAATAAAATTGGTGTAGGACCATTTAGCTGGGTCTTCTACTCATCATACTCACTGAAAAACCTTACCAGGAAACCCCGTTTTTTTTACTTCGCAATTGGTTATCACTTGGCATCATCTCATCTGATGGTAAGTGACGATGATGCCGAAGATGGAAGCGGGCTAACCAAGATTCCCCAACGTATTGGGGAGCTGGCTATCTTACCTTCAAGCCACAACAAATCAATGCAGTTAACATTGATGGTCACAGTATTTTTTGCAAGAGAACGATAAAAACACTCACTATGCACTATTTAAAATTTGTGATTAAATTAGTCGTTAGGGTGTGTGAAACTTAATTACTTTTTTTTTCACTTCAGGTACTTATGGCCCAATACGCCTTGGAATAGTTGTCTCTGTCTTTTTCTTTACGTGTAAATAATAAAGAAAATAACCACACTTTTGCACTTTTTCTTTAATTTTGGGCGTAAATGCACATTTTCGTTTATTGCGAACTTCGTAAACATTCTAGGAAAATTTAGTCTTAGCCGTTTGGCTTGCACTAGGGATTAAAAATAAATGGTTCACCTACGCTGTGCATACTTTCTCACGGAGCCTTCACAGTTCACCGTACGATGCAGTCGGGTATAAACAAACCAGAAATAAACATTACGCTTCCTTAGTAGCGTAAAGTATTGATGTATCAGACTTGACGAAAAAATTGCAAGGTACCAGTGATTTATATATTACTGCAAGTACATATATCCTGAGATTTATCCTGGAATAATGAACTATCCAGTGCATTTAGCCTCATTATTTCCTAGTTGTTTACAAATATTGACGTTAGATCAATTTTTAATAGTTTTTTTACATGACTTGATTTTGTATACGCGATATGTACCATTTTATGATGTGTATTTATATTTTATTAATATTTTTACATTTTTTCCTCTCGCTTTCCAGCAATCTGTGGGAGTGATTTAGTGATTAAGGAAGGAAGTGTTATGTGGAAATGCGTTTTATAAAATAATAATAAATAATATAAAAAGGCTTTCGACTTGGTCCCCCATTCATGGTTGAAGAGGGTCCTCGAACTGTACAAGATAGATGAAACAGTTCGAGACTTCCTCGGATCGTGTATGTGGCAATGGAGTACGATCCTTAGTCTCCATGTTCAGCGGTTATCGAATGCGGAAGACCGGATTTGGTTTAAGAGATATATACCCCATATTCCACGGCAACTGTCTGAATCCCCTTTGGTTTTCCTGTTCCTGAATCCACTCAGATTTTTGCTCGAGAAATCAGGGACGGGATTCCAGTTCCGGAGAAGTGGCACTCGATTGACCCACCTTTTCTACATGGATGATCTTAAACTCTTCGCTCCAAATGCAACACGGTAGGAGGAACTGTTGAAAATCACTTGTGTGTCCCAACAGTTCCATCAACATGGAGCTAGGAGTGGATAAGTGCGCGATCCTTCATGCGGACAGGGGCAGGGTGGTGCATTCAAGGGAAATCGACATCGATTTCATGATCATCCGCACCCTCTCTGAAACAGATACATACCGGTATCTGGGTATGTCGCAGAGTATTGGTGTTAATGAGTGTGAAACAGGCGGTTTGTGACGTGTTTTGGGAACGCCTGACAAAAGTTTTTGAGAGCTATTTGTCGGCCGTTAACAAGATACGAGCATTCAACGCCTGGGTCATGCCTGTTCTTTTGTACACCTTCGGCATACTCAGATGGTCACAGACCGAACTGGACGCCCTGGATCGAAAAGTTCACACTACTATGACACTCCATAGGATGCATCAACTGAGGTCATCAGTGATGAGGTTGTTTATCCCACGGAAGAGTGGCAGTAGTGGCCTTCTAAGTGCCAAAAAAATGCACAACCGCGAGATATTTTTTCTTTCTCATCCACAACTGATAAATCCTTGGCATCATCTCACCTGATGGTAAGTGACGATGATGACAAAGATGGAAGCGGGCTTACCAAGATTCCCCAACGCAATGGGGATCTGGATATTTAATCTTCAAGCCGGAAGACATCAATGATGTTGACACTGATGTTTTGCGGCAAGACTTAGATAAGATGGTGGTAGCTAGCCAGGCGGGCTATGAAAATTCCCAACCACCAACCAAACCGAGTCTTATACAAAGTTGACCCTGCCGAGAATCGAACCCGCGACCTCCTGGTGTAAAGCGAATGGACTAAACATTACGCCATGGAGGCGGTTAAAAGAGAAAGGAATATGCAGCCCTTGAAATTACTTCCTGACAAAAGTCAATAGTGTCTTGCATAGAGTTGTCGTAGCGTGTGATAAAGGACTAACCCCTCTATCCATGGCGCAAGAGAACTAGCAGGTACCGGCTGTACTTAGAACTACTGTGCGAAAGGCCACCTGGAAAGACAAAGAGTTGCACGGTAGGTTCTTCAAGGCTCTTTGTGGATCCTTCGTAGATCAGAAGGCCTCCGTGCGCTGGCTGCGCTTCGGAGACCTTTTTTCTTAGACCGAGGGTTTTGTCTGTGCAATGCAGGATCAGATGGTCAAGACGAACAACTATAGGAGGTTTATAATAAAAGACGGCACCTTGGACGTTTTTCGGTAGTGCCGTCAACCAGGGGAGACCCTGCGTCATATAACCTCCGATTGTTTCATGCTTGCCAACACTAAGTATTTGCACAGGCACAGCCAAGCAGCCAGGATTCTACACCAAGAGATCGCATCGCTCTAAAGTAGGGCCTCATATCTCGGCGGTTGCCGTATTACAAGTACACGCCGGAGCTGGTTTTAGAGAACGACCGCACCAAGCTCTACTGGTACCGACCCATCATCACGGACAGGACGATTCCTTCGAATAAGCCTGATATTGTGTTGATGGTTCGGGCGCATTCAAGTGTGTTTTGGTGGATGTCACTATCCCGCATGATGAAAACCTCGTGCAGGCTGATGCCGAAAAAAGGACCAAGTACCTGGACCTGGCACACGAGGTTACTGATATATGGCAAGTGGAATCCACTGAAATTATCCCCGTGGTCCTATCCGTGAACGGGCTAATCCCAACCGACCTTGAATGACTCCTAAGGCGGCTGGAACACCGAGGAAGAGCTATAATTGCGGTAATGCAGAAAGCAGTCCCCTTCGACAATGCCCGGAGAGTCCGACGCTTTCTCTCCCCGTCGCACTGAACTCCAGCCGACTGTGCTTCTGCTGGAGGTGCTCCTGCCACTTCGTCTCGTATGTAGTGGGCGGAGTAGCTCAAATTTTATGTTTTGAAATAATAATATTACGAAGGAAACATGGCCATGCCGTCTTATGTGAGGCCGGAGGTTTTTTCAACGTACGTTTAATTTAGACCGTAGTGTATTGGTTAAGTCCATCATTAGCTTTACATCAGAAGGTCGCAGGTTCAATTTCCTGTGGAGTCAAACGTAAGACTCGGTTTGGTGGGTAGAAGGGCATTTTTTAAGCTACCACTATCTTATCTAAGTTTTGCCGACAAATATTAATATTAACAAGAATTATGTGTTCCAGTTTGAAGATAAGATAGTCAGTTTCCCATCGCGTTGGGGAATCTTGGTAAGCCCTCTTACATCTTTGGCATCATCGTCACTTACCATCAGGTGAGATGATGCAATTGTGGATAATAAAGCATCAAATTCAGGAATATTAAAAGTTAAGCGACCATGGCTCCGACGCAGCCCACCCCCAATTAGTTTACGAATTTAACAACAATCTATCTAAAATATTATTCGATGAACCGCCGGGAGCCAAATAATAACTTTTTTTATGCCTAGTGCGAGGCTATGACGAAAACATGAATGGAATAATACAAAGTAAAACAATAAACTTCTAGGTATCAAAAACTCTTATTTAATTTTTATTTACTTATACTACTTTGATACATCTATTGCTTACTTAATAGTTTCTACCATCTGTACATCCACAGCCGCATTGTCCTCTTATTGTGACTGCTCCAGACGCTGGCACGTTGCCGTTGAACTGCACCAAACCTAGCACGGGTATTAGTCCGGTCACAGCTGTTAATCCAGCGACAGGTAGTTCCCCAACCACAACCACTTCACCGTTGCCATTGCCACCGTACGTGCCAGCCACGTTTCCGTACGATCCAGCCACGTTTCCGTACGATCCAGCCACGTTCCCGTACGCTCCAGCCACGTTCCCGTACGCTCCAGCCACGTTTCCGTACGGTCCAGCCACGTTCCCGTACGCTCCAGCCACGTTTCCGTACGCTCCAGGCAGCCCAGTGCTGCCGATGGCGGGCCCTCTACTAAATCCACTGGGACCGTAGGCCAGGCCGTAGCCGAGCCCGGACAAGTTGTTGCCCAGGCCGATAACAGATCCCGCACCAGGGCACTGGCCGAACGCACACTGAAAAAGCGAAGAGTAAATTTTAGGTTTTTCTATACTTACAACATTTACTGTTTCCTTGACACCAAACACACATACATAATATCGGAACAATTCAAACAATAGGAAAAAAAACAGTTCAGAAGTGGGAAAAGAAAAACAACAGTTAAATTAAATAACTATCAAGTGTGATGTGTGTGTGTTTGTGTGTGTGTGTGATACGTGATAGTGTGTGGTATTAAAAGCGTGCCAGTCATATAATGAAACTGAATTCAGAAAAAAATGGTATTTATATAAATTTGGTCTATCGAGCTGATCAAAGTGTACGAAAATTAAAAAAAAAAGATTTCATTTTCGGTTTCTTAAAAACAGCTGTTAAGTTTGTTAACAGCTTGCAAGCTATTAAACAAACAGTTTGTATAATTTGAGATTCTACCTGAATTAAACCAGCTTGCAAGCAAACGGCCACGAATGTTACAAAGGACAACATGTTTAAAGTAGAGTGTTAATTAAATAAAAAGTAATCTGATGATGAATCAAATATTATCAAACTTACCCTTTTATAGGTAGCTATAGTTACGAAAATGTTACAGTTTTATTGATATGAATTAATAAATGTTACAAATAGTATGTGGCTATTTGTACGCAATCGTGATAATATAATCATAAATATATAATTGATAAAGTAAGCGACATCGTTACATAATTTTCAGTTACGGCAAGGCATGCATTACATTGTGTTATGTTAGTAAATATGAGCGTCGTTGCATGTGAGCGTCGGTGGCGTAACGGCTAGGGCCGCCGCCTCCTGTCCGGGAGGTCGTGGTTAGAATCCCGCCACGCACCAATGTGATTTCGAATTAAGATTTAATATGTACGTTTATCCGACGCTCTTACGGTGAAGGAAACCATCGTGAGGAAACCTGCACACGCCTGCGAAGAAACTCGCAGGTGGTGTGTGAAGTCGACCAACCCGCACTGGGCCCGCGTGGTCGACTAAGCCCCGATCGCCTGATTCAGGATAGGCTCGAGCCCCTCGGTGGGGACGTATATGAGCTGATATGATGATGTAATTAATAACAATCATAGATAAATTGTACAGCCACGCTATGCGTACTTTCTGGCAAAGCATTCACCGCCTGGCGTAGCGTAGTCGGGAATGCACAAAACAACAATAAACATTACGGTTGCTTAGTAGCATTAAAAAGAGGTGTATGAGATTTTGATAAAATTTCACAATTAATTTGGATTTTTATTGGAGGTATCTTATTCTGATTTTTCTGGAATAATGAACTACCTATTGCAGTAGGCCTATTATTGTTATTCACAAAGTTTCATTAAAGTCTGTAGAGTAACTTTTCATAAAAAGTAACAAAAAACCTAGAATTGTATGGGAGGTACCTAATTCGGTTTTTTTAGTGTTATAGTAGGCTATACAAAGTACCTACTAGTAAAGTACATGGTTTCATCTAAACCGTTAAAACCATTATTAAAAAAGGTAAAAAGTTTTTTTTACTATGGTGGTTACTCTAAAAAACCAAGATAAGAGAAATTCTAAAAAAAAACGGCTAGAGACATTAGTACATTACTGCAGCGGCCAGCAAAAGAGTCATTGATGGATGAACGTGTAACACTACGTAAATCCATCAATACCTAGTTGTGGCCAAGGCTTGTATAGTGCTTTTCTCAAATAATGCGCGGAAATTAAAACTTCAATAATAACATTTCCAAATCAATGACGAACAACGAACAACAATAATTTATCACGCGTTAATGTGTTAATTTGTTTTTTTTCTCAATAAACAATTGCGTTCTATTTGCAAGTTAGTTCGAAATTTAAATAAAACTTTATCTCCATCTATAGTTCCATTTTTAAATAACACGACAGATATGAGTTTACATAGTAATTTATTTGGCTACTAAACAGAACAGATATGGATTTTCATACATTTGGCCAGTACAGCAATTTCGATTTATCTCGAAGAAGGTTGTCGAAATAATGCTCAAATTTCCAAACTTGTTTGAGAAAGAAAAAAAATGCCGTTTGGATATAGAAATAGAAAATCATTTATTTGCCTTAAACACGATAAACAGAGATCTTTAAATTTATATAGCACTCATGTTTAGCTATTAAAAACAGCATGCATGCGGTCCGAAGGTTGCTGGCTTCTGAATTCTTTAATAGTTAATGAAACCGCCTTTTAATGTTGTAGTTTTTACATACCTTTTATTTTCTTTTTATATACTTTTTAATATTCATATGTGTTCGCTCCTACCTATGTACCTATCGGCGGAGACTTATATATAGCACTGTATTTATTTATAAGTTTTATATACTATTTAATATTTTGCTATTAGTCTTCCTAAAATAAATAAATAAATAAATATTAAGGTAACAAGTATCATTACAATAATACTAGGTCAGTGATATTAGGATATGTAAACATAAGGTATAAATTAGTCACAAATATAATCAATTACAATTTTAAGTCAAAAAATTCATTTAAATTGTAGAAATTATGAGATAGTAACCACTTTTGCATTTTCTTAGTAATTAGAGGCAGTGGAAGACTTTTGAATTTACTTGGTAATTTATTGAATATTTAAATGCTCAAACTGTAGCAGTGTTTATGATACATAGCAGTTAAGGACAAGCTTTTCAGGATTTCTCGTGTTTCTAGGGTATATACATGTCAGTGAGAGTGAGTATGCAAAGCTTTGGAAATAGCGTCCTACATGTCTGGTACGGGCCAACATTAAAGTTAGCACGAACACATTTATTTTAGGCTATAAAGATTACTTTAACCTTAACCTTATGACACCCCTCTGTTTGCGACAGAAGTCAAAAAAAGAAACTGAAATAGACCCGTGTATGGTTTTTGTATTTTAGATAAAAATATCTTATTTCAGAATTGTTTTTGGGGTTTACGCGTTAAGAATCGATTTTAATATATTGCCCCTGGTATAGAAAATTAGGTAGGTCCAATTTCGAGATCGTCGAATCTAACTCGGCTGGGCAGCGTTCGGGAAGCTTCGCAATATCTTTACGTCCCAGATACCGCAGTGTCTTAAGACCAAGGTCTTCGACCAGTGATGACATACGGAACTGAGACATGGTCGCTTACTATGGGGCTCATAAGAAGGCTCAAGGTCACCCAAAGGGCAATGGAGCGTGCAGTACTCGGAGTTTCTCTGCGTGATCGAATCAGAAACGAGGAGATCCGTAGGAGAACCAAAGTAACCGACATAGCTCTCAGAATTGCTAAACTTAAGTGGCAGTGGGCGGGGCACATAGCTCGTAGAACAAATGGCCGTTGGGGCAGTAAAGTTCTCTAGTGGCGACCGCGCACCGGAAAACGTAGCGTAGGCAGGCCTCTCACTCGGTGGACCGATGACCTGGTGAAAGTCACGGGAAGCGCAGAACCGGTCGTCGTTGAGATCCTTGGGGGAGGCCTATGTCCAGCAGTGGACGTCCTTCGGCTGATATGATGATGATGATGATCTTATTTCAGAATTATTTTTACTCGTTAAGAATCGATTTTAATGTAAGCCCCCCCGGTATGGAAAATACATGAGGAGTAAAATTTATAAAAGCGTTAAAACGTGTTACGTTCTGTTTCATGAGTAAACAACCTCCTGTCGCGCGTCGGAGCTGACACGCACACTTTTTTTTAGTTTTAATTTTAGGTTGGGTCAACTACAATGAAGCAAAGTTTCAGCGACTGATGATTTCATGCAGAATCCCATACAAAAGTACACTTCGTTTCATACATTATTAGGTAGGAACATTAGGGTATAGGATCCCAACAAACAAACTAAGCTTATAAAATTAAATCTATAAGGTCTAAACTCTTATAGTTGTTTTAAAAGAGCAATCAATATGTCAATGTACCTTATAATGGTACATTATAAGAAGATTTGGTTTAAATTACCTTTATTCTTATAATTTGGCTGGGTAAACGTTAATAAATCCAATTAATATGGCTACAATAAGGGTTCAAAATGTGTTATTCTTATAGAGGCTATTTACATTGCTCTTTAGCCGTATAATATTCAAAGCCGTATAAAGGCTGACCAATTATTCTTATAAAAGTAATGCATAAGATAACTAAGATGCTTTTTTACTTATAGGAGTATTTTATAAGATGGCTATCCAACAAACGATTTATAACATTGTATATGGTCTTTACAAGAATTAAAGCAAGTCATATTCACTTATATAGTAATTATAAAATCATTATTCTCTTTATGGTTATATTAAAATGTTTTACATAACAAGATTCGCCATTTTGAAAGTGCTGCAGATTGTTACATGGATCAATTACAGTTTTAAAAGTTTGCTTTTAAAAAATGAATTCAAAAGACTGGAAGTTTAAGTAGAGTGGTGGTTATAGAATATAATTTGAAAAAAAATACGAAAACATGGCTATAAGCATTACACCCACCACTTCTACTCCTATAATACTACGAAATGACCAAGCTAAACCAATGAATCAGCCTGTGGTTCCGTAGATGATCATTTTATAGAACATGACAATGGTCAGGAAAGCAGTGAGGAAGAATATTATTGTAGCGATAGTGATAGTGATATAGACATTATAAATGAAGGGTTGAAGAAAGTTGATAGCTTGAAGAAAGTTCATATTCGTCATGATATCAGAGACTGGGCAGTGAAATTCAATATTTCCCATATGGCTTTATGTGAACTATTAAAAATATTACATAATTTAATGCCATACCAAATGCCATTGGATGCGGGTACATTGCTCAAAACAAATAAAGTAAAAATATGCATCACTGAAATTGGTACTAGAAATTACTGGCATAACGGATTACTTTCACAATTACAAAAATCTTACGAAACCATGAAGTGCCCAATATAATAACTGAAATGCTCGGCGAAAGGCTCGGCGAAAGGCTCGGCGAAATGCTCGGCAAAAGGTTCGGGGAAAGGCTCGGGGAAATGCTCGGCGAAATGTTCGGCGAAAAGTTCGGAGAAATGTTCGGCGAAATGTTCGGCGAAAGGCTCGGCGAAAGGCTCGGCGAAAGGCTCGGCGAAAGGCTCGGCTAAAGGCTCGGCGAAAGGCTCGGCGAAAGGCTCGGCGAAAGGCTCGGCGAAAGGCTCGGCGAAAGGCTCGGCGAAATGCTCGGGGAAAGGCTCGGGAAAAGGCTAGGGGAAATGCTCGGGGAAATGCTCAGGGAAATGCTCGGGGAAATGCTCGGGGAAATGCTCGGGGAAATGCTCGGGGAAATGCGCGGGGAAATGCTCGGGGAAATGTTCGGGGAAATGTTCGGAGAAATGTTCGGAGAAATGTTCGGGGTATTCTTTGAGCCACTTTTGTGGATCAGTATGACTGCAGCAAAACCATTCCTTCCTTCCTACTTACTCTTACAGGTTTTGTTGTCCGTATGTCGTAGATTATTTAAATTCTTCACGAACTCAGGCGCCAACCGTCCTGGCTGCTGCAGCGCTCCTGGTGGTCTACTGCTGTAAAACATGTTAAAACCTAGGTACTCTGAAATGACACCTACAAGACAAGACGAGACAAGACAAGACAAGACAAGACAAGAAAAGACAAGGAAATGTTCGGGGAAATGTTCGGGGAAATGTTCGGGGGAAATGTTCGGGGAAATGTTCGGGGGAAATGTTCGGGGAAATGTTCGGCGAAATGTTCGGCGAAATGTTCGGCGAAATGTTCGGGGTATTCTTTGAGCCACTTTTGTGGATCAGTATAACTGCAGCAAAACCATTCCTCCCTTCCTTCCTACTTACTCTTACAGGTTTTGTTGTCCGTATGTCGTAGATTATTTAAATTCTTCACGAACTCAGGCGCCAACCATCCTGGCTGCTGCAGCGCTCCTGGTGGTCTACTGCTGTTAAACATGTTAAAACCTAGGTACTCTGAAATGACACCTACAAGACAAGACAAGACAAGACAAGACAAGAAAAGACAAGGAAATGTTCGGGGAAATGTTCAGGGAAATGTTTGGGGAAATGCTTAGGGAAATGCTCGGGTAAATGCTCGGGGAAATGCTCGGGGAAATGTTCGGGGAAATGTTCGAAGAAATGTTCGGAGAAATGTTCGGGGTATTCTTTGAGCCACTTTTGTGGATCAGTATGACTGCAGCAAAACCATTCCTCCCTTCCTTCCTACTTACTCTTACAGGTTTTGTTGTCCGTATGTCGTAGATTATTTAAATTCTTCACGAACTCAGGCGCCAACCATCCTGGCTGCTGCAGCGCTCCTGGTGGTCTACTGCTGTTAAACATGTTAAAACCTAGGTACTCTGAAATGACACCTACAAGACAAGACAAGACAAGACAAGAAAAGACAAGGAAATGTTCGGGGAAATGTTCTGGGAAATGTTCGGGGGAAATGTTCGGGGAAATGTTCGGCGAAATGTTCGGCGAAATGTTTGGCGAAATGTTCGGCGAAATGCTCGGCGAAATGCTCGGAAAAATGCTCGGCAAAAGGCTCGGGGAAAGGCTCGGGGAAATGCTCGGCGAAATGCTCGGCGAAAGGCTCGGCGAAATGCTCGGCGAAATGCTCGGCGAAAGACTCAGCGATAAGCTCGGCGAAATGTTCGGCGAATTGCTCGGCGAAAGGCTCGGCGAAATGCTCGGCAAAAGGCTCGGGGAAAGGCTCGGGGAAATGCTCGGGGAAATGCTCGGCGAAAGGCTCGGCAATAAGCTCGGTGAAATGCTCGGCGAAATGCTCGGCAAAAGGCTCGGCGAAATGCTCGGCAAAAGGCTCGGGGAAAGGCTCGGGGAAATGCTCGGCGAAATGTTCGGCGAAATGTTCGGCGAAATGTACCGCGAAATGTTCGGCGAAATGTTCGGCGAAATGCTCGGGGAAATGCTCGGGGAAATGCTCGGCGAAATGCTCGGCGAAATGCTCGGCGAAATGCTCGGCGAAAAGCTCGGCGAAATGCTCGGGGAAAGGCTCGGGGAAAGGCTCGGCGAAATGCTCGGGGAAATGCTCGGGGAAATGCTCAGGGAAATGCTCGGTGAAATGTTCGGCGAAATGTACCGCGAAATGTTCGGCGAAATGCTCGGCGAAAAGCTCGGCGAAATGCTCGGGGAAAGGCTCGGGGAAAGGCTCGGTGAAATGCTCGGGGAAATGCTCGGGGAAATGCTCAGGGAAATGCTCGGGGAAATGCTCGGGGAAATGCTCGGGGAAATGTTCGGGGAAATGTTCGAAGAAATGTTCGGAGAAATGTTCGGGGTATTCTTTGAGCCACTTTTGTGGATCAGTATAACTGCAGCAAAACCATTCCTCCCTTCCTTCCTACTTACTCTTACAGGTTTTGTTGTCCGTATGTCGTAGATTATTTAAATTCTTCACGAACTCAGGCGCCAACCATCCTGGCTGCTGCAGCGCTCCTGGTGGTCTACTGCTGTTAAACATGTTAAAACCTAGGTACTCTGAAATGACACCTACAAGACAAGACAAGACAAGAAAAGACAAGGAAATGTTCGGGGAAATGTTCGGGGAAATGTTCGGGGGAAATGTTCGGGGAAATGTTCGGGGGAAATGTTCGGGGAAATGTTTGGCGAAATGTTCGGCGAAATGCTCGGCGAAATGCTCGGCAAAATGCTCGGCGAAATGCTCGGCGAAATTCTCGGTGAAATGCTCGGGGAAATGCTCGGGGAAATGCTCGGGGAAATGCGCGGGTAAATGCTCGGGGAAATGTTCGGGGAAATGTTCGGAGAAATGTTCGGAGAAATATTCGGGGTATTCTTTGAGCCACTTTTGTGGATCAGTATAACTGCAGCAAAACCATTCCTTCCTTCCTACTTACTCTTACGGGTTTTGTTGTCCGTATGTCGTAGATTATTTAAATTCTTCACGAACTCAGGCGCCAACCATCCTGGCTGCTGCAGCGCTCCTGGTGGTCTACTGCTGTTAAACAAGTTAAAACCTAGGTACTCTGAAATGACACCTACAAGACAAGACAAGACAAGACAAGACAAGACAAGACAAGACAAGGAAATGTTCGGGGAAATGTTCGGGGAAATGTTCGGGGGAAATGTTCGGGGAAATGTTCGGCGAAATGTTCGGCGAAAGGCTCGGCGATAAGCTCGGCGAAATGTTCGGCGAAATGCTCGGCGAAAGGCTCGGCGAAATGCTCGGCAAAAGGCTCGGGGAAAGGCTCGGGGAAATGCTCGGGGAAATGCTCGGCGAAAGGCTCGGCGATAAGCTCGGCGAAATGCTCGGTGAAAGGCTCGGCGAAATGCTCGGCAAAAGGCTCGGGGAAAGGCTCGGGGAAATGCTCGGCGAAATGTTCGGCGAAATGTACCGCGAAATGTTCGGCGAAATGTTCGGCGAAATGCTCGGGGAAATGCTCGGGGAAATGCTCGGGGAAATGCTCGGCGAAATGCTCGGCGAAATGCTCGGCGAAATGCTCGGCGAAAAGCTCGGCGAAATACTCGGGGAAAGGCTCGGGGAAATGCTCGGGGAAATGCTCGGGGAAATGCTTAGGGAAATGCTCGGGGAAATGCTCGGGGAAATGCTCGGGGAAATGTTCGGGGAAATGTTCGAAGAAATGTTCGAAGAAATGTTCGGAGAAATGTTCGGGGTATTCTTTGAGCCACTTTTGTGGATCAGTATGACTGCAGCAAAACCATTCTTCCCTTCCTTCCTACTTACTCTTACAGGTTTTGTTGTCCGTATGTCGTAGATTATTTAAATTCTTCACGAACTTAGGCGCCAACCGTCCTGGCTGCTGCAGCGCTCCTGGTGGTCTACTGCTGTTAAACATGTTAAAACCTAGGTACTCTGAAATGACACCTACAAGACAAGACAAGACAAGACAAGACAAGACAAGACAAGACAAGACAAGACAAGACAAGACAAGACAAGACAAGACAAGACAAGACAAGACAAGACAAGAAAAAACAAGGAAATGTTCGGGGAAATGTTCGGGGAAATGTTCGGGGGAAATGTTCGGGGAAATGTTCGGCGAAATGTTCGGCGAAAGGCTCGGCGAAATGCTCGGCGAAATGCTCGGCGAAATGCTCGGCGAAAAGCTCGGCGAAATACTCGGGGAAAGGCTCGGGGAAATGCTCGGGGAAATGCTCGGGGAAATGCTTAGGGAAATGCTCGGGGAAATGCTCGGGGAAATGCTCAGGGAAATGTTCGGGGAAATGTTCGAAGAAATGTTCGAAGAAATGTTCGGAGAAATGTTCGGGGTATTCTTTGAGCCACTTTTGTGGATCAGTATGACTGCAGCAAAACCATTCTTCCCTTCCTTCCTACTTACTCTTACAGGTTTTGTTGTCCGTATGTCGTAGATTATTTAAATTCTTCACGAACTCAGGCGCCAACCATCCTGGCTGCTGCAGCGCTCCTGGTGGTCTACTGCTGTTAAACATGTTAAAACCTAGGTACTCTGAAATGACACCTACAAGACAAGACAAGACAAGACAAGGAAATGTTCGGGGAAATGTTCGGGGAAATGTTCGGCGAAATGTTCGGCGTAACGTTCGGCGAAATGCTCGGCGAAATGCTCGGCGAAATGCTCGGGGATATGCTCGGGGAAATGCTCGGCGAAATGCTCGGCGAAATGCTCGGCGAAAAGCTCGGCGAAATGCTCGGGGAAAGGCTCGGGGAAAGGCTCGGTGAAATGCTCGGGGAAATGCTCCGGGAAATGCTCGGGGAAATGCTCGGGGAAATGCTCGGGGAAATGTTCGGGGAAATGTTCGAAGAAATATTCGGAGAAATGTTCGGGGTATTCTTTGATCCACTTTTGTGGATCAGTATGACTGCAGCAAAACCATTCCTCCCTTCCTTCCTACTTACTCTTACAGGTTTTGTTGTCCGTATGTCGTAGATTATTTAAATTCTTCACGAACTCAGGCGCCAACCATCCTGGCTACTGCAGCGCTCCTGGTGGTCTACTGCTGTAAAACATGTTAAAACCTAGGTACTCTGAAATGACACCTACAAGACAAGACAATACAAGACAAGACAAGACAAGACAAGGAAATGTTCGGGGAAATGTTCGGCGAAATGTTCGGCGAAACGTTCGGCGAAATGTTCGGCGAAATGCTCGGCGAAATGCTCGGCGAAATGCTCGGCAAAATGCTCGGCGAAATGCTCGGCAAAATTCTCGGCGAAATGCTCGGCGAAATGCTCGGCGAAAAGCTCGGCAAAATGCTCGGCGAAAGGCTCGGCGAAAGGCTCGGCGAAATGCTCGGCAAAAGGTTAGGGGAAAGGCTCGGGGAAATGTTCGGGGAAAGGCTCGGGGAAATGCTCGGGGAAATGCTCGGCGAAATGTTCGGCGAAATGTTCGGCGAAATGTTCGGCGAAATGTTCGGCGAAATGTTCGGCGAAATGTACGGCGAAACGTTCGGCGAAATGTTCGGCGAAATGCTCGGGGAAATGCTCGGGGAAATGCTCGGTGAATAGCTCGGCGAAATGCTCGGGGAAAGGCTCGGGGAAAGGCTCGGTGAAATGCTCGAGGAAATGCTCGGGGAAATGCTCGGGGAAATGCTAGGGGAAATGCTAGGGGAAATGCTCAGGGAAATGTTCGGGGAAATGCTCGGCAAAATGCTCGGCGAAATGCTCGGCGAAATGTTCGGCGAAACGTTTGGCGAAATGTTCGGCGAAATGCTCGGCGAAATGCTCGGCGAAATGCTCGGCAAAATGCTCGGCGAAATGCACGGCGAAATTCTCGGCGAAATGCTCGGCGAAAGGCTCGGCGAAATGCTCGGCGAAAGGCTCGGCGATAAGCTCGGCGAAATGCTCGGCGAAATGCTCGGCAAAAGGCTCGGGGAAAGGCTCGGGGAATTGCTCGGCGAAAGGCTCGTCGATAAGCTCAGCGAAATGCTCGGCGAAATGCTCGGCGAAAGGCTCAGCGAAATGCTCGGCAAAAGGCTTGGGGAAAAGCTCGGGGAAATGCTCGGGGAAATGCTCGGCGAAATGTTCGGCGAAATATTCGGAGAAATGTTCGGCGAAATGCTCGGCGAAATGCTCGGCAAAATGCTCGGCGAAATGCTCGGCGAAATTCTCGGCGAAATGCTCGGCGAAATGCTCGGCGAAAAGCTCGGCGAAATGCTCGGCCAAATGCTCGGCGAAAGGCTCGGCGAAATGTTCGGCGAAATGTTCGGAGAAATGTTCGGCGAAATGCTCGGCGAAATGCTCGGCAAAATGCTCGGCGAAATGCTCGGCGAAATTCTCGGCGAAATGCTCGGCGAAATGCTCGGCGAAAAGCTCGGCGAAATGCTCGGCCAAATGCTCGGCGAAAGGCTCGGCGAAATGCTTGGCGAAAGGCTCGGCGAAACGCTCGGCAAAAGGCTCGGGGAAAGGCTCGGGGAAATGCTCGGGGATATGCTCGGCGAAATGTTCGGCGAAATGCTCGGATAAATGCTCGGCGAAAAGCTCGGCGAAATGCTCGGGGAAATGCTCGGGGAAAGGCTCGGTGAAATGCTCGGCGATAAGCTCGGCGAAATGCTTGGCGAAATGCTCGGCGAAAGGCTCGGCGAAATGCTCGTCAAAAGGCTCGGGGAAAGGCTCGGGGAAATGCTCGGGGAAATGCTCGGCGAAATGTTCGGCGAAATGTTCGGCGAAATGTTCGGCGAAATGTACGGCGAAATGTTCGGCGAAATGCTCGGCGAAATGCTCGGGGAAATGTTCGGGTATATGCTCGGGGAAATGCTCGGCGAAATGCTCGGCGAAATGCTCGGCGAAAGGCTCGGCGAAATGCTCGGCGAAAGGCTCGGCGAAATGCTCGGCAAAAGGCTCGGGGAAAGGCTCGGGGAAATGCTCGGGGAAATGCTCGGCGAAATGTTCGGCGAAATGTTCGGCGAAATGATCGGCGAAATGCTCGGATAAATGCTCGGCGAAAAGCTCGGCGAAATGCTCGGGGAAAGGCTCGGGGAAAGGCTCGGTGAAATGCTCGGCGATAAGCTCGGCGAAATGCTCGGCGAAATGCTCGGCGAAAGGCTCGGCGAAATGCTCGGCAAAAGGCTCGGGGAAAGGCTCGGGGAAATGCT
Organism: Coleophora flavipennella; assembly: GCA_947284805.1. Classification (NCBI taxonomy): domain Eukaryota; kingdom Metazoa; phylum Arthropoda; class Insecta; order Lepidoptera; family Coleophoridae; genus Coleophora; species Coleophora flavipennella. The sequence continues at coordinate 4,962,634 of OX369262.1, read as the reverse complement.
CGGGGAAATGCTCGGCGAAATGTTCGGCGAAATGTTCGGCGAAATGTTCGGCGAAATGTACGGCGAAATGTTCGGCGAAATGTTCGGCGAAATGCTCGGGGTATTCTTTGATCCACTTTTGTGGATCAGTATGACTGCAGCAAAACCATTCCTCCCTTCCTTCCTACTTACTCTTACAGGTTTTGTTGTCCGTATGTCGTAGATTATTTAAATTCTTCACGAACTCAGGCGCCAACCATCCTGGCTACTGCAGCGCTCCTGGTGGAAATGCTCGGGGAAATGCTCGGGGATATGCTCGGGGAAATGCTCGGCGAAATGCTCGGCGAAATGCTCGGCGAAAAGCTCGGCGAAATGCTCGGGGAAAGGCTCGGGGAAAGGCTCGGTGAAATGCTCCGGGAAATGCTCGGGGAAATGCTCGGGGAAATGCTCGGGGAAATGCTCGGGGAAATGTTCGGGGAAATGTTCGAATAGAGAGAGAGAGAGAGAGAGAGAGAGTTAGTAAAGTAGTTTAACTAGGAAGGCAGACCCCACCACCATGTGGGATTAAATGCACAGGAGAGAGAGAGAGAGAGAGAGAGAGAGAGAGAGCTAGTAAAGTAGTTTAACTAGGAAGGCAGACCCCATCCACCATGTGGGATTAAATGCACAGGAGAGAGAGAGAGAGAGAGAGAGAAAGCTTGTAAAGTAGTTTAACTAGGAAGCAGACCCCATCACCATGGGATTAAATGCACAGGAGAAAGAGAGAGAGTGAAAGAGAGAGCTAGTAAAGTAGTTGAACTAGGAAGGCAGACCCACTACCATGTGGAATTAAATGCACAGGAGAGATAGAGAGAGAGCTAGTAAAGTAGTTTAACTAGGAAGGCAGACCCCACCACCATGTGGGATTTAATGCACAGAAGAGAGAGAGAGAGTTGTTGCTTGTTGTTTGCCTTGTTGTCCCTTGTTGCTTGCCATAATAAAGCACGTATAAGAAAAAAAAGCTTACAATAAAGCAACTATAAGGGTTGTATAAGGTTATTGTCCTTATAATTTGTGCCCAAACCCACCCTTATTAGCGATAATACGGCTCTTATATGCACAGGAGAGATAGAGAGAGAGCTAGTAAAGTAGTTTAACTAGGAAGGCAGACCCCACCACCATGTGGGATTTAATGCACAGAAGAGAGAGAGAGAGAGTTGTTGCTTGTTGTTTGCCTTGTTGTCCCTTGTTGCTTGCCATAATAAAGCACGTATAAGAAAAAAAAGCTTACAATAAAGCAACTATAAGGGTTGTATAAGGTTATTGTCCTTATAATTTGTGCCCAAACCCACCCTTATTAGCGATAATACGGCTCTTATAAGAATATTATTTTTGGCAAATAAAGCCACTATAAGAGCAATTTTTGTTTGTTGGGATACTGCTTACGTAGGAACATTAGGGCAGAGGATACTGTTTACGTAGGATGATTATGGTAAGTAAAGGATACTAATCACGTAGGATCATTAGGGCATAGGCAACTGTTTGGGAATCTAGAATGGGTCCAGTGATTTAAACAATGGTCATAAAAACTAAATAAAAGTCGAGAATTTCAAGGTTTGAGAAACAAAAAGGCAAGTATTTGTTTGTTTGTGAACTCTTTATTGTACAACAAAATATAAAATTATAGGTACAGAATAGACATAACATGTAAAACGCGGACTTATCTCAAACGGGGTTCTCTTCCAGCCAACCCTTAACTACTGAAAGGATTTATACAATGAGCAAAAAAAACAATTAGTACACAATTTAAAAGTGAAAAAATAATCAAAAGTAATGAACAGATAAATTTCAAAATAGTTTTATTTTATTTTATATATTTTTTATAATAATTAAGTTAAACTAAGAAAACAAAAGGTATCCAAATAACAAAAAAACAATTTAAAGTTAACTTAGCTAGTAAAGTAGTTTAGCTAGGAAGGCAAACCCCACCACCATGTGGGATTAAATGCACAGGAGATAGAGAGAGAGAGAGAGAGAGAGAGAGAGAGAGTTAGTAAAGTAGTTAAACTAGGAAGGCAGACCCCAACACCATGTGGGATTAAATGCACAGGAGATAGAGAGAGAGAGAGATAGAGAGAGAGAGAGAGAGAGAGAGAGATAGTAAAGTAGTTTAACTAGGAAGGCAGACCCCACCACCATGTGGGATTAAATGCACAGGAGATAGAGAGAGAGAGAGAGAGAGTTAGTAAAGTAGTTTAACTAGGAAGGCAGACCCCACCACCATGTGGGATTAAATGCACAGGAGAGAGAGAGAGAGAGAGAGAGAGAGAGCTAGTAAAGTAGTTTAACTAGGAAGGCAGACCCCATCCACCATGTGGGATTAAATGCACAGGAGAGAGAGAGAGAGAGAGAGAAAGCTTGTAAAGTAGTTTAACTAGGAAGCAGACCCCACCACCATGGGATTAAATGCACAGGAGAAAGAGAGAGAGTGAGAGAGAGAGCTAATAAAGTAGTTGAACTAGGAAGGCAGACCCACTACCATGTGGAATTAAATGCACAGGAGAGATAGAGAGAGAGCTAGTAAAGTAGTTTAACTAGGAAGGCAGACCCCACCACCATGTGAGATTTAATGCACAGAAGAGAGAGAGAGAGAGAGAGCGAGAGAGCAAGTAAAGTAGTTTAACTAGGAAGGCAGACCCCACCACCATGTGGGATTTAATGCACAGAAGAGAGAAAGAGAGCGAGAGAGCTAGTAAAGTAGTTTAACTATGAAGGCAGACCCCACCACCATGTGGGATTAAATGCACAGGAGAGTGACAGAGAGAGTGAGAGAGAGAGAGAGAGAGAGAGCTAGTAAAGTAGTTTGGCACACAATTTCCATTAATTGATCCCTAGACAACCTATGAGAGACAGATAGTTAATTAAAGTTCCAATGGTTTCTAGCCTCAAGACCATGCCACAGTCACAGTATATATATTAGTACTAACGCCACAGTATTACAATATAGGCCAGTTCAAACCCTGCTAGTAATGTCCAAATTTGCTTAGCACAATTCAGACGTCTGTTATTTATGGTTGTATTTTATTTTGTGAAAAATATACACAACAAAATATATAAAAATTAAACTTTTTTTTATTTATAAAGACTACTTCTACTTTATAAATAACCTAAACTTATTTTTTTTAAACATTAAAAATTGAGCTTTATTTGGCAAACGGGTAAGTTAAGTATTTTAATTTAAGTATCTTAATTATGTCACTTTCTTGATCAAGATGAATCTAACTAAACCTCGCACTCCAAAATCCATCAAGCCGTTTAATTTAATGTATATTTGTACTAACATACAGTATGGACACTCCCTGCCGCTCTCTAGATTCCGATCTCACCCAGATTGATACAGATTACAATTACAGATTATATTATTATGAAGCGTCGGTGGCTCAACCGGTAACGACTCGGTCCATCTAACCAGAGGTACCGGGTTCAAATCTGGACGGCCAATGTACCAATGAGTTTTTCAAAAACTTACGTACATATCATTACCGATTGCTTTAACGGTGAAGGAAAACATCGTGAGGAAACCTGCACAGGCCTGCGAAGAAACTCGAAGGTTGTGTGTGAAGTCGACCAACCCGCACTGGGCCCGCGTGGTCGACTAAGGCCTAATCGCCCTGATTCAGGGTAGGCTCGAGCCCCTCGGTGGGGACGTATATGAGCTGATAAAATAAACATTATTACATTTTGGTTCTCGAACGTATAGGATTTCGCCGTGATTTTGTTTTTAGAAATGTCATTTCACGACCGTTGTATGCAGTGTCCGCGGTGTGCTACAAGCTCAGCCAAAGGAACAGACATACATATACTCGAAACACATTACCCTTCTTTTTGGTCAGCCGGATGAAAAGTAAGATGTTGTCGCCCAAAATATGAAGAAACAACGGTAGATTTTTTAAAGATTAAAAATCTACCGTTGTTTCTTCATATTTTGGGCGACAACATCTTACTTTTCATCCGGCTGGCCAAAAAGAAGGATAAATACGCCCAAAATATGAAGAAACAACGGTAGATTTTTTAAAGATTAAAAATCTACCGTTGTTTCTTCATATTTTGGGCGACAACATCTTACTTTTCATCCGGCTGGCCAAAAAGAAGGATAAATACGCCCAAAATATGAAGAAACAACGGTAGATTTTTTAAAGATTAAAAATCTACCGTTGTTTCTTCATATTTTGGGCGACAACATCTTACTTTTCATCCGGCTGGCCAAAAAGAAGGATAAATACGCCCAAAATATGAAGAAACAACGGTAGATTTTTTAAAGATTAAAAATCTACCGTTGTTTCTTCATATTTTGGGCGACAACATCTTACTTTTCATCCGGCTGGCCAAAAAGAAGGATAAATACGCCCAAAATATGAAGAAACAACGGTAGATTTTTTAAAGATTAAAAATCTACCGTTGTTTCTTCATATTTTGGGCGACAACATCTTACTTTTCATCCGGCTGGCCAAAAAGAAGGATAAATACGCCCAAAATATGAAGAAACAACGGTAGATTTTTTAAAGATTAAAAATCTACCGTTGTTTCTTCATATTTTGGGCGACAACATCTTACTTTTCATCCGGCTGGCCAAAAAGAAGGATAAATACGCCCAAAATATGAAGAAACAACGGTAGATTTTTTAAAGATTAAAAATCTACCGTTGTTTCTTCATATTTTGGGCGACAACATCTTACTTTTCATCCGGCTGGCCAAAAAGAAGGATAAATACGCCCAAAATATGAAGAAACAACGGTAGATTTTTTAAAGATTAAAAATCTTCCGTTGTTTCTTCATATTTTGGGCGACAACATCTTACTTTTCATCCGGCTGGCCAAAAAGAAGGATAAATACGCCCAAAATATGAAGAAACAACGGTAGATTTTTTAAAGATTAAAAATTTACCGTTGTTTCTTCATATTTTGGGCGACAACATCTTACTTTTCATCCGGCTGGCCAAAAAGAAGGATAAATACGCCCAAAATATGAAGAAACAACGGTAGATTTTTTAAAGATTAAAAATCTACCGTTGTTTCTTCATATTTTGGGCGACAACATCTTACTTTTCATCCGGCTGGCCAAAAAGAAGGATAAATACGCCCAAAATATGAAGAAACAACGGTAGATTTTTTAAAGATTAAAAATCTACCGTTGTTTCTTCATATTTTGGGCGACAACATCTTACTTTTCATCCGGCTGGCCAAAAAGAAGGATAAATACGCCCAAAATATGAAGAAACAACGGTAGATTTTTTAAAGATTTTTTTCGCCCAAAATATGAAGAAACAACGGTAGATTTTTTAAAGATTAAAAATCTACCGTTGTTTCTTCATATTTTGGGCGACAACATCTTACTTTTCATCCGGCTGGCCAAAAAGAAGGATAAATACGCCCAAAATATGAAGAAACAACGGTAGATTTTTTAAAGATTTTTTTCGCCCAAAATATGAAGAAACAACGGTAGATTTTTTAAAGATTTTTTTCGCCCAAAATATGAAGAAACAACGGTAGATTTTTTAAAGATTTTTTTCGCCCAAAATATGAAGAAACAACGGTAGATTTTTTTATTTGGGGTGATCTTACTATATTTATTTTTCCAATATGTCCCTTTGTTATTTGGAAAATCTATTCTAAGCTTATCACTTATTTTATTCCTGTTTTAAATTTTACTTTATTTTAAAATGATTAAAACATTAAAATAAAGAGTATAATATTAAAGTAAAGAAACGGCAATAAACATGATGAGATTGCTTATCAGATTGACAAGCGGCTATCGTAGGGCGTCCGAACTGACACGACGCGTGTGTATATTCTGTAAAAGTTACAAACAAATCGCCCTAATTCAGGGTAGGCTCGAGCCCCTCGGTGGGGACGTATATGAGCTGATATGATGACAAACAAATACCTTACTCCTGTACTTCAAACCTTTCTCGTTTCTGTGGAACTAGACTAGCAACGAGATTATTCAATACTTTGTTCGCATTTTGTTTGTATTGTTTCCCATCAATCGAAGCCGTCAATAGTATTTTTTTTGGTTCGGTATTAATTCTGAGACGTGAGATAGTAGTTTTCACCGCCTTAAGTTCTATTGTTACGTACCTACTGTAAGCTTTGAAGCGCTTTTTTTATCAACAACTAGTTGATGCCCGCGGCTCCGCCCGCGTTGTCATCGAGGATCCGTGATGCGCGAGCCGCAAACCGCCTAAGGGGCTTTCTTGTTATGAACCTTCCCTGGAGTGCTCACAACAATTAACCCAAAGTTTCATCGTAATTGGTAGAGCCGTTTTCGAGTTTTAGCGAGACTAACGAACAGCTATTAATTTATGCCCTTGACATCATGTCACCTGATAGTAAGTGATAATGATGCCAAATATGGAAGCGGGCTTACCAAGATTCCCTAACGCAATGGCGATCTGGCTCTCTTATCTTCAAACCGGAGGACATCAATTCTGTTACCATTGATGTTTGGCGGCGAGATTTAGATAAGATGGCGGAAGCTAGCCAGGTGCATCAACCAAATCGAGTCTTACAAAGTTAGACTCCGCTGGGTATCAACCCCGCGACCTCCTAATGTGAAGCTAATGAACTAACCATTACGCCACGGAGGCGGTCAAGTTGTTATCGTATCTTGTGATTGAAATCTACTCTGTTTAATATTTTATTCATATTCTTTCTCGTCGAGTGTATATTTCTTGGTTTGGTAATAGTTTTTGGTCTTTTTGGGGTTCCGTACCCAAATTACCAAAGTATATATACAGGGTCTTCGGCAGATGGTTGAAAATACGAAAATGGGGGATAGGTGGGGTCGCCTCCCACCTATTTTGAGAATTAAAAAAAATCTAGGACTTGTAATTTTTTTTACAGGATTTTTTATCCTTTTTTTAGAAATTTTGCCATTTTTATACCTTTGAACACATGTAACTTTTTGTTTTTTAAAGCTAGCTCCAAAATCTTTTTTTTAATAGACTTTTATAAGATTGTCGGCTCTAAAAAAAATTATGTTTGTTTCAAGTTATTGCTAAAAACAAAAATGTGGGCACCCGAACTTAAAAAAAAAGTTGAACAAAAATTTAAAAGTCAACTTTGCGATGCATTTAAAAAAAAATAATGGGGCTGGAAGGCTTCTGTTTTTTTTAAAACATCTCTAAAGCTTAGGCTTTTGAATGGTATGTAATTTGTTTCGGTATCTTTTTTGTAACCGGAGTTGTTAATTTTTTTTACTCAAATGGACCATGTTGACGAAATTCCACTAGTTACATGTTTTGTGAAATGTATCAAATGCAAAGTTGAAAATAATGTAAATACTTACTGTTGGGACGGTTACAAAGAGCAGGTACGTTTTTTTACATTCTTGCACACACATAATGGCTATCTTTTGTCATTTATTGGCATATTGGAGTTAGCACTTCCATATGCCAATAAAATGTCCGCATATTCCGCATTGGTAAATTGAGCCATTTTAAACCACAACAAAGTCTTAACAAAACGTCTGATAATAACAAAAAGTGACAAACAACAAAAAAACTTAACAAAATCACAAACGTTAATTCTTTTTTTAATTCTCAAAATAGGTTGGAGGCGACCCCACCTATCCCCCATTTTCGTATTTTCAACCATCTGCCGAAGACCCTGTATATTAGTACTACTATGGACACTCTCTGCCGCTCTCTAGATTGCGAACTTACCCCCTTGTCACCCAGATTGATAAAGATTGGTTATAGTTTGGTTGTTGAACGTATAGGCTTTAGCCGCCATTTTGTTTGTTCCGTCATTCCTTTTTTGAAATGTAATTTCTGGCCCGTTGTATGAAGTGTCCAGGGTGTGGTTTGGTAATCGTTTTTGGTCTTTTTAGGTATCCGTAAAGGGTAAAAACGGGACCCTATTACTAAGAATCCCTGTCCGTCCGTTTGTCTGTCTGTCTGTCCGTCGTATTTCATGAACCGGTTGCCGCTATAACATCAAATACTAAAAACTAGAAAAAGTGAAAGTCAAAAACGTATTATAACTAGCGCCATCTAGTATGATGGTACGGAACCCTTTATGCGCGGTTCTGACTCGCACTTTACCGGGTTTTTATTTACTTTGGGGACAAAGGAGTGAAGAAGGTTGTGATGGCAAAAAAAAATGGAAGTTGAGATTTTGATGGGGATCGATTTTTTTACACTAATAGAATCAAAAAAAAATGTATGTGAGGGTGTGTGTGTGTGTCTGTGTGTCTGTATGCTCTTCAGGTGCTCTTAATCCCAAACGACTAGACGGATTTAAGTGAAATTTGGGCTAGGGCAATTTTATTTTTGTATATATATAGGCGTTTTTTTTTTCAATTTCCCCTATCTTGAGTTTTTTGGTTTGGCACCATAGTAAAAAATCCTTTTTTATTTTTTTACTTATAAATGGCTCTAACGATTTTGATAAAACTCGGAACGTTATCATAACTTTACATGAATTATAACACGCAGACCTAGTTTGTTATTCCAAGAAAAATCTGAATAAGGTACCTCCCATACAAATCCAGGATATTTGTTACTTTTTCTCAAAAATGGCTCTAACGTTTTTAATGAAACTTTATAAAAAGTTAGGACAATAAGACCTACTGCGTTATAAAAATCCAAACAAACCCAAATTATTTGTAAATTTTTCATCCACTCTGACATACCGAGTTTAATTTATACTCTTTGCTACTAAGCGTAATGAATGTTCATTGTTGCTTTGTGTAAGCCTGATTTGCTCAAGCAGTTTTTGTGTCAAATATTCTTTGGATTAGGAGTTTGTATCGAGTATTTTTTGCGCAAGGAGTTTGTATAGCTGAGATGCGAAGTCGAATAGTATATTGGTGTGTTCTAAATTCAAACACCAAAATAGTGATTAAAAGAGCTTTTTATTCACTGTTTTCAGTGAAGGGTTCCGAAGTACAACAAGGAACCCTTATAGTTTCGTCATGTCTGTCTGTCCGTCTGTCTGTCTGTCCGTCTGTCCGTCTGTCTGTCCGCGGCCTAGCTCATAGACTATTAGTAGTTAAGAGCTGAAATTTGGCGAAGATACATAAAATAACAACGCGGAGAGAACTGTAAAAAAAAATAGAAAAAAAACTTTTTAAGGGTTAAACCCAGTCGTGTGGGGTATCGTTGATTAGAAATTAAAAATAGTTGTGAGTCTTCTAAGACCATTTTATAACTTAGGGTTTCGTTTTCGAAAAAATGGTCTTATTTGGAAATTTGAAAATTAGATATGGACGTGATAATGGCAACTACGGAACCCTACCCTATTTTTTTGCGCAAGGAAGTTCTATAGCTGAGATGCGAGGTCGAATATATCGGTGTTTTCTAAATTCAAACACCAAAATAGTGATTAATTGATCAATTTAGAGCATTTTATTAACTGTTTTCAGCTTTTTAGAGGAGCAATGGTATAATAGCATATTATGCAACTAGTAAATAAAGGACGAATTTAAAACGAGGGCCATAGATGAATCACGAGCAAGTGAAGGGTTCTAAGGACTGAATCATGACCGTAGGGAGTGATTCATGATGATTGAATCGCGACCGTAGCAAGTGATTCAAGTATAAGAACCCTGAGCGATGCGAGTGATTCATGGTCCTCGATATAAATCCGTTTTATTCAAGAGTTGCATACTATACTTTATACCATGACTCCGGGAAAAAGAAACATTTGAGCGAAAATAGACATATAATGAAGAAAAAAGTAATGTTAAATTTATTAAAATATTTATTAAAATTGAAACAACTACTAAAATAAAGTATAATTGTCTTTGTGTTCGTACAACTTATAGTATTTAAAATAGCGCCAATTTGCTAATGAAATGACAGCTAAGAATAAAAACTGTTTTGTGTTCTTAGCTGTCATTTCATTAGCAAATTGGCGCTATTTAGATAGTAGATACATCTAGTATTTTTTGCGGAAGGAGGTTGTTTAACTGAGATGCGACGTCGAATATATTGGTGTGTTCTAAATTCAAACACAAAAATAGTGATTAAAAGATATTTTTATTCACTGTTTTCAGTCAATAAAATAAGCTTTTTAGAGGAGCAATGGTATAAACTCTTTTTTAAGACTCCTATCTCACGTCTCAGAATTAATACCGAACCAAAAAAAAATACTATCGATGGGAAACAAAATGAACAAAATATTTAACAAAGTAGTATTGGACAGACGGTGAAGGCTTTGCGGAAAAGTATGCACAGCGTGGCTATAAAATGTATTTAGTTAGGCATCATAAGCTGCGAAACGTGGATGAATCATTAACTTACTTAACCCTAAAATTATTATTAAAAACTAAATATGAAGTGTTATTAAAGATATCGAATCATTTTGAGAATCAGCTACGGATCTATGGAATCGCTTTTTACAATTACGTTTTAACCAATTCACAGGACGAAGTTTAAGCAATCTATTGAAACTAGCAACGCACGCGTAGCGGTTTGATTTCAAAATGAAAAATCCAAGATTCATACACAACAATTGCAAGTTATTTAACATGTCAATAATAAGATAAAGTGTAAGATACACAGAAGGTACAATAAAGTCTTCTATATAAGCAGTGGTCATTATTATACCGCTTGTGATAAAAATTACAGTTGCTACTTGGACCTTTTTACATTTTATATTGAATTTTTTCACTAAGTACAACACTCGCAAGTATAAACATAAATTTATAACCCACCATACAATAAAAATCACTGTGTATACACTCCAATATAGTCTTGCAGGATAATGGCAGAATCTTAAAAACCAGTTCAAGAAAATCCATGTCAAAGGTAAGCCCCAAGCAAGGAGATTGCACTTGAGATATTTTCTCGTGACACCAGAGGGGAAAACCTTCACAATATCGCTGTAAGCAATGGCAGTCAAGATGAGTATCCAACAACATAGTTTTATATCCAAAGAAATTTCCAAGACATGTAGCGTATCGTCATCGAAGTGATTTCTGGACCTCAAAATGTTCCGTATTTTAGGCCATAATATTAAGGTAGACGCTTCAGTACAAATTATATTAATGAATGCGTAGTTTCTCAAAGTCCTCCATGGTGCTACTGTCGTCCAGATGACCACACAGATCACCAATACTATACACACTGAAGTTGACGCCAGAATTTTTAAACAGTTCTCGATTTTTTGCAGTATTTGATATCCCATCGTTGTTATCTTGCTCCGTCACACACACAAAGATACTGCCCACTGCATTGGTTAAATTCAGCTCCTCTGTAAAGATGGGGACAGCAAAATTTGAAGGCTCATAAGATAGACGGTCGGTTCAATTGATGGCCTCCAGGCAGGCCTACAGATACAATTGATGTGCCGGGCTGAAGAGCCCAGACACAATTGATGCGCCTGGCTGAATGGAGGCTCACAGATACCTATAATTGATACGCCTGGCTGAAGGGAGGGTCCATAGACAAATGAATTCGCTGCCGAAAGTGAAGTAATATGAGTTGATGATGAAAGCTAAGAGCTCACTGGGTTAACCAAAATTAACGTCTCTTTATGAACGTATTGTAAACGTTTTTAAAAATAATTGGATGATAAGCTTTATAATTTAGTTAAGTGCTTGATAACACTAAATTACAGTAAATGTTTTGTTCGATGTTTATTACTCAACCACTCTGGAATGGTTGTTTACAAAAAAAAAACTTCCTTCTATATTGGATTAGTACCTGGGCGTTTGAGGTTTGCTCTGATTTTATTAATTTATAATAATTTAATAATAATATCATAATTTTATAATGAGAACTGAGTAAAAACACAAAAAGACGACACCTTGCACTTTAAAATCCATCAAGCCGTTTAGGCTACTGAGCGTGCCAAAAAAATATACATATATATACTCGAAAAAAATATACATGCATACATATACTCGAAAAACATAACCCTCCTTCTGGCGCAGTCAGGTAAAAATAATCAAATCAAGTTGCTGGCAGGCGCTCATAAAATACAATTTATTTATTTATTTATTATTTATTTCACAATTTATTGCACACAGAAATAGGGACAAACAAACATTAAATAAACTAGATAAGAACATACAAAAGGTACAGCTTATTTCTATTAGAAACTTCTTCCAGCAGACCTAGGAAAGAGAAATTACAAAAGAATGGCAGAAGACGTGTACATTAACAAAGACAACATTAAAAAAAAAAGAAATTTTGACAACATATTCCTAATATACTACTATATTTAATTTAATTAGCTACTTATTTTTATCGTGATAAAGCCAAATTTAATAATGAATCCAATTATAACATGCACATTATTTATTTATGTTTATTTAAATTTATTTTAATGAGTAGGTATACAGGTTGTTCGATTTAGTTTTCCAGAATTCACCTAGCAGGAATCGCGCGTAACGATTGCAGGTCAATGTTTCCGAGCTAACAGCCTTCTTGTATAACCTGTGGCTTTTTAGGAATCAGATAACTTCTTCTTCCAGTCATGGAAACAATGCATCACTTTAAAAAGCAGAGCGATTTAAATCCTCTACCTAGAAGGAACCTTTTAACCGCCTCCGTAGCTCAGAGGCAAAGTTCACTGGCTTTACACAGGAGGTCGCGGGTTCGATTCCCGGCGGGGTCAATTGTAAGACTCGGTTTGGTTGGTGGTAGGGCATTTCCTAAGCCCGCCTGGCTAGCTACCACCATCTTATCTAAGTCTTGCCGCCAAATATCAATGTTGATATCATTGGTGTGTTCCGGCATGAAGATAAGATAGCCAGTTCCCCATTGCGTTGGGGAATCTTGGTAAGCCCGCTTCCATCTTCGGCAACATCGTCACTTATCAGGTGAGATGTTGTCAAGGGCTTACCAATTGTGAATAAAAAAAAAAAGGAGTTGAATCACTCATTTAGTTCAGTACGGCTCATGAGCGATTTGTATGATGTTTACCTCACAGAACTAAAGAGTTATTCATTCAAATTGATAAAAGTCGAGTACAAACTGCTATCTCAGCTTTGCCTGTGTAGTTTTTTAAATTTTTATTTAACTTGCAACGTTTGTATTTACCTATGTTAGTTTGTTTAGGTAGGTTCAAATCTTGTAATCGATTTTAGAGCTAAATCCAGAGGTTTAATTGCGCTGTTTGATATGAAGCACGTATTCCCGGTGACAATACATCCTTTTGGTATTATGAAGTAGTAGATGTGATGATGAACTTTTGTAGATAAAATGAAGGTCCCAGGATCGACTTTTGTCATTGAAAATGACTTTTAGATCGCTGGGTACTAGGTTCCATTTGGGAGTTTAGTGCGACACGGCGATTTGTATGAAAGCTATTGGTAGTTCATAGATAAACAGGATGTCAAAAGACGCAGATTGACGAGATCTATCAGATGGTGAACGAATTTTAAAAACAAATTGAAATCCAAAAAAAGTTATGGTCGAAAAACCGGATTTTTGGTCGAAAATTTTTGTGTTTTTGACTTTGGGCCCGGATGTCTCGAGAACTAAGTCGAATTTAAAAAAAATGAAAATAAAGGCCCTAGGGTATTTAGTTGGCTGTCGAATGAGATCTAAATTATGAAAATAAAAAAAAAATTACGGGCTGTAGGTGCGCCCTCAAAAAAGTACCTCGGCGAGTGAGTTGTAGCGCATCATGGTTATACAGTACTGTGGTATGGAAGTTGGGTGTGTATGAGAGTTTATATTGTTGTATGTGGTGAATGGAGGATTTATGGAATATTTTGAACTTTTTCGATTTTTTTTTTAAATTTTTGAATTTTGTAAAATATTTAAATTTTTAATTAATGAGTACGGGGTATGGGGAGTTATGTAAAAAGCAAATTGTTGGTTGATAGTGTGATACATAAATTACTTATTGTTTGTAAAAATTCTGACTAACACTTAGTTTTAAGATTGATATTTAACATGTTAAATTGCAAGTGTGTAGAGTTAAAATAAAAGTTTGCAAGTTCAACAAATTGAAATTGTGAAAAAATAAATTTATAAAAATAAAATTTGTGTGTTCATTTCGTTTATTTCCTTATGCCTGAATTTCATTTTCAATGTCCTAGTAGTTCGTGCAATGCAAGGAATCTGTGCATTTTTATAAATCGTAAAGAACCGTAGGAAATAATGTGCTTGCCTTATTTAATTTGTACACGTCTTTTTATATTTATTGAGCATTTGGCTTTTTGAGCATAAAAAGTATTTTAAATACCTAAAAGTTTGTTTGTTTGTTTGTAAACTCTTTATTGTACAAGAAAATATACAATTATTGATACATAATAGCAGTAGCATGCACAAAGGCGGACTAATCCCAAACGGGGATCTCTAAAATTTTAGGGTTTTTCAACATTTTTAAGTTTAAAGGATTTAGACTTGAAAAACCTTACACTATTTTTAGCCGCTAGATTAAAAATGCGCCACGCACACGCCAGAGCGTTTCAACATGAACAAAACATAGTAATTTCAAATGTACTATCAATAGGTAGATAAAACCAATATACTAAATGTGTAAAAGTAAAATAAAACCTGCAAAAATAGCTAGTTTCTAATAATGTAGGTAGATTGGATACCTAAAAGTGTGATTTAGTCCATAGTTATAGCAAACACTTAAGTGTGATTTAGTCCAGAGTTATAGCAACCACTTATGTGTGATTTAGTCCAGAGTTATAGCAAACACTTAAGTGTGATTTAGTCCAGAGTTATAGCAACCACTTATGTGTGATTTAGTCCATAGTTATAGCAAACACTTAAGTGTGATTTAGCCCAGAGTTATAGCAACCACTTAAGTGTGATTTAGTCCAGAGTTATAGCAACCACTTATGTGTGATTTAGTCCATAGTTATAGCAAACACTTAAGTGTGATTTAGCCCAGAGTTATAGCAACCACTTAAGTGTGATTTAGTCCAGAGTTATAGCAAACACTAAAGTGTGATTTAGTCCAGAGTTATAGCATACACTTAAGTGTGATTTAGTCCAGAGTTATAGCAACCACTTAAGTGTGATTTAGTCCAGAGTTATAGCAAACACTTAAGTGTGATTTAGTCCAGAGTTATAACAAACACTTAAGTGTGATTTAGTCCAGAGTTATAGCAACCACTTAAGTGTGATTTAGTCCAGAGTTATAGCAACCACTTAAGTGTGATTTAGTCCAGAGTTATAGCAAACACTTAAGTGTGATTTAGTCCAGAGTTATAGCAACCACTTAAGTGTGATTTAGTCCAGAGTTATAGCAAACACTTAAGTGTGATTTAGTCCAGAGTTATAGCAAACACTTAAGTGTGATTTAGTCCAGAGTTATAGCAAACACTTAAGTGTGATTTAGTCCAGAGTTAAAGCAACCACTTAAGTGTGATTTAGTCCAGAGTTATAGCAACCACTTAAGTGTGATTTAGTCCAGAGTTATAGCAAACACTTAAGTGTGATTTAGTCCAGAGTTATAGCAACCACTTAAGTGTGATTTAGTCCAGAGTTATAGCAACCACTTAAGTGTGATTTAGTCCAGAGTTATAGCAACCACTTAAGTGTAATTTAGTCCAGAGTTATAGCAAACACTTAAGTGTGATTTAGTCCAGAGTTATAGCAACCACTTAAGTGTGATTTAGTCCAGAGTTATAGCAACCACTTAAGTGTGATTTAGTCCAGAGTTATAGCAACCACTTAAGTGTGATTTAGTCCAGAGTTATAGCAACCACTTAAGTGTGATTTAGTCCAGAGTTATAGCAAACACTTAAGTGTGATTTAGTCCAGAGTTATAGCAAACACTTAAGTGTGATTTAGTCCAGAGTTATAGCAAACACTTAAGTGTGATTTAGTCCAGAGTTATAGCAAACACTTAAGTGTGATTTAGTCCAGGGTTATAGCAAACACTTAAGTGTGATTTAGTCCAGAGTTATAGCAAACACTTAAGTGTGATTTAGTCCAGAGTTATAGCAAACACTTAAGTGTGATTTAGTCCAGAGTTATAGCAACCACTTAAGTGTGATTTAGTCCAGAGTTATAGCAAACACTTAAGTGTGATTTAGTCCAGAGTTATAGCAAACACTTAAGTGTGATTTAGTCCAGAGTTATAGCAACCACTTAAGTGTGATTTAGTCCAGAGTTATAGCAACCACTTAAGTGTGATTTAGTCCAGAGTTATAGCAACCACTTAAGTGTGATTTAGTCCAGAGTTATAGCAAACACTTAAGTGTGATTTAGTCCAGAGTTATAGCAAACACTTAAGTGTGATTTAGTCCAGAGTTATAGCAACCACTTAAGATGTAGTAAGACAAAAGCTCCAACATTTTATATTTTTTGCCTTTGTTATTTTTTACGTTTGCTAACATGTTTATTTTTACTGAAATGAGTACGGCGAGTTGTCTGTTAGCTTACAATTAAGATGTACAAAAGACGGAAGT
Source organism: Coleophora flavipennella (assembly GCA_947284805.1). Taxonomy (NCBI): domain Eukaryota; kingdom Metazoa; phylum Arthropoda; class Insecta; order Lepidoptera; family Coleophoridae; genus Coleophora; species Coleophora flavipennella. Next base: position 4,946,287 of record OX369262.1, on the reverse strand, counting down.
ATTTTTTCGGGTTCCGTACCCAAGGGGTGCCTTACGGGACCATATTACTAAGCCTCCGCTCTCCATTCTTCAAATTCAAATTAATTTATTTGTGATCATCATAATATATTAATATAATAAAACTGTAACGGGGCCGCGTCTGTACATGAAATTGGAAAATAATAACTGAGATGGACATTACTAATGATACAGAGGTCAAAACAACAACTTTTAGAATTTTGTCTGTCTGTCTGTCTGTATGTTCGCGCATCACGCAAAACCTACCGGGCCAATTTTGATGAAATTTTGTATGGTGGTTTCTTATAGTCCGGGTTAACATATGGGATACTTTTTATCCCGGAAAATTCAAAGGGTTCCCTTGGGAAAATCAAAAGTATTCATTTAAAGAATGGCTCACCACGCAAATGTTGCTTGACCTATTACAATTTTATTAAATTTTACACGTTAATACCCTATATCGCAAACTAAAACTGGGACATTGAGAATCCCAAAAAAATTAAGGTTATCCTGCAGGGATGCAAAAAAATAGTATCTTAAGAATGGCTCAACGTAACAATTACATTGGGATGGGGTGTTTTGACCATCATTGCATAGTTGGGTATTCTTTATCCCGGAAAACTAAAGAGGTCCCGTGGGAAATTAGATCTATCGATACTTACAATAATAACAATAGAGTACTTTTCCCCATATTAGCTACACATACCACACATTATAATCATAGCAGGAGAATGTCAATAGATGGCGCTGCAGGGATAATAAAACGCGCTTAAGTTGTATTAAAACATTAAAATATTATTTCACACTTTTAAGTGAATTTCTTTTATGTTCTTATTTTTCAGCATACGCTACTTTACACAACTCTAACTCTGGAACTATGGCACGTAGCGATGTGTTTCATAGACGAACTGATAGGTATTTTTCTACAGATTCCAATCGTGTGTAACAATTAAAAACACATAAGTCGAGTTTAGTATCTTTTAACAGGAGGCACAGATATGGGGGAACTCTTCTGACGGCGACTATTTGCGTGTGGCAGTTGCTCTCCGCCTGGGCTGCAATATCTGTGAACCTTATCAATGTATTTGCGGCTCCACGGTGGAGGCAATTGGCCATCAGTCACTGAGTTGCGGTCGTTATTTGGTGAAGATTCCCACATCACCGTGCCCTTACGGTACTGCTGCTCAATTTGCGGCGAGAGACAACCGGCTGCTGAACCCTCAGAGGCCTTTGTCTTTATTAAGGAGATTGGCCGTCGCCTTCTTGAGAGGAGTTGTGACGCCCGCTCCGGGTCCTACTTGCTGCTAAAGTTGTCTATTGCCATCCAGCGGGGCAACGAGAAGTGCGACATGGGCTCCTTTGGAGCTGATACGACTCGAGGATTTGACCCATATTAATATTTTTAGGAAATTGTATTACTAGATAGATATAATAATTTGAATAATTATGTGTTATTTCATCATATCAGTTCATATACGTCCCCACCGAGGGGCTCGACCTGCCCTGAGTTAGGGCGATCAGGCCTTAGACGATCACGCGGGCCCATTGCGGGTTGATTGACTTCACATATAAGCTTCGAGTTTCTTCGCAGGCCGTGTGCAGGTTTCCTCACGATGTTTTCCCTCACCGTTGGAGCGTCGGATAAACGTACATATGAAATCGATATTCGAAAAGATATTGGTAAGTGGCAGGATTCGAACCCCGGACAGGAGGTAGCGGCCCTAACCGTTACGCCACCGACTATCTATATGTTATTTAAGATTTAGAAATCCTTACTTAATATTATAAATTTGAAAATGTGTTTGTTTCGTTTGTTACCTATTCACACTCCAACACCTCTACCAATCTTGATAAAATTTGGCAAGCAGGTAGCCTGTGGAAGGAAACGGTCTACTTTTTATCTCTTGAAATTATCATAGCCCGATGCAGTTCCTGAAGAAACTAAAACAATACTCTTTGTTCGTTAATTTATTTAAAATCGCAATGAAAAAATGGATTGGTGTGATTTTTAGCACAGAGATGAGGTGGAAAATAATATAATTTGCTAATAAGTATATCCTGACATAGTTCCCGAGGGATCTAGGGACAAATGTTTTCTGCACTCGCGCACGTCGGCGGCGTCGGAACGGAGCAACGGATTAAAGTGATTTTTTGTATAGAATTTGTTGAGGGGGTGGGAAGTGACAAAGACTGCTAATCAGAATACCCCGTTTTACTTCCTGAGGTACCTGGAGAAAACTCATGTCCACGCTTGCGAGCCGATTGCGGCTCGCGCACCACTCATCCTCAAAAAGAGTCATAAAAGCTATGTCCCCGCGGGTGAAGCCGCGGGCAAAAGCTAGTAAGTAAATATACAGGTGTTTAACAAGATTAATGTGCTTTATCTTTATGACCTCTCCTTTATGACGTTATCCTTTAACCCGTTAAACCGCCTCCGTAGCTCAGAGGCAAAGTTCACTGGCTTTACATAGGAGGTCGCGGGTTCGATTCCCGGCGGGGTCAATTGTAAGACTCGGTTTGGTTGGTGGTAGGGCATTTTCTAAGCCCGCCTGGCTATCTACCACCATCTTATCTAAGTCTTGCCGCCAAATATCAATGTTGATATCATTGGTGTGTTCCGGCATGAAGATAAGATAGCCAGTTCCCCATTGCTTTGGGGTTTCTTGGTAAGCCCGCTTCCATCTTCGGCAACATCGTCACTTACCACCAGGTGAGATGTTGTCAAGGGTTTACCAATTGTGAAGAAATTAAAAAAAAACGTACAAAACTAGAATTAAAAAAAAAACAGATAAACAATGGAAAGGCACACAATGTGGTTCAATAAAAAATAAAGTAAAAGTAAAATTTAAGAATATTATATAAAGTAATGTCAAAATAAATTCTTATATCATAGTACATCCTTCCACCTGTCTGTCAGTCAGCGGGCTGCATTTCATGAACAGTAATAATAAGACAGTTAAAATTTTCACAGTATGTATGTCTATTGCCGCTAGAACAAGAAATAACAAAAAAAAATTAAAAATTAAAGGGGTGAAAAAAGAAATTAAAAATTATAAGGGACATACAATAAAACTTGATTTTCGTTCGTCCGTCTGTCTATCAGTGGTTGTACCTATTTAATGAACCGTTATAGGTAGACAGTTTAAATCAGTGTGTAATTCTGTTGCCGCTATAAAAAAAAACATAAAAATAAAATAAAATCAAATATACCAATTGAGAAAAAAAATAATTTTATATTATGTGTATAAATACAAGAAACGCGATTTTTTGGAAACGTGAAAATTATTAAAGGTGAATTAGTTTTAAATCTTGTACGATGGTACGGAACCCTTTCTGCGCATTCCGACTCGCACTTGCTCGGTTTTCTAACTTTCGTAGTGAAATAAAAAGTGCAGCCGGAGGACTAAAGATTTAATTGTCAGTAGAGTCTGCTTTGAATACCAAACTTGAGAAATATAGCGATTTCACGACTTCATGCGGGAGTGTCAATGTCAAGTGTGGACTGGCGTGGCCAAGAAAACTATTTTCTGCTACATCACGCGGTACTAAAGACACCTGAGTCGAAGATCAGGGTCGTCTTCGAGGAATCCGTTCCTATCCTGGTGTGTCGCTAAATCAGTGTCTGCAGTCTGGTCCCAAGCTAAACCGAGACATTTCAGACATCTTGATTGATTTTCGATGGCACCAGGTAGTGTTTGTAGCGAATGTTAAAATGATGTTCCGTCAGATGAAAATCCACCCTGATGACCGCAAATATCAGCTGAAATATCAGAAACCCATTCGTATAATCGTACATACAGTTTACTTATTATCGGTTTGTTTACATATATTACTCAGTATTGTTCTTTGTGTTATGCCTATTTATTTGGATAACATAACTTTATGTGGGAGTTCAGCGCTCCAACGCTTCTCAATGAAGAATTACACACCGCCCCTGGTGAATAGTATAATTCTTATTATACTATGTAGTTGCGTAGTTCCTTAATCAACGTGTTAGCACTATTCCTTGTTTTACTAATCAATATTTACTAGTATATTAGTATATATTTTTATTATACGTAAGTATAGTTTACATTATTATTATTTTAAGTGAAACTTTTATTACATCGTCTCACATTTTTTCGTCTGTGTGTTGCATGTCGCGTGACGGTCGCTTTCGTCTGACGGTGTGATCGTTTCGTCCTCTGTACCGTAGCGAGAGCAGCCATGACAGTTTCGTCTTCTGTAAAGTTTCACTTTTACCGTGGTTTCATAAAACCACACACTATTTTTTTAAAATTTTGTATAGTATTTTTATTAGGTACATGCTGTATTATGATTTATATTTTATTATTATATTTTTTATATATTATATCATATTTATTAAATTTTATTTATAGCAAATTTTTCTATTTTCAATATTGCTGCATAAGTTTGCTTTGCGCAGCCCTTACTTTTAATTAATTGTATCCATTTTCTGGGTTGCTGGAAGAAATTGCTTTAAGAAATAAGGCCGCCTACATTGTAAAATTTTAAATGTTACTGTTTATTCTGTACTACTTATTATCTGTATGTATTTTTGAAATTCTACAATAAAGCATATTATTTGATTGATTGATTGAAGAGGTGTGGTGGTACGGAACCCTCAGAGTGCTACTCAGACTCGCACTTGGCCGGTTTTGTTATACTAAGTCAATCAAGTATCTAATAATGACAAAATTATCTGTTTGTAAGCAATAATGCTAAGCAATTACATTCTGTTATCACAATACGTGATTTATCATTGCTTCCCTTATTTCAGGCCTGTTCAAGTTGCAAAAAAGGTTATTGGTTCGATATGAAATTATATTTCTACACTGATACACAAACAAGGTTTTGATATAAAAGCAAAAGTTTTTCAAATCGCTATTCTGATTTAAAATTTCCATTGAATACCTCACACCTATTTCTAAACATGTACTCCTTCGGTTTCTTGTTGCTCTGCATTCAGGCTTGTCTGATCCAGGTAAATAAAAAAATCGCAGGAACTGTTAATTGAAATTACAACTTTTCGTTTGGAATAAATATTTAAGCGTCGGTGGCTCAACCGGTAACGACTCGGTCCTCCTAAGCAGAGGTGCCGGGTTCAAATCCGGATGGCCAGTGTACCATTGAGTTTTTAGAAACTTACGTACATATACTCACCGATTGCTTTAACGGTGAAGGAAACACATCGTGAGGAAACCTGCACACACCTGCGAAGAAACTCGAAGGTTGTGTGTGAAGTCGACCAACCCGCACTGGGCTCGCGTGGTCGACTAAGGCCCGATCGCCCTAATTCAGGGTAGGCTCGAGCCCCTCGATGGGGACGTATATGAACTGATATGATGATTTAAAACAAACTTTTAATTTACAGAATGTGTACAGCCAGTGCGCGGGCTCGATCGGCTATGGCAGCTTTGGGGCCGCTCCCGTAGTTGGGCCCGCCTTGGGCTTGGCTGGCGGTTGCGGCTGCGGCGCTAACTTGGGTGTGGGCTATGGCACGGGATATGGCGCAGCTGGCCTGGGCGCCGGCCTGGTTGGAGGACTTGGAGGGTATGGAAACCTGGATGGCGGGTACGGAAACTTGGCTGGAGCGTACGGAAACGCTGCTGCGTATGGAGGCATCGGTGAGGGCCAAATTGTCGCCATTGGTGAGCTGCCAGTTTCTGGTGCTACCATAGTCGGTGGACAGGTGCCAGTTATCGGCGCTGTGCAATTCATCGGTGACGTGCCGGCTGCCGGCAGAGTGTCCATCTCTGGCAACTGCGGCTGCGGCTGTGGTGGCAACGGATTCTACTATTGAAATAAAAAATATATATAACAGGATGTCCAAATAAATAAATATTTACAACTGAGAATCACTAGCCTGGAAATCCTGGAATATGAGATAAAAAAAATATATTTATTTAATTATAATTATAATTTGTATATTCTCTTTTATGTAATTAAATAGTAAGAACACCTGACCTTTCAACTAAATAAACTGTATTGTAGGAAATCCTCGAGTATTGTTCTTCGTCGAGTGTCACCAATGTAGGAACAGTGTGTGTCTACTTGACGAAAGCAAAGAAGATATCTCTGCAAGGCGCGGTTGTATACTAGGTTCGGCCGTAGACCAACCGTGGATGCTCACGTTACAGATCTTGCAATCTACGAGCGCGCGTGGCCTTTATTTGTAGTTGTTATCGTAAATACACATTTTCGTTAGTGTGTGTACCCGACGGAGCGGTGCTTATTGTTTCCAAGTTGCTATTGTTCACGAAGTACGATCAGCATGTCAAAACTCAAAAGTGAAAGAAAACGGAAAGTAATTCATAGCGAGGTAAGATTTTTAAACTTGTCCCTAGATATCGATGTAGTTACCAACATGTAAATTATACATATATAAACTAAAAAAACCGTTCCCGCAGCGGACGGAACACAAAGGTAGATTTCGGGTTCGATAAAGTTCGGTTCGTGGATCGCGTTTGGTATTTTAAACTTTTTCTCGAAAGCTATGTCGTTTAAAAAAAGTTTAACTATGATTTCCAGTTTATTATAAATGTCAGTGAAGATGATGACAGTGACATTCACAGTGTAGAAATGTTCGATGAAGGTAGTGATATAAATTAATATTATTTATCTTTATATATAAAAATGAATCTCTATTTCCCTCGGTCATCGCATCACGCGTGAACGGCTGGACTGATTTCGCTTATTCTTTTTTGTTAAGTACAGTCGACTCCTCATCAACCTACCCTGTTTGGACTTTGAACCGTTAAAGTTGAACTTGGCGAATCGTGCGAGCGTGTGCGATATATTTATGTTATTTCGTTGCACTCGCGCACGTGCGGCCCGCGCGCAGCGTTGCCGCTCTGCGTCGACTCTCATCTTACAACCTGTTACAATCCATAATATACTATTCGGAGTGCACTAAAGCAGACTCAAGCAAAGATGAATCAGGATTTCGTCAACATCGTTCGCATGTGCTCTTCTAGAATAACTGTTAGCCATGAATACTATAATGGCGTCTTGCTCTTGATAACTAATTTAAAATGTTTTTTTTCCATTTATTAATCCAACTAATATTTATAAACGTGAAAGTTTGGATGGATGGATTGACGTTTGTTCTTTAATCACGCTAGAACCGCTAAACGGATCTGGATGGAATTGGATAGGTAGACCGATTAGGACCTGGATTAACATATAGGCTACTTTTTATACCGATTTTTAAGTGGTTCCCGTGGGATATTGTGAACTCTCTTTTTATTAATTTCTGGCACATAAAGCGAAGGAATTCGTGCTATTGTGCACAGATAGCTGTGGAGTTGGAAAGTGACACAAACTACTAATAATTATCATAACCCGAAATACCTAGTTCCAGGGATTTAGAGAAAACTCAATTTTCACGCTCGCCAGCCACTTGCGCACTGCGCACCCTCGAAGATAGCTGTTACAGAAACTATGTTCACGCGAGCGAAGCCGCGGGCAAAAGCTAAATTTTAAATGTGAAACTGTCTTTGTTTGTTACTTCTACACGCTTCAACACCTCAACCAATCTTGACAAAATTTGGCAATCACCTCGCAACCACGTAGCTTGTAGGTAATCTGTATTATAAAAAAGGATATAGATTGTATTGGAATACAACAAACGTGATTTTTTTGTCGTTTTTATAGATATAGGTAAGGAAACCTTCGTGCGCGAGTCAGACTCGCACATAAAAGTTGGCCAATGTCTTAATTATTCCGTAATAATAGAACAGTCCGATAAAGTTCATGAGAGAAAAACTTTATCGCAACATAGCAACAGAATGTTGTGATTTTTTTACACAGAGATGGCTGAGGGGGTGGGAAATGACCCAGGCTACTAACTAGCATATTTCCCGATGGATCTAGGGAAAACTCATTTCTACACTCGCGCACGTCGGCGTCGCCACGGATTGACGTAATTTTTTGCATAAAAAAATGAGGGGACGGGATGTGACATGGACTGCTTATTAATTAATTACTTATTATTTGTTAGGTATCTCATAATGTCAGGCAGACCTAAAAGCCTGTATGTGGTCACAATTTGGATGAAGTGTGAGGATGGGTTTAGATTTAAAAAGAAAAGTAAATTCATCGAATTTCTTAGTAAAGAAAAAAAAAATACCTGCCTCTCTTACGTCCAGTACTGATTACTGCTAACGTGATATGATAACAAAACAAAAGAATCACCACGCTGGGCCGTACGAGCACAAAAAATGTGCGGAGCAGAACGGCAACGTAGCGCATACTTTGCGCTGTGGTCTGTGATTGGCTGATGCGCACTATTCAGTCCCTTTCCTACAATTCGCTGTCAAATCTTACGTAGTTATTATTATTCCGGGTGGGTAGCTTGATGTGTCGCCCTGTGTACGTTATTGTCAGGAGAAGGTTCTTATGTAGGGTATTGTAGTGTAGTGTAGGGTAGAGTAGGGTGATAGGGTAGGATATAGTAGGGTAGGGTAGAGTAGAGTAGGGTAGTGTAGTGTAGGGTAGGGTAGGGTGTGTAGTTCGCCGGGACAGCTAGTTACTAATAATAAATGGGAGAGCTTTTTATTTTCTGTAGAGTTAAGGTATTGTTTAGGATTACATTTATTTTGTGTTTATTTAAATTTTCTACCTGTAATTATTTATTATTAATGTTAATTAGTAGTTACGTTAAGGATGTTGTTTTTTTTTTAGAAAATACTTAAAATATAAAATGGGTGAAATTTTTGTTTGCTAACCGTACGCACGGTCACTCTCACGCCTACATTGACGCGTATACAGATTGGTCACTCACACAACTAAGGGCGCCGCGCGCTCGTAGATTGCAAGATCTATAGCAGCAACGTTAGTAGCGAAGAAATGTTCATAGCGCGTTCTATAGTTGAAATGTCACACATTCTAGTTTGCAATTTAAAAAAATAATAATAATTTGCCCCGCAAAAGTAGGCTTCCATGTTTAAAATTCATTTATTTACGCTGTATCGCAAGAGCAAATCAACACACTGAGTCACGGCCCATTTATACTACTGCAACACACATATTTTTTTGTATTATTGGAGTTTACTCCTTAAGAATCGATTTGCATATAAGGCGCCCGGTATGAAAAAAATATGAGGAGTAAAATCTAGTGGTCGAAACCGTAGTTTGTTATATTCTCTTTGCGCGTTACGTTTTTTACGCGCAACCTATTGTGCGCACCTCTGTCACGTGATAGAAAACAGTCAGGATTGGCTGAATCTGACAAAAATAATACAAGTCACTACGAAATCTAAAATGAAGTCACAACACAGTAATCGAATCAGTTGCGGTCTTACAATTTTTGATCTGATAAGATTTTTAGCACAAAGTGAGGGCTAGTTATTTGTAGTAAGAGGCGGGTAGCGGAAATATTGGCGAAGTTTCATTCTATAGTATTGACGGTCACATAGCCTCATGAGATAAGATTAATTTAATTATATTTGGTGTACAGTAACTTAGTCATTTAATAATTAAGGGTACTCGATTAATTGGTATGCTCATTTCTCACATTTCTTTTATTATATTTTTAGTGTTCTTTTCTTAACTAGCTTATTTGATTTGTTTTTTATATATATGTGTCAGAGTAATCTGAAACCATTGAAGTGTGTTCATCTCGTGCAAGGTTACAGCAGAATCACCAGCGTAGCTGAGGCTTTGTCTCTGCTACATATGCTGAGCTGGGACCTTTTGATGTCACCGGGCTTATACCTAAATTATTTGTTATATGTATTTACTTCTACTCGTTTATTTAAAATTGACATGTCTGTCTAGTGTAAGTTAAATGTTCATTTTTAACTATGTACCATTAACTATATATTATGTGCCTGGTGTCTCAATAAACTTATTCTATTCTATTCTATTCTATTCTAGTTCATACAAATTCACTATGGTGATAGACGAGACTAAAGGTGAAATCGTCAGTTGCCAGTGCTTGGACTGTGCAGCTTTAGCTGGTGGTTGTAAGCATGCAGTGGCATTTTTGATGTGGACCCATCGTCGCAGTGAAGAACCTTCCTTGCGTGAATGTTACTGGAAAAAACCCGTCCTCTCGAGAGTAGGGACTACTATGAAATACGTCACGGTATATCAAATTTGAAAAAAAAAACCAGCTCCACATCATGAAACCAGCACAGTCCTTTTCCACGAGTTTCTTCAAGAAGCAAAAAAGAAGAAAATTATGAATTGTGAACTTTTAAAGTATCAGAACGACTTTAAACACAGTGATGTTCGACAGTTTTCATTTCCTTATTCAAGTGAGTGATGATATAAAGAAAGATGTCAACAAATTACTAGAAACATTACAAGAGAAACTTAACAAAAATGCTCTTGATTTAATTGAAGAGTCAACGAAAAACCAATGTTAGAGCCCTTTATGGTATGACCTAAGATATGCTCGTATAACCGCATCTAAAGCATACGAGGTTAGTCGCTGCCAAACACCCAATGAATCATTAGTAGCTGCGACCATGGGAGCTAAAACACCTGACACATCAGCTATGAAAAGAGGCCGGAAATTGGAATGATTAGTTATAAAAACTGTGCAGAGTAAACTTAAAACTAAAGTCGAGCCCTGTTTTGTGCCTGTTTAGACAATCGTACTTAAGTAGTAAACTCCAGTCGTGCGTCGGAGCTGACACACACACTTTTTTTATTATTTTTTGCTCTTTTTAATTTGTTATGTTTTGTTTTATATTATGTATGATTGTTATAATATGTGTGTGATTGCAGTGACAAATAAACGTGTTATCTATCTATCTGTATGGTCTAGTAGTTTTGGAGCAAATTGGCTGTGACAGATTACCTAAAGGGTTTACCAATTGTGAATTAAAAAAGACCGACAGACAAACATGCGAGTATCCCTACAATGGTTCCTTTTTTCCTTTTGAGGTACGGAACCCTAAAATACTTGTCAAGTAGGACTCGGTGTAAATAGGGTTCCGTAACAAAACTTTAACTGCCAACAGAACAAGACCTCTCAGTACCTACATTCTTTGTACATACATATTCTAATTTTTTTAATAAGTTCAAAACTATTTTGATATCTTAAAATTATGAAAAAAATATATTTGAGATTCCCACAATAAGCCCTTTCATTTGATATGTCACACGATAGTATTTAAAAGTTTTTTAATTTACCCCCAAAAAGTGTATTTACGTTACACGTCTGCCTTTGGGTCACCAACTTACATAATATGTGTAGCAAATTACAATTAAATTGGTCCAGTAGTTTCGGAGTAGCTATGACAGACGGACGGACACGCGAGTGATTCTATAATGGTTCCGTTTTTTTCCTTTTGAGGTACTGAACCCTAAAAAAAACTATAATGTACACAAATATTTGTGTACTTTTTGTCTTAGGAGACTGGAATATTACGACCAAACAAACCTTGTTCATTTGAAGAAGGAAGGAAAGCTGATAAATGGAGTTGCTTTATAGTGTAAGCTCATTTGAAACTCCAATTGGACCACTTTCTGCCAATCAGGATTCTAAAGTTATGATCGTATATGCTTAGCGTTCTGTATCTGTTTACAGTGTGAAAATGTGTTGTCGCATCACATTCTCGTGTCAAATGGACCATTCGACGCGGATATCCCAAAATATTATGTTTTAATCTATTGTTATTTCATAGTTTAAGAACACCTGGAAACTTCATACAACATCGCGGGCTAGAAATGACATTTCAAAAAAGGAATGACGGGAGAAACAAAATGCGGCGAAATCCTATACGAGTACGTTCGACAACCAAACTGTAACCAATCAGTATCAATCTGGGTGACGAGGGTGTGAGGTCGCAATCTAGAGAGCGGCAGGGAGTGTCCATAAAATACTAATATATATACTTTGGTCACAGTATATATATTAGTACCTTTGGTTTAAGTTAAGAGCGTCGGTGGCTTAATGGCTAGGGCCGCCGACTCCTGTGCGGGAAGGTCGTGGTTCGAACCTGCCACGTACCAATGTGATTTCGAATTTAGATTTCTTATACATAAACGTACACGTTTATCCGACGCTCTTACGGTGAAGAAAACATCGTGAGAAAACCTGCACACGCCTGCGAAGAAACTCGAAGGGTGTGTGTGAACAACCCGCACATGGGCCCGCGTGGTCGACCAAGGCCCGATCGCTCTAATTCAGGGTAGGCTCGAGCCCCTCGGTGGGGACGTATATGAGCTGATATGAAGGATGAGGTTTAAGTTAGCGTAGGCGGCGCGGTGGCGTCGTCCGCCCGATCGGCAGGTAAGTAGATAGAGACATCGACACTAACAAAAACAATGATGTTTTGGAATGTTTTTTGTGCATGGTGTCTAAGCATTGTATGAGAGTAAGCTTGGGTTAGTGACGGGCACAGAATAGAAGATTTTTTTTTCTTATCTGTGGTGACGGGCATATCTGGGAACGTGACGCCTGAGGCGGAGGGTGCGTGTGCGCGAGCATCGTGGGGCGGGGAGGGGAGGGACAGTCAATTGAGATGGAAGAAGCGAGAGTGAGGAAAGAAAGGCATAGTGCAGCGCAGTTCTGTGTTTGTGGTTTTGAAGCTGTTAGCGCATGTAAGGGTATGCACCACAGATAAGATTATTTTTTTTTGCTGCATATACATTCTGCCGATTTGGCTTTCCTCTCGCTTTTCTACAATACGTGCAAGTGATTTCTGTGGAATTTCGTGGTAAGGGACGTAAAAGTGTAACAGGAATTGGCCATACCGCCAAATTTTTCCAGTCACGAAGGCCAAGGAAACACGGCCATGCCGCCTAATGCGAAGCCCGAGGCCAGAAGGCCGGTAGATTTTTAGTTATGTCAGACTAGCTTTTGCCAGCGGTTGCTCACGTGAACATAGTTTCTATGACTGTCTCCGAGGGCGCACAGTGCGTGGAAAAAAGTAGCCTATGTTAATCCAGGTCCTAATCTACGAGTATCTACCTACCAAATTCAGCCAGATACGTTTAGTACTTTTTGCGTGAGTGAGTAACAAACATCCATACATACAAAATTTCACATTTATAATATTATAGTAGGATGTGCGATCATATGCGACTACTAATAGGCTCGCTCGTTTTCTTTTCAATCGTTTCTGTAAAGAACTGTATAATTATAGCGTTCTAGGCACTGGGTTTGTCTAGCAGCCAGACTAGTTAACTTGCATTTCAATGTACATGTCGCGGCTAAAGGTGGGTGTGAACATAAACTTAACATTAGCCGGCTAAAGTTGTTTGGGTAAAGTCCGATTGTTAGTTGGTATTCGGCGTTTAACCGTACACAACATTGGGTGATGAGCGAGCGAAGTGAGCGATATTAGGTTTGGTCAGGATTGATTGATTTGATCAGGTTTGAAAATCATACAACTTTCTCGAAACTCTAACCAATCAGCAAAAAAAAACTTAAGAATTTTTACAAATTCGACACTTACTAAGCCGATAGACTAGTTTTGTGCATTTTTGTATGAATAGTGTAAAAAAAATAATGAAATTGACTATGGGCTCTTGGGACATGAGATAATGACCCCAGTTAACGGTTCTTCAACAATTATATCATACCCAATCCAACTAAACTTAGATTAAAAGTTAAACAAAGGTGCTTTTCTTTAGTAGTCAATATATTTTTATGAATCTTCCATCATTTAAATGTTCTTTAAATTAGTAGATCCTGTTACAACCACAGGTACCCAAACCAAGACCAGCACCGTAGCCAATGCCAGCTCCGTAGCCAAGACCCGCTCCGTAGCCAAGACCAGCTCCGTAGACAAGATCATTACCATAGCCAAGACCAGCAGCGCCGTAGCCGATACCAGCAGCAGCGACATTCTCGCTCACAATGCCGATGTTGCCATTCCCGCAGCTGTACTGCACGCCAGCAGAACCACCAGATGGCACCTGGCCTTCTAGAGCGACAGCGCTCAAGAACGGCAACACACCTGACACGGAAACAGGACCACCAATTTCGTTCTCAGAGACCACAGCGAGGCCAGAAGGAGCGAGGGGAGAAACACTGGAGACGGCTAAACCTCCACCGCTGATGGGAGAAGAAAGGCCGGCTACTGCTCCCAGTCCAAGGCCAGCATTAAGACAGCTATCACCATAGAAGTTATTCACGTAGCCAAGTCCGTTGCCGTAGCCAAGTCCGTTGCCGTAGCCAAGTCCGTTGCCATAGCCAAGTCCGTCGCCATAGCCAGCGAGACCAATGTTTGCGATGCCAATACTGTTAGCGTTGCCCAGGCATGCGCAGGAAATAGCCTGTTTAATAGAAATAAAGTAGGATAAGATAATATAAAAAAAAATCGGGTGGCGACAGGACCCTATTACTAAGCCTCCGCTGCATGTCCGTCTGTCTGTCAGCGGGCTGTATTTCATGAACCATAATAGGTGGAAATTTGAAACTTTTAAGGAATGTGTATTATTACTCTTATCCCTAAAAGCGCAAATAATAAAAATTAAAAAAGCGAAAAATTAAGCGGGGCTCTCGCACAAAAAAACGTGTTTTTAAGGGAATTTTATATACGTATTTTTTATTTAGCTCTAGCGTAAAATCGGTAATATATAAAGATGTACAAGTATAATTGGTGTAATGATAGTACTTATCCTGAAGTGAAACAACAAATTTAAAAAAATGGTTAAGTGTGAGTCGTACTTGTGCTAAGTGGTCCGAACTGTATAAAATTATAGTTCTGTCGCTCGCGTTGATCTTTTTTGTTAGTAATTTGAATAGGTATCATTGTGTTAGTTATGTGTAGAGGAACGGAACCCTTAGAACACTCGCACTTGACCGGTTTTTTTCGTAAATTCGATGATTTTTAAGGTCACTTGCGCGGTCCAAAAAATTGTGTAGTCGTCAGATGGATCTTATAGACGGCAATTTTTTTTTAATATCTTTCATAATTTAAACGCACGATGCTCTTCAAAATACATTATGTTTTTTATGACGTATCTTTTTTTAAGAATGTCCATCAAACTAAACGTAAGACATTCATCTAATTCACGTCTAAAAAATTGCGTAAATTATAGTACTACGTATTATCAACAAAGATCTCGCAGCAATTAAGTAATAGTATTTTGACCGCCTCCGTGGCGTAATGGTTAAGTTCATATGCTTCACATCAGGAGGTCAAGGGTTCAATTCCCGGCGGATTTTAATTTGCATGACTGGGTTTGTTTGGTGGAAGGGCATTTTCTAAACCTTGCCGCCAAGCACCAATGTTAACAGCATTGCTGTGTTCCAACTTGAAGATAACATAGCCAGTTCCCCACTGCGTTGGGCAATCTAGGTAAAGCCATTTCAATCTTCGGCATCGTCGACACTTGCCATCAGGTGAGATCCTTACCAATTGTGGATAAAAAATAATAATAATAAATTTCTGTAAATAACATCCAATTCAATTAAAAAATATTTACCCGATGCAAACATTTTCACATTTTTGGGAAGTCGGGTAAAAATTTATCCTTGTTACTCATGGGATTAGGACGAACCTAACGACACCACGCACTCCAAAATCCATCAAGCCGTTTATGCTATTACATATATACATACATACATACACCCGAAAAACATTATCCTCCTCTTTGGGCAGGCGGATAAAATAAATTTACATTACCTGCACGAAAAGAGCCGAAGCACACAGAGCAAGGAAAAACTTAGCCATTTTGTATTTCTTTGAGATCTGACCCAAGAATGATGTTATTCCCCCAATCCTTCGTTTTTATACTAAATCTTTATTTAGTACGTGACAATGAAAAAATAAATGACAAAATAACCTGCTTTTTAGTAATGTTGCCAATATTAAGAAATAATGTTTACTGTTTAATTTATCTCAATACGTGATTTATCATCACTTTCTTTGTTTTAAACCCAATCAAGTTGCAGTATATAGGTTATTAGTTCGATGTGAAATTGTATTTCAACGAGGCTCTGTAAAAATATATAAAAGCAAAACTTTTTAAATTAAATCATTCTGTATTCAATTGTCCACTGAATATATCACATACTTAAAATGTACGCCTTTGGTTTCTTGTTGCTCTGCATCCAGGCTTGCCTGATCCAGGTAAAAAATAAAAAATAAATTATGTGATCATTTAACAAAAACCTTAATTAATTATATTACAACACACACTTTTAATCTGCAGAATGTGTTCAGCCAGTGCGCGGGGTCACTCGGCTATGGCAACATTGGAGGCTTGGGCGGCAGTTGCGGCTGCGGCGTTAACCTGGGCTTGGGTTATGGTGCGGGCTACGGCGCTAACCTGGGCTTGGGTTATGGTGCGGGCTACGGCCTGGGTGCCGGCCTGGGCGCTGGCCTGGGTGTCGGCCTGGATGCTGGCCTGGGTGCCGGCCTGGTTGGCGGGTACGGAAACCTGGCTGGAGCGTATGGGAACGCTGCTGCGTACGGAGGCATCGGTGAGGGCCAAATAGTTGCTATAGGTGAGCTGCCAGTGGCTGGAGCTACCATCGTCGGCGGACAGGTGCCGGTTATCGGCGCTGTGCAGTTCAACGGCAACGTGCCGGCTGCCGGCAGTGTGTCCATTGCTGGCAACTGCGGCTGCGGCTGTGGTAACAACGGATTCTACTAGTGAAATAATAAATTTATTACTGGATGTCCAAATAAATAAATACTGCAAAAATAAACTCAATACTAGACGTTTCAATGAATAAACCATTTTTCGCTTCTATGTAAATATATTTTTTTATTATCTTACGCGACGAGAATACACTAAACACGTTAAAAAACTGACTTTAACTAAGTACAATTTAGCTTCTCTGTTTGTTTTTGTTAATTTTCTAGAAAAATACTAAACGAAGATTCAAGATTTAAGATATTTAAAATAGATGCAAATAGCACTCTTTCCGATATTCATAAAATAGTTAAAAATTACATAATGTTGTTTGTGAAATATTAAGAAATAAACAATCATTAGTTATTAACGTCAAAATCCGATCCTCGATATAAAACTAATTATGTAATTAGAACATGAAACCAATTAGAGACGAGAAGTTATACAATAAAATCATTGAATGTCATTAATGCCTTTGACAACAGTAAGGCCAGTTCACACGGACAGATTTTATTTAAGTTTCTACGGGAGCTGAAAATATTATGCTTTAAAAAAAAAGGATAGTGGCAAACCCAGCTACCTGAAGTTTTTAAGCCACCTATAAATCATCTGATATGGCTTAAATACTGCCATCTAGTAATAGTAACCTGCACCAACTGCTTAGATCGCTTTGCGTTGTACGGAAACACTAATAAAAGGAAATATAAAAATGCCACTAATAGTCAAACCCATACAGATAATGACCACGTTTCAGATCAGTTAACCAGCCTGCGTGATCGTCGCTGTGTTCAAGGGGAATCCTAGTTAGGGGCGAGATGACCGGGTGTGATATTTTTTTAATTGAATTGGAGGACTAACAACAAATCCCTTCCAGCGGGATTCCATCTGCTAGGATTCTATCCGCTAGAGATAAAAAGTGTGAAAGCCGTGTGACGGCCAACTGCCAATTTAGATCGTATCGTACCGTTTAATTAGTATTCTTCTCAGCAATTTCTTTCATTTAATACCCATATAATGGGGGTGCATAAAAATTAACAAGTCCGCCATCATTGGGAGTCCTCTATATTGTATTTAGAATGACGTCACTTAGCTCACCATGCATTGTGAGGCAAAACGTCAGCTCTATTTCTATTGGATACCAGGAAGTGGTTCTAGTTCCGGGGCGGCGGTGAACAGTTTCGGAGATATAACGTCTCACTGTCTCACCCCTCGCTGCAACCGGAATGCAGTCCGCCATCTTTGGGAGTCCGCCATATTGGATTTAGAATGACGTCACATAGCTCACCATGCTTTGTACTCCAAATTTAATGAGTTGGCAAAACTTCAGCTCCATTCCTATTGGATACCAGGAAGTGGTTCTAATTTAGCTTCGGCCAGTAATTTTAGTTTCCACACTACGAAAACTAAAACGTTAACATAAAAACTTGTAGCTACTTTAGACCTATGGTCTCCATACAATTTTTGGTTTGTGTAGTAATGATGATCTAAACGAAGCCAAAAGAAAAACAATATGTCTTGCAAACTGATCGTGGTCTCATTTCTGAAACCTCGGAGGTAACAGAAGAATTTGAATATTTCTTTACAAATGTTCCACTTAAAACAACCGAGAGCCTTGACTCATCGCCTATTCTCGCAAATCAATTACTTTCTGAAAATGTACCAAAGTGCGAAGAAGATTTGACATTTCTAAAAATTAATCCACACACAATTATAAAAGCTTTTAAGTTGTTGAAACTAAAAAATACTGAGGATCTTTGGGGCACGTCTGTTAATTTAATAAAGTCCGTAATTAAAAGTTTAGCCCCTTACTTGGCCGATCTATTCAACATTTGTATTGACACTGGAGTGTTTCCGGATCTCATGAAATTTAGTAAAGTTGTTCCACTCTTTAAGTCGGGAGAAAAGAAAGACCCTAGTAATTATAGGCCTGTTTCTGTGCTACCAGTTTTAAGTAAGGTCTTTGGAAAAAAATATAGTAAATCGAATGTTGACTCACTTTAACATCAATAAATTGCTCCATAACCTGCAGTTTGGCTTTACAAAAGCGCGTTCCACAACGGACGCGGGAGATGAACACGTTAAAAACATATATGATGCTTTTGAGAAATCTCAGAATGCGATAGGGATCTTCTGCGACTTGTCAAGGACATTCGATTGTGTGGAACATAAAACTCTGCTTGTAAAACTGGACCATTGCGGTGTTAAAAATAAGGCTCTAGATCTTTTAGAATCGTATTTAGTAAATAGAATACAAAAAGTACAAATAAATGGTACGAAATCAAGGGGTTCAAGGGTAAAGATGGGTGTTCCTCAAGGCTCTATCTTGGGACCTTTCCTTTTTTTAGTTTACTTTAATGATCTACCATTCACGGTTGAATCACTGTCGAAAGTTGTGTTGTTTGTGGATGATACATCACTAGTTTTTAAGGTTAACAGAAAAACTGATATGTCTGACGAAGTAAACGATACTATTTTAAAAGTGTACAATTGGTTTATTATAAGCAACTTAGTCTTAAATGCACAAAAGACCAAATGTATTAAATTCACATTACCTAATGTTATTGAAGTAAACAACAATTTATCCTTAGCTGGTAATGTATTAGAATTTGTAAATCAAAGCGTGTGTCTAGGACTAACTGTAGATTCAAGGCTTCAATGGGGCCCGCATATAGAAACACTAGCTGGCAGGCTTAGCTCAGCCGCATACGCAGTCAAAAAAATCAGGCTCCTTACGGATATAGACACCGCAATTTCAGCTACTTCCATAGTATTATGTCTTATGGAATACTTTTGTAGGGACATGCAGCTGATATAAATACCATATTTGATCTGCAAAAAAGAGCAGTTCGCGCGATTTATGGAATGCGCTCTCGTGAGTCGCTCCGAGATAAGTTCAAAGATATTAATATAATGACTTTCCCGTGTCAGTATATTTATGAAAATATAATGTATGTACGTAAAAATCTGCATCTCTTTTCACTGAATAGTGACAGGCACAGTCGAAATCTTCGGAATAGGAATAAACTTCAAGTAACTTATACCAGACTTAGCAAAATCAATAAATCCTTTGTGGGACAATGTTCACTCATGTATAACAAATTACCCGATGATGTGCTAAATTTTTCAGAAAAACAGTTTAAAAATTGTATCAAAAGAAGATTGTACAAAAGGTTATTATAAGACATCCGAATATTTAAATGACAAAATGTATGGGTAAACAGTGTTTCTTCTATCATCATGTTTTATAGTAATAAAATGATGATCAACCTAAGAATTGATGTGGAAGCGATGAGACATGACAAGTGTAGTACTTCTTTTAATAAATATTTTTATCTTGGCATTGACATGAGTGGTGCATGCTCGCTTAAATGTTCGTGCGGATGGTGGCGCATCGGGAGCCGGGTCGTTCCTTTCCCTCTAATATGGTTGATGGGAGCGATGGCTGACTCTCGCGTTATACTCGTGACCGGGTGCTGTCCGTGTGAACTGTCCTACTCTTGTTAAATGCATTCAATGATTTATAAGTATAACTTTTTGTGTCATATTGTTTTCATGTTATAATGACATAATTCTAATTTTGACGTTATTAACTAATTATTGTTTATTTCTTGATTCTTCACAAATGACATTATTTTATGACTGTCAGAAAAAGTGTAATTTGCACCTATTTTTAATAAATATATTGAATTGAATTGACCGATTTCTGTCATGGCGACCACTTCAACTCCTAGTCGGTATGCCACGCGTGCGCTCGAAGATCGTTTATGTAGCCAATCTTCGCAGCGAAACTCCTCGAGCACTGAGGGCATTTAAGTATGCCACCCTCGTAATTGTATGAAATGGTCGTAGGTGGTCGGGCCTTTAACTGGTCGCGTTTGGTATCAAGGTCAGCTTGTGTAGTAATATACAAACGAAATAACAAAAAAAAAATCAAAAAAAGCCATACCTCCGAACATATTATGATTATTTTATTTGTTGAAATGCTGTTTTTATTTTCTCTGAGAGCGCTTTTCTCTATCTCTTATTGTTTGGAATTTCACCATATTTCGACCTTTAAAAAAATTACCTTGTATAATCAGAGATTTGTTACCGTAGATGGATTATGCATTAACAAACAACATTTGACAATCGAAACCATTTACACACACAATATTATAGGTAGTTCGCTTCCGTTGCACCGAATACTACTAAGAAAGAGATGCCATTTGGCATCTTTTTATTTGCTTCACTTTTAGGACGCATGTAACCTATCTACCTCCCCTTATATATAGCATATCTCTGTGTATAATACAGTTATTATATAGTTCTCAGAATTGGTAAACTGAAATGGCTGTGGGCGCGGCACATAGCTCGAGTGAAGACCGCGTATCGGAAAACGTAGCGTAGGCAGGCCTCCCACTCGGTGGAACGATGACCTGGTGAAGTTTGCGGGAAGCCGCTGGAGGCGGGCAGCGCAGAACTGGTCTTCGTGGAAATCCTTGGGGGAGGCCTTTGTCCAGCAGTGGACGTTCAACGGCTGATATGATGATGAAAATTGATGATCTTATAATACCACTTCAAGGTGATTCGAAAACTTGAAATTTGGCATCGAGGTGGGTTATTGGTCGTATACAAATGTAAAATTCAAACAAGGGCCAAGTGTGAGTCGTACCCGCGCACCAAGGGTTCCGTATTTTCACTGCCACTACTCATCAAAATATATAGACCACTTCCAGGTAATTAATAAACTTGAAATTTGGCATCAAGATAAGTAATTAAACGTATACAAAGAAAAAAATAAAAAAACCGGCTGAGTGCGAGTCAGACTTGCGAAATTAAGGTTCCTTACTATTATTATTGGGTGTCATTTTTTTTTTTTTTTTTCATGACATATCATACATATTTTCATTTCATTTTAACCCAAATTTTTTAAAATTTTTAACCAAATTATAATTAGTACACTTAATGTAAATACAATTTGTACATAACAAAAATATTTTTATGCTAATTAGCAGAACTACAGGCACTCATATTCTTTGTTACTTTGTTGTATGTTTCACAAATAAATAATTTTGTTGTATTTGTATTTACTACTTCCATTTATGAAAATTATAGACCACTTCAAGGTGACGTAGAAACTTGAAATTTGGAATCGAGGTAGATTATTGGACTTAAAAGAAAAAAATCGAAAAACGGCACAACTATACTCATTAAAATATATTAAACCACTTCCAGGTAACTTAGAAACTTGAAATATAGTATCGAGGTAGGTTGTTGGGCGTATACAAGGAAAACAAAATCGAAAAAACAGGCCAAATGCGAGTCGGACTTGCGATTCTAGGGTTCCTTACTACTATCATTTATGAACATTATAGACCACATCCAGGTGACTTAGAAACTTATTTAGCATTCATCATTATCTCAGCCAAAGGACATTCACTGCTGGACAAAGGCCTCCCCCAAGGATTTCCACGACGACCGGTTCTGCGCTGCCCGCATCCAGTGGTTTCTCGCGACCTACGGATCTCCTTGTTTCTGATTAATTACATTACAGTAGATTATAGTCGTATACAAAGTAAAAATAAAAACCAGCCAGGTAAGAGTCGGACTAGCAAAATTAGGGATCCGTATTCCACTTCTCATCAAAACAATTATATATAGACCACTTTCAGGTGACTTATAGACTTAAAATTTGGAATCCAAAAACATTATTCGTCGTATTAATGTCATCGTCATCATCATATCAGCCGAAGGACGTCCACTGCTGGATATAGGGATTTCCCCGACGACCGGTTCTGCGCTGATCGCATCCAGCGGCTTCCCGCGACCTTCACCAGATCATCGGTCCACCGAGTGAGAGGCCTACCTACACTACGTTTTCCGGTGCGTGGTCGCCACTCGAGAACTTTACAGACCCAACGGCCATCTGTTCTACTAGCAATGTGCCTCGCCCACTGCCACTTAAATTTAGCAATTATGAAAGCTATGTCGGTTACTTTGGTTCTCCTACGGATCTCCTCGTTTCTGATTCGATCACGCAGAGAAACTCCGAGTATTGCACGCTCCGTTGCCCTTTGGGTTACCTTGAGCCTTCTTATGAGCCCCATAGTAAGCGACCACGTCTCAGTTCCGTATGTCATCACTGGCAACATACACTGGTCGAAGACCTTGGTCTTAAGACACTGCGGTATCTGGGACGTAAAGATATTGCGAATCTTCCCGAACGCTGCCCAGCCGAGTTGGATTCGACGATTGATCTCTTTCTCGAAATTGGACATACCTAACTGGACTGTTTGTCCTAGGTATACATATTCGGTAACAACTTCGAGTGTAGAGCCTCCAACCTTCAGAGGAGTAGGTATGACATGGACGTTTGACATAATTTTCGTCTTGTCCATGTTCATTCTAAGACCCACTTGTTTAGAGTCTACTGTGGCCATTGAGCATTGTGCCTAAGTCGTCCATAGTCTCAACCATGACCACGATATCGTCAGCGAATCGAAGGTGGGTGATGTACTCGCCGTTGATATTGATACCGAGTCCACCCCAGTCCAAAAGCTTAAAAACACCTGCCAGGACGATGGTGAAAAAGTTCGGAGATACAACGTCTCCCTGTCTCACTCCTCGCTGCAACCGGAATGCATTCCGCCATCTTTGGGAATCCGCCATATTTGATTTAGAATGACGTTACATAGCTCATCATGCATTGTACTCCAAATTTAATGTGTAGGCAAAACATCAGCTCTATTCCTATTGGATACCAGGAAGTGGTTCTAATTTAGCTTCGGCCAGTAATTTTAGTTTCTACACTATAAAAACTAAAACGTTAACATCAAAAACTTGTAGCTACTTTAGACCTATGGTCTCCATACAATTTTTGGTTTGTGTAGTGATGATGATCTATCCGACCGATTTCGGTTATGGCGACCACTTCGACTCCTAGTCGGTATGCCACGCGTGCGCTCGAAGATCGTTTATGTAGCCAATCTTCGCAGCGAGACTCCTCGAGCACTGAGGGCATTTAAGTATGCCACCCTCGTAATTCGTAGGTGGTCGGGCCTTTAACTGGTGGATAAGTTCAGAGTTTTGATCCTGGAGGCGAACCGACATGGTGGCGTTTTCATAGTAAACACTTCAGCACTTCGATATATCGATAGTCAATTTGGCACCGCTGAAGAGACTGTAACACAGCCTAAGTTTCGACCGAATCGAAGGCTTTCTCATAGTCCACGAACGCCAAGCATAGTGGCTGATTGTACTCTTCGGTCTTCTGTATAATCTGCCGCAGCGTATGTATGTGGTCTATGGTACTAAATCCTATTCGGAAACCGGCTTGTTAGGAAGGCTGGAAGTCGTCAAACCTGCATGCGAGACGATTCGTAATGACTCTCGAAAACAGCTTTTAGACATGGCTCAGAAGTGAGATGGGTCTGTAGTTCTTCAGCAGGGTATTGTCCCCCTTTTTGGAGAAAAGCACGACCACACTTCTGGAACATGCCTAAGGCGTTTGTCCCTCAAGTATAACAGAATAAAATAATTTCTGAAGAGCTTTAAGTACCGGTGTTCCATCTGCTTTTAGAAGTTTAGCCGTAATTACATCATAACCCGGTGCCTTATTGTTTTTGAGCTGTTTAAGAGCCATTCTAATCTCATACAAACTCGTATTAATGTAAAATTCAAAAACAAAATATAAAGTGCGAGTGAGACTTCCGACACAGGGGTTCCATACTACCATCGTTGTGATACAAATAATGTGTTAAAAAAATGTATTATGTATGTCTAATACTTGAAAAAAAGATCGAAAATTAATTTTATTAATTTACAAAAATTAATGATATTCGAACATAACACAATATCCACAATCAGTAACATCAAATTTAAATTCGGTGAATGGGCTACTATAGGTATATACAAAAGTCGCCAACTTTGTTTGACCTTTATGACAAAAAAACTTTCACCTAAGATGATAACTTTAGAAATATGTAAACAATATTCAAAAAATTTTAAGCAGGTTTGCTGCGTAGCAAAATCTTATTATTTGTATAGAAAAATAAAATTGTCAGATAATAAAATAAAAACTGTTTGGATTATTATTAGCAAAGAAACAGGGTAAAGTCAAACCTCGCGATAAAGAATATGTTTTACACACAGATAAGGTAAAATTAGTTCGAATGCCGATGTAGCCAAAGAAATCGAAACTTTTTTCACAAATATTGCACTTAAGACTACTGAAGCCCTAAACTCATCACCTATGTATGCTCAAAGGTTGCTAAAGGATAATTTTAGTAATTGTGATCAAAAATTCTCCTTCAGAGTAATTGAACCACAAACTATTGTAAAAACTTTTAAATCTCTTAAAGTGAAAAGAACCGAAGACCTCTGGGGATTATCGGTAAGCTTGATTAGTAATGTAATTGATATTTTAGCGCCATATTTAGCTTGTCTTTTTAATATTAGCATTGATAGTGGCGTCTTTCCAGATCTCATGAAGCTTAGTATCTTTATAGATCTGGTTCAAAAGCTGAACCGGGTAACTACAGACCTGTTTCTATGCTGCTAGTTCTTAGTAAAGTGTTTGAAAAGATTATGCTTAACCAAATGCTACAATATTTTACAGATAACAAACTAATGCATAACCAACAATTTGGTTTCACTAAAGGACGATCAACAACCGATGCAGGAGTAGCACTTATTCGAAACATATAATTATGATGCTTTCAAAGAATCTCGGAATGCAATTGGAGTATTTTGTGATTTATCTAAGGCTTTTGATTGTGTTGAACACCAAACATTACTTATGAAATTAAAGCATTATGGTGTAGAGGATGGGGCTCAGTCTTTTAAATTCTTATTTAGACAACAGAACACAAAAAGTACAAGTGAATGGCACAAACTCATCTGAATCTAGAGTAAAAATGGGTGTGCCCCAGGGTTCCATATTAGGGCCTTTTCTTTTCCTTGTTTACGTAAATGATTTGCCTTTTATAGTGCAACATCTGTGAAATATTGTGTTGTTTGCGGATGATACTTCTCTTGTTTTTAAAGTGAATAGGAAAGAAAACGAAATTGACGAAGTTAAACAACACTCTTTCAAAGATACTGAACTGGTTCACTGTGAACAACTTATTATTAAATGCTAAGAAAACAAAATGTATAAAATTTTGTTTGCCAAACGTAAAAAAGGTCAATAATAGTGTAATATTAGACAGTAATAAATTAGAATTTGTAAATACTACGGTGGTCCTTGGTATAACTTTGGATGTTTCACTTCAATGGGGACCACACATTTAAACTTTAGCGGGAAAGCTTAGTTCAGCTGCTTATGCCGTTAAGAAAATAAGACAGTTAAGGGATGTGGGTACTGCGAGAATAGTGAATTTTTGTTACCTCCATAGTATTGTGTCTTCTGGCATATTACTGTAGGGGCATGCGGCTGATATAGAAACTATTTTCATCCTGCAGAAAAGAGCTATCCGCGCAATCTATCAGATGCGATCACGTTAGTCGTTACAGAATAAGTTCAAAGAAATCAATATTATAACTGTTGCTAGTCAATTTATATATGAAAACATCATGTACGTTCGTAAGAATTTGCATTTATTTCCTAAAAACAGTGACAGGCATAATTTGAATTTAAGAAATGTAAATAAAATAGATATAGCCTTTTTGAGACTGAGTAAAGTTAAAAATTCATTTGTGGGGGGGAGGGGGGGGGGGGGCAGTGTATAAGAGTCTACAATAAAATTCCAGAAAATGTAACTAGTTTGTCACAGCATAAATTTAAGACTGATGTCAAAAAATGTTTGTGCTCTAAAGGATATTATAAAATAATAGATTATGTAAATGACAAAGATATATTTGTTGATTCTATAACAAATACCATTACCTGAGACTGTAATCTGAATCATGATATTATTTGTAATATACAATTTTTTTTTGACTGTTTAAAAGTGTGTGTAAACACCTATTTGAAATAAATTGTTTTGATTGATTGATTGATTGACATAAATAAAGTGTGCCAATTTCGATACAAAAATAAAACAAATATCTAAATGGTACAAATTTTTCCGTGATTTCTAATAAAAATAAGACAAGTAGTTACGGGACTTCAAATTAAAATATTTGTTTTAAACTTCTCCTAATAATAGAGAACATAGAAGGATTTCAGTTGCATAAAAGAAAATGTGTTATGTTTGTAGCGCGGTCACCTGCACGCAGGAGGACTTGATGCAGGCCACTGACAAGGCAATTCGCGTGGCTCGGTTTTGGGATGGGACTATCTGAGTTTGCCGTCGACTCGAAAAGAAGAAGAAGAAGCGCGGTGCGCAGAGTTACTCGTTCTGCTTTCATCTGATCATCTTTTAATTCCATCTATTTATTCTTTTATAACGCATACGCTGACATTAGTTTTCAAAAAAACATTTAATTTCTTTTAACATTTCACCATTTCGTTTCTTTCATCATAATCAAGTATAACTTCTATTTAAACCTGTTTCTCTATATTAAGACCCATCTCGGGTCTTTATTTTATCTTTATGAAATTCCGATTACCCGTAGCATGCATTTATTTCGAAGCCCAAGCCCTAACTACTACCATACTTAGCTAAGCCGTGCTACATGTTCTGTGCTACTGTATGTTGTAGCTTGACTTTTGTAGCATCGGAACGTGACTCGAAATCAATGAACTCGGAACAATCACGAGCACGGAGCTGTGTGGAGTCGATTTACACTTGTCTGTTTCAAGTTGCACATCGTGCGGGGTAAACCGAGACGCTATCGGTGCAGACACAAAGATTCTGTGTGCAGTTTTTGTAACTATGTCGGTCATTTACGCAGAATGTGTAAAAAACGAAAAGATGCAGAGTGGGCAGTGATGACGGAACGCGCGGAGGCCGGCACCACCGGGCCGCTACAACGAAGCTGGTTAGCCAGCCCCTCGGTATCAAGACGCTGATGGAGGTAGAGTCGCGGGGGCCTGCGGACGAGGCGGAAGCGACGTCCCCGGGGTTCGACTCGTGTGAGGACGATGACAATGAAGAACCCATAAGTATCTATATCTAATGGGTTTGAGAGGGTTTTAAACCGGTATGCATGTTTGTCAACATAGAAAATAAGTTAAAGAAGTAAGTGGAAGAAGATACAGGTTCAGCCATATCGTGTATAAGTAGGTATACTTATGAACAGCTGTTCAGTAGCCTACAAATGTGCCCAAGTAAATTATGGTTACGATTTTATGATGAATCCACTATCAGAACATTATATATAAAAACACAGGTTCAATTTGAGGACAAAGACAAATATTTAAATTTATATGTTATAGATAACGGAACAACTAGCTTGTTCTTCCGACAGTGTCTAGCAGATTTTGGCATTCAAATACCAGTGTTAACTGTAAAAAAAAACTATGACATCATGGGAACCAATAGTGAGGTGAATAGAGATAAAATGGTTTCTGATTGAACTTTCAGGTTTAAGCAACTCTTAGACGGAAAACTGCGGTACTTCACTGTCGCGGACGAACCAAGCTGCAGGTGCGAGAGGGAGCAGAGCTCGTGTTCTGCCGCGCGCGGCCGCTGCCCTACGCGTTGCGAGAGCGCGTCGACGCCGAGCTGGACCCCATGATGGGCGCCGGCGTCAACGAGTCCGGCCACTTCGCTGGTGATTGTGCACAATCCTGATGGCGCGTTAAGGATTTGCGCGGATTATAAGGTAACGTTCAATAAAGTTTTAATGGTTGACAGGTACCCAATTCCAAAAATAGATGATTTGTTAAGTGAGGTAGTTAGTAATCACAGAAATCGGAATAATATAGTTAGTAATAATTCCTATTTCACAAAACTGATTTGTCAAAAGTTTATGTCCAAGTGCTACTTGATGATATGAGCAAATAAACGGTAATTAACACCTATAACAGGGGCATTTTTAAGTACAACAGGGTAGTATATGGACTATTATCTAATCCAGGAATGTTTTAATGACTAATGGTAAATTTACTTAAAGGTACACTTAATGTTATCAACTTTTTGGATGACTTTTTTAGTGAGGTACTCTTTTTCTTTACATTTACAGTAGCTAAATGAAGTATTTATAAGGCTAGGGAAATATGGATTAAACTTAAGAAAAATAAATGTTCATTTTTGGCTGACAAGGTTAACTATTCAGGTTTTTGTCATTGATAGGGAAGGTATTAAGGTAGACGATGATAAAAATAAACTAATTTAAAGAATGCCCCCTTCAAATAATGTTTCTGATTTCAGGTCCTTCATAGGAATGATAAATGTTTATAGAAAATGACGAGCTTTTACGGAAAAGAGTAAGATGGAATTGGGGAAGGAAATAAGCAGCAGCTTTCGAAAAAGTTAAGAAAATATTGATAGGTACAGAACACTTTGACATGTCGAAGGAAACCGTGATAACGTGCGACGATGTCATCATCATCCTATCAACCGAAGGACGTCCACTGCTGGATACAGGACTCCCCCAAGGGTTTCAAACGACGACTGGTTCTGCGCTACCCGCATCCAGCGTCTTCCCGCGACCTTCACCAGGTCATTGGTCCACCGAGTGGAAGGTCTACCTACGTTACGTTTTCCGGAGCGTGATCGCCTTTCGAGAACTTTACTTCCCCAACGGCCATCTGTTCTACGAGCTATGTGCCCCGCTCCCTGCCACGTAAGTTTAGCAATTTTGAGAGCTATGTCGGTTACTTTGGTTCTCCCACGGATCTCCCCGTTTCTGATTCGATTTCGCCGAGAAACTCCAAACATAGCACGCTCCATTGCCCTTTCGGTGACCTTGAAGCCCTTGAGAAATTGATGTAGGACCTGTCAACTGGGGATACACTTTAACCGCCTCCGTGGCGCAGTAGTTAGTCCACTCGCTTCACACTAGGAGGTTGCGGGTTCGATTCCGGTTTAGTTGGTATTAAGGAATTTTCTAAGCCGCTCTGGCTATCTATATTAGTCGGATCGCCAAACAATAAACAGCATTGTTGTCTTCGTAGGTAGGCCAGATCCCTATAGCGTTGGAGAATCTTGGTAAACCCCCTTCTATCTTCGGCATCATCGTCCTTACCTTGGACGTAAACCCACCGTAAAGAGAAGATATTTACACATTTCTATGGTCTCGCGATCATGTTATTGAACTGTGTAATATGTTTCGCCGAGGTTAAATTATTTTACCAGGAAATCTGCACATGCCTGCGAAAAAACTCGAAGGTGAAGTCGACCAACCCGCACTGGGCCATTACGCCCTAATTCAGGTATAGTTGCGATTGATTAATAGCCCAATTTTGTGTGTTTTTGTATGGATAGTTAAAATAAAACATAAATAAATTGACTATGGGCTCCTGGGGTTTGAGATGACCCCGTTAACGGTTCCTCATAAAATATAAATACCCAATCCAACTAAGCTTAGATACAAAGTTAAACAAATGTATTTTGCTTCAATAGTAAATATATTTTTTATGAATTTTCAATCATTTAAATGTTCTTTAAATTAGTAGATGCTGTTACAACCACAGGTACCAAAACCAAGACCAGCACCGTAGCCAAGGTCAGCTCCGTAGCCAACACCAGCTCCGTAGCCAAGACCCGCACCGTAGCCAAGACCAGCTCCGTAGCCAAGATCATTACCATAGCCAAGACCAGCAGCGCCGTAGCCGATACCAGCAGCAGCGACATTCTCGCTCACAATACCGATGTTGCCATTCCCGCAGCTGTACTGCACTCCAGTAGAACCACCAGATGGCACTGGGCCTTCCAAAGCGACAGCGCTCAAGAAAGGCAACGCACCTGACACGGATACAGCACCACGAATTTCGTTCTCAGAGACGACAGCGAGGCCAGAAGGAGCGAGGGGAGAAACACTGGTGACGACCAAACCTCCACCGCTGATTGGAGAAGAAAGGCCGGCTACTGCTCCCAGTCCAAGGCCAGCGTTAACACAACTAACATCATATAAGTTGTTCACGTAGCCAAGTCCGTTGCCGTAGCCAAGTCCGTTGCCGTAGCCAAGGCCATTGCCGTAGCCAAGAACGTCGCCGTAGCCAGCGAAACCAATGTTTGCGATGCCAATACTGTTAGCGTTGCCTAGGCATGCGCAGGAAATAGCCTGTTAAATTAACATAAATTAGGATAACATTAAAAAGGGTGACCAACAGGACCCCATTACGAAGCCTCCTATGCCTGTCCATCTGTTTGTCAGCTGGCTGTATTTCATGAAACACCAAGCACAAACCAATTCGCCTAGCTAGACCCGTTCGTAAAACCAAAAGGCTTCCATCTACCGCGAAAACAGTGGTGTCGACTAAATAGATTAACGACTGACCACGGACAGTGCAATCGCTTTCGGCACAAGTGGGGATGGAGGGAGTATGCCTGCTGCGACTGCGGTGTGGAAGACCAAACAATGGAACATATCAGCGAGCGTTGCAAACTGCGGCGATACCACGGCCCCGCTAAAGACCTCTTCGACCCTAGTCCTGATGCATATACATGGCTGTGTGGCCTGAACATTGACATTTGAGAATGACCTGTTCGAAAAATCGCCATACGATTAAATATAAATTTTATGAAACTTAATAAGTGGACATTTGAAATTTTTACATTTCTCTTGTCGCTAAAATCAAAAATTATAAAAATAAAAAAAGTAAAAATTAAGCGGGGTCCTCGCACAAATAATTTATTTTCATAAGAATTTTATAGGTACTGGTATTTTTGATTTAGCTCTATCGTAAAATCGGTAATATACAGGTGTAACAAAATTGGTGTAGGTCCCTTTAACTGGGGGTTCTACTCGTCATTCTAATTCTAAATAACTTTCTCCAAGGAACAATATAGTCAATTCTCAAAAAACATTTGGACCCTCCATACTAAAATGCACAAAATCGGTCGATCAGCTGATCGATTTGTATGAAGATTTAAAAAAAATTACGTTTTCAGCAAAGTATTAGTATTATTAGTATTTTCCATGTTGTTTTAATAATAATTTTATGTCAATGTTGTGTACACCTATAATAAGCATTTGTATTAGAATAAGACCTAACTATGTTTTGGAAACGTGTAATATTTATGCCGTTGGTGTGCCTTATTCAAATAAAAAAATAAAAAAAAAAAGTCGTAGAACAAAAGTTGTTCAGTATGATGAGAAGAAGCCCCAGTCAACGGGACCTACGCCAATTTTGTTACATCCCGTATAAAGGCGTGAAACTATAATTGGTGTAATTATAGTACTAACCCTGAAGTGAAACAACAAATATTAAAAACTGGCTTACTCGCGCTAAGTGGTCCGACCTGTATAAAAATACCGGTCAAGTGCGAGTCAGAACCGCACACATAGGGTACCGTACCATCATACTAGATGGCGCTAGTTCCTTCAGTTCCGTACTATCATACTAGATGGCGCTAGTTTCTTCACATTAAAAAAAACACTTTTTTTGTATGGACACTTTCACTAATTTTTAGTATTTGTTGTTAAAGTGGCAATAGAAATACATCATCTGTGTAAATTTCTACTGTCTAGCTATCACGGTTCATGAAATACAGCCTGGTTTCAGACTGACAGACGGACAGATAGCGAAGTCTTAAGTAATAGGGCCCCGTTTTTACCCTTTGGGCACGGAACCCCAAAAAGTAAAGTTCTGTCGCTAGCGTTGATCTCTTTTGTTTGTAATGTGAATAGGTATCATTATCATAGTTATGTGGGGAGGAACGAAACCCCCAGAGCTCGAGGCCGACTCGCACTTGACCGGGTTTTTTAGGTAAATTCGACGGTTTTTGAGGTCACTTGCGTTGTCCGAAAAATATTTTTGAGGTCACATGCGTTGTCCGAAAAATATTTTTGAGGTCACATGCGTTGTCCGAAAAATATTTTTGTGTAGTCTTCAGATGGATTTTATAGGCGGCAAAATTATATTTTATCTATATCTATGATAATTTAAACACACGAAGCTCTTGAAAATACAGGAGATCGCGGGTTCGATTCCCGGCGTTGTCTTACTTTGTTTGACTCGGTTTGGTTGGTGGAAGGGCATTTTCTAAACCCGCCTGGCTAGCTACCACAATCTTATCTATGTCTTGCCGCCATGCATCAATGTTAACAGCATTGATGGGTTCCGACTTGAAGATAAGATAGTCAGTTCCTCATTGCGTTGGGGAATCTTGGTAAAACCGCTTCCATCTTCGGCATAGTCGACACTTAACATCAGGTGAGATGATGTCAAGGGCTCACATATTGTGAATAAAAAAAATCTGTAAATAACCTAACCAATTCAATTAAACATTATTTATCCGATACAAACATTATCCCACGTTTTTAGTAAGTCGGGTAAAAATGCATCTTTGTTACTCATGGGATAAGGACGAATTTAACGACACCACGCACTCCAAAATCCATCAAGCCGTAGCTATTACATTTATAAATACATACATACATAAAACATTATCCTCATTTTTGGGCAGGCGGTTAAAATAAATTTACATTACCTGCACGAAAAGAGCCGAAGCACACAGAACAAGGAAAAATTTAGCCATTTTGTTTTTCTTTGAGATCTGACCCAAGAATGATGTTATTCCCCCAATCCTTCGTTTTTATACTAAATCTTTATTTAGTACGTGACAATGAAAAAATATCCTGCTTGTTAGTAATGTTACTAATGTTAAGAAATAATATTTACCGTTTGAGTTTATCCCATTACGTGATTTATCATCACTTTATTTGTTTTAAACCTAATCATAATCAAGTTGCAGTATATAGGTTATTAGTTCCATGTGAAATTATATTTCAACGAGGTTTTGTAAAAAGATATAAAAGCAAAAGTTTTTTTAAATTAAATCATTCTGTATTCAACTGTCCATTGAATATATCACATACTTAAAATGTACGCCTTTGGTTTCTTGTTGCTCTGCATCCAGGCTTGCCTGATCCAGGTAAAAAATAAAAAATAATGATGTGATCATTTTACAAATACTTTTGAAATTACGTTTTGTCGTTTTAATAAATTATATTAAAGCGCACACCTTTAATTTGCAGAATGTGTTCAGCCAGTGCGCGGGGTCGCTCGGCTATGGCAACATTGGAGGCTTGGGCTTGGGTGGCAGTTGCGGCTGCGGCGCTAACCTGGGCTTGGGTAATGGTGCAGGCTACGGCGCTAACCTGGGCTTGGGTTATGGTGCGGGCTACGGCCTGGGTGCCGGCCTGGGCGCTGGCCTGGGTGTCGGCCTGGATGCTGGCCTGGGTGCCGGCCTGGTTGGCGGGTACGGAAACCTGGCTGGAGCGTATGGGAACGCTGCTGCGTACGGAGGCATTGGTGAGGGCCAAATAGTTGCCATAGGTGAGCTGCCAGTGTCTGGAGCTAC
The DNA here is from genome assembly GCA_947284805.1 of Coleophora flavipennella. Lineage (NCBI taxonomy): Eukaryota > Metazoa > Arthropoda > Insecta > Lepidoptera > Coleophoridae > Coleophora > Coleophora flavipennella. The sequence continues at coordinate 4,912,406 of OX369262.1, read as the reverse complement.
CATCGTCGGCGGACAGGTGCCGGTTATCGGCGCTGTGCAGTTCAACGGCAACGTGCCGGCTGCCGGCAGTGTGTCCATTACTGGCAACTGCGGCTGCGGATGCGGCCGTGGTTACAACGGAGTCTACTAATTGAAATAATACATTTATTACTGGATGTCCAAATAAATAAACACTGAAAAATAAACTCAATACTAGATGTTTCAATGAATATACCATTCTTAACTTCTATGTTATTAATTTTTTTATTGCTATTACGCGACGAGAGTACGAGAAACTCTTAAAAAATTTTAAACGTTTGTTCTATGGGATCCCCCCTTTAATGTATTTTTGTTCTTATTTACTTTTAAAGTGCATATTACAACACAATATTCTGTGAATATTTTAAGCGTCTACCTGTTGCCGATATTAATATCGAGCAAAACGAGCAAAAAAATCATATTTGTTGTATGGGAGCCCCCTTAAATATTGATTTTATTCTGTTTTTTAGTATTAATTTTTGTTATAGCGGCAACAGAAATACATCATCTGTGAAAATTTCAACTGTTAAGTAGCTATAAAGGTTCATGAAATACAGCCTGGTGACAGACGGACAGACAGACGGACAGCGAAGTCTCTGTAATAGGGTCCGGTTTTACCCTTTGAGTACGGAACCATAAAAATTTGCTTCAATAACGTTAACCAATCTATTAATATTATTTAATAATCGCCTGTCTATCGGTATTATATCGAATTCATTTCGGAGAGTGCGCGCAAGAACTTTACGACCTCATTCCCCCGGCTCCATTCCACCGTCGGTCAACTCTCGTTGACCGCAGGGAGGGGTTGCACCCCTTTGTTGTTGATGTTCCACCTTTTCGCACGAATCGTTACGCTTCTTCATTTATTATGCGTACAGCGTAGGAGTGGAACTCCTTGCCTGCGTCAGTGTTTCCCGATTCCTATAATTTGGGGATCTTCAAGGCAAGAGTGAATAGGCATTATTTGAGTTTGCGTGTACCATCCTCGACTGCATCATCACTTACCATCAGGTGAGTTGCAGTCAAACTCACTCAAATATTTAATAAATAAAAATAAAAAAAAGTTTAACATTGCTAATATATTTTTTTATTATTTTTTTTTAAATTACTAAACCGATTTTGGTAAAAATTTCTGCGGGACCAATCTGAAAGTATCATTCTTTCAAATAAAAAAATAGGGCTATTGGCGAAACCATCTGCCTGAAGTTTTTCAAGCCACTTATTAACCATCTGATACGGCTTCAGCACTGCCATCTAGTGATAGCAACCAGCACCAATGGCTAAAATCGCTTTACGGTGTACTGAAACAGTAGTTAGAAAAATGTCACTAATAGTCAAACCCATCCAGATAATGACCACGTTTCAGATCAGTTAACCAGCCTGCGTGATCGTTGCTGTGTTCAAAGGGAATCCTAGTTTGAGGCCAGATGACCGAGTGTGATATTTTTGATTGAATGGGATGACTAACAACTAATCCTTTCCAGCGGGATTCCAGCTGCTAGGACTCTATTCGCTACAGATAGAAAGTGTGAAAGTTGTATTGACGGCCGACTGCCGGTTTAAATCGTATCGTATCGTGTCGTTTAAATAGTATGCGCCTCAGCAAGTCCTTACATTTGATACCCATATCATGGGGGTGCATAAAAAACCTAACCACTCCGTGATTGCCGACAGAAGTAAAAACGTTTTACAGTTTTATAAGTTTTGACCCTCAGAGTGTTCCTGGCGAACGACTAGGTTAAAAAGGTTTTGACCCTGCGAGTGTCTCTGGTACGGTATGGTGACGGTGTTGAGAGTTCATTGGTTTTTTCCCATTATGATTACGATGGGATATCGTTGGATTGTGTGAAGTCCGAAGAGAGGGGGAGGATACTTTAATCCTTAACCCGGCGACAATGACGCTGGGTCATATTGACCCGAGCGATTTTCAATTGGGGAAATCGAAAAAACATATAATCGTTATTGGTTTTCTCAGTAGCTGGAGATAAGACCTTAATTTATATGATTTGTACCATAGTGTAGTGAGCAAGCGTCAGTAATGAATGGTAAAATCCCTTTTCTTGAATAAAACGGCTACAGCTCCATACATTTTTAGTTCCAAAAGAGAAATTATTTTAGTTGCCCTTTTGAGGTTGTTGCATTAAAATCAAATTATAGTTTGATATCTAAATTTACTTAAACACCTTGGTACTACAATGACTTCATAGTCATGCAATAGTTCTTACTTTGTATTAAATTTGTTATAATTCAGCAGATAAGCAGATAATCAAGAAAAAAAAAACATTCGGGTCATATTGACCCAGTGTCCCTCCGTGGCGTAATGGCTAGCCCATTCGCTTCACACCAGGAGGTCGCGGGTTCGATTCCCGGTGGAGTCAATTTGTAAGACTCGGTTTGGTTGGTGGTAGGGCATTTTCTAAGCCCGCCTGGTTAGCTACCACCATCTTATCTAAGTCTTGCCGCCAAACATCAGTGTTAACAACATTGATGTGTACGGCTTGAAGATAAGATAGCCAGTTCTCCATTGCGTTGGAGAATCTTGGTAAGCCCGCTTCCATCTTCGGCATCATCGTCACTTACCATCAGGTGAGATGATGCCAAGGGCTTACCAATTGTGAATATAAAGTGTCATCGTCCTCGTTATTTTTTACACATCATTGACGCCGGGTAAATTCCGGAAACCTGCTCTATTTCCGGGAGGGTGACCGACTGTCCCAGGGTGGTGTGGAATTCTAGTCCACAAGTCACTTATTCAGAACGTGGTCCGGATCGAGCGTGTATCGACGAGGGTAGCGTACTTTATACTGACAATCACCAAACGGTATTCGCTGAAGGTCATACAGGTATATGCACTGACCGCGGAACACTCCTACTACGAACTGGAGATCCTATATGAGGATATCTCTAGAGCTTTACATAATAGCACCCGGATCCGACATACCCTTGTTATGGGGGACTATAACGCGAAACTGGACAAATGAAGTGATGGTGAGCTGAGAGTGGGGTAGTTTGGATATGGAGAGAGGAATGCACGTGGCCAGCAGCTGCTGGCCGACTTTATGGAGAATGGCCCTTTAACTTTAAACTCCTTCTTCAAGAAGCCTAAACAGCGGAACTGGACATGGTTACATCCCAATGGCGTAACGAAGAATGAGATTGACTTCATCTCGTCGATAAGAAAGCATATATTCAATGATGCCTATGTGATCAATTTAGTCAAAACAGGAAGCGACCACCGGATGGTAAGAGTCAAACTGAATCTAAAGATCAAGCTAGAAAGATGTCGACTGATGGAGTCTACGCTTCGACCAGCGCCCATCTAGCTGCAAAACCCCGAGAGCTTTAAGCTCGAGTAAAACAGGAAGCGACCACCGGATGGTAAGAGTCAAACTGAATCTAAAGATCAAGCTAGAAAGATGTCGACTGATGGAGTCTACGCTTCGACCAGCGCCCATCTAGCTGCAAAACCCCGAGAGCTTTAAGCTCGAGTTGCACAATCGCTTCAAACGCTTATGGGAAAGCGAGTAAGTGGACGATTGTAATGACAGATTTAGAGAAATTGTCCAAACGGTCGTCTCTAAGATTTTTAAAACTCGCCGTTCAAACAGAACCAAAAAAATCTCGTACTTCACCAGCAACCTCATGGAAAAAAGATGCAGATTGGTTTTTCAGTCCTTTGAAGACGTTACTCAGTATCGGCAACTAAATAGGCCGATTTGTAATTCCCTGACTCGCGATTTGCGTCAATATAATACAAATTGTATTAAACAGACGATTGAGAGCAACAAAGGCTCAAAAGTGATCACGAGAGATATATCTGTTGGACAAGGCCAACTGACCAAGCTGAAGACTGGGGATGGCAGGAACATATCGTCTAATACTGAGTTGCTGGAAGAGGTTGAAAAGTTCTACGGACAATTGTACACGACCACACGTCTGCTTGTTATCGATTTGGCTTAAGACCCAAGACCCAGACTAATCCGACACTATACCGAAGATATCTCGGACGTCAGCTTGTACGAGATTAGAATGGCTCTCAAGCAGCGCAAGAACAATAAGGCACCGGGTGATGATGGAATTACGGCTGAACTTCTGAAAGCAGGTGAAACACCAGTACTTAAAAGCTCTTAAGAAGTTATTTAATTCCGTTATACTCAGGAGACAAACGTCTAAGGCATGGCACAGAAGTGTAGTCGTGCTTTTTTTCAAAAAGGATGACAACACCCTGCTGAAGAAACTACAGACCCATCTCACTTCTGAGCCATGTCTAAAAGTTTTTTCAAAAGTCATAACGAATCGTCTCTCACGCAGGCTCGACAACTTCCAGCCTCCCGAAGAAGCCGGTTTCCGAAAACGCTTTAGTACCATTAAAGACCAAATACATACGCTGCGGCAGATTACACAGAAGACCGAAGAGCACAAACAGCCACAATGCTTAGCGTTCGTGCACTATGAGAAAGCCTTTGATTTGTTCGAAACTTGGGCTGTGATACAGTCTCTTGCAGTGGTGCCAAACTGAATATCGCTATGTTGAGGTACTGAAGTGTTTGTAAGAAAACGCCACCATGTCGGTTCGCCTCCAGGATAAAAACTCGGAACCTATCGGGCTGCAGCGAGAGGTGAGACATGGATACGTCATATCTCCGAAACTGTTCACCGCCGCCATGTTCATGTTTTGTGCTTTTGGACTGGGGTGAACTCGGCATCAATATTAACGGCGATTACATCACCGACCTTCCATTCGCTGATGATATCTTGGTCATGGGTGAGACTATGGACGACTTAAGTACATAGCTCGATAGCCTCAGTAGAGCCTCTCAACATGTAGGTAGGGTCTTAGAATGAACATGGATAAGACGAAAATTATGTCAAACGTCCTTGTTACACCTACTCATCTGAAGGTTGGAGGCTCTACACTCGTAGTTGTTGCCGAATATGTACCTGGGACAAATATTCCAGAAAGGTAGGTCCAACTTTAAGAAAGAGATCAATCGTCGAATCCAACTCGGATAGGTAGCGATCGGGAAGCTTTGCAATATCTTCAAGTCCCAAATACTGCCTGCTGTGTGTTGCCAGTGATGACATACGGAACTGAGACATTATCACTTACTATGGGCCTCATAAGAAGGCTTAAGGTCACTCAAAGGGCAATGTTGCGTGCTATGCTCGAAGTTTCTCTACGTGATCGAATCAGAAACTTCCTAGTTATCTCCTGATCCGTAGGAGAACTAAAGTAACCGACACAGCTCTTAGAATTGCTAAACTAAGTGGGCGGGAAACATAGCTCGTAGAACAGATGGCCGTTCTCGAGTGGCGACCGGGCACCGGGAAACGTAGCGTGGGCAGGCCTAGCACTCGGTGGACCAATGAACTAGTAAAGGTCACGGGTAGCCGCTTGATGCGGGTAGCGCAGAACCGGTCATCGTTGAAAGCCTTGGGGTAGGCCTATGCCCAGCTGTGGACGTCCTTCGGCTGATATGATGATGATGAATCTTAAAATAAAACAACAAATACTAAAAGCAAGCCACGTGTTAGTCGTATTCACGTTAAGGAGTCCAAAGTGAATTATAAATAGGACTCTGGTACTTTCATAATTCTGTCGCTCGCGTCGATGTCTTTTGTTTGAAATGAATAGTTATGATTGTTGACCGAATGATTGATTGATTGAAAACACTTTATTGCACAATATTAGATACTACGATTAAGGAATTGGTACATATAAGCGGTTTTATCGCTAAAAAGCGATCTCTTCCAGACAAACTTTAAGTGGAGGAAACGTGAAAATCATGATTGTTGTACTTGTGTGAAGGGGCGTAGTGGCTTGGAACCCTCAGTGTGCGAGTTCGACTTGCACTTGACTTTTATAAACGATCGACTGCCCACAAAAATTGTTTTCACGTCTAATGTTTGTATATTTGTTTCTTTATTTCACGATATCTTCTAAACGGTTTGATGGATTTTAGAATGAGAGGTATCTTTAGATTCACCTTGATTTCGTGAGAGAAATAGGATACATTTTACCCGACTTCCAAAAAAAAAACCAGGGTAATGGTATTATTGCAGTCATGTTTTCATTAAATATTTAACTTAAAGTTATTTTACCATGAGCTAATATTATTCAAGAGTAAGAATGGTTTTAAGCTATTTAAAACATTTCATTGCAGAATATTTTCTTTATTATTGTTAGAATTCAGACTAGTGATACTCAATAGTAAACACGGTCACCGCAGCCGCAGCCGCAGTTGCCAGCGATGGACACGCTGCCGGCAGCCGGCACGTTGCCGTTGAACTGCACAGCGCCGATAACCGGCACCTGTCCGCCGACGATGGTGTACCCTTGCACCGGCAGCTCACCAATAGCGACTATTTCGCCTTCGCCGATACCTCCGTATGCAGCATAGTTTCCGTATGCTCCAGCCAGGTTACCATATCCACCAACCAGGCCGGCGCCCAGGCCATAACCCACACCCAGGTTGGCACCCAGGCCATAACCCTCAACCAAGTTAGCACCGCAGCCGCACCCGCCACTCAAGCCCAAGCCAGGAGCGGCAGCGATGTTGCCGTAGCCGAGCAACCCCCCACACTGGCTGTATACATTCTGAAAATACATTAAATTGAAATTTTATTCATCATCATCATCATCATTTCAGCCGAAAGACGTCCACTACTGGACAAAGCCCCTAATGGGTTTCCACAACGACCAGTCCTCCACTGCCCGCATCCAGCGGCTTCTCACGACCTTTACCAGTGCGCGGTCACCACTACCACAACGGCCATTTGTTCTACGAGCTATGTGCCCTGTCCACTGCCACTTAAGTTGAGCAATTCTATATCGAAGCTACATCGATTACTTTAATGTTCCTATGGATCTCCTCGATTCTGATTCGATCACGCAGTGAAATTGCGAGCATACCACGCTCTATTGCCTTTTGGGTGACCTTGAACCTTCTTATGATAAGTTAGTTATACCATTCATTATTTTATTTAGGTCGCAGAAAACCGCTAGATGCGAGCAGCGCAGGACCGGTCGTCGTGGAAATCTTTGGGGAAGGCCTTTGTCCAGCAGTGGACGTTTTTTTGGCTTGTATGATGATGATGATTATGTTATAATTGTGAAATTAAAATATGTTATGAAATTAAAATATGTGCTTTAACCGCCTCCGTGGCGTAATGATTAGCCCATTCGCTTCACACCAGGAGGTCGCGGGTTCGTTTCCCGGTGGGTTCAAATTGTAAGACTCGGTTTGGCTGGTGGTAGGGCATTTTCTAAGTCCGCCTGGCTAGCTACCATCATCTTATCTAAGTCTTGCCGCCAAACATCAGTGTAAACAACATTGATGTGTTCCGACTTGAAGATAAGATAGCCAGTTCTCCATTGCGTTGGGGAATCTTGGTAAGCCCGCTTCCATCATCGGCATCATCGTCACTTAACATCAGGTGAGATGATGCCAAGGGCTTACCAATTGTGAAAAAAAAAAAACCTGAAAACCTTAAAAAAAATTAAAACTTTTAATAATAAATCACCTGGATCAGGCAAGCCTGGATGCAGAGCAACAGAAAACCGAAGGAGTACATTTTTTCTGCTTATTAACTTGTAGTTCAATGAAAAGATGAATGTAGAATGAATTCACTCAGAAAATTTGTCCTTTTATATTTTTACAAACTATGATTCCAGCGAAGAATTTCGATTAAATTATTTTTTTCACGTATGTGGATAAAGAAATACTTTATTTTTATTAGTAATCAAATTGTTTCAATGACCTACTGTTAGAAATGTACACAAATAGTAAATTGATAAAGCACATAGTTACTGTCATGTCATAGAGAGTCTGCACGATAAACATGTTGCAATCGGGTTGTTTTGCCATTGTAACACAGTAATACACATATGTGATTTACTATAAAACCCGAGAATTGAGCTAGTAATAACATTCTTGGGTTAGATCTCGAAGAAACAACAAAAAATGGCTAAATTTTTGATGGTTCTGTGTGCTTCGGCTCTTTTTGTACAGGTAATAAAGTTTTTATTATCATTGAAACTTATCAACTGTAGTGCGTTATTTGCTGATATAAATGTAATTTTAAAGGGATACGAACCTCTTTGGCATAGCTTTATAATTAAAACGTACAAACTTTTTAATATTTCGAACACGGTTTTAATATACAATATGTTTTGATTGGGGATGCCAATACAAATTGAAAGTATATGAGGACAATTTGACATAAAGCGTTATGTTCATGTGATATTTTATGAGATAAAGGGGGAAATTAGTGCTTTGACTATTTTTACTCAAAATATTTTAGAAATTTGACGCTCTAGGTCAAAACGTCTTAATATATTTTCGATATGCATTTGCCTCTCCCATTGAAATACAAATATCTATTTATAGATTTGAACGTATGCGAAATATTTTGAACAAGAATCGTATCGTCTATACCAGTCTCCATACAAAAATGTCCCAACCCCTTTAACGATTATCCTAAATTATTTTTAATTCACAGGCTATTTCCTGCGCGTGCCTTGGCCTTGGCCTTGGTATCGAAAACATTGGTGCCTTGGGCTACGGCAATGGACTTGGTTACGGCGGCATCGTAAATTCTGGAATCTGTGGCAACGCTGGCCTCGGACTTGGAGTGGGAGTCGGTCTTTCTTCTCCTGTCAGCGGCGGAGCTTTAGGAGTCAATAGTGTTTCTCCCCTCGCTCCTTCTGGCCTCGCTGTTTTCTCTGAGAACGAAATTGCTGGTCCTGTATCCGTGTCAGGTGTGTTGCCGTTCTTGAGCGCTGTCGCTTTAGAAGGCCAGGTGCCATCTGGTGGTTCTGCTGGTGTTCAGTACAGCTGCGGGAATGGCAACATCGGCATTGTGAGCGAGAATGTCGGTAACGGCTACGGCGTGGGTCTTGGCTACGGCAATGGACTTGGTTTCGGCAATGAACTTGGCTACGTCAATGGCCTTGGCTACGGCAATGGTCTTGGTTACGGCAATGGTCTCGGCTACGGAGCTGGCCTTGGCTACGGTGCCGGTATTGGTAACGGAAACTGTGGTTGCGGCAGCATTTTCTAATTTAAAGAATAATTATCTGAGGACGCATGAAAATAAATTTACCGCTGAAGCAAAGTGTTTTTGTTTAATTTTTTCTAAAAATGTAAAAAAATAAAAGAAAGAAAGAAATACGTTTCTCGGTTGCATTAAAATTACACAAAGTACATAATATAAAGAATATTAGTAGCACCTACGACAGGGTAAATGACAAAATGTCACCCAGGACTTTTTTCGCGTTAAAAAGGATGAAAAGTAGCCTATTTGTTAAAGTACTATTCTATCTACTCACCAAATTTCATCCGCGTTCATTGTGCCGTTTAGGCATGAAGAGGTTACAAACATACACACATAACACTTACACAACCTTCCCACTTGTAATAAAACCTTTACTGAGTACTGGTACTGAGAAGTTGCTACTGTAAGGGCCGCAACTCTGCATAAACTAGGCTCGGAAGCGAAGCGCTACAAATTTAAATATGGATTAATGGGACTTATTACTTAATTACAAGAGTAATTCTAGGTCACCCAAAGGGCAATGGAGCGTGCTTTGCTCGGAGTTTCCATCTGTGATCGAATCAGAAGGGAGGAGATTCATAGGAGAACCAAATTAACCGAAATAGCTCTCAGAATCGCTAAACTTAAGTGGCAGTGGGCTTAACATAGCTCGCTAGCTGGCCGTTGGGTCAGAAAAGTTCTCGAGTGGTGACTGCGTACCTGAAAACGTAGCGTAGGCAGGCCTCCCACTCAGTGGACAGATGACCTGGTGAAGGTCGCGGGAAGCCACTGGATGCGGGCAGCGCAGAAACGGTCGTCGTGGCAATCCTTGAAGAAGGCCTTTGTACAGCAGTGGACATCTTTCGGCTGATATTATGATGTTCTCGTAGTTAACAGAATATAATGTTACATAATACTGTACAATCCTACTTATATTATAAATCTATTATATACTCGTATATAAAAGAAAGTCGTGTTAATTACACCATTTATAACTCAAGAACGGCTGGACCAATTTTTATAATTTTTGTGTTTTAGCATCTGTCTTCGTCAGGAAAATAATAATAGTACGTTAAATGTAGGGGAGTGTACTGTAGTGTAGTGTAGGTGTAGTGTAGTTAGGGTAGGTTTGAGTTGGGTAGGGTAGGGTAGGGTAGAGTGTAGTAGTGCAGGGTAGTGTAGGGTAGGCCAGTGTAGGGTAGGGCAGTGTAAGGTGGAACGAAGTTCACCGGAATGTATAAATTAGAAAATTTGGATGGATGGATGGATGTTTGTTCAATCACGCCAGAACCGCTGAACGTTTCTGGATGAAATTTGGTAGATAGATAGATTAAAACCTTGATCGCAGGCTTTTTTTATCACGATTTCTTAAGTGGTTCCCATGGGATAGCTTTAATTCTCTCTTTTTTATTTCTGTCACGTCGCAGTGAAGCGAAGATAGTTATGGGGTTGGAGAGTAACACAAACTACTAATTTACATAGCCCGACGTAGTTCCCGAGGAATCTAAAGAAAACTCAATTTCCACACTCGCGAGCCGCTAGCGGCTTGCGCACTACGCGCCCTCAAGGACAGTCATAGAAGAAACTATGATCACGCGAACAAAGCCGAGGAAAAAAGTTAAAACTGAATATTATATACATTTTGTTTTTAATCCACAATTTTTCAGTTTATTCGGAAATACTAGAAACGTCATCATCTTTTCGTCTAAAGATTCTGTGTTTTTGTAAACCAAACATTATTGTCATAAGGCTAATGTTCAGATAGGGGCTGAGTAACTTTTTTTTATTCACAATTGGTGATGCCTTGATATCATCTCACCTGATGTTAAATGCTTACCAAGATACCCCAAAGCAATGGGGAACTGACTAACTTATCTTAAATCCGGAACACTTCAATGCTGTTAACATTGACGCTTTGCGGTAAGACTTAGATAGGATGGTGCTAGCAAGCCAGGCGGGCTTAGAAAATGCCATTCCACCAACCAAGTCGAGTTGTACCGAATTAGACTCCGTCGGGAATCTAACCCGCGACCTCCTGATGTGAAGCTAATGGACTTAACTATTAGCAACTAAACTTAAACCCCGGGTAAGTCCACGTAGTGCTGGCCCAGCTCTACTCGCTGCTTTTGATCGCACGCATACGCGAAATCCCGCGGAGGTGCCTAAAAGCTCCCCCGACAGCTTGATGGCATCGGATTCCAACTCGGAGTCACGGCACGCGTCCCAGCCGTCATCGTCGCATGAAGGCGCCCCCCAAAAAGATGCCCCGGCGGAGGACCTTGCCTCCACAGCGCCTCTCGCCCAGGTCGGCGTTGGACCTCGACACGGTGGTTGTCGCAAGCCTGTGCCCATCACGGATCGAGTCGAAGGATGAAGGCGCCCCCCAAAAAGATGCCCCGGCGGAGGACCTTGCCTCCACAGCGCCTCTCGCCCAGGTCGGCGTTGGACCTCGACACGGTGGTTGTCGCAAGCCTGTGCCCATCACGGATCGAGTCGAAGGAAATGCTGAGAGCGATGTCGGCACACTTGATTCTGACAACGGATTCGTGATAAGGGACTTCAAGAACCCTTAGACATCAATTTTGGAAGCATTCGGTCGAGTAACTAAAAAGTTCAAAATGGCGGCCACTTTTTTCAATTCTGACAACGGATTCGTGAGTGAATAGGGACTTCAGGGGACTTCAGATATCGACTTTGGAAGCAATCGGTCCAGTAACTAAAAAGTTCTAAATGGCGGCCACGTTTTTTCAATTCTGACAACGGATTCGTGATTAGAGACCTCAGGTAACCTCAGATATCGATTTTGGAAGGAATCGGTCCAGTAACTAAAAAAAAATAAATGGCGGCTACTTTTTTTCAATTCTGACAACGGATTCGTTATAAGGGACTTCAGGGACCCTCAGATATCCAGTTCGGAAGCAATCCGTCCAGTTACTAAAAAAAATAAAACGGCGGCCACTTTTTAGGTCAGACCACGGATTCGTTATGAGGGTTTTAGGGACCCTCAGATATCGATTATGGAAGCATTCCGTCTAGTAACTAAAATGTTCAAAATGACGGCCACTTTTTTAAAATTTTGGCAACGATTTCGTGATAAGGAACCTCAGATATCTATTTTGGAAACAAGCGGTCCAGTAACTAAAAAGTTTAGAATGGCGGCTACTTTTTACAATTCTGACAACGGATTCGTGAGTGATTAGGGACTTCAGGGGTCTCAGAGATATCGACTTTGGAAGCAATCGTTCCAGTAACTAAAAAAAATAAAATGGCGGCCACTTTTTATAATTCTGACCACGGGTTCGTTATGAGGGTTTTTACCCTGAGATATCGATTTTGAAAACATTCCGTCCAGTAACTAAAAAGTTCAAAATGGCGGCTACTTTTTTTCAGTTTTGGCAACGATTTCGTGATAAGGATCCTCAGATAACTATTTTGGAAACAAGCGGTCCAGTAACTGAGAAGTTCAAAATGGCGGCTACTTTTTTTCAGTTTTGGCAACGATTTCGTGATAAGGATCCTCAGATAACTATTTTGGAAACAAGCGGTCCAGTAACTGAGAAGTTCAAAATGGCGGCTACTTTTTTTCAGTTTTGGCAACGATTTCGTGATAAGGATCCTCAGATAACTATTTTGGAAACAAGCGGTCCAGTAACTGAGAAGTTCAAAATGGCGGCTACTTTTTTTCAGTTTTGGCAACGATTTCGTGATAAGGATCCTCAGATAACTATTTTGGAAACAAGCGGTCCAGTAACTGAGAAGTTCAAAATGGCGGCTACTTTTTTTCAGTTTTGGCAACGATTTCGTGATAAGGATCCTCAGATAACTATTTTGGAAACAAGCGGTCCAGTAACTGAGAAGTTCAAAATGGCGGCTACTTTTTTCAATTCTACAAGACAAATCTGACGACACCTCAAACTCCAAAATCTATCAAGCCGTTTAGGCTACATGACGTGCCAAAGAATAAACATAAATTCATAAATACATACACAATATACTCATATAAGTTGCGCACAAAATTAATAACTATACTATATAACTAACGCATAACGTCTGATTTTACTCCCCCTAAATTTTCATACTTCGGGCTTATTTAAGAAAATCGATTCTTAAGGGTCCCCAGAAGGCTCGAGTTTTCATACAAACGTAGTTCCGTTTTAATACAAATACTACGTACTGGGTCGAATCCAAACTTTGCGAATATATTGAGTAGACACATATCGATGTTTGTAATTAGTTTTCAATGGACTAATATAAAACGGAAAAAAATAAGAGAAGTTTAAAACTTTCAGTACAAATCTAATTAGAGCTTTCGTTTAGTTATTTTATTACGGTGAGAACTAATTACAAACATCGATATGTCTCTCCTCAATATATTTGAAAAGTTTGGATTTAATCCAGCTTGCAGTTTTTGTATTAAAGCGGAACTACGTATGCTACCCTGTTATATAAAATATTAAATAACCATTTAGATGCGCCGCCCCTGCTACATAGTATTTCTTTCATAGTCCCCCGCAGATAACAAAGATCTGGTCGTAAAAAAGCCTTATTTTCTGTTCCTACACGTAGAACATGTTATGTCAATATTTTTTTATTTATTCATAGAGCCTGTGCATTATATAATGATAAGTTTTGGGATGTGGATCTGTTTAACTGTACCTTACAGCGGTTTAAACAAGACACTATCGCTTTGCTTTCCACTGATAGTGAACATGTCACAGTCGTGCTTTAGAACACACAACAATTTTTAGGAGTCAAAACTAACGTTTTCGATGAATTTTCATTAATCAGGTTTACGAGGGCGAAAATCGATCTAGTTAGTTAGGTCTCATTTCACCGATTAAATGTCGGTCGGTCGCCCAGGTCTATCTATTCTAAAAGACAAAAGTAAACACATGCACTTTGCTTTAGTAGTCAATATATTTTTATGAATCTCCAAATATTTGATTATTCGTCAAATTAGTAGATGGTGTTGCAACCACAAGTTCCAAAACCAAGGCCAGCTCCGTAACCAAGACCGGTGCCGAAGCCAAGACCGGCGCCGTAGCCAAGTCCGGTGCCGTAGCCGAGACCAGCACCGTAGCCGAGACCAGCGCCGTAGCCGAGACCAACATCGTAGCCGAGACCAGCGCCGTAACCAATACCAGCGTTCTCGCTCACAATGCCGATGTTGCCATTCCCGCAGCTGTACTGCACTCCAGCAGAACCACCAGATGGCACCTGGCCTTCAAAAGCGACAGCGCTCAAGAACGGCAACGCACCTGACACGGATACAGGACCAGCAATTTCGTTCTCAGAGATCACAGCAAGGCCAGAAGGAGCGAGGGGAGAAACACTGGAGACGGCCAAACCTCCACCGCTAACGGGAGAAGAAAGGCCGGCTACTGCTCCCAGTCCAAGGCCAGCGTTGCCACAGCTACCAGCATACAAGTTATTGCCGTAGAAAAGCTCGTTGCCATAGCCAGCGAGACCAATGTTTGCGATACCAGCGCCGAAGCTGTTGCCAAGGCACGCGCTGGAAATAGCCTGTGAATAAAAAATAAATTAGACTGGGATATCAAAATTAAAATTTTAACTCAAAATATCTCTAAAGATTAAAGATTAAAGCTACATTACCTGAACACAAAGAGCCGAAGCGCACAGAACTAGGAAAAATTTAGCCATTTTGTTTTTCTTTGAGTTCTGAAGTAAGAATGATTTTAAAAATTCAGTTCTTCGGTTATATACTAAATCAATTCAGCGGGCAACAATGACTATATTATCGCCTGTGTGTTAGTAACCATGTTGGGCAATAACGCGTGCTGCCCGCCTAGATTAATCACATTACGTGATTTATCATCACTTTAATTGTTTTAGTCGGCCTATTTCAAGTTGTAATATGGGTTACCTATTTTTATAAATTTATCAAAATCCATACTAATAATATTATAAATGTGTTTGTTTATTTTTTACCTTTTCACGCTTCAACACACCTTGGCCAATCTTGACGAAATTTGGCATACAGGTAGCCTGTGTCACATAGGCTACTTTTTATCCTGTGAAAATAGCACAATCCGATGCAGTTCCTGAGGGAAATGAAAAATATTCATTTTTTGGTCCATTTCTTCAACATCGCAACGGAACAATGGATTGTTATTTTTTTTTTGTACAGAGATGGTTGAGGGAGTGGGAAAAGACATAGACTGCTAATTAGAATAGCCCGATCTGGGACAGGTATCTGGAGAAAAGTAATGTCCACGCTCGCGAGCCACTTGCGGCTCGCGCACCACTCACCCTCAAAGACAGTCATAAAAACAATGTCCACGCGGGTGAAACCGCGGGCAAAAGCTAGTAACTTGTAAAATAAACTTTGTTACGACACTTTCTAGTTGCTGTGTACATACATACATACGTACCTAGTGATATAAAAAGAAAACTTTTTTAAAAGAAAATCATTCTGGATTCCACAGCTGTCCATTGAATACATACACTAACAAACATGAAGGTTGTCGGTTTTTTGTTGCTCTGCATCCAGGCCTGCCTGATCCAGGTAAATTCAAATATCTTAATAAGAAATTAATTGTGTATTGACGGAGAAAGACAACGTGATAATAGTCACCACCCTTAACCCTCAGCCCGGCAGGCTGGAGCTCTGCCACTTGACCAATGGCTCAGTGTAACTTTCTGCACCGCGGCTCTGCCCATTGTTTTTAGGGTTCCCTACAACCAAAGAGTGACCAGCGGTAACCTATTTTTTTTTAATAAAAATTTGAGTGCGTTTGACTGCAACTCACTTAATGGTAAGTGATGATGCAGTCGAGGATGGTACACGCAAACTCAAATAATGCCTATTCACTCTTGCCTTGAAGATCCCCAAATTATAGGAATCGGGAAACACTGACGCTTAAAATCATTCTTACTTCAGAACTCAAAGAAAATCAAAATGGCTAAATTACTAAATTTTCGCTTTCCATGTGTCTGTTTGTCAGCGGGTTTTATTTAATGAACTGTGATAATTAGATAAATAACTAATGATTCGCTCCGAACTGTGAATTCACGATGTGCCTGTTTTTAAATAATTGAAAACACTAAACACGTTAATAAACCGACTTCCATCGCAACAACTTAGTACATTTTTGCATTATTATTTTTGGTTTTTGTTAATTTTCTAATAAAGTACTACAGCGATTTTAATAAAATGTATATGGGACCACACGGGAAGCACTAGCTTTCAAATAAAAAAAGAATCATAAAAATCGGTTCACCTAGTCCAAAGTTATGAGGTAACATACATAATAATATAATAAAAAAAAACATACACACGAATTGAGAACCTCCTCCTTTTTGGAAGTCGCTTGAAAAATATAGGTAAGCTCACTAACGCTTGCGCGATGTAGGACCCGTCAGGCACCATCTAGTGGTGTTTAGAGATACCATACGCCCCATATTTCGGAAACCCCTTGACCGAAATGGCTCATATTCTAACTTAAAAAAAATTGTCTCATTAATTCGCCTATAAAATTTTTCAACGTTCCGATCAACACTTTTATATATACATACAAACGCCGGATTGTTCCAGTAGACTCTGAGAACTTCGCTGGCCTCGCTCGCACGTTCAATAATCGTTACTAAAAAAATGAAATAGGATCGATCAAGAAACGTGATTTGTTTGAAAAGTTACGTTACGTAAACTTGTGATATCTAGTTTGATCTAGTAGTATCTTCTATACAGGTGTCATAAAATTGGCGAAGGACCCCGTTAGCTGGGGGTTCTACTCGTCATACTTAACAACTTTTCCCTAGGACTTATACATCCTATACAGTTGATTTATGAAGATATACCACCAGGTGAGATGTTGTCAAGGGTTTACCAATTGTGAATAATAAAAATTATTTCAGTAAGGAAATCTCAGTGCGCGATTCCAACTCGCATTTGGCTGGATTTTTTTCAGAAATTTTCGTGGCGTGTCCACAATAACTGTACAAAATTTCAAAGCAATCGTTGAAGAACTTTTGGACATTTAAGATTTTGAGCAAGCGAACATTTTAAGGTTATTAATTAATATGAAATAAATTATTTCAGCCGTGTAGGTACCTTAAAATGTTCACTTTACGTTTTGCTAAAACTTTTTATCACCATATTTCACAGTTTGTTTGTTTTTTTGTTTGTAGACTTTTTATTACACAATACACCAAAAAAAAAACAATTTACAGTTATGACGTGTCAAACCTAAAATTTAGGTCCACACTGAGACGTCTAGAATTAATTGGGAAAATGCTATAAAGTTGTGGGAACAGCGTCCATACTTCGACCATTGTCCCTTTTACGACTATTCATCATTATCATATCAGCCGAAAGTCCACTGCTGGACAAAGGCCTCCCCCAAGGATTTTCAACGACCGGTCCTGCGCTGCCCGCATCCATCGGCTTCCCGCGATCTTTACCAGGTAGTTGGTCCACCGCGTGGGAGGCCTGCCTACACTACGTTTTCCGGTGCGCGGTCGCCACTCGAGAACTTTACTACCCCAACGGTCATCTGACTATTATACTTTTGAAATTTTTTTAGCGTTGGAAATAAAAACTAAAACACTTATTATTTCCAGAATGTGTACAGCCTGTGCGCAGGGTCGCTCGGCTATGGCGGTATTGGGGCCGCCCCCATAGTGGCGACCGGCCTGGGCCTGGGTGGCGGTTGTGGTTGCGGCGCTGACCTGGGCGTTGGTTATGGTCTGGGCTACGGCGCCGCTGGCCTGGCTGGCGGTTTCGGAAACCTGGTCGGCGGGTACGAAAACCTGGTTGGCGGGTACGGAAACCTGGTTGGCGGGTACGGAAACCTGGCTGGAGCGTACGGAGGCATCGGCGAAGGTCAAATAGTTGCCATTGGTGAGCTGCCAGTGGCTGGAGCTACCATCGTCGGTGGACAGGTGCCGGTTATCGGCGCTGTGCAGTTCAGCGGCAACGTGCCGGCTGCTGGCAGTGTGTCCATCGCTGGCAACTGCGGCTGCGGCTGCGGTGGCGGCGCTTTCTACTAAGAAACGTTAGTCTGGATTTCAAGAATAACCAATAAATAATTTCAGGATGCAAATATTTTATTAATTGAATTAAAAAACAATTTCGCTTTACTCTGGTCGTAGTTTGTGTGTCAATACAATTTTTTTTATTCGATTGTTAACACACAGTCGCGTTTTTATCAAACTGCCAAAAATGTGGTTGTATTTTTTTTACTCTAGTTTAGTACGACGAAACATGTGTTATATAAAAATGAACCCCTATTTCTTCTGGTCATCGCATCTCGCGTAAACGGCTAGAGCGATTTCGCTAATTCTTTTTTTGTTGAGTTCCTTTTTTGTCAGGAGAAGGTTCATATGTAGGAAAGGGTAGGTTAGTGTAGTGCAGTGTAGTGTAGGGTAGAGAAGGGTAAGGTAGTGTAGTGTAGGATAGGGTAAGGTTAGGGTAGGGTAGTGTAGAGTAGTGTAAGGTGGTACGAAGTTCGCCGGGACAGCTAGTTATTACATAAACATGACTTTCCTCTTATGCCTATGGATGTGTACCTATCTGATTAACTTTCTAGAAACATGTTATTTTCAATCCGCAAAAAAATACTTCCCATGCATAACGAACTGCCGACAGACCAAATTTTTATGGAACGTATATTTTTTTTTAAGAATTATTTTTTTGTTTTCTTGGAAGACTCAATCTCGTTTCGTTGTTCAGAATTGCAAACAGAGGATGACTTTTTACCAATTAGGGCCATATAATTCTAAATAAATAGACACATTTACTTCTGATCATAGAATAAAATCCGATAATTTTGCTGTCCAGGATCAATTATAGTTTCCAACTCCCGGATGGAAGTTATTTGATTTAAATTTGAAACGTTAAAATTCGTATGAAAACTCTTAGCACACGGGCATTGTAACTCAGATCAAGAAAATACTTTTTTCTTGATTTGAGTATTGTAAAGAGAAATTATTTGTTAATCGAGCTGGCTATGGTGGTCTGGCAGAAAAAAAACAACTACTACTTGGTCCGGGTCTATACTTAATATAGTTCAAGACATTTTCGTAAGTATCAGTCAAAGCTTACATTTTTCCTCCAATTTCCTAAGCCTAGCCGAAATAACTGAGCTTGAATATGGTTTAGAAGAGTTATCAATCATTTCTTGAGTATTTACAAACCAATCGTACTGGATTTTAAAATTTATCTAGACCTTGCTAGCGACCGTGATCAAATGTAGGTAAGAAGGTAGGTACTTACTTACGAAACCTCCGTACCAAAAAACGAAATTTACGATATTTAATTTAATTGAATTCAATTTTATCCAATTTTAATATACCAATAAGATTAAACCCACAACAATATAATTAACTTAATATATACCGAGAAAACGCACCGGTATCCTCAAAATATTTTTACAGCTTTCATTCCATAAATTTATAGGGGTCACAGATTTGTTTAACCTTTTGCCGTATAGTGCCTTGGTAAAATTTTATTTACCGTATGTACCAAATTTCCGGTGCGGAGCAACCTGTAGTACATAGCTTTATAGCTGTAACAGTCTGAGAAAAATCGGCTGTGACATAACGACGTGCCGACAGACGGACATGGCGAAACTATAAGTTTCAATACGAAACCTTCAAACACAGATTTACGCCAATAATATATAAGTTATTGCATTCAAATCGTTTACTTAATGATCATTTCAAGTAAAGGGCGTCTATATTACTCCAGTTATTAAGAGAAATATTTAGGGAATCTTTAATATATTTTTGAATATTTATGGTATTTTGCGCCTATTGTGAAGTGACACTAATCACTATGTGACGAGCTTGTGTGAAGACGGATCGGGCATGACGATTTACTACAAAAAAATAAACTGCTTCTTACTCATAGAAAAATATTTTTATGAATGCATTTTTTTCAGATAGTAATCGCTCTTTTTTGTTACAAAAATGGAATGTGGGCATTGAACAGAAAATAAAAAGAAAAAATATTCGACAGAAACATCACTAACATACAATTACTAAGTAATAAAACATACAGGAAGAAATGTGGATATGTGTAAACTGGTCAATACTGTAATATACAGAGTACTTTGCCATACTATGAATGAAAAAATAAATAAAAAAAACAATGATAGGTAGTAAATAAAATATCAACAAACCTCATAAAAACAACCGTTTCCAGTAATTTCCGTGACAATTACTTTTCAGGTAAATTAATGATAAAAATATCTGAGACTACTTTGAAATAAAATAAAAGGTAAAATTCAAATAAGCCGTTAAGGCGTAGACGAAAAAAAACTAGGATTATAGGGTAGAACTAATTGATTAATTTAAACTATTTGATTCAATTCAAACCAACTACACTAAAACACTTTATCAACGGTTATTGCATGCCCCGAGCACACCAGGCCTGATACCTGCACCAAAACCTAATCCTGCGCCTAGTCCTATTCTAGTTGCTCCAAAACCTCTAGACAGCCTAGATGTGCCAATTCCTAGAGCAACTGAACCAAAAGTTAGACCATTGGGCCCTCGGATAGTTCTTGCAGCTCCTAGCTCCAAACTTCCACCAGCTTCTACAACAGGTTCGTTCCTTAAAACAATGCCCCCATCACCACATGCATATGATATACCAACTTGATCAACTGTAGGTTCGTATCTTTCCAAATCTGCTCTGATAAATAGATCTCTAACTAACACGGGGTCTTCGTTGACGAATTCTGGTGCGGTTGACATTCCACCATTATGTGACGTAACGGAACTGTTATCCAGATCAAGTCTATTAGAACTAGATCTACTGTTGGATAAACTATTTGCACCAACATCTCTGCTCATATTTAATCTGTTCGCTGCTAAGCTGGCTAAATTTAGTCTGTTAGCTGTAGTACTGGGACCGTAGTCACCTAAACTGGGCTCAAAGCTGGTTAGGCTGTGCCCGAAAATGGGCTCATGGTTAGCCGAACTGGGCCCTGCTGTAGGAGAATTCGCGGTGGCAGCGTTGATTGAGTTTGAAGTGGATTGTCCAGAGATGACCTGTGAATTAAGAAATAAGTACTATGACAATCATGAAACTGTACCGAATTCTTAAACAAAGGAATGTATTGGTTGAATTGATTCATCTGCGAAGTATAACCTTTAACTACTTGACGTCGGTCTCAGAGACTCGAAGAGATTTTTGAAGTAAAAACTTCTTTAGGCGTGTTGGGCATTTTTGAGAAAGGAAAAAAACCATTGTAATCGTGACACTGTAAAGTAACCTAACTATTACATACCAGGAACACTCGCAGAGTCAAAACTTATAAAAATGTTTTTGAGATGAGAAAAAACTATTGAACTCACGACACTGTAATGTAATCTATCGGTTACATACCAGGAACACTCGCAGAGTCAAAACTTATAAAACTGTAAAAATATTGCACTCACAAGTATGAAATAATATTTTTATATATAAATAGACGAAATTAACCAACAATGATGAAATCAAAGGTATGTACGAATCAAATTAGGGGTCTAGAATTTTTTTGAGGTCGGTACTAACACACGGCTATTTACCTATCAAATGTTATAGATTCAATGTGGTGGTCGGGCTAAAAAAACGCAAATTGATGTACAGGATAGGCGTTTGATACACGGGTACTTTAGGTTAAAACAATCATTTGGAGCGGTACGTCTTTAAAATATTCCCATGGCAGTAATGACGTCATATTTTTTTAGATACAAGATATTTATTCAAAATAGGTGCAAATCACACTCTTTCTGAAAGTCATAAAATAGTGATTACATAATTTCATTTGTATAAAATCAAGAAATAAACAATCATTAGTTAATAACGTCAAAATCCAATCCGTGATATAAAAAAAACGACGGGTTGCACTCCGGGAGTGCCGGCAGAAGTGAAAACTTGAATATTAACTTTGTGCATTTTTGATATTTTGGAATGGTTAGGGAATAATTTTGCACGAATTGCTTTGATTATCAGTATAAAAGTACTATCATTTATGTGGTAGAATACAATATTTATTTATTGCGCTATCTTACACAAACATGACAATTTATATTACATTAAAAAGTTTATATCTCAGAAAAATCAACAAAAAATCAACTCCATCCGTCTTACGAATTTTCGATCAGGTCACGTGTCCTGACGCGAGTTTAACATTTTTTACCCATTACAAAAAAAGTGCACAACGCCGCTAAAGAAGTTTTCACTTCAAAAAATGTCATTAGAACATGAGAACAATATGACACGAAAAGTAATACATTAAAATTATTGAATGTCATGAACGCCTTTGACAAGTGTAGGCCAATTCACACGGACTGCACCCGGTCACGAGTATAACACGAGAGTCAGCCATCGCTCCTTTCAACCATATTAGAGAACGACCCGGTTCCCGATGCGCCACCATCCGCATGAACATTTAAGCGAGCGTGCACCACTCATGTCAATGCTAAGATAAAGATATTAATTAAAAGAAGTACTAATTATACTTCTCATGTCTTGTCGCTTCCACGTCAATTCTTAGGCGTTGTCCCAATAGAACGCGAATGCGCGATCATCGTAAGTTCGCGCGAATCTTGAACTGAAACATATTAGAATTTTGAATTTCAAACATATTGAACTGTAATAGGTGTCCTGACAATCGCGCGATCGTGCGATTGTCAGTTAGGACACCTATTACAGTTCAATATGTTTGATCGCGCGTTCGTACGAGTAAAATTCGCGCGAACTTACGATGATCGCGCATTCGCGTTCTATTTGGACAACGCCTCAGTTTGATCTTCATTTTATTACTATTTAACAGGATTATAAGCGTTGATAGAAGAGACACTGTCTACCCATACATTTTTGTCATTTAAACTTTTTTACAAAGAGTTCTTTTGACACAATTTTTAATCTGTTTTTCTAACAAATTTAAGACATCAACGGGTAATTTGTAATACATGAGTGTGCATTGACTAAATAAAAATTTAGAAAAAAGAACTTTAAGTGATGTAAAACGTTTATAATAAATAATAATATCTGAACGAATGAACGAACGTTGATTTGAGGTTTCTATGTGTCGAGAAGTTTTGATATTTCCAGGTTTTAAGTGGTGAAACTCTTGGTAGGTACACGAGAAGTGGATGCAAGATGCATACTCAGGTAAGTATATGTATAGTTAAGGAAAAAAAAATACTCCCCAGTAAAAGTCCAGTGTCTAAATTTTTAAAATCCTTGGGCGTCTATAAAACTGCACCCAGAGCAAGTTGGGTTCTCACGTCCTCCTTCGTTTTATTTTCTTGTTCTCCACATTGCTCACGTGCACTAGACGATTTTCTCCAAAATGCACCACTTCTTGAACAAAATCCAAGCAGAAAACAATGAAAAAACAACAAAATAAAACTACGAATGCGTCCACCACAAATCCCGCCAAAAAACCGCTGACTACTGTTTACCAGTAGTGTTGCCAGACCAATAATATTTAATAAATAATATAATATTTTGTATGGGATTTGAATTTTTTATTCAGAAACCTATCGTGTGTGGTATCAAATAAAAAGGCTTCATGAGCCGGTTCTAAAAATAAACTTCACTATTACCTTTCAGCCACCTGTTTTCTAAAAATATAAGATTTTTTTTCAAAACATAATTATTATTTTTTGTAAAAAATACGCAAAATTCCTTTTAATGTACTCATATCTAACCTCCAAAAGGCGATTATAGAAATATGTAAATTAACTTTTTTTTAAGTTTGAGATTCAGGATTTTTCAAACTTATCGAGCTGCACTGAAACATTATTGTGTTTTATGGTATTATATATAAAGCGTCGGTGGCTCAACCGGTAACGACTCGATCCTCCTAACCAGAGGTGCGGGGTTCAAATCCGGATGGCCAATGTACCAATGAGTTTTTCGAAACTAACGTACATATACTCACCGATTGCTTTAACGGTGAAGGAAAACATGGTGAGGAAACCTGCACACACCTGCGAAGAAACTCGAAGGTTGTGTGTGAAGTCGACCAACTCGCATTGGGCTCGCGTGGTCGACTAAGGCCCGATCGCCCTAATTCAGCGTAGGCTGGAGCCCCTCGGTAGGGACGTATATGAGCTGATAAGATGATCTATGCTATATTGATGCTCATCCGCTTATTCTCAAAATGTTTCCCCCTCCCCCTCCACCACTCCTCACCCTGCACCTGAGCGGAACGCGGTTTTCTACCTTTTTGATTGATTGATTGATTGAAAACACTTTATTGCATAACCTATGAGAAAAAGTTACAATGGTTGAGGAAGTTGTACATATAAAGGCGGTCTTTTCGCTAACAAGCGATTGCTTTTTATTTTTTTAGTCTCTAAATAATTAAGAGTTTTTTTTTTATTCCGCTCTTTATTAACAGAAAAAAATATATACGGAAGACGAAGAGGAACACATTTAATTTCCCCTTTCATTTTCAAAAAAAAACACTAAAGTTCGATAATTTTCAAAAAGTCTCAAATTTATTAATACATTTAAAAAAAATTGTAAACAAATATATTTAAAATCGCCTTTTTGAGGTTTAATAATGGGTATATTAAGAGACATTTGGTATGTTTTACTGAGCCGTCTTCTACCTGGAGAAGTCCAAACTTGGTATGTTTTGAAAACATTTCTTAGATTTTTTGAAAACAGGTGAACGAAAAGTAATGTTGTAGTATGGTTACCGGCTCAAAAAGTCCCTTCATTTGATACCACACACGATAGTTTTAGGACAAAAAATTTTTAAATCGCATACAAAAAAAAATTATGACGTCATTCCTGCCCCCCACCTCCTACGGGAATATTTTTAAGACTACCGCTTATAGTTGCTTTAAATATTTTTGGAAACAGTTCATGAAGCTCGCCTTCATTTGATACCACACACGATAGGTTTGTGAAAAAAAATAATCAAATCCCCTAAAAAAAGTTATGACGTCATTACTGCCCTCATAAGAGAATATTTTCAAGAACTACCTCTTTAAATAATTGTTTTCACCCAAAGTACCATTGTGTACCAAACGGCTAGATTCGCGGTTTTCTATCAATATTTGTTTTGTACACCGTCCACAATGGCTTTGCTGGCACCCACCTCAAAAAAATGAAGTTATAATTTGATTTGAATCTAGCTTTGATTTCATTCTAGTCGGTTAATTTCGTGTACTCATATCCTGTATATGAGTACACGAAATTAACTCATATACAGGATGTAACAAAATTGGTGTAGGTCCCGTTAACTGAGGCTTCTACTCATCATACTGAACAACTTTTGTTCTATGACTTTGCTGAAAACGTAATTTTTTTTACTCTTCATACAAATCGATCAGCTTATCGATGGATTTTGTGCATTTTAGTATGGAGGGTCTAAACTTTTTTTTGTGAATTGACTATTGGTTCCTTGGAGAAAATTGTTCAGTATGACGAATAGAACACCCAGTTAGCGGGACCTACACCAAATTTTGTTACACCCTGTATAAAAATAGTACCTGGAAATGCTCGGTGTTAAGACTTATCTAAATCGATTTTTCTCCCCCAAATAATATCCCCGTATACTAATTTTCAAGCAATATTACAATCTCATTACACTAAATTAGGTTAGATTATAATATTACGGTAAAATATTGTCAATCGGCTAACAATTTCACGGCCCATACGAATAAAACCGATGATTTCTTCTTCTGCGAAGCATTCTGCTACCCAAGGGGGGGAGCCTCGCTTCGCGAAGTTCATTGAATGTTTAATCAATCAAACCTGACCGAACTTAAAATAGCTCGCTTCGCTCGCTCATTTATTTAATGTCATTCACTTCGCTTGCCTAAAGTTATTGTAATGTCACTAGTGAGATTACAATGACACTAGTGAAATTGTATGCAGTATGTTATGGTTCACAATCTTTTGACAGTTCACAATCAAGTTATATAACAAAGTTAAACTCAATTACCTGTTGCCAATGGGAATCTATATACCATATCGCATGGGTTTCATTAACCGATACAGAGTCCTGTGGCTTCCATCATCATCTCAGCAGCATGAATGTTAAGGAGTCAAACCTTCCATCATCAGCTCACCTGAATAACCTGAAAGAATACATCTATCGGTCTATACGAACCTACGTATAATATTTAAAGAACTATCCTCCAACTCCTAACCGTTAAAGAGTTGTAACTTCCATCATCAGCTCATCAACATGAGATTATGATGATTACCAGACGCAAAAACTGAAATAGCTTTAGAAAATACATGAGACACGTAGTACGTGCCTATAAAATTTGAGGGTTTCTCTCAATTTCTCTGCCCATCAGATTTAGTGATGATGGTACCACCTCTGATGTACTCGACTCTTTCGAATAAAAGAGAATTTTTAAAATCGGTCTACAATAGACAGAGTAATAACTAAAAAAATGATGACTACCAGACGCAAAAAAATAATAGCTTTAGAAAGTACATAAGTAAAAATACGTGCCTATAAAATTTGGGGGTTGCCCACGATTTCCATGGGATTCCATCATCAGATCCTGACATGGCGGTGGCTCAACCGGTAACGACTCGGTCCATCTAACCAGAGGTACCGGGTTCAAATCTGGACGGCCAATGTACCAATGAGTTTTTCAAAAACTTACGTACATATACTTACCGATTGCTTTAACGGTGAAGGAAAACATCGTGAGGAAACCTGCACACGCCTGCGAAGAAACTCGAAGGTTGTGTGTGAAGTCGACCAACCCGCACTGGACCCGCGTGGTCGACTAAGGCCTAATCGCCCTGATTCAGGGTAGGCTCGAGCCCCTCGGTGGGGACGTATATGAGCTGTAAAGATGATGATGATCCTGACATGGTGACAAATACAACTATCGATCTATACGTAACTACGTATCTACATATTTATAATATTTAAAGAATTATCATCCAACTCCATAACGTCAAGGAGTTGTAGGTACCTTCCATCATCAGCTCATCAACATGAGATTATGATGATTACCAGACGCAAAAACTGAAATAGCTTTAGAAAATACATGAAATACGTAGTACGTGCCTATAAATTTTGAGGGTTTCTCTCAATTTCTCTGACCATCAGATTTAGTGATGATGGTACCACCTCTGATGTACTCCACTGTTTCGAATAGAAGAAAATTTTTAAAATCGGTCTACAATAGATAGAGTAATAATTAAAAAAATCATACAGTGGACCGTAGAACCTTCTCCTTTCTTGAAGTCGGTTAAAAATGGATTTTATAACGCACAGGGGATCAAGAGAAATCTTTCAATACCAACACTCCAAAATCCATCAAGCCGTTTAGGCTTTAGACTCAGCCAAAGATACAGATATACTCGCAGCAAAGAAAACGGGTCGGTAACAAAAACCTCAATAACTTTCAAAATATTGTAACTAGCTTTATGAAATAAAGACTGTACTATATAGACAACTAGTCGTCCGCCTGCGGCTACGCCTATGTTGTTTTAGAATTTAGATTTTCCTATGGGAATAAGACGTTTTCCCGGGACAAAAAGTAGCCTATGTCCCATTCCAGGACCTAACCTATATGTGTGCCAAGTTTCATCCCGCTCCGTCTAGTAGTTGAAGCGTGAAAGAGTAACAAACATTCATACATACATCCATACAAACTTTCACATTTATAATATAAGTAGGATTTTATAGTGCTTAAATAAAAATAAGTCATGAAAAGTTCAAGATTATAAAGTTTATTTTTCAATACAGTTGCTCGAAAAGTGGTCCTTTATATGCCAGTCAAGTGTGCGCAAAATTGATTTACTATTATTTTTAATAGGTCATCTTTACCAAAGAGGTTAAGTATCCCAAGCCGTATTGTAGTCTATTTATGATAATAAAAAAAAACTTACGCATGCGTACGTGTGCTAGCCAAAATATGGCACAATTTTGGTAAAACTGAATTGAAATGTTTTAGTTGTAAAAACGAAAGAAATTAAGAATAGTTATGTATGTAATAAAAAATATACTTATGTGTATGTATAAGAAAAAGCCAAGTGAGATTACTCCCCAGACATTTAAATAAGCCACAAGTCGTGTAAAATGAACTTTGGCTGCTGAAACCTTGATAGGTATGTACCTACCCATGTATTTATTTTTCTGTCACGGTCGTTTTTTTATTTTATCTTTTTCTCACAAGTGTGAGCCCAAGCCGCAGGCGAGGGTTTACCATCGTTACGAGTTTGTTATTTCCTTTTACACCCATGTATCATACGAAGTTTTTCAATACAGTTGTATTGAAAAGCTTCGTATGATCACATTAACACTACACATTATTCAAAATCTAGTGAAAAATTGAGATTTTTACTTAATCTACTTTCATTTAATAGTTATTTATGATACAATGGTTGTAAAAAGGTCAATAACAAACGAGTGACATTTGTAAGCCCAAGCCGCAGGCGAAGGTTTACCATCGTCACGAGTTTATTATTTCCTTTTACACCCTTGTATCATACGAAGTTTTTCGATACAGATGTACAACTGTATTGAAAAACTTCGTATCATTCGTATATATATAAGAGGGGGCTTTCATACAACAAACGTGATTTTTATAGATAATGGTAGGGAATCCTTCGTACGCAAGTCCGATTCGCACTTGGCCGGTTTTTTTTAAAAACCTTCTCGGGCGTTCGCTCATCATCTGTATCGCTCAGCTTCGTATGATCACATAACAATACACATTATTCAAAATCTAGTGAAAAATTGTGATTTTTACTTAATCTACTTTCATTTAATAGTTATTTATGATACAATGGTTGTAAAAAGGTCAATAACAAACAAGTGACATTTGTAAGCCCAAGCCGCAGGTGAAGGTTTACCATCGTCACGAGTTTATTATTTCCTTTTACACCCTTGTATCATACGAAGTTTTTCGATACAGATGTACAACTGTATTGAAAAACTTCGTATCATTCGTATATATATAAGAGGGGGCTTTCATACAACAAACGTGATTTTTATAGATAATGGTAGGGAATCCTTCGTACGCAAGTCCGATTCGCACTTGGCCGGTTTTTTTTAAAAACCTTCTCGGGCGTTCGCTCATCATCTGTATCGCTCAGCTTCGTATGATCACATAACAATACACATTATTCAAAATCTAGTGAAAAATTGTGATTTTTACTTAACCTACTTTCATTTAATAGTTATTTATGATACAATGGTTGTAAAAAGGTCAATAACAAACGAGTGGCATTTGTAAGCCCAAGCCGCAGGCGAAGGTTTACCATCGTCACGAGTTTATTATTTCCTTTTACACCCTTGTATCATACGAAGATAATGGTAGGGAACCCTTCGTACGCAAGTCCGATTCGCACTTGGCCGGTCTTTTTTAAAAACCTTCTCGGGCGTTCGCTCATCATCTGTATCGCTCAGCTTCGTATGATCACATAACAATACACATTATTCAAAATCTAGTGAAAAATTGTGATTTTTACTTAACCTACTTTCATTTAATAGTTATTTATGATACAATGGTTGTAAAAAGGTCAATAACAAACGAGTGACATTTGTAAGCCCAAGCCGCAGGCGAAGGTTTACCATCGTCACGAGTTTATTATTTCCTTTTACACCCTTGTATCATACGAAGATAATGGTAGGGAACCCTTCGTACGCAAGTCCGATTCGCACTTGGCCGGTCTTTTTTAAAAACCTTCTCGGGCGTTCGCTCATCATCTGTATCGCTCAGCTTCGTATGATCACATAACAATACACATTATTCAAAATCTAGTGAAAAATTGTGATTTTTACTTAATCTACTTTCATTTAATAGTTATTTATGATACAATGGTTGTAAAAAGGTCAATAACAAACGAGTGACATTTGTAAGCCCAAGCCGCAGGTGAAGGTTTACCATCGTCACGAGTTTATTATTTCCTTTTACACCCTTGTATCATACGAAGTTTTTCGATACAGATGTACAACTGTATTGAAAAACTTCGTATCATTCGTATATATATAAGAGGGGGCTTTCATACAACAAACGTGATTTTTATAGATAATGGTAGGGAATCCTTCGTACGCAAGTCCGATTCGCACTTGGCCGGTCTTTTTTAAAAACCTTCTCGGGCGTTCGCTCATCATCTGTATCGCTTAGCTTCGTATGATCACATAACAATACACATTATTCAAAATCTAGTGAAAAATTGTGATTTTTACTTAACCTACTTTCATTTAATAGTTATTTATAATACAATGGTTGTAAAAAGGTCAATAACAAACGAGTGACATTTGTAAGCCCAAGCCGCAGGCGAAGGTTTACCATCGTCACGAGTTTATTATTTCCTTTTACACCCTTGTATCATACGAAGATAATGGTAGGGAACCCTTCGTACGCAAGTCCGATTCGCACTTGGCCGGTCTTTTTTAAAAACCTTCTCGGGCGTTCGCTCATCATCTGTATCGCTCAGCTTCGTATGATCACATAACAATACACATTATTCAAAATCTAGTGAAAAATTGTGATTTTTACTTAACCTACTTTCATTTAATAGTTATTTATAATACAATGGTTGTAAAAAGGTCAATAACAAACGAGTGACATTTGTAAGCCCAAGCCGCAGGCGAAGGTTTACCATCGTCACGAGTTTATTATTTCCTTTTACACCCTTGTATCATACGAAGATAATGGTAGGGAACCCTTCGTACGCAAGTCCGATTCGCACTTGGCCGGTCTTTTTTAAAAACCTTCTCGGGCGTTCGCTCATCATCTGTATCGCTCAGCTTCGTATGATCACATAACAATACACATTATTCAAAATCTAGTGAAAAATTGTGATTTTTACTTAATCTACTTTCATTTAATAGTTATTTATGATACAATGGTTGTAAAAAGGTCAATAACAAACGAGTGACATTTGTAAGCCCAAGCCGCAGGTGAAGGTTTACCATCGTCACGAGTTTATTATTTCCTTTTACACCCTTGTATCATACGAAGTTTTTCGATACAGATGTACAACTGTATTGAAAAACTTCGTATCATTCGTATATATATAAGAGGGGGCTTTCATACAACAAACGTGATTTTTATAGATAATGGTAGGGAATCCTTCGTACGCAAGTCCGATTCGCACTTGGCCGGTCTTTTTTAAAAACCTTCTCGGGCGTTCGCTCATCATCTGTATCGCTCAGCTTCGTATGATCACATAACAATACACATTATTCAAAATCTAGTGAAAAATTGTGATTTTTACTTAACCTACTTTCATTTAATAGTTATTTATGATACAATGGTTGTAAAAAGGTCAATAACAAACGAGTGGCATTTGTAAGCCCAAGCCGCAGGCGAAGGTTTACCATCGTCACGAGTTTATTATTTCCTTTTACACCCTTGTATCATACGAAGATAATGGTAGGGAACCCTTCGTACGCAAGTCCGATTCGCACTTGGCCGGTCTTTTTTAAAAACCTTCTCGGGCGTTCGCTCATCATCTGTATCGCTCAGCTTCGTATGATCACATAACAATACACATTATTCAAAATCTAGTGAAAAATTGTGATTTTTACTTAACCTACTTTCATTTAATAGTTATTTATGATACAATGGTTGTAAAAAGGTCAATAACAAACGAGTGACATTTGTAAGCCCAAGCCGCAGGCGAAGGTTTACCATCGTCACGAGTTTATTATTTCCTTTTACACCCTTGTATCATACGAAGATAATGGTAGGGAACCCTTCGTACGCAAGTCCGATTCGCACTTGGCCGGTCTTTTTTAAAAACCTTCTCGGGCGTTCGCTCATCATCTGTATCGCTCAGCTTCGTATGATCACATAACAATACACATTATTCAAAATCTAGTGAAAAATTGTGATTTTTACTTAATCTACTTTCATTTAATAGTTATTTATGATACAATGGTTGTAAAAAGGTCAATAACAAACGAGTGACATTTGTAAGCCCAAGCCGCAGGTGAAGGTTTACCATCGTCACGAGTTTATTATTTCCTTTTACACCCTTGTATCATACGAAGTTTTTCGATACAGATGTACAACTGTATTGAAAAACTTCGTATCATTCGTATATATATAAGAGGGGGCTTTCATACAACAAACGTGATTTTTATAGATAATGGTAGGGAATCCTTCGTACGCAAGTCCGATTCGCACTTGGCCGGTCTTTTTTAAAAACCTTCTCGGGCGTTCGCTCATCATCTGTATCGCTCAGCTTCGTATGATCACATAACAATACACATTATTCAAAATCTAGTGAAAAATTGTGATTTTTACTTAACCTACTTTCATTTAATAGTTATTTATAATACAATGGTTGTAAAAAGGTCAATAACAAACGAGTGACATTTGTAAGCCCAAGCCGCAGGCGAAGGTTTACCATCGTCACGAGTTTATTATTTCCTTTTACACCCTTGTATCATACGAAGATAATGGTAGGGAACCCTTCGTACGCAAGTCCGATTCGCACTTGGCCGGTCTTTTTTAAAAACCTTCTCGGGCGTTCGCTCATCATCTGTATCGCTCAGCTTCGTATGATCACATAACAATACACATTATTCAAAATCTAGTGAAAAATTGTGATTTTTACTTAACCTACTTTCATTTAATAGTTATTTATAATACAATGGTTGTAAAAAGGTCAATAACAAACGAGTGACATTTGTAAGCCCAAGCCGCAGGCGAAGGTTTACCATCGTCACGAGTTTATTATTTCCTTTTACACCCTTGTATCATACGAAGATAATGGTAGGGAACCCTTCGTACGCAAGTCCGATTCGCACTTGGCCGGTCTTTTTTAAAAACCTTCTCGGGCGTTCGCTCATCATCTGTATCGCTCAGCTTCGTATGATCACATAACAATACACATTATTCAAAATCTAGTGAAAAATTGTGATTTTTACTTAATCTACTTTCATTTAATAGTTATTTATGATACAATGGTTGTAAAAAGGTCAATAACAAACGAGTGACATTTGTAAGCCTAAGCCGCAGGTGAAGGTTTACCATCGTCACGAGTTTATTATTTCCTTTTACACCCTTGTATCATACGAAGTTTTTCGATACAGATGTACAACTGTATTGAAAAACTTCGTATCATTCGTATATATATAAGAGGGGGCTTTCATACAACAAACGTGATTTTTATAGATAATGGTAGGGAATCCTTCGTACGCAAGTCCGATTCGCACTTGGCCGGTCTTTTTTAAAAACCTTCTCGGGCGTTCGCTCATCATCTGTATCGCTCAGCTTCGTATGATCACATAACAATACACATTATTCAAAATCTAGTGAAAAATTGTGATTTTTACTTAACCTACTTTCATTTAATAGTTATTTATGATACAATGGTTGTAAAAAGGTCAATAACAAACGAGTGGCATTTGTAAGCCCAAGCCGCAGGCGAAGGTTTACCATCGTCACGAGTTTATTATTTCCTTTTACACCCTTGTATCATACGAAGATAATGGTAGGGAACCCTTCGTACGCAAGTCCGATTCGCACTTGGCCGGTCTTTTTTAAAAACCTTCTCGGGCGTTCGCTCATCATCTGTATCGCTCAGCTTCGTATGATCACATAACAATACACATTATTCAAAATCTAGTGAAAAATTGTGATTTTTACTTAACCTACTTTCATTTAATAGTTATTTATGATACAATGGTTGTAAAAAGGTCAATAACAAACGAGTGACATTTGTAAGCCCAAGCCGCAGGCGAAGGTTTACCATCGTCACGAGTTTATTATTTCCTTTTACACCCTTGTATCATACGAAGATAATGGTAGGGAACCCTTCGTACGCAAGTCCGATTCGCACTTGGCCGGTCTTTTTTAAAAACCTTCTCGGGCGTTCGCTCATCATCTGTATTATCTGGTTAAAATGCGGTAAGGATACAACTTTTTGGTATGGAGCGGCATATGAAATCAACTGACGCCTGTCAGTACTATTAGCAACGCTCTGTCGGGAAAGCGCGTGACACGTGAGTGACGAATATAACTTCATCAGAAGTATGTCTTTTATTTATTTTTCAATACAGTTACTCGAAAAGTGGTCCTTTATATGCCAGCCAAGTGTGCGCAAAATTGATTTTATCGCACATGTGCTTTTACTTTACCACATTTTTTTAATTTCTAGCTCGGAGGAACAAGACATTTCTAGCAAAAAAAAATTATAATGACAAAAGATACAGAATCTTCTCTAAGACTTTTGAAAGGAGAATTTTAAAAGAGATAGATAGTTCCTCCGAGGTTAGTACACACATAACGCAAGCCGATTAGATTCTCTTTGGGTTATTATTTACTGCTAAAAGGAGTCCTTTTACCCTGACTCCTACTTTCCGAGATGAATCTATCCAGATCTCCGACCATCTTGAGCTCCTTGGCGTAGATTTAACATCCGATCTCAATTTCGGGAGATACATTGAATCCAAGGCAAAAACGGCAGCCAAAAAGCTTGGTATACTCTCGAAGGTGAGACTTTACTTCACACCAGAGCAGCTTCTAATATTATACCAAGCTCAAGTTCGGTCATGTATGGAGTACTGCTCTCACTTATGGGACGGATCGGCTCGTTACCAGCTAGATGCCTTGGATTCTATCGACCGACGCGCTAGGAGACTCATCGGCGACGAGGAACTTGTATCAAACAGGCTCCAAAGCCTCGAGCATCGCCGCAAAGTCGCCTGTATATCGGTGTTCTACAGGATTCATTTCGGAGAGTGTGCCGTGGAGCTTCACAACCTCATTCCCCCCTCTCCATTTCATCATCGGACGACCAGGCGCGGAGGGCGGTTCCATCCCTTTGTCGTCAATGTTCCACCTTTACGCACGAAGCGTTTTGCGTCTTCGTTTATTATGCGAACGGCCAAGGAGTGGAATTCCCTTCCGGCGTCTGTATTCCCCGATTCGTACAATTTAGGAATCTTCAAGACGAGAGTGAATAGGCACTATTTGAGTTTGCGTGTCACATCCTCGGCTGCATCGGCACTTACCATCAGGTGAGGTGCAGCCAAACGTACTCAAATTCTTAATAAAAAAAAAATAAGTTATATCTTTGTAAAGAAAAGAGAAAAAATATGAATGAGGTGAAACCGGTTACACCAAGGAATGAGTCATCTTTACCAAAGAGGTTAAGTATCCCAAGCCGTATTGTTGTCTTTTTATGATAATAAAAAAACTTACGCTTGCGTACGTGTGCTAGCTAAAATATGGCGCAATTTTCGTAAAACTGAATTGAGATGTTTTAGTTGTGAAAACGAATAAAATTAAGAATAGTTAATATATAATATGTAATAAAAAATATACTTCTTCTTAGCGTGTCGATGGCAGACACTACACTGTAGCAGCCCAGAATTTGGCCACGTTAACAGCATTATCAGCCGCTGTCATGAGGTCTTCCTGCGTGCAGATGTAAGGGCACATAAAAGATATACTTTTGTGTATGTATAAGATGGGAGGGAGGCCTTTGTCCAGCAGTGGACGATTTGTGGCTGATATGATGATATATAAGATAAAACAAAGTGAGATTATTCCCCGGACATTTAAAATAAGCCACAAGTCGTGTAAAATGAACTTTGGTTGCTGAAACCTTGATAGGTATGTACCTACCCATGTATTTTGTTTTTCTGTCACTGTCGTTTTTTTATTTTATCTATTTTCTCACAACTGTAATAAAAAAAATCGTATGATACATGGGTGTAAAAGGAAATAACAAACTCTTGACGATGGTAAACCCTCGCCTGTGGCTCGGGCTCACAAATGTCACTCGTTTGTTATTGACCTTTTTACAACTCTTGTATCATAAATAACTATTATCCTTTTACTTATTTGCCTACAAGTCATGACTGTCGCGTAACGCAACTCCAAAGGGTTATATCTTAACAGCATTTGAACCGGATAGTACGAGGTTTCAACGAAACTGGGTGAACGTAGGCTGTTTTTCCACTAGCCGGCTCAGCACCGGCACGGCACCGGGGCTTCGTTTTTCCATTGGGCCGGTACCGTCGCCGTTGCCGGTCAGAGTGGAAAGACGCTCCATACATTTTCATACATTTTTTTTTCCCGGCAGGCAGGCCGGTGC
This sequence comes from Coleophora flavipennella, assembly GCA_947284805.1. Taxonomy (NCBI): domain Eukaryota; kingdom Metazoa; phylum Arthropoda; class Insecta; order Lepidoptera; family Coleophoridae; genus Coleophora; species Coleophora flavipennella. The sequence continues at coordinate 4,876,339 of OX369262.1, read as the reverse complement.
CGTGCTGGCTAGTGGAAAAACGTACTATGGCAGAGCTTGATGATATCAGCTCATATACGTCCCCACCGAAGGGCTTGAGCTTACCCAGAATTAGGGCGATCCGGCCTTAGTCAACCACGCGGGCCCAGTGCGGGTTGGTCGACTTCACACACAATCTGTGAGTTTCTCCGCAGGCGTGTGCAGGTTTCCTTACGATGTTTTCCTTCACCGTAAAAGCGTCGGATAAACGTACATATGAAATCTAAATTCGAAATCACATTGGTACCTGACAGGTTGGAACCACGACCTCCAAGACAGGAGGCGGTGGCCCTAGCCGTTATGGCAGAGCTTAGAAACGAAAAATCAAACGTAGATTTTTATGTATTAGATTGATACGCCGCCCTTGACACCATTTCACCAGATGGTAAGTGACTATGATGCCCAAGATGAAAGCGGGGTTACTAAAAAATGGGGAATGGCTATTTTATCTTCAAGCCGGAACACATTAATGCTGTTACATTGATGGTGGCAAGACTTATATAACAGCTAGCCAGGTGGGCTAAGAACCTACCACAAACCTACCACAAACCAAACCGAGTCTTTCAAAGTTACACCTGCGGGGAAACAAACTCGCGACCTCCTGGTGTGAAATTAATTGACTAATCATCACGCCACGGAGGCAGGCAAAATTTCCAGTAACGAGTGAAGGCACGCTACGGTCTTCTTCCCGTAAGTGGTTACACTATGCAAGCGCAAGATAACACGGTATGAAAAGGCTCTTTTAAAAATAAACACAAAAACTGACCTGGACAAAAAAAGCTTGAGAAAAAAGGACAAGTAGAGCCTTTACAGCCATATTTGATTTGATCGCAGTTTCTTCAAGTTCTTATCGAAGTCTGATGTAAATAGTTATCTTGAGAACTGTATGACTGTATTCTATCACGAAATCTTACTTCAAACTCCTTTCGTAAACCCAAGGTTTGGTAAGCCCTATTTTCATTTGTTATCGCATTGTCGTTATCAAAATTTTATAAATGTGTTACAGACATTGTTTGTAATCTCTAAGCATTTTAGCCTTTTGCCTTTATGAAATTTTGTAAGTTGTTGATAATTTATCCATTTCTGTGGCAAATTTTCCCAACGTTGCGTCAAGTACGTTATGTCAGTATTTCTACAGAGTTATTGTCACTTGGAAACATAACATTTTCTTTATAATAGTTACGCAAAGAAATCGAATATAAGCGAATAAGTTCATTCTATTATTCATTCAAAGTTTCAGTCTTCACTGCAAACTACGAGAACAAACGAACCAAGTAGTTAAAATTTTTACAATGGCCTGCAAAGCTGTCTTATTTATCTGCGTCCAATCAATCTTAGCCCATGTTATTTTCTCTCAGTGTATTAGAAACGGTCTAAACAATGTGAATGCAGGACTTTCTGGACTTGGTAGCTTCGGATCAGCTGGGTTAGGCCAAGCTAATTATGGATTGAACCCAGCTAACGCCGGTTGCTTCAACTCCGCTGGCCTGGGCTTTGCTAACAACGCTGCTGGTCTCAGCTACGGTAACGGATTGGCTGCAAACTCAAACGGTGGTGGCCTGACTGTGACAAGTGCTTCACCCATCGCTCCTACTGGAATAACAGTTGCTTCGGAAAACGCAATTGAAGGTCCTATAGCTGTTACTGCTGAGATGCCTTTCCTAAGTGCTGTGGCACTTGAAGGTCAGGTGCAGTCAGGTGGACAAGCGGCTACTTCGTACTCCTGTGGAGATGGAAACGTGGGTATTGTGAGCGAGAATGTACCTTCAAGCCAATATGTTGAAAATGGCATTGCAGTTGGATCTAATTCTAACCTGATTGGATCAGGTTTTGGCGCTGGTCTAGGATCTTTGAACGCCGGTTTTGGAGCTAGAGGAATTGGCGCTTCAGGTCTGGGTCTTGGAAACCAAGGGTGTGGTTTTGGAGCCTCCGGTCTTGGTCTTGGTGCAAGGCAAGGTTTTGGCTTTGGAGCTGGTTTAAGACAGGGCGCTCTTGGAAACCGTGTTTTGTAATGTTAAAGAACTAAACTTATACAAACTAATTTTTTGAGAAATATTGTTGTAACTTTTTAATAATTAAATTTGATGTAATTTTTTAACATGCATTCTTTATCCCAATTCTTTTCATCATATCAGTCGAAAAACGTTCACTGCTGGACAAAGGTCTTATCCAAGGATTTCCAATTTTCAATCCTTTTACAATCTCTTTTTCTGCCTTTTTCGGTGTACGTAGACTCAACTGCAAATATTTTTAAAAAAAAACCGTTTAACCACCATCACACTAGATTGCGCTAGTGTCTTCACGTTGAAAAAAAACATGTTTTTTGTATGGAGACTTTCACTTATTCTTATTTTGAACCCCCTACGCAAACCTACGTAACCTTGACCTGATGCTGCAGCATCTCCTGTTATCTGCAGAATACTCAACTTCTTACCAACTAACAGCGGAATAGTCTCAATGAATAGGTGTTACATAGAATACGGTAAACTTGACTTGATTCTGCAGCATGTCCTGGAATCGGCGGAATACCCAACTCCTCAACAACTTACAGTAGAAGTATCGTGTTTGGACTCATTAGAATAGCCTTAATAAATAGATGTTAGATATAATATGGTAACTCTGAACTGATGTTGCAGCATCTCCTGGAATCTGCTGAGTCAGAGGTAAAAAGAAGTTAAAAGCTTCCACAGTCCAATTGATTTGAAGTTAACAGTTAAAACACATTTAATTTCAGATTCAAAGAAGGGAGGTGAGCAACTTCCACAGGTTTGATCGATTCAAAATAGGCTAGATTTCGTGTCTCAATGTCGTGTTTCGTCCCGGAAACTATTTGTGTGAATGTGGGGATAGAGTTTAGATAGTATGTAATAGGTATGTAAAGTTTAAAAAGCACGATATAAAAATCAAATTAAAAATTTAAAACAAGCCCCGACTAAAACCTATAAAAAGTAAAAAAATAATATGTATTGGCCTTTTGAGTTTAATTTTAGTAGTAATATTTTGATCTAAGAGTCGTCAAGTAGGGGAACCGCTAAGTAAATGAATGAAAAACAGAACACAACTGATTAACTTTACTTCAAATAATTACTAATAATTACTAATAATTTCACAACTTAGCGGTCCCCCTACGCGACGACTCTTGGATCAAAATATTACAACTTAAATTAAACTCAAAAGGCCAATACATATTATTTTTAGTTTTTAGAGGTTTTTGTCGGGGGTTTTTATTAGTATTTGTTGTTATAGCGGCAACAGGAATACATCATCTGTGAAAATTTTAACTGTCTAGCTATCACGGTTCATGAAATACAGCCTGGTGACAGACGGACAGACGGACAGACAGACAGGCAGACGGACAACGGAGTCTTAGTAATAGGGTCCGTTTTTACCCTTTAGGTACGGAACCCTAAAAAACGAGATAGCCTTACAGTAGTCGTATATGATGTGACAAAATATTGTACACTAGTGGATGCCCGCAGCTTCGGCCGCGCAGATCCCGATTTTTGCGGTTCCCGTGGGAATTTCCCAAAATCCTTTCTTAGCGGATGCCTACGTCATAACATCATAACATCTACATCATAACATAACATGTACCTGCATGCCAAATTTCACCCCGATCCGTCCAGTGGTTTGGGCTGTGCGTTGATAGATCACTGTCAGTCAGTCAGTCACCTTTGAGTTATATATTTAGATTCACGGGCGTGACCTGGGCCTCACATTAGGCAGCATGACCACGAGATATCCGAGCAAAAAAAAAACAGTGACAGGCATAATTTGAATTTAAGCCGCAATGGTACTTAAAAATCTGTCTTTGTCTTTTTCTTTACGTTTAAAGAGGGTAGAAAATAACCACACTTTTGCACTTTTTCGATGTTTTCGTTTTAATTTTCATTATATTTATCTTAAATAAAAATCCATTCGATGTTTTCCCTTTAGTAACCTATGAACTTTATTTCAGTAAATAAATCATATTATCAAATTACTTATTTTAAGAATATAACAGAAAATAGACGATAAAATGGCTCGAAAAGAGGTACTTTTGCGAAATTATTCTATCGAGCCAACTTTATTAAATCGTGTTTCCAGTCGATATAGTCCCTCGTAACTGTTCTCAATAATACTAATATGTTTTCCTAGAATTTAAATTTACTGATAACTACTTCAAAAATTAATTCTAAAAACCTGTTTAAGTGGATTTTTAGGTACCACAGGCTAAAAATCTTTTGTGGGACAGTGTTTTAAGATTGTTCAATAAAATCCCAGAATATGTAATTATTTTTCCATTTATTATTTGCCGAATAAACTTCATTTCTTTCTTTCTTTTCTTCTTTCTTTATATGTAACTAAGTAGTTTTTCAGAGACTAAATTCATGTCACGCTTGTGCATTGTAAAATAAAAGATTATGTAAATGACGATCCAATCCTGCCACGTACCAATGTTTTTTCGAATTTCGATATCATATGTACGTTTATCCGACGCTCTTATATGGTGAAGGAAAGCATCGTGAGGAAACCTGCAAATGCCTACGAAGAAACTGGAAGGTTGTGTGTGAGTCGACCCGCGGCCCGCGTGGTCAACTAATGCCCGATCGCCCTAATTCAGGGTAGGCTCGAGCCCCTCGGTGGGGACGTATATGAGCTGATGTGATGATGATGATGTAAATGACGAATATATATAGTTATGTGTTGATTCTATTACAAATACCATAACCTGAGACTGTAATCTGAATCATGACATTATTAGTAATAAACATTTTTTTGGCTTTTTAAAAGTGTTTGTAAACATCTGTATTTTACAAATTTTTATTTAAATATTTTTAAAATTTTGGATTTTGAATGTTGAATTTAGACTCGCTATTGATTTTACAAAAAATCACAATACTTGAAAAATAAAAACAACCTTCGGTGCCTGTTAGTGACCGTTGATGAGATGTCTATTCACCTTTTTGACCCTAAGTAGAAAGCTCAAAGCGAGACCTAAAAGGGCATCTTCCCAGACAAGATATTTAAGGTTTCTGCGTCTCATCATCATCATCATATCAGCCGAAAAACGTCGACTGCTGGACAAAGGCTGAATAAAAGAAAATATTATTTTCAAGTGTTCACGATGAATTTATTGAGACATATCTTTTTAATATCCTTGACAAAATTTCAGAGCTGAACAGTTAATAACGGTAGCCAGCACCAGCTCCGCAGCCGCAGCCGCAGTTGCCAGCGATGGATACGCTGCCGGCAGCCGGCACGTTGCCGCTGAACTGCACAGCACCGATAACCGGCACCTGTCCGCCGACGATGGTAGCTCCAGCCACTGGCAGCTCACCAATAGCGACTATTTCGCCTTCGCCGACGCCTCCGTACGCAGCTAAGTTTCCGTACGCTCCAGCCAGGTTTCCATACCCGCCAACCAGATTTCCGTAACCGCCAGCCAGGTTTCCGTACCCGCCAACCAGATTTCCGTACCCGCCAGCAAGACCGGTAGCCAGACCAGCGAAGCCGTTGCTGCAACCGCAGCTGCCGCCGATGCCAGTACCTACTAGGCCAGTGCCGTAACCATAAGAGCCTGGGTACTGGCTGAACACAGTCTGGAAATTGAAAGGAAATAATTGTACAGCCACGCTACGCATACTTTCTCGCGTAGCCTTTACTGTCTGACATTTACAAATCAACAATGAACATTACTTTTTACAAGCTTTACCTATACAGGATGTAAAAAAATATGTAGGACTGGTTAACTGGGGGTTCTCTTCATCATACTGAACAACTTTCCCCAAGGAACCCATAGTCAATTCTCAAAAAATTTGGACCCTCCATACTAAAATGCACGAAATTGTTTGATCAACTGATCGATTTGTATAAAGAGTATTTTGCAATTTAGCAAAAGATTTTAGATTTAGCAAAATCGTAGAACTAATGTTATTCAGTATTATGAGTGGAAGCCCCAATTAACGGGACTTTTCGTGATAGTTAGATAGTTTGGGACAAATATGAGAAACTAAATTAGAACCATTTACTGGTTTCCGATTGATTTTTTTTTAACAAAAGGTAAAAATAATACAATAATTATGTCAAACGTCCGTGTCGCACCTACTCCTCTGAAGTTTGGAGGCTCTACATTTGAAGTTGTTTCCGAATATGTGTACCTGGGACAAACAGTCCAGTTAGGTAGGTCCAACTTCAAAAAAGGGATCAATCGTCGAATCCAACTTGGCTAGGCAGCGTTCGGTCGCTTACTTTGGTCCTCATAATTATGACAGTGGAGTGTGCTACGCTCGGATTTTCTCTGCGTGATCGAATCAGAAACGAGGTGATCCGTAGGAAAACCAAAGTCACCGACATAGCTCTCAGAATTGGTCAACTTAAGTGGCAGTGGGCGGGGCACATGGCTCATAGAACAGATGGCCGTTGGGGCAGGAAAGTTCTCAAGTGTCCGAAAAACCGGAAAACGTAGTGTAGGCAGGCGTCCCTCTCGGTGAACCGATGACCTGGTGAAGGTCACGGGAAGCCGCTGGATGTGCGTGGCGCAGAACCGGTCGTTTTGGAAATTTTTGTGGAGCAAGGCAGTGGACGTCCTTCAGCTGATATGATGAATTATTATACAAAACTATTCTTTCTGACCGTGAATTGAACTCATGATCTACGAGAGGAAGTCCAACTCTTTGACCATGGCCTATCGCTTATATAACTATTTATCTGGTGCAGTGATAAAATGTTTTATTGCGCGATAGTGAAAACTCGAAAAAACTCGTTTTGCTAGAGATGACACCTAGCTAGATCGATTTTTCAACCCCCCATAAAGCGAATTCCATCAAAATCATTAGAGTGGCATTCGGATTTTCCAAACATTTAGACACAAATATTGCTCGTTTATTGTTGTAGGATTCAATTTTTACGGAAATTACTGCGAAGTTGTTTTCACTATCGGTGGTGTATAACAAATACCTATTTTTTACATTATTGAAACGCACCGCCCAATGGTTGCGAAATATAACGGACCGGTCACCGGATCTTCGAAGAAAAACGAACTGTATCCGGCTACTTCCAAACGAAAAGTGATGGGATCGGATAGCCTCAGATCGTATGTAGTCGATAGAAGAATAGTTATTTATATGATTGCTTGACCGACTGATTGAATCTGGGGATGTTTTTGTTTAATTTTTTTACTAACCAATTACATAACAAAATGAAAAACAATCAATCATCTAGCACCATTAAACCTAAATGGTTTGTCTAGGTACTCAAAATCGTCTACGAGCTACACATTTACAATAACAAAAAAAAAGAATCAAATAAGTATATTAGCTGGTGCTTGAGTTTCCGGATGCTGTAATCTGAGTCCAAGATGATTAAAAGTGAATGAAAAAAATCTTACGTGAATCAGGCAAGCCTGGATGCAGAGGACGAGGAAAGCGAAAGAAGGCATATTGTTTGAGTGTTTTCAACGGAGTGCTGAATACAGAATGACGTTTGTGTCCTAGTAATACCTTTTATACTTAACTGAAAACAATGAAAATATTGTAACTGTGTTTAGTTTTACCAAACTAAGTACTTTTCTCGGAAAAGATCTTGTAAGTACAGTTGTCCGAATTAAAAATGTCCATAGTAGGTAATACAGATAAATCACGTTCTAGGTTATACTGTAAAGCAAAGTTAATGATAAATGTTTGTTTTCTTGTTAATCCTGTCCTAATAAAGGATATTGGATAACAATTTTAGTAGTATAAAAACTCGAGTTAAAAATTAAGGAAATCATTGTGAAGTCAAACTTACAACAGTAAACATGACAGCTACAACACTTCTCGCATTCTGCGCTTCAGCCCTTTTCATTCAAGTGAGTTTCATTTTAAAGTATTCTGAAGGATGACATTGAACAAAATATTTTTTTTTATCTCAGATTCAATATTCGCGGTATTTATTCAAACAAGGTGCAAATTACACTCTTTTGATCGTCTTATAATAATAATAGCATAATGTCATTTGTGAAAAATCAATAAATAAACAATCATTATATAATAACGTCAAAATTCAATCTTTGAAATAAACCAGATTATGTCATTAGAACATGAAAACAATATGACACGAAAACTTATACATAAAAATTATTGAATGTCATTAATGCCTTTGACAAGAGTAGGCCAGGTCACACGGGCAGCACCCAGTGACGAGTATAACGCGAGAGTCAGCCATCGCTCCCATCAAACATATTAGAGGGAAAAGGACGACCCGGCTCCCGATGCGCCACCACCCGCACAAACATCTCTAAATTTAAACCTTTTTATATTGTGTCCACAATTGATGAGCCCTTGTCATCATCTCACCTGATGGTAAGTGACGATGATGCCGAAGATGGAAGCGGGCTTACCAAGATTTCCCAACGCAATGGGGAACTGGTTATAATATCTTAAACACATCGATGCTATTAACGTTGATGTTTGGCTGTAAGACTTAGATAATATGGTGGTAGATAATATTATGGTGTTAGCTAGCCAGGCGGGCTTATAAAATGCCCTTCCACCAACCATACCGAGTCTTACAAAGTGATGGACCATTACGTTCCGGAGGCACTAAAATCATACTGTCTGCTATTGCCTTTTCACCTTCACAAGTCACACTGGCTTACGAAAACTATGAATTTAAACTAATAAACCTATTTACTTTTAATTTGATGCATTATAATTTTCTTTACAGACCATTGCTGGACAGTGCATTGGTAACGCATACAACGCTGGCTACCTCAACAATGGCTGTGGCAACGGACTCGGCTTAGGGTCTGGCTTTGGGTTAGGCCTCGGCTCAGTTGGCTTCGGAAACGGACTTGGCTGCAGCAACGGACTTGGCTCAGTTGCCAACTTCGCTTTTGCTGGGCTTAATTCTCCAGCCAGCGGTGGTGCTCTTGGTGTCTCCAGTGCTTCACCCCTGTACCCATCAGGCCTCGCTGTGCAATCTGAGAATGCCATCGCTGGATCTTTGGACGTGGCTGGTGTACTGCCGTTCGTGAGCGCGGTTGCTCTAGAAGGCCAAGTGCCGAGCGCTGGAGCTGCTGGGGTGAATTACAGCTGTGGCAATGGAAATATTGGAATTGAGAGCGTGGCACCTGCTAGTATTGACTATGGTGCTGGTCTTGCCTCTGGAATTGGATATGGTGCTGGTTTTGGGTCTGGATTTGGCTATGGTGCTGGATTTGGATCCGGTCTTGGCTACGGCGCTGGTATAGGCAACGGTTACGGATTCGGTGGTTCTTTGGGTGGTATTCGCGCCCCGTGCGGTTGTGGTGCGTACTGATTTTAAAATCAGTAAATAATTCAGATTGTCTAAAGGAAAAAAAACTAATAAAATCTATTTGAGCAAATTATTATGTTGTTTTAATGAATGATACCTTCCTAAGTTCTAGTAAGTTAGTATGTAATCAAATCTTGCAATTGATTTTAGAGCACCTTTCTGGGGTTCGTTTTGTGACGAAATCATTCTTTTTTTGTTTGTTTTTGATCTGTTTTAATTTATTTTCTTTTAATTTGTGTTTGTTATTTTATTTATTTTTTATTGTAATTTTCGTTGACTTTTAGACTAGGTATCTTCTTTTTTGTCATAGCTGTTTGGTTCACTATTTTTATTCATATTTTTTCATTATTAACCCCCGACGCAAAAAGAGGGGTGTTTTAAGTTTGACGTGAGTATTTGTGTGTCTGTCTGTGCCATCGTAGTTCCTAAACGATTGGACCAATTTTGATGCGTTTTTTTTAATTTAAAAGCTGACGTGATTGAAGTGGTTCTTAGCTATAACTTATGAAGATCTCTTAGGTCGTTTGAAGATCATCAGCTCTTTTCTAGGTGAAGAAGGAATGTAGGCAACTTCTACCGGTCTGATCAATTCTATATTAGGTGTCCTGTTAGTGTGACAATATTGCAAAACCATGATAACCTTGACCTGATGCTGCAGCATCTCCTACAATATGCATGGTATCCAACTCCTCGCCAACTTACAGTAAAGGCACTGTGTTTGTGCTCATAGGAAGAGTCTCAATGAATAGGTGTTAGAAAGAATATGGTAACCTTGACCTGATGCTGCAGCATCTCCTGGAATCTGCAGGATACCCAACTTCTCACCAAGTTACAGCAGAGCTATCGTGTTTGGACTGATTGGAGTAGTCTCAATGAATAAGTGTTATATAGGACATGATAACCAGATCTGATGCTGCAGCATCTCCTCGAATCTGCAGGATACCAACTTACAGCAGAGGCATCGTGTTTGAACTCATTAGAATGGTTAAAATGAATAGGTATTAGATAGATCATGATAACGTAGACCTGATGCTGCACCATCTCCTGGAATCTGCAAGTTACCCAACTCCTCACCAACGTAAAGCAGAGGCATCGTGTTTCGGCTCATTAGAATAGTCTCAATGAATAGTTTTTAGATAGAACACGATAACGTAGACCTGATATTGCAGCATCTCATGGAATCTGCAGGATACCCAACTCCTCACCAACTTACAGTAAAGGCAACGTGTTTGAGCTCATTGGAAAAGTTTCATTTAATAGGTTTTATATAGATCATGGTAACTTTGACCTGATGCTACAGCATCTCCTGGAATCTGCAGGATACTTAACTCTTTGCCAAATTACAGCAGAGGTATCGTATTTGAGTTCGTTGGAATAGTTTTAAAGAATAAATAGGTTTCAGATAGAACATGGTAACTTAGACCTGGTGCTGCAGCATCTTCTGAAAGCTGCAGGATATCCAACTCCTCGCCTACTTACAGCAGAGGTATCGTGTTTGGGATCATTGGAATAGTCTCAATAAATAGGTTTCAGATAGAAAATGGTAACTTTGACCTAATGTTGCAGCTTCTCCTGGTAACTGCAGGATACCCAACTCCTTACCAACTTACAGCAAAAGTATCGTGTTTGGGATACGTAAAGTTTAAAAAGCATAAAATAAAACTTAAATCAAATATTTAATAAACCCCACGCGACGACTCTTAGATTTAAATATAACTACTTATATTAAAGGGCCAAAACATGTTATTTTCTACTTTTAAGCGGTTTTTTTTCGGGGGTTTTTTAAATATTTTATTTTGTTTTAATATACTTACAGGGTGTTTGTGTGTAAACCATGCGGGCAGCGTAGAACCGGTCGTCGTGTAGTTCCTTCGGGGAGGCCTATGTCCAGCTGTGGACTTCGTTCGGCTGATATGATGATACAGGGTGTAACTTAAAGGTGCGGTGATATTCTGATGTGAACTTATATTCATCAAATGAGTAACTTTTGTTCTAGAACTATAATAAAAACCCGACACCATAAAAACTTAAACCCTCTTTTTTGAACAGTCGGGTAAAATGTATCATATGTCACTCACGGGAAATCTAACGATACCTCGCACTTTAAAATCCATCAAGCCGTTTAATATACGTTGATAGCCAAAAATATACATTGATAGACTAGCGTTATCCTTGATGATTGACTTCATGAAAGAGAGAGCGCAATTTATTCCAAGTGAGATTACGAAATCTGACGGCTACTCCAGCGACTTTGGGGTTCCCCAAGGATTTTATTTGTCTAATGCGATCACGGATGGAGAGGCTTTTATGTATGCTGATGACGTATCAGTTTTAGTGACTGGATCCACACTAGAGACACTTGAGAAGAAACTAAACACAGTGGCCTCACAGCTGTATGAGTGGTATACGATAAATGTTCTCGCACTAAAACTAACAAAAACTTAAGTTTTGCCGTTCAGCCTGTCAGGTCGTAAGGGCCGGACTGTTGCAGTCTTACTTAATAACACCCAATACAACAGGTACACAATGCAACTTGACATGGGAAATGCACATTGAGTATCTATGCAGGAAGCTGGGGAGGGCTTGCTTTGCCCTGGGAAGGCACTCTTCCTACTCTTCCTACTAGCACCGTGCGTACCTGTTACTTCGCCACCGTCCACTCACTCTTACCATACAGTCTTGAGCAGTGAGGACGCGCTGTCAATTGGGAGCGAGATTTCAGACTGCAAAAACGAGCCATAAAAGTGATGGCACGCAATGTTCATGATGACACGGTAAGACCCCATTTCAGGGCCCTTGGGATCATGATACTTCCGAGTATGCTAATACACCAGGTAGCCTTGTCTGTCAGTGAGAGTCTTGACATATACGTTAAGCGTGGTGAAGGACATCGATACAACACTAGGCATGGCAATAAGCTATCTGCTGTTCCGAGGACATTAGAAAAGTTAGCCCGAACAAAGCATGTCATGGGCTCGTCCATATACGACCAACTACCCGCCGATATCATTGACGCTCCGAGCATTAATGAGTTTTGGATTATAAAAACCAATTAATGACGCAAAGCTGGGAAATTTTTATAATTTAAATATTTTCTTTTTTTTTTAAATACATACATACCTTGGTTTCGGCTATGTTTACATGTCATTTTTTATATGATTTAATTTGATATTGTTTATATCATACTATTTTTGTAATTTCTTGACTTGTAATGTACAACTTATTATTAATAAATGATGTCTAATACTAAGTCTATATACATACATATTATGTACATACACTCGAAAAGATAACCCTCCTTGTGACGCAGTCGGGTAATAAACACAGATTTTTATTTCAAGTATTTGCGACAGGGAAAAAAATTATTTGCGTGCCCTAGCCAATTATTTGCCCTAACTAAGGATAATCTTAATCGTGTGGAAAAATATAAATAGTTATGGTCCCTGGAGTGTTCATCTAACGATAATCTTAATTGTGTGCGAAAAAAGTATAATTATGGTCCCTGGAGTGTTTATCTAACGATAATATTCATTGTGTGCGAAAAAAGTACAATTATGGTCCCTGGAGTGTTCATCTAACAATAATCTTAATTGTGTGCCAAAAAAGTATAATTATGGTCCCTGGCGTGTTCATCTAACGATAACCTTCATTATGTGCGAAAAAAACTATAATTATGGTCCCTGAAGTGTTAATCTAACGATAATCTTAATTGTGTGCGAAAAAATTATTATTATTGTCCCTGGAGTGTTCATCTAACGATAATCTTAATTGTGTGCGAAAAAAGTATAATTATTGTCCCTGGAGTGATCATCTAACGATAATCTTAATTGTGTGCCAAAAAAGTATAATTATGGTCCATAGAGCGTTCATCTAACGATAATCTTAATTGTGTGCCAAAAAAGTATAATTATGGTCCACGGAGTGTTCATCTAACGATAATCTTAATTGTGTGCCAAAAAGTGTAATTATGGCCCATGGAGTGTTCATCTAACGATAATCTTAATTGTGTGCCAAAAAAGTATAATCATGGTCCCTGGAGTGTTCATCTAACGATAATATTAATTGTGTGCGAAAAAAATTATATAAAAATTATGGTCCCCATGCCAGTGTTCATAAAAAATATACCAATCCCTATTGCGTGGCATTGACGTCTAAACAAATCAAAAGAGCGAACAGCAATTCTCTTGCTATTATCATATCAGCTCATATACATCTCTACCGATGGGCTGGAGTCTCCCCTGAATTAAGGTGATCGGGTCTTATAATTATAAAAAAAGCGAAATCTAATGCGAGTCCTTCCGGCCTTTCTATCGAACCGATTTACTTTACTTAATTTTACTGGCTCAGCGACCCAAAGAGGATCTTAGCCTCCGACAAAGTTATTCTGCGCCTCCTCACGCTCTGGGGCTGGTTCTGCACGATCCAGCGGTATCTGGGACGCCCGACCGTACGTTACCCTGTCGGTCGTCCCGTGTAACCAACCGATTTGCTAAATTATATTTTTTAATGGAAGGTATTGATGCACAGATTTGTCACTAAGCAATGAAAATCACCCGCAAGCCACTTGGTGCACACGCACCGCGCACCCACTGGTTCTAATTGAGGTATGCGGTTTGTTTTGGTCTAAAAACAGTTGCTGGAACGAGCTCTTTCATTTGGATAATGGCCCATTTAATTTGGTTGAGTAGGAGAGATGCTTGGTGTGGACATTCAACTTGACTTTCATAAGGAAGGTTACTAATAATAACATGCAGCGCTATACCGCCTTACTTACTTACTTCGCTGGCCCAGCGACCCGAAGTGGATCTTGGCCTCCAACATTAAAGTGTGCCACGCTATCCTATCTTGTGCCAACTTTGACCATTCGGGCACTCCCAACTCTTTAAGGTCTTTGACGATTTCATCTCTCCAGCGATACCTTGGTCGACCCACCGGGCGGCGCCCGGAGGGTTTTTAAGATATGCTCTTTTGGCTGCTCGATCCTCTCCCATTCTTTCTAAGTGTCCTAGCCAGCGAAGTCGGGCTGCTTTTATTTCCCCGATGATGTTCGGCTCGGTCACTAGGCCTTAAAGCTACTGGTTAGATCTTTTCCTGTACTCCCCGTCCTCTCCTCTTGTTGGCCCCAGAATCTTTCGTTCCGCGACTAGTTTACAAAGTTTATTTTACTCGCGATCAAAATACCTATCGTAAAGGCCAGGAATTTCTCGGCACTCACGCTTTTCGTTCAACGTAAAACATGCATTATGTATGGTGTGTACCATAATGCGCAACCCAATAAAGTACGACCCGTGAATATACAGCCCAATAACTCGTGTCATGGATTTGAACTGAAATACGGTTATACCAATAATGCGCGACCTGATAATACACGACCTGTAAATGTACAATCCTATAACTCATGTCGTAGACTTGAACTAAAATAAAAGCTTGTACCTACAAAACTTAAATTTAAAATTTAAAAACCTCCGGAAAAAAAACCCGCTAAAAAGTAGAAAATAATATGTTTTGGCCCTAAATATAACTACTCATATTAAACTTTAACGGCCAAAACGGCCCACATCTTAGCGGTTTTGATGTCGGAGGTTTTTTAAATTTAAGTTTTTTCATGCTTTTTAAACTTTAAGTACGTTAGTATTAATATACAGGGTGTTTGGTGCATCGTGAGCCAAATTGAAATGTCCGATAGGAGAGGTCAGTAGCCATCCCTTCAGCCCTCGTAATCTTTCCTATGCCCAATGGATTTTTTTAAATCATATTTTTGTAAATTTTTTAAACATACTCCAAAATTTTGTATATAAACATGAATTTAAAAAAAAAACTATTGGGTGTAGCCTCAAAGTTTAAATTTTATTTTGATGTGCACTGTAGTATGGTGCTACTAATCTCAAAATTACTGGCAATAAGTCCTGCCTTGCTGCGCTCGTAACAAAGGCCAACATTTCGTATTATTATCTGTTTCGCACGTGTTATTTACGCAAAAACCTGAATTTTGAATATCAGCCTGATTTTGACCGATGCACAAATTTTGCGAGTTAGTGAAGTTCTTTTATGACATTTGGCATACCGTTAGAAAGAGAATAGACTAAAGAACTTTTGAGGGAGTTGGAAGATCCCGATCGCTTTTAGTTTTTTTTTATACACACGTTAAATTTACTCATAAGTTCATCTTTACCACTTCTGAAAACTTTGAGAGTTAATAAAAAAAATAACTAAATGGTGACTGCCAGTAATTTTAAGTTTAGTAGCTAACGCTAACTATCGTTTCGAGCCGATCTCTTTTGTCGCGTTTCATAATTAAATTCTTTTTTGATGTCGTTGCTCTATGGTATTTGAATTTGAAAATTGTTGTTATTTTTTGACAAGAAAAACAAAAGGTTGACCGTGATCCCGTCTACAGATGCGAATTTTAATTTTTTTTTGATAAATTGTTTTATAAGTCGTTATTGAGGCCTACAATTTTATTCTGTGGTAAGTAATTTGTATAAGGAAACCGCTTTGCGTGTATTTTTGGTTCTGCGGCGAATTACATTGTTATATCTCCGTAGGGTTTCATCCAGCCCCTACGAGGTTGACGTCCCCGAAGTTTTACAATAAAGGATTAATCCCGGGATGGAGCAGTGCTGATCACCAGCCACTCCTTTCTACTGCCCGCCCAGCTGCTCGCCATAAGGGAAGTGAATTTATTTTATCTTTTATCCCGAGCGACTCTCTGACTCTCTGACCTTTCCGCCGACCTAGAAGATTTCCTGTTTCCAGTTTCTGACCATTAGTTATTTATTTTAAATTTTAAAAGTGTTTTGTATCTGATACATATTTTGTTAAAAAGATAGGGTAATTCAGATCAAACTGAAATTTTAAACTTAGTAACTTATTTAAGTACCAAAGGGACGGTGACGATCGTTGCCTGCCGGCATACTATAAAATAACCATTTTATATACAGATAAAATTGTAACCTTAAATTTATTTCCGTAAATTCTCCATAAATATATTAGGTCATTGTTTTTAATTGTCTACACGGTCAACCATTGTATATTGTTCATATTGTTGGTCATATTGTTTATTGTTCCTTCTTTTTAGGAAAAAATCATAAAATATATTTATTCTAATTTACCCCATAATATTTTTTTCTTCAAACTCCATTTAGGCCTGAACCTCTAAATCGTACGTATCGTATGTGGCAAATTCCGTGAGGGTTTTTATCCCCAGTTCCCATATATTTTTGTCACATATTTATGGCGCCCGAACTAATGTTTTACCCTCTTTTCTGCCTTTGATCTTTCCCTAACGAACCCGTTTTTTTTGTCGTTCGTGGGTGTATCCGTTTTCCGGATATTATGGTTCAAGTTTTAATACCTCAAGACCCCCTTACTTAATTTAATCGTGCAGTTTTCTTTGAAACGTAATGTTTTTTGTTTGTATGCACGGTATTTTTTTGCTTCTCTTGACACGGGTCGTTTTTTCCCCGGCTTAATGGCATTATACCTCTTTCGGATAATTGCTTACGTGTTGTTGAGTTGTTTTTGCCTGTGTATTCCCTTACGATTCCAAGAGAATTTTTAATTTAAGTAGTCAATGGCCAGACTCTAGATTTCTTTCAGTCGAAAGTCGGGACGGACTTACTTTTAGTTCACGATTATTTAACGTTGTTTTAAGGGAAAAATCTTTAAGGGTTACTGTTTGAAATATTTTTACGCGTTGCTTTGCGAGGTACTCCTTAAATTTTTGGCGTACCCTGTTCACTTTTATGTGACAACGTTTCTGTATTCCACAGTATTGTTTAGATTTCTTGAGGTATTATAACAATTTTCCATTTTTCAAATTTCTTTCATTAATCTTGCCCTTATCTTACCTCAAATGGCCTATTTTTCGGTAGAGTTGTCCCTTTAGACTCTTGCGTATCGCGTTTCAGACTTCCGGTGTTGATTTTATCCGTGAGTCGGATTTTCACGCATCCGCCTTTACCGCTTTTGTCCATATTTTCGTTAAGTTAACTAATAACGTTTTGCAAGTTTTCAGTTTTTGACAACCCTACTGGTCTTTAATGTTTTACTAGTTGTGTGGTTTTTTCCCTCGAGATGTGTTAAGCTTGACAGCCCTACTTGCCTATTGTGCGGAGTGCTCCTTTTTTCCTTCTTCGTTCTCTCTTTATACTATCTAGTTTTAATTAGTTGTTTAGTTATGCTCTTTCGGCATTAGTTGACTATTTTAGGCTGTGCATAGCGATCCCTTAACACTAGTGTGTTGTTGGGGTTATTAAGTTGGTTCACTTTTAGATGGAGTTTTTGCCGTTTGTATGTGTACGTTCGTGTATAAATGTCAATTTCTACCAGCTTCAAGTAAACGTTCGTAGTTAACTAGTTACTTAGAGAGTTTTTATTTTTTTCTTCTTCAGGGCTGTCCAACGTCCATAGGGTTGTCCAAATTTCAAAAAATTTTTGGACTTCTCGCCTTTTTTTTGTGAGTTTGTGGGTATTTTGAAACGCTAACTATCGTTTCGAGCCGATCTCTTTTGTCGCGTTTCATAATTAAATTCTTTTTTGATGTCGTTGCTCTATGGTATTTGAATTTGAAAATTGTTGTTATTTTTTGACAAGAAAAACAAAAGGTTGACCGTGATCCCGTCTACAGATGCGAATTTTAATTTTTTTTTGATAAATTGTTTTATAAGTCGTTATTGAGGCCCACAATTTTATTCTGTGGTAAGTAATTTGTATAAGGAAACCGCTTTGCGTGTATTTTTGGTTCTGCGGCGAATTACATTGTTATATCTCCGTAGGGTTTCATCCAGCCCCTACGAGGTTGACGTCCCCGAAGTTTTACAATAAAGGATTAATCCCGGGATGGAGCAGTGCTGATCACCAGCCACTCCTTTCTACTGCCCGCCCAGCTGCTCGCCATAAGGGAAGTGAATTTATTTTATCTTTTATCCCGAGCGACTCTCTGACTCTCTGACCTTTCCGCCGACCTAGAAGATTTCCTGTTTCCAGTTTCTGACCATTAGTTATTTATTTTAAATTTTAAAAGTGTTTTGTATCTGATACATATTTTGTTAAAAAGATAGGGTAATTCAGATCAAACTGAAATTTTAAACTTAGTAACTTATTTAAGTACCAAAGGGACGGTGACGATCGTTGCCTGCCGGCATACTATAAAATAACCATTTTATATACAGATAAAATTGTAACCTTAAATTTATTTCCGTAAATTCTCCATAAATATATTAGGTCATTGTTTTTAATTGTCTACACGGTCAACCATTGTATATTGTTCATATTGTTGGTCATATTGTTTATTGTTCCTTCTTTTTAGGAAAAAATCATAAAATATATTTATTCTAATTTACCCCATAATATTTTTTTCTTCAAACTCCATTTAGGCCTGAACCTCTAAATCGTACGTATCGTATGTGGCAAATTCCGTGAGGGTTTTTATCCCCAGTTCCCATTACTTTTGTCACACACCATACTAGGTACAGTGCACATCAAAATAAAATGTAAACTTTGAGGCTATACCCAATAGTTTTTTTTTTAAATTCAAGTTTAAATGCAAAATCTTGGAATTTCTTTAAAAATTGATTTAAAAAAATCCGTAGGGCATAGGAAAGATTACGAAGACTGAAGGGATGGCTACTGACCTCTCCTATCGGCCATTTCAATTTGGCACACGATACATCAAACACCGTTTATATACTTTGCTTTAAGTATCCCAAACACGATACCTTTGCTGTACGTTGGTAAGGAGATGCTGCAGCATTAGATCAAGGTTACCATATATATTTTTTTAATCACTATTGGTAAACCCTTGACAACATCTCACCTGGTGGTAAGTGAAGATGTTGCCGAAGATGAAAGCGAGCTTACCAAGAATCCCCAACGCAATGGGGAACTGGCTATCTTATCTTCATGCGGAACACATCAATGATGTTAACACTCATATTTATATATATTCTATCTAAAACCTATCAATTGAGACTATTCCATTAGCCCAAACAGGATTCATAAGTTGTAAGTTGGTAAGGAGTTGGGTATCCTGCAAACTCCAGAAGATGCTGCAGCATCAGGTAAAAGTTACCATGTTCTATCTAAAACCTCCGACGCAAAAAGAGGGGTGTAATAAGTTTAACGTGTGTGTCTGTGTGTCTTTCTGTGGCATCGTAGTTCCTATACGAATGGACCGATTTTAATGCGGTTTTTTTTGTTTGAAAGCTGACGTGATCGAGGTGGTTAATTTATGAAGATCTGTTCAGCCGTTTTAAGATCATCAGCTCTTGACTAGGTGATGAAGGGATGTGGGCAACTTATACAGGTGTGATCGATTCAAAATTTGGTGCCCTGTTACAGCATCTCCTGGAGTCTGCAAGATACCCAACTCCTCACAGAGGCATCGTATTTGGGCTTATTGGAATAGTGTTAATGAATAGGTTTTAGATAGAAAAAAGTAACCTTGACCTGATGCTGCAGCATCTTCTGGAATCTGCAGGATACCCAACTGCTCGCCAACTTACATAAGAAGTACCGTGTTTGGGCTCATTGGAATAGCCTTAATGATTAGGTGTTAGATAGAATATGGTAACCTTGACCTGAGCTGCAGAATCTCCCGGAATCTGCAGGATACCCAACTCCTCGACAACTTACAGCAGAGGTAGGGTGTTTAGGCTCATTGGAATAGTCTCAATGAATAGGTGTTAGATAGAAAGTGGAAACCTTGACCTGATGCTGCAGCATCTCCTGGAACCTGCTGGATACCCAAATCCTCGCCAACTTACAGCAGAGATATCGTGTCTGGGCTCATTGGGATAGTCTCAATGAATAGGTTTTATGTGTTAGTGGATTTCTTCACTATTCCTGCGATCTCCACCAACCTGGACTATGCCCCCATGTGTGGATGGCCTTACCTCCTCGAGATTGGGAAAAGACGAGTAGCCCAGCAGTGGATACGTTTATGGGTTGTTCACGAGATACTTGATTGCAACGGAGTGACGTGATTTTTTGCATATAAATATGTGGTGAATTGAAACATTTTAACCACTTCCGTGGGGTAATGGTTAAGATCATTAGCTTCACATCAGGCGGTCGCGGGTTCGATTCCCGCCGGAGTCTAACTTTATCAAACCCGTTCTGGTTGGTGGAAGGCATTTCTTAGGCCACCTGGCTAGCTACCACCATCTTATCCAAGTCAAACATCATTGCTAACAACGTTGATGTGTTCCGGCTTGAAGATAATTGCTTGCTTTGGGGAATCTTTGTAGGCGCGCTTCCATCTTCGGCAGCGCCGTCACTTACCATCAGGTGAGATGATGTCAAGGTTTTGAAGTAACTAGTATCTCATCTATGGCCAAGGGCTTACCAATGATAAAAAAACGAATGTAGAAATATTAATAGATTAAACATGTATTAGGTCATCGTATTGAAAACGTTGCATAAATTAGTTAATTAATACTTCGTAGATATCGGGGTGTTGTCGCATTTGCAGAAACGTAAACGTAATAGTGTCACGTGACGAGTATAAAACAACAGTATCAGTTTGATTGTATTCATTTAAATCACAGTTGTTACTCCCACCAGACCCAAGGAACCAAAAATGGCAGCCAGAATTATGTTTGTTTTCCTCGCTTCTGCTCTTTTTATTGAGGTAAGTTTTGAATAATATTTTTTGCACTAGCTTTTGCCCTCGACTTCGCTCGCGTGAGCATCGTTTTTACGACTGTTTTTGAGGGTGAGCGTAAATAGAAGTTTACTATAGATCCCTCGGGAACTATATTGGGCTATTCTGATTAGCCGTCTATGTCACGGAGCAACGGAGTGACGTGATTTTTTGCATATAAATAGTGAAGGCGGGGAGCATTAACTATTTATATGCACACGTCAATCCGTTGCTCCGTTGCGACCAGGCTTGCCAGGTGTTCGGTTTTTTACCGAACTGTTCGGTATTTCAATTACGTTTTCGGTGTTCGGTATGAAGAAAATACCGAAGTATGGGTTGTTCGGTATTTGCGAAAGTTCTAACTATTTGTTAATGTTTACTAAGTGTTTTAATAGTAGTATTTACTATTCTTTGATCAGAAATGTTCGGTTTTTTTTATCTGGAACACCTGGCAACCCTGGTTGCGACGCCCGCAGCCGACGTGCACGAGGCTAGAAATGAAATTACCCCAGATCCCTCGGGAACTATCTCTGACTATGTTAATTAGTAATCTTTGTCATTTATCACCCCCTAAACCATCTCTTTGCAAAAAACTACAACAATTCGTTGCTTCGTTGCGATGCTAAAGAAATAAACCAAAAAAAGAGTCTTTCTTATATTACACCAACCAAACCGTGTCTAACAAAGTTGACCCCGCCGGGAATGGATTTCGCGACCTCCTGGTGTGAAGTGAATGGTCCAACCATTATGCCACGGAGGCGGTTAAAATATGTAATAATGTTGGAATTACACAATATTATGTTAGTCTACGTGAGCATAATAAGTGTAATATGTATTATAAATAATGTGTGTGTCAACTTATTTCCTCAGAAACTAGAAATCGAGTTGCATTTTTTTTATTGAAATAAGTTATTAAGATCCGTAGTACTTTTGATTGTTGGTTCTTGGTGGAACATTATATCACACATATTGGTTTATATCTACACTAATCTAAATATAAATATATATATATAACTCAAAGGTGACTGACTGACTGACATAGTGATCTATCAATTAACGCACAGCCCAAACCACTGGACGGATCGGGCTGAAATTTGGCATGCAGGTAGATGTTATGACGTAGGCATCCGCTAAGAAAGGATTTTGGGAAATTCCCACGGGAACCGCAAAAATCGGGATCTGCGCGGGCGAAGCTGTGGGCATCCACATATATATATACCTTTGAGTTATATATATATAACTCAAAGGTGACTGACTGACTGACATAGTGATCTATCAATTAACGCACAGCCCAAACCACTGGACGGATCGGGCTGAAATTTGGCATGCAGGTAGATGTTATGACGTAGGCATCCGCTAAGAAAGGATTTTGGGAAATTCCCACGGGAACCGCAAAAATCGGGATCTGCGCTGGCGAAGCTGCGGGCATCCACTAGTTCCACCTATAAGAAATAAAACTGCGTTTACAATTTGTCAGCGACCGGTTTCGAACACCGTCTTCAGGCAGATTATTTATTTACACAATGTGTGGGTATATTTGAAATGAATTACAGGATTACCAGGTAATTACAATGTCTACGGATTTGGTAAAAATTAACAATGTCAAGGAACAATTTATATGATAATAAAACAAATTAATATATAAAAATAAGAACACAAAAACATAAAAAAAATAATAAAATAGAATTACAAAATGAATTTAAAAAAACAAAAAAGATGTAAACTACTTAAAATAATTTAGCAGAGGAGATGTCGATAGACAGATTTTAACTCTTCAGTGTTTCTTATTCTATGTCTGTTCATCTCTAGAGCTTCTAATGCATTCAGTTTGCGGCCTTTTTGACAAGTTTGAAGGATTGTTACGTTAGTATCTTTAATAATCCAGCGGTTGTTTTCGTTTAGATGTTCTGCAAAAGTGGACGTGGTGGTTTCTGGTTTCTGGTGGTCGGTAGATCATGCCCTCTCGCACATCTACCAGATACGCTAGACTGCCAGGTTTATGATATAGCGTCCCCACTTACCTACCCTAGGGCATAACAGTGGGGGCCGCTATTCCTGCCAACACCATAAGGTGAAGACAAGGACCAGTTACGGTAGGTCTTGCCGCCAAGACGCTTGTCCTGGTACTCTGCAAGGCGAGTGCCTCGTGGAAGAGAACCACTACCTACTGTCCAGGTAGGTCCCGGAGCTGTAGGCGCGCTCACCTCCCGCGGCTTTCGCTGCTGGCGGTTCGATCCCCGCTCGGGACGCCAGAGAAGCTGGCTCCCACATATCCGGTGTGGTACCGGAGCTGTAGGCACGCTCACTTCCCGGCGCTTATCGCACCTGTCCAGACTTACTCCTACGCGGCTGGATCGGCCGGAGCAGTACTAGCTTAGCTCTACTTGCTGACCAGGCAAGTGCCGGAGATGCTTCCCTGCCAGTAGTTAAACCAGCAGTTCCACTTAATGGACAACTCACGTGCCCCGCGTTGTTTTCGCCCATAGCCCACGTGGCCGGCTACGACAACACTAGTTGCGCGCGGGGAAGGACGCCTGGACGCAACGTGCTTGCCAGGCAACAAACATTTCCCAACCCCTGCAACTAACCACATACCACTACGAGTCCATGACCCAGTCGGGGGACTGCCGAAGGCGATAGACTAACGGCAGGCAAGCGGTGGGCTACCCCCGACCCCGTAGTACCCTGATCCAAACAGCCGGACCCGTAGTTCCGGCTGCGAACTCCACCTAGCCGGGTAGCTCGGTAGATCAGTGCAAGTTTCATAAAAATCAGTTTCAGTTGTTTTCAAGATAAGGACTGATAATTATTTACATTGTGGCGACATCTGCAGTACCCGCCACTAACAACTACATTACCTCAGCTCAAGACTGAACCATCGGTAAAACTATATGGAGAGTTGTATCTTCACCTCGAAAGATGGCACCATCATCGCAAAAAGGCTACTTACAAAGCATCTACAACGCACTATCAACATTTTCTTGCTCATAAGCATATATACAAGCACCAACCATACACGGTTGGCTTCTCTCCGATCCTCCCCAGTCATTCTCTCCGATCCTCCCCCGTCCTTCTCTCCGATCCTCCTCCGTCCTTCTCTCCGATCCTCCCCCGTCCAAGCAACGACCTAAGCCGAGGTCCGTGCCCACCTGGGCGCCCTTAGGCAGTTGCATCTTTTTGCTTTGCACTAGGTTGAGTGCCTTCCGTACTCGCCTCCCCTGCCTGGTGAAGTTGTAAAGGCCCCCATGGCCAAAAACAACAAGCTTGTCCTTTCGAAAAAAAAATAAAAAATAAATACACGGTTGGTCCACGGCCGGACCCCAGGAACACCACCTAGCCTGGCGGAGATATTTCCCTTTGCTCTCGAGAGTAGGAGCACATTATCTTCGATACGGAAACAGAGGAATAGAGGGCAAACCTGGTTCTCCTTGTCTCGCGTGCTCGAAGGAAAGGATGCCAGATTCCGTGTTCCTTCGCCGACCGCTGATGGTTGATGTTTTGAAGAGATGCTGACTGTATCTTCAAAAAATAGTACTGTCCTTCTCTCTCTTTCTTATCGTGTGGCACAATTAACCGTGCTATCCAAGGGAAAGAGGGCGGTTGCCTGGTGTTGCACTTAGCATCACCCGCTGTCACGTGTAGGGCATTTAGATTAACACCTACGGACGTGTGCAACGCGACCTTCATACACTTCTGGAATCAGATGTGCAGGTTTCCTCACGATGTTTGCCCTCACCTTTAAAGCAATCGTAACATAACTGTAGTGATTTGAGGTTACATAGTATTCTTAAAATTGGCTATACTTTTTTAGGGTACCGTACCCAAAGGGTAAAACGGGACCCTATTACTAAGACTCCGCTGTCCGTCCGTCTCGTCTGTCTGTCCGTCTGTTACCAGGCTGTATTTCATGAACCGTAATAGGTACACAGTTAAAACTCTCACAGATGATGTATTTCTGTCGCCGCTATAACAACAAGTAGATACTTAAAATTAGAAAGTGAAAAAATAGGGAAAATAAAATAACATGATATAATAATTAAATAAAAAATAAATAACTTTATACGAAAACCATGAAGAAACTACCGCCATCTGATATTACGGAACCCTTTGTGTGCGGACCGGTTTTTTTAAATAAATTATTTCAAAAATGTATTCTTTTCACAAACTAGAATATCGTGACTTGCTTATGTGTATAAAGTTTCATTAGAATCGGCCCATCCATTTTCAAGAAGCAATAATTATAATGAAAACAATGTTATTGTATTCTTTTTCAGAATATCACAGCTCAATGCGTTGGTAACGTTGCTAACATTGGAAACCCTGAATCAAACAATATTGGACTTACGAACGGACTCGCTACCAACTATGGCTCTGCCATTGGAGCAGCTGGCCTAGGCCTAGGCTTGGCCAATTTGGGCGGCAATGGCTTTGCGGCCAACGGCTTTTTAGGCAATGGCTTTGGCAACGGCAACCTTTATGGCAATGGTAATGGTTTGGCGCCAAGCAGCGGTGGTGCCTTCGTTGTATCCAGTTACTCACCAATCGCTCCTACTGGTCTTTCTGTGGTATCCGAAAACGCGATTGACGGATCTTTGGCTGTGTCTGGATCTTTGCCGTTCTTGAGTGCTATCGGTCTGGAGGGACAGGTGCCGGCTGTCGGTGCTGCAGGTGCGTACTTTGTTTTATTTCGTTGCTAGCTTTCCGATTTCCAGATCCCGTGGGAATTTGGAAATTTCTTGTCTATCATAAAGGGATGCGGACAAAGCAGGACCGGTTGTCGGGGAAATCATTTGGGGGGGGCTTTGTCCAGCAGTGGACGTCTTTCGGCTGATATGATGATGACTATAAAGGGAACCTCTGTGCGAAATTTCAGTTTTCTAAGCAGTTGATGAGTCAGCTAGTGAGTGACACGGGAGGACTTTTCTTTTTAATAGCTTTTATGTAACTTGCAATGTTTGTATGTATACAGGGTGTTGCGAAAAAACTCGAATGTTGTGTGTGAAGTCGAGACAACCCGCACTAAGTGGTTGCCTGAATAAAGAATTATTTATTTATATAGTAGGCTCTCGGTGGGGACGTATATGAGCTGATATGTTGGTAAAGGGTGTAAAAAAATTGGTGTACGGCCCGTTGACTAGGGGTTCTTTTCATCATACTGAACAACTTTCCTAAAGAAACACATAGTTAATTAAAAAAAAAGCGTGTGGCACTCGGGGACTGCCGCGGTAAAGCTATTGCATAGCATTTTTTATCAACTCATGCAATTATAATTATTTATTTATGCAGTATTTATTTACAATTTTTTGATGTTTTACTGTTTTTGTGTGCTCCTATTGATTAAAGGACCATATAGTTTTGAACTTTTTAGTTACTGGACTGATTGATGATTAAAAAGTTCAAAATGGCGGCCACTATTTT
This sequence comes from Coleophora flavipennella, assembly GCA_947284805.1. Taxonomy (NCBI): domain Eukaryota; kingdom Metazoa; phylum Arthropoda; class Insecta; order Lepidoptera; family Coleophoridae; genus Coleophora; species Coleophora flavipennella. The sequence goes on along the minus strand of OX369262.1, from coordinate 4,849,983 downwards.
CAATTCGGGCAACGGATTCGTGATAAGGGACCTCAGGGACCTTTTGCTATCGATTTTGGAAACAATCGGTCCAGTAACTAAAAAGTTCAAAATGGCGGCCACTATTTTCACTTCCGACAACAGATTCGTGACAAGGGACCTCAGGGACCCCCAGATATCGATTTTGGAAGCAATCGGTACAGTAACTAAAAAGTTCAAAATGGCGGCCACTTTTTTCACTTCCGACAACAGATTCGTGATAGGGGACCTCAGGAACCTTTAGATATCGATTTTGGCAGCAATCGGTCCAGTAACTAAAAATTTCAAAATGGCGGATATTTTTTTTTTAATTCGGGCAACGGATTCATGATAAGGGACCTCAGGGACACCCAGATATCGATTTTGGAAGCAATCGGTTCAGTAACTAAAAAGTTCAAAATGGCGGCCGCTTTTTTCAATTCGGGCAGCGGATTCGTGATAAGGGACCCAGGGACCCCCAGATATCAATTTTGGAAGCAATCGGTCCAGTTACTAAAAAGTTCAAAATGGCGGCCACTTTTTTTCAATTCGGGCAGCGGATTCGCGATAAGGGACCTCAGGGACCCCCAGATATCGATTTTGGAAGCAATCGGTCCAGTAACTAAAAAGTTCAAAATGGCGGCCACTTGCGGCTAGTCCTTGGGGCGCGGGATGTTTATGTAATAAATTAACACTAAGAAAGTTACACCAGTAAAATTTACTAAGTCCTTTTAGTACAGCAAATTGTTAATAGATGGCACTGTAAGTTTTTTTAGAAGGTGGGGTGTCAGGTTTTGTTTTCGTTACGAAATTTCTTGATTCGGTCCCCTCAAAGCCCGCGATAAAAGCCATACAATAGCTTAAACAATTAAAGACCCTCCATACAAAATACACAAAATTTATCGATCATGTGATTGATTTGTGTTATGAAGATTTGAATTTTTTTTGTCATAGACCAAAAAATGTTCAGTATGATGAGTTGACGGGACCTACACAATTTTTTTGTTATATCCTGTATATTATATTACTCTGTTTATGTCAAATCTTGCAAACGTTGAAGAGCGACTTCCAGAAATCCAATTAAGCTGAAATTTGGTATGAAGCCGTATTTCGGGAAAATTGATCCTTTTTTACCGTCTTCCAAAAAGGAGGAGCTTCTAAATTTGACTGTATGTTGCTTTTTTTGTATTTTTGTTAAGCGATACTTCCCAGGTAGTGGACAGACATAATTACTCTTTTTTTAACACGCTTTTATTAGGTCAAGCTGTATGTAACAAACTATCTAATGGAATCTAAGGTATCTAATTTAACCATCTTCCAAGGATCGTAGCGTCATGAAAATTGGCAGTTGTATGTAGTTCTGATGACAATACAATAATATGGTACTGTCGAACTGATTTGATGACGAAGCTAAGATATTTCAAAATTGTACTAATTTGTTGCGATGGAAGTCGGTTTTTTTAACGCGTTTAGCGTTTCCAATTATGGTTTTTTGTAGTTAATCTGATGATGAACTTTGGATTTGAAATCAGCTCATCATCAGATCAACTTAAAAATAGCAAAAGGATCTATTGTCGCCATACCATACGGCTCCATACCAAATTTCAGCTCAATGGTATTTTTAGAAGTCGCTCTAATATCGTTTGCTAGTTTGACCTAAATAAACTAACATTAAATTACATAAAAAAATATTGCAAATTAAATGAAAGCTTTTAATGACAGAAATTTGTTTGGATTTTAATTTTAGTGATAATTTAACTTTGACCGGCATTTAAAATTAGATATAACGTTTTCTTGTGTTCTTGTGTTTTTTTCATTATCATCATATCAGCTTAAATACGTCCTCACCGAGGGGCTCGAGCCTACCCTGAATTAGGGCGATCGGGCCATAGTCGACCAAGTGGGCCCAGTGCGGGTTGGTCGACTTCACATACAACCTTCGAGTTTCTTCGCAGGTGTGTGCAGGTTTCCTCTTGATGTTTTCATTCACCGTTAAAGCAATCGGTGAGTATATTATGTACGTAAATTTCGAAAAACTCATTGGTACATTGGCCGTCCGGATTTGAACCTGGCACCTCTGGTTAGGAGAACCGTCGTTATCGATTGAGCCACCGCGTGTTTTTTTTTACTTGCTGGCAATTGGGACTATCCGTTCCCGTAAGATTTTTTTATTAAATAAATTGAATTGAATTCCAGGTGTCCAGTACGGCTGCGGTAACGGTAATGTTGGCATCGTAAGCGAGAATTCCGTTTCTGCTGCTGGTCTGGCTGGTCCTGGTCTGGCTAGTGCTGGCTTGGTGGGTCCCGGTTTAGCGGGTCCTGGTTTGCCGGGACTTGGCTACGGCGTGCCTTTGGCCAACGGAGGCCTGGCTGGCCCAGCCTTGAATGGCCCAATTGCACGTGCTCCTTGTGCCAATGGCAATCTTTACTAGAAAACGTTCTTTTGTTATTTTTTTATGAATAAAAGTTGTTGTTTTATGCTTAGCTATGTTTGTCAGTTAATCAACCATTTTTGCAATTTGTCTACCATTAATCATCATTTAAGCTCATATACGTCCTTCACGAGCCTACCCTGAATTAGAGCGAATTGGCCTTTGTGGACCACGCGGGCCCAGTGCGTATTGGTCGACTTCACACACAACCTTCGAGTTTCTTAGCAAGCGTGTGCAGGTATCCTCGCGATGTTTTCCTTCACCGTTCGAGCGTCGTATAAACGTATCGCACATATAAAATTAAAATTCGAAAACTTATTGATGTTGACATTCGAACGACGACCTGCCGGGTAGAAGGTTGCGACCGTAACCGTAAAATATATTTTTACGAGTCCAAAGTACTCAACTTTGCGATAGATATTGATGTGAAACGTCTATTGGTGCGCCTTGGCAGTAAAACCGAAACGTATAGAATCATTTTGATCAATTTGAATCAGTAAAATATTATTAAATCGAAATATATGTGACAGTGACGATCTCCTGAGCAAAAAGAAACAAAATAAAAAAAGTTTAAAAAAACTTAAAACCGACTTTAAAATGAAATTCACTCAAAAGTGTGAAATAATATTATTATACTTAAAAACACAACATTAACCAACGACAACGAAATCAAAGGAAGTAACTATTTAGTAATCTGTGCTCGCGGCGTAAATATAGGTACGCTCATTAATGCTTGCGCCATTTAAGATACATCCAGCGCCATCTAGTGTTGTTTACCATGTTTTCAACATTTCCAACCTCCTATGTCTCCGCAACCCCTTGACCGATTTGGCTCATGTTCGAACTTAAAAATACTTTTGTCTCACTAATTTGCCTGCCATGTTCATACCGGGACGCACAGCAGTGTATCCGCTAAGTTCGAAAAGAAAAAGGCGACACCGACCTACCAGTAACTTAAAATCTATATGACCTACACACTTGCGATTTTGTGTGTCTACTAAGATCATCTAGAAAACCCTATTTTTATAAATATATCTTTAACCATTTCTGAGATATTGACGTCCTAAAAATCACTATTTTTATGACTCACTCACTCACCGACTCATCAAAATTATAGACCACTTCCAGGTGACTTATAAATTTGAAATTTGGCACCGAGGTAGGTAATTAGACGTATACAAAGGAAAAAATCAAAAAGTGTAGTGGTATTCGCGCACCAAGGGTTCCGTATCACCATTACTCAGCAAAATATATAGACCACTTCCAGGTAACTTAAAAGCTTGAAATTTGGCATCAAGGTAGGTTATTGGACGTACATAAAGGAAAAATTCGAAAAACGGCCAAGTATGAGTTATACTCGCGCACTATCCGTATCACCACAACTCAGCAAAATATGTATACCACTTCCAGGTAACTTATAAACTTGGAATTTGGCAACGAGTTAGGTTATTCGAAAAATGGCCAAGTGTGAGTCGTACTCGTGCACTAAGGACATAAAGACATAAAAAAGACATAAAAAATTTATTTACGAAGTTATCTTATCTAATACATACAAGTTAACTGTGACCCCACACTAGGCTAGGCCTGTCTCGTGGCGGTCAAATATAAACAAAGAACATATAACAGAACATTGTGTGTGTGTGTGTGTGTGTGTGTGTGTGTGTGTGTGTGTATGTGTAGGGTTCCGTATCATCACTTCTTAGCGAAATATATAGACCACTTCCAGGTAACTACTATATAAACATTAAATTTTCCATCGCGATAAGTAGATGTATGCAAACAAAAAAATCGAAAAACTGGCCAAGGGCGAGTCGGACTTGCGAAGTTAGGTTTCCTTACCATTACTATTTATCAAAATTATAGACGATTTACAGGTGACTTATAAACTGGTTTGGCATTTGTAGGTTTATAGGCGTATACAAAAGAAAAAGGAAAACTGGCCAAGTTCAAGTCAGACTCGCGAAATTTGGGTTCCGTACCACCACTACTCATCGGAATAATTATATAAACCACTTCCAGGTGACTTTTTAATTTGAAATTTGGAATCGAATTAGGTTGATTGGGCGTATTGAGTAAAACTTCAAAAAACTGGCTAAGTAAAAAAAAACTAAAAAAAACTGTAAGTGGCTTGCGCACCGAGGGTTCGGTACCACCAAAAATATCTTTTATGTTTGTCTATTACTTGAATGAGGATAGGAAATTAGTATTAGTACTTTACAAAAGTTAATAATATCCCAACAAAACATAAGTGTGAATTGGGGCCAAGTTTGTTATGAAAAAATTTACAACGATCTAAATAGGTAGGTAGGTACCAAGTTCTATAGTGGTTCCTAAATCATAGCTACGGAACTTCAAATAGAAATATTTATTTAAGATTTTTCTAAATAATAGATAACGTGAAACGGTTTCACATGTTTAAAAAAAATAGGTTCTGTGCTACTAAATGGTGTAACTTGGCAAGTTTAAATAGTCAAGGCGCCAAGCAAGAAAATCTTTTTTAAAAAAAAACTATCAATAGAGGATAAAACTGGATAGTGAAAGCTTGCCAAGTTATAACATGTAGTAGCACAAAAAATATTTTTTATATACAAATGAAAACCGTTGTAAATTCTCTATTATTTGAAGAATTCTAAAATAAATATTTCTATTGGAAGTTCCGGATTTAGGAACCACTATAGAACTTGGTACCTACCTATTTGGATCGCTTTTTTTTTTTTTTATATCGAACTTGGCCCCATTTCACATTTAAGTTTTGTTGGGATTAACGATTACTCGGTTGTCACAAACAAAACAAAAACAAAAATTTATACATACATACAAACACCGGATTGTTCCACTAGACTCGGATAACTTAGCTTGCTTTTCTTTTCGCTTGAAAAGTGGGAAGACAAAATTAATAAGAGTACAAAATTTCAAAATAAAAGTAAATTATAATTCAAGACACTATTTGTAATATCAATTGAGTGCATAATATTACGTATACATCTACTAGTAGTAGACAGAACCAGAAACGCAGCCGCAGCCGCAGTTGCCAGAGATGGACACACTGCCGGCAGCCGGCACGTTGCCGTCGAACAGCACAGTGCCGATAACCGGCACCTGTCCACCGACGATGGTGTACCCTTGCACCGGCAGCTCACCAATGGCGACTATTTGACCTTCGCCGACGCCTCCGTACGCAGCAGCATTTCCGTAAGCCCCAGCGAGGTTTCCGTTTTCGTATCCACCAACCAGGCCATTTCCCAGGCCAATAGCACCGTAGCCAGTGCCTAAATTGACTCCTAAGCCGTTGCCGCAACCGCAGCCACCTAGACCGGCGCCAATGCCATTAACAGCACCGTAACCGATCACGCCTGCGCACTGGCTGAATACATTCTGGAAGGAAAACGACTAACATTACAAGAGTTACCAACGAAAACTATTTAACAGTGCCTCCTGTATACTCGTATGTGTTTGTTTATTGATCGTTATCAATCACATCGTCTTCACTGTTGGAGCAGCAAGGGTCTCTCCCGAACGCAGATAGGCTGGGCCATATTCCAGACACTGAGGCCAAGTCCTCAAATTGGTCTTAAGAGGAAACGCGAGCGCCATTTTCTCCATTCAAACGTAGTCCCCTGTTCCCTCCTTGGATAATGACAATAGAGCAAAAATGTTTTTACCATCAAACCTATATCTACCATGGCCATGCCTCTATGTTTTTTCCCATATTCTAAAATTATAATAGGAAATAGGAGCCTTCAAAAACGGAGAAAATTGCCCCATTGAAACGTCATTTTCAGGCACCCACCAAAAAATAATACGCATAACAATAAACTGAAAACATAGAGGTATAAGTAAAGCGGTTTTTTAAATTATAAAAAAAAATAAATTATTAATATTATTGTTCCTGCGCTGCCCGCATCCATGAATAGGACCGGTCGTCGTAGAAATCTTTGGGGGGGAGGCCTTTGTCCAGCAGTGGACGATTTTTGGCTGATATGACGATTATTGTTCAAGTTTTGGAGGAGGAAATAGAGGACTAAGAAATGCTGTTTTAGTCAATTTTAGTCTGGGCTGCAGTTCTCCCTTTCTTGCTGTATACTGAGAGGTTTAGGGGAGGGAGACAGTAACATTTTATTTAAATACCTATCCTTAAGATCGCGTTTCCTCTTAAGCGCAAAGCCACTTGTGAGCAGATTATAATAAGGTGGGTATTTTTTGAAGAATTTCGTCATTTCACGTTACTTAGGTTTTAAAAGTTATCTTTGAATCTCCCCGCTGGAAGGGTAAATATGCCTTAATTTATTCTTAATTTATTTTTAAAAGTCAAATAAATCAAAATTTATGCAATTTACTTGGATCAGACAGGCCTGGATGCAAACCAACAAGAAAGTAAAGTGGGACATGCTTTTTGTGTATTTGTTCAATGGAAAGTAGTTCCAGAATATTTTTTTTAGTTCTTCTTGCAGTTTATATACGAAAGTCGTAGCTAATTATTACTTTATTATTTTGAAATTTACATTCCATATCAAAATAACTCTATAATAATATAAACAATTACAAATTTATTGCATGAAAATCTTGAAACAGTATGGATATTTTTTAACGATTAAAATTGAAATTAGTTATCATCGTGTACATTTTTCGAATTCTTAACTTTTTTATATACATAAAAACTTTTCAAAAGCGTGAAAAAAGTTGAGAATTGAAAAAAAAAAACAAAAAAGAAACTGACCCGGTTTCAAGTGGTCAGCGTTCCTGCTTGCTGAGCTAAGGGTCTTAAGATCGATTCCCATTCAGGGCAGTCCTTCTTGCTGGGCCAAGGGCCGTAAGTTAGATTTCCATTTAGGGCATTCCTGCTTGATGGGCCAACAAGGACTTTAAGTTTGATTCCCATTCAGGGCAGTCCTTCTTGCTGGGCCAAGGGCCGTAAGTTAGATTTCCATTTAGGGCATTCCTGCTTGATGGGCCAACAAGGACTTTAAGTTAGATTTCCATTCAGGGCATTCCTGCTTAATGAGCCAAGGGTCGTAAGTTCGGTTCCCATTCAGGGCATTTCTGCTTGCAGGGTCAAGGGTCGTAAGTTCGATTTCCATTCAGGGCATTTCTGCTTGCAGGGTCAAGGGTCTTAAGTTAGATTCTCATTCAGGGTATTCCTACTTAATGTACCAAGGGTCGTAAGTTCGCTTCCCATTCAGGGCATTTCTGCTTGCAGGGTCAAGGGTCGTAAGTTCGATTTCCATTCAGGGCATTTCTGCTTGTAGGGTAAAGGGTCGTAAGTTCGATTTCCATTCAGGGCATTTCTGCTTGCAGGTTCAAGGGTCGTAAGTTCGATTTCCATTCATGGCTTTTCTGCTTGCTGGGACAAGGGTCGCAAGTTCGTATCCCACTTGAGACATACCTGCTTGCTGGGCCAAGGGCTGTAAGTTAGTTTTCCATTTAGGGCATTCCTGCTTGATGGGCCAACAGGGACTTTAATTTAGATTTCCATTCAGGGCATTCCTGCTTAATGGGCTAAGGTTCGTAAGTTCGATTCCCATTCAGGGCATTTCTGCTTGCAGGTTCAAGGGTCGTAAATTAGATTCTCATTCATGGTATTCCTACTTAATGTATCAAGGGTCGTAAGTTCGATTTCCATTCATGGCTTTTCTGCTTGCTGGGACAAGGGTCGCAAGTTCGTATCCCACTTGAGACATACCTGCTTGCTGGGCCAAGGGCCGTAAGTTAGTTTTCCATTTAGGGCATTCCTGCTTGATGGGCCAACAGGGACTTTAATTTAGATTTCCATTCAGGGCATTCCTGCTTAATGGGCTAAGGTTCGTAAGTTCGATTTCCATTCAGGGCATTTCTGCTTGCAGGGTCAAGGGTCGTAAGTTAGATTCTCATTCATGGTATTCCTACTTTATGTACTAAGGGTCGTAAGTTCGATTTCCATTCAGGGCATTTCTGCTTGCTGGGACATGGGTCGCAAGTTCGTATCCCACTCGGGACATACCTTCTTGCTGGGCCAAGGGCCGTAAGTTCGATTCCCATTCAGGGCATTTCTGCTTGCTGGGACAAGGGTCGCAAGTTCGTATCCCACTCGGGACATACCTTCTTGCTGGGCCAAGGGCCGTAAGTTCGATTCCTATTCAGGGCATTTCTGCTTGCTAGGACAAGGGTCGCAAGTTCGTATCCCACTCGGGACATACCTTCTTGCTGGGCCAAGGGCCGTAAGTTCGATTCCCATTCAGGGCATTTCTGCTTGCTGGGACAAGGGTCGCAAGTTCGTATCCCACTCGGGACATACCTTCTTGCTGGCCCAAGGGCTGTAAGTTCGATTCCCATTCAGGGCATTTCTGCTTGCTGGGACAAGGGTCGCAAGTTCGTATCCCACTCGGGACATACCTTCTTGCTGGGCCAAGGGCTGTAAGTTCGATTCCCATTCAGGGCATTTCTGCTTGCTGGGACAAGGGTCGCAAGTTCGTATCCCACTCGGGACATACCTTCTTGCTGGGCCAAGGGCTGTAAGTTCGATTCCCATTCAGGGCAATTCTGCTTGCTGGGACAAGGGTCGCAAGTTCGTATCCCACTCGGGACATACTTTCTTGCTGGGCCAAGGGCTGTAAGTTCGATTCCCATTCAGGGCATTTCTGCTTGCTGGGACAAGGGTCGCAAGTTCGTATCCCACTCGGGACATACCTTCTTGCTGGCCCAAGGGCTGTAAGTTCGATTCCCATTCAGGGCATTTCTGCTTGCTGGGACAAGGGTCGCAAGTTCGTATCCCACTCGGGACATACCTTCTTGCTGGGCCAAGGGCTGTAAGTTCGATTCCCATTCAGGGCATTTCTGCTTGCTGGGACAAGGGTCGCAAGTTCGTATCCCACTCGGGACATACCTTCTTGCTGGGCCAAGGGCTGTAAGTTTGATTCCCATTCAGGGCATTTCTGCTTGCTGGGACAAGGGTCGCTAGTTCGTATCCCACTCGGGACATACTTTCTTGCTGGGCCAAGGGCCGTAAGTTCGATTCCCATTCAGGGCATTCCTACTTGATGGGACAAGGGTCGTAGGTTAGATTCTCATTCAGGGTATTCCTACTTAATGTAGCAAAGGTGGTAAGTTCGATTTCCATTCAGGGCATTTTGTTTCAGGGTCAAAGGTTGCAAGTTCGTATCCCACTAGGCACATAACTTCTTGCTGGGCCAAGGGCCGTAAGTTCGATTCCCATTCAGGGCATTCCTCCTTACTGGGCCAAGGGTCGTAAGTTCGATTCCCATGCAGGGCAAACATTCTTGTGACGTACACGTTAATTTTCTCTGTGTTACTATGCATATTATGACTGTTTAAACGCATTTAACACTCTCACCGCCATCTATGTATTGAATTTTCCAGTACAGCAAGCCATGCGGGCCGCCAGCGACCCTCGCAGTTGCTATCTTAGCAAGCCACTGTGGAAAATCTGTAACGAGTGTCGCAGGCCGTACGGGCGGCCGGCGGGCTCACTGGTTGTCTTTAATCTTTAAATATTTTGACTGATTTAGGCGCGAAAGTTACGGTGCGCCGGCGACCCGTATGGCCCGACAAGCCCGCTCAGCGCAACTTAAGGTGGCTTGCAATACTTGAAATCTTACGACCTGCCGGCGGACCGCGTGGCGGTGAGAGTGTTAAGTATGTAATAAAAGTATCTAGTTTACATAATATAGTGAATCGTAGTTAGGGCCAAATGACCGTGTGTGATTTATTATTGAACGAGCGAAGCGAGAAGACTGGAACAATTCGGCGTCTGTATGTATGTAAAAATGTTTGTTCGACGATAACTGGAGTGTCCGATACGATAACTCGTTGATCGGAACGTAGTGTATAGTAGGCGGGTTAATAACAAAAAAAATCTATTTAAGTTTGAACATGAGCGAATTCAGTTAAGGGGTTGCCGAGATACAAAAGGTTCTGGAAATTGAAACACCACTAGATGGCGCAAAACGGATCATATTTGTACATCGCGTAAGTGTTAGTGAGCGTACCTATATTTTTTTAAATAAGACCATCGCGATTTCACAGTTCGGGGCGAACCACTAGTTATTATAATTTCATCACTATGTATTGACGCTATTCGGCTTACTTGGCACACGAGGAGAAGTGGCAGGAGCACTTTAACACACAGCTCAGCTTAAAAAAAAACGTATCGGTTACCACAGTTAACTTGTTTTAAAATACCTTCTGTTACAGTGATAAACAAGGTACCAACAAAATACCTTTGAGTATTGATAGGCATTTGTTTGTGTATAAATACTGGTTCGAATTTTCTACACATCATTCACAAGTAACATTTTCAACTTGTAACTCAACAAAATGGCTGCCAAGCTAATCCTAGCTTTTGCTTCAGCACTCTTGATCCAGGTAAAATGGTCTCACTAATTTTCAATAGGCAACATAAACAGATAATTATTAAACTAGAGATTTTCAATTTCGTATTCTGAATTAAGAGCATTTTTTATCCACAATTGGTAAGCCCTTGGCATCATCTCATCAACCGTAACCGCCTCCGTGGCGTAGTGGTCAGTCCAATTGCTTCGCACCAGGAGGTCACGGGTTCGATTCCCGGCGGGGTCAACTTTGTAGGACTCAGTTTGGTTGGTGGTAGGGCATTTTCTAAGCCCACCTGGCTAGCTACCACCATCTTATCTAAGTCTTGGCGCCAAACATCATTTTTAACAACATTGATGTGTTTTGGCTTGAAAATAAGATAACCAGTTCTTCATTGCGTTGGGGAATCTTGATAAGCCCGCTTCCATCTTCGGCATCATCGTCACTTACCATCAGGTGAGATGATGCCAAAAGCTTGCCAATTGTGAATAATAAAAAAGGGCTTACCGAGATAACCACTAAAACAATGGGAAACTGGCTACCTTATCTTCATTTGGGAACACATTAATGCTGTTAATACAGATGTCTGGCGGCAAGACTTAGATAAGATGATGGTAGCTAGCCAGGCGGGCTTAGGAAATACCCTGCCACCAACCAAACGGAGTCTTACAAAGTGAAATACCGCCGGAAATCGAACCTAGATGTAAAGCGAGTAGACTGACCACTATGCCAAGGAGATGGTATGATCATTTAGTTTTGTAGTGTTCATTTAGTAGCAACGCGAGTTAATCTTAATATATTATTTAATAGTATTTTATCCAACCTTAGAATTCTTCCAGTATCTCATGTGTTACAGACCATCTCTGGCCAGAACACCAACGCTGGCATAATTGATATCACCAACGTCGGCGTCGTTGGCAACGGCATCGGCCTCTTAAATACCGCTGGTGGATACGGCTACGGTGCCAACTACGGCTCTGGATACGGCTCAGTAAACGCTGGCGCTATTGATCTTACCAACATCGGTATTGCTGGCAACGGTATTGGCCTGGCCAACAGTGGTGGATACGGCAATCTAGGCTTAGCCAGTGGTATCAGTTCCGGCAACCTTGGCTTGGCTTCCAGCGGTATTGGTGCTAGCTTCTTGAACAACAATTACGGATATGCCGCTCCATCTTGCGGCATTGCTTTTATCAACGGATACGGTGCTAACAGCAACGGCGGTGCTTTGCCTATCTCCAGCGTTTCCCCTCTGGCTCCTACCGGCCTCACTATTATCTCTGAGAACGCCATCGATGGCGTTGTCAACGTCAACGGTGCTCTGCCGTTCTTGAGCGCTATTGCTCTGGAAGGCCAGGTTGGTTCTGGTGGCTCTGCTGGCGTTCAATACAACTGTGGTAACGGAAACGTCGGTATTATAAGCGAAAACATTGGTGCCGTGAACACTGGTCTTGGCTATGGAGCTGGACTTAGAGCTGGCTACGGAGCTAGTCTTGGCAACGGCTTCGAAGCTCCTATTGGTGGCGCCATCGTCAACAACTACGGCTCCAGCTGCGGCTGTATTTACTGAAGACTGTATTTTAGTGAATGCTAATTATATCTTTTGGAAATTCGAACATTGTTTGTTTCTTTGTTTCATTGGTAAATAACTAGACTATGGATCGCCAAAGGATATTATTACTATAGTCGTTTATTTAATGAGATACAGTATACTAACGTTTTGTACTAAATGTGAAAGAAAGAAAAGAAAGAAAGAAAGAAAAAAAATGAATTTATTTTGACAGGCAAGTAAGGATGTACAATTATTATTCTTATATATACTTATATTAAAGATTTAAATACTCTGCCAAAAAGGGCACCGTCTCAGCATAATACTTTGGCTTTAACAAAGCCAAAGCGCTGATTTTCAGCCGGCACCGGAACTACGTGGGTAGACCCACGGACGAAACAGTACATTTTATATTGTACGGAATCAAATATGTTCCTAAATATAATTATACGTGTACAATGATGCATGATGAATATTAGTTTACATATACATATATTATAAAAAAAAATATGTTTAATAATATTTTGCTTTTTAATGCTATTTTGTATAAGTTTGATCTTTCTAGCTTAGATTTACTTCATTTATACTTTTACGAGTATTTATAGTTTGCCTTCCATACTTGTCCAAAAAATAATATGTTATATTTATATTCCATGGTAGTTGTTAGTGCACAGCGGGGGTGTAGCCTAAAGTACGCCGGTCATAGATAAGTGAGCAGTACGATTTTCTTTCTGCTCTGTTCAAATACAAAACAACCGGCCAAGTGCGACTCGGGGTTACACAAACAGGGTTCCAAACCAAAACTTTAGGAACCAACAGAACAAGACCTCTCAGTACATACTTTGCTCTAGGTCAATAAGGGGGCTTCTTCTTTTGGACATTTGAAATTTTATTTATCCTGTGGCAACGGAAGGATTTTAGATTTTCTCTTTGATTTTTCTGTAATTTATGCATTTAACCTTATATACTGGGATTTTTTTAAAGATTTTAAGCCCAGTAGTTTCGAAACTGAAGTGGCAGTGGGCAGGGCACATAGCTCGTAGAACAGATGGCCGATGGGGCAGTAAAGTTCTCGAGTGGCGACCGCGCACCGGAAAACGTAGCGTAGGCAGGCCTCCCACGCGGTGGACCGATGACCTGGTGAAGGTCGCGGGAAGCCGATGGATGCGGGCAGCGCAGGACCGGTCGTCGTGGAAATCCTTGGGGGAGGCCTTTGTCCAGCAGTGGACGATTTGTGGCTGATATGATGATATGATGAGTTTCGAAGATAAAGGGGAAATGGTCAATTATCGCCTATTTTCTTAAATAATATCAAAATTATAGAAAAAATATTTTAGATTTTCACAACAAACTCTTTTACAATAAAACTTAATATAATAATATTATACATAATATATTTGAAAAAACCTTGTTTTTTAAACTTAGTTGCCCCCCAGAAGTGGCCTCTATTTAAAATTAAATTATTTGCGTTACACGTCTGTCTTTGGGTCACCAATTTACATATGTGTACCAAATTTTAACTCAACCGGTTCAGTAGTTTCCGAGCAAATTGACTGTGGCAGACGGAAAGACAGACACACGAGTGATCCTATAATGTTCCGTTTTTACTTTTTGAGGTACGGGTCCTTAAAAAGGTGAGCACAGTATTTCCTGCAATTCTATTACCTTAATTCTACCTCCAAAGCTCATCATCAGATCAACGTCAAAATCCTAAAAGGATCTATGTAAATTACCGGGAATATGACTTCATAACATATTTCCTTCTAGAAGTCGTTCTAAAATCGTTTGCAAGGTTTGACCTAAACAAACTAACAAACATTGTAAGTAAAATATTTTATCTACTCCCATATCGTTAAGTTCGAAATAAAAACTTAAAAACGAATTTATATTGGTATACTTTATAAACACAATACCGAAATTTAAAAAAAAAACACTTATTTCTCTAACAAAATAATGTAATAAAGTATTTTTTGAAGTGAAAACTTCTTTAGCGGCGTTGTGCACTTTTTTTGTAATGGTTAAAAAATGTTAAACTCGCGTCAGGACACGTGACCTGATCCAAAATTCGTAAGACGGATGGAGTAGTGAAAAATTCTTTAGCGGCGTTGTGCACTTGTTTTGTAATGGGTAAAAAATGTTAAACTCGCGTCAGGACACGTGACCTGATCGAAAATTCGTAAGACGGATGGAGTAGTGAAAACTTCTTTAGCGGCGTTGTGCACTTGTTTTGTAATGGGTAAAAAATGTTAAACTCGCGTCAGGACACGTGACCTGATCGAAAATTCGTAAGACGGATGGAGTTGATTTCTTGTTGATTTTTCCGAGATATAAACTTTTTAATGTATTATAAATTGTCATGTTTGTGTACGATAGCGCAATAAATAAATATTGTATTCTACCACATAAATGATAGTACTTTTATACTGATAATCAAAGCAATTCGTGCAAAATTATTCCCTAACTATTCCAAAATATCAAAAATGCACAACGTTAATATTCAAGTTTTCACTTCTGCCGGCACTCCCGGAATGCAACCCGTCGTTTTTTTTTTACATTACGATACAAGTTAATCCAAAAAGTTAATATCATTAACGAAGTTTTCATACATGCGGTTCACGCCATTTTTATAGCATTACAAAAAGTTTTCATTCCAATTTTTATTTGTCTGTGACAGTGCCCGCTTTAACGCATGCGCGGTGATGTGCTAGGTTTTGGCGCCATTCATTGAATACGTTTTGTTGTAGTTACTGAATTTTGAGGATAATTTTCATTTCTGCTTAAAATGTCTGAGATCAGTGAAAGTATTGTTTTTACCTGTCAGTGACAGCGTCCGCTTCAGCGCAAGCGCGATGATGTGCTGGGATTTGGCGCTATGACACGTTTTGCTGTAGGTACTGAATTTCGTGGGATTTTTTTTCTTACTCTTTTAACTTTGATCTTTGTTGTTTAGTTGATTCAATCCCAATGTATGAGATTAGATAAAGTAGTGTATGAAACTGCACATAACTGGGTATGTGCAGTTTAATACACTACTATTACAATGGCATTCCTTAAGCACAAAAAGTTTTACTTTAGTACTGACGCAGCGCTATGGCCAAGTATTGCGATATGGCTTACACCTTTGATGTCGCACGATGCCGCCACGGCGTGGGTGCTAGCCCATACTAGCCTGTAGCCCGCCTGGCAAACTCGCGGAGTATGCCAGCCTGTGTCCTGCCGCCCGCTGTCCTTCAAGTACCCTTCCGTTGCTCAGCGTAAGTACATTCGTTGCACTACTGTTAGCCGCTATATTGTAATACTGTGGCTATGGCCACAGGTGTAAGGATCCATACAGTAGTCCAACACGTTTGATGTTTACAACAACGCTGACGTCACTACTATCACTTGCGTATTTACTTCTACTATGCTTGCGTGTGCTCGTGCGTTATCAGTAGTTTTTTTTACTGTCCGTGCCTAAGTTACGTCCACGCCTAGTTAGCTCGGAGCTCTGAAATATACTGAACAAGTACTGTAGGTACCAATGGTTTTTATTGCTGGTTTAAATTTTTTCAGTAATTTATCGACATATTCGCTGTAACTGTAGAAAGTTTCGTCATAATCGGTTCAGTGGTTTTTGTGTGAAGCGCGTACAAACAAACAGAGAGACAAACAAACAAAAAAAATTGAATTATTGTAATTTGTTCAGTCAGGTCGCCCTAGTGTTTATTTTCGAATATCTTCAATGTACAAATTGTTCTGTCTTAACAATTTCATTAAATGTATTTGTAGGCGAATTTAATAATTTTCAGTCAGCCGCTGGCAATAACGTTGGATACCTTGCTGTTTTAAATACTTTTGTCCGAAACGACGTTGTTCTCGATGGCGTTTGATCAACTTTAAATATCGACATCCGTTATTGAAAATGCACCCACTCGTGCCGAAAAATGATCCAAGTCGCCTAAGAAGAAGATCCGGAACTGGCTTTTTCCGGGTGAAAAAGCGAATCCGATAGCCTCGGATCGTGGGTACCTATGTAGTCAACGTGCCAAGAAATTATACGATTGCTTGTTGACTAAGCGAGCGTTTTTATCGCGTCCTTGATATTTAATATGCTTGTAGTCCGAGACTAAATATGATTAAAAAAGAATTTAAAAAAAATACTTGGATCAGGCTAGCCTGAATGCAGAGGACGAGGAAAGCTAAGGGAGCCATGTTTCAGTGTTTTCTGTGAATGTGTGAAAGACGTTTCGTGACCTTTTATACTTAACTAAAACTATGAAAATGTTGTAACTGTGTTTAGTTTTATCAAACTTAGTAATTTTATTCTCAGAAAGGATCTTATAATTATTAGTTATCCGAATTAAAAATATCCATTAAAGGTAATCGTTTATCTCATTATGACCTAGAACGTGAGGTCATAATGAAGGTAAAACGAAGTAAATTATTAATAAATGTTTCTTATTAACCCTGTCCTAATAGAGGAAAATCTTGCTTTGATGAGTAGAATCAAATTTACTTTAAATTTTGTGATAAGTAATAAAAAATATACTTTTAAAAGTTCACGATGAATTTATTGAGAAAATCCTTTTCGATATCTTTCACAGGATTTCCGAGCTGAACATTTAGTAGTAGTATCCAGCACCAGCACCGCAGCCGCAGCCGCAGTTGCCAGAGATGGACACACTGCCGGCAGCCGGCACGTTGCCGTCGAACAGCACAGTGCCGATAACCGGCACCTGTCCGCCGACGATGGTAGCTCCAGCCACTGGCAGCTCACCAATGGCGACTATTTCGCCTTCGCCGACGCCTCCGTACGCAGCTAGGTTTCCGTACGCTCCAGCCAGGTTTCCGTACCCGCCAACCTGATTTCCGTACCCGCCAACCTGATTTCCGTACCCGCCAACCAGATTTCCGTACCCGCCAACCAGATTTCCGTACCCGCCAGCAAGTCCGGTAGCCAGACCAGCGACGCCGTTGCCGCAACCACAGCCGCCGCCAATGCCAGTACCTAATAGGCCAGTGCCGTAACCGAAAGAGCCTGGGTACTGGCTGAACACAGTCTGGAAAGTAAAAGGAAATAATTGTACAGTCATGCCACGCATATAACACTTTAAACTTTCACGATTATTCATACTGACAAATTGAAAACGGGACTTGACGTGATTTTGTTTAATTGATGTTATTTTACCTCAACGTTTCGACTATGCTTCGATAGCCGTGTTCGCAACACCAATTATACAAAATCACGTCAAATCCCGTTTTAAATTTGTCACGCCGCGCATACTTTCTCGCGTAGCCTTTTCGGTCTGACATTTACAAATCAACAATGAACATTAATTTTTACAAGTTTTTATAGGTAAATATTAACTTTCCGTGATAGGTAGTTAGTTAGTTAGTTGGTAACAAATCTTAGAAACTAAATCAAAACCACTTCCCGGTTTCCGATTGAGCTGACATTTTTCATACACATTAAGTTTGGAGCATAATGCATAGTTAGCTAAGTGACTTCATTCTAAATCCAATATGGCAGACTCCCAAAGATGGTGGACCAGTATTTTTTTTTATTCTGGGAAAGGCTTTTCTAAAAAAAAATACGAAATATTTATATTAGTTGCCTTTTACCTGTAGATGCGCATGTAAATCGGTGACCCAAAGACGGACATACAACGTTAGTAAATTAATTTTCAACATGGTTTGACTCGCACTTGACCGCTTTTTATTAAGCGGACAGCGATGGATTACAAGTCCTTGCCTGCCAAAACTTACGATTTGGGGGCCTTCAAGGCAAGAAAGAACAAAAGGAACTCCCCACGGAGAACATTTCTTCTCGCAGAAGCATCTAGCATTACCTATACTATTTGTATGGGAGGTACTTTATTGAGGGTTTTTTAGACATACTATACTAATAGCATATTATAGACGCTACTAAGATTTCTCGATTGCATAAATTTGATAAATAAGTTTAGCGCCATTTTGAAGAAAAATATTTTGAAACATTTTTCGTACCATTTTTTGACATTTCCCAGATATAACCCATATGGAATAAAATTGGATTTAATAAGGGTTCTCAAAAACCAAAAAAAAATTGGCCTTTAAAAAAGTAAAATACTGAACACTAAAAATCTTAAAATTAAAAAAATAAATAAAATTACCGCTGACAAGTAATGAACAAAAAATCAAAGTACAAAAATTTCATTTTGGTCCAACAGTTTCTCCGCAAACCAGGTTCCGTATACCTGGTACACATAAATACACACACACACCCTTTTTTACCACTTTTTTGGTATCTTTAAGTGATTTAGAGTTCAGTTTCATAAGTAGTCGGTTTTTCGGACGACCACATAATCTTCTATTTGCTCCTTTATCGCTCGAAGGTTGTTAGCATTATTTGAGCTTGGGTGTGCCCTATCCTCGTCGGCATCATCACTTTCCGTCAGGTGAGATGCAATTAGAGCGTTGATGACGTAACGACTAGGGCCGCTGACTCCTGTCCGGGAGGTCATAGTTCGAATACTGCTACGTACCAATGCGTTTTCGAATTTCGATTTCATAGCGTACGTTTATCCCAGTGAAGGAAAACATAGTGGGGAAATCTTCACACGTCTGCGAACAAACTCGAAGGTTGTTTTTGACGTCAAACAACCCGCACTGGGCGTGGTCGACTAAGGCGCAATCGCCCTAATTCAGGGTAGGCTCGAGTCCCTTGGTGGGGTCGTATATGAACTGCTATATGAAGATGCAGTAAAACGCACTCAATCACCTCTCCTTAGGGGTGGGGGGGGGGGGGGGGGGGGGTCGCTCAGATGAAGGGTTTATAAGTCTTAGCAGACTTTTAATCCAAGGAGGTTTCTTAGTGGGTAGGTGAGTCCCACATAACTAGGCTTACCAGACGTCAGGATTTGTCCTAATATGTCAGGATTTGTCCTAATATGTCAGGATTTTTAGGTACCTGTCAGGATTCCGGCCGGACTTTAAAAATGTCAGGATTTTTAGGATTATTTAGGTGTTTTTAGGTCTTCTTCAAGCAGCCCGGTGGTGGTTTTTCACTGTGTGGAGATTAAGAGTAGGCTCAATGGCAGATTGTGAGTCGGCGAGTGACCAATTGGCACTCAAAAGAAATTACATAAGTGGTGTTTTGTTATTATGACTGTGCGTCGCGAAACCGTGCGCGCGTATGTTTCAGTAGAATGTCAGGACTTTTTAATAAAAATGAGGCTTTTTGTCAGGACTTTTCAATGTAACATCTGCAAACCTTACACATAACTAGACCTAGGATCGGTTGTCTGGTATGCGTCACGCATATTTTAATCCCCCTACACTCCGAAAAGGGGTACAAAAAAAAACAAATTTTTAATTAAAAAAAATGTAGAGACGAAACCAGATAAAGGAAGCCCCATGTCCATAGTGACGATAGGCCTATGAAGATGAGCACCAAGGAGCTTTGTGTTTTTTTAGGGCTCCGTACTAGGTAAATACTACTTATTACTAATCCTAAGCCGCCGTTTGTATGTCTGTCCGACCTTCATCTTTTAATCCGTATTATACAACCGGCTGAAATTTCCACAGGATATGTATTATTATACGGATTAACTTAAAAAAAATTAAAAATCTTAATTACTAACAGGGGGAAACTCCATACAATAAACGTGTTTTTAAAGGTTTGTGTTTGCTCTATCGTAAAAACGGTAACACATAAATAAAACTTGGTTACATAATAAATACTGGGACAGCGTGGTCTGCAAATTCAGGGTAGGCTCGAGCCCCTCGGTGGGGACGTATATGAGCTGATAGGAATGATTATAATAAATACTTATCTTAAAAGAAAAACTACAAATAATAAACACAGGCCAAGTGTAGGTAGTACGTCCACTGAGGAGTCTGAACTATATTTAAAAAAAACCTTCGCTCCCCTTGATTTCTCTTGTTTGAAATGAATATGACGTATCAATATGATTCATGGTTCAAAGTAAGCGACATAGCTCACAGAATCGCTAAACTGAATTGGCAGTTGGCAGGGCACATAGTTCGTATAACAGATGACCGTTGGGGTAGTAAAGTTTTCGAGTGGCGACTTCGCACTGGAATACATTGCGTATGCAAGCCTCTCACGCGGTGGACTCACGACCTGGTGAAGGTCGCGGGAAGCCGCTGGATGCCGACAGCGCAGGACCGGTCGTCGTGGAACTCCTTGGGGGAGACCTTTGTCCAGCAGTGGACGTCTTTCGGCTGATATGATGATGAAGATGATTTATTGTTGCACTTGTGTAGAGAGGTGTGGTGGTTCGGAACCCTCAGTTCGCGAGTCAGAATTACACTTGGCCAGTTTTAAAATAAAATAAAAAATATTTAGGTTTGTCAATACTAGACAATTTCCTTTTTAGTGGATTATGTTTATGTTATGTTTTTCGAGTGTTAATATGTATTATGCATGTATATATATAACTACATTTCGGCTGCCCCTTTTTAAAACACAGTAACTGAAAAATTTTTATACATCTGTTTTTTGCGTTATTATTGCGTTTATCATTACTTTTAATTTGTGGATCTTAAAGGCAAGAGTGAATAGGGATTATTTGAGTTTGCGTGTATCATCCTCGACTGCATCATCATTTACCATCAGGTGAGTTGCAGTCAAACGCACTCAAATTTTTAATTATAATAAAAAAAAACTTTAACGACTTAATTTCAAGTAATTTTTCTTCCAAATATTTTATTGCAGTATTTTCTGTTGATAAATCAATTTTTTTATTAATTTGGCGCGCAAATTTTTTTAGTGAGGCAAATTTAAAAAAAACTGAGAATCGTCAGTTACTGTTTGGAAATTAGGCAGCCGATTTATTTATTTGGCACGCTCTGTAGCCTTAACGGCTTGATGGATTTTGAAGTGCGAAGTGTCGTTGTATTCGTCTTGATCCCGTGAGTGACATAGGATACATTTTTCCCCTACTGGCCCAAAAAGAGGGGTTAAGTCTTAAGGTTTTTAATTTTTAATTAACTCGTGCAGTTATTTAATTTATAGACTTAAAAAGGAGCAAAATTAATCTAACTCACCTGGATCAGGCAAGCCTGGATGCAAACCAAGAAGAAGGCGAAGCGAGACATGTCTTTGTTTGTTTATCCAACGGAAGGAGATTCCAGAATGATTTTCCAAGTTCTCCATACCACTTATATACTTACCAAAATCGTAGCCAATAACTATTACTGTAGTAGTTGTTTTGTAATTTGAGTTCCATATCAAAGTATTTCTCACGCTGAATGTATGAAAGTTGTTGCATGAAAATTTTGAAACACTAATATTTTTTTGTGTTATCATTGACTCTAATAGTAACTTTTTTTTTTCCAATTCTTTTCTTTCTTTATAAAGTAATAGTAATCTAAATTCATTACTATCTAATATCATCATATCAGCTCATTTACTCCCTACCTAGGGGCACGAACGAGCCTACCCTAAATTAAGACGATCGGGCCATAGTCGACCAATCGGGCCCAGCGCGAGTTGGTCGACTTCACACACAACCTGTAGTTTCCTCACGATGTTTTCCTTCACCGTAAGAGCGTCGGATAAACGTACATACTACATATGAAATCGAAATGCGGAAACACATTGGTAAGTGGCAGGATTCGAACCACGGCCTCTCGGACAGGAGGTAGCGGCCCTGGCCGTTACGCCACTGACACAATAACTGTTTATTGCTATTTTTGACTGAGCTAAAAGAAATAAATCTCAATGATTTTACCCGAGGAAACGCCGTGTTTGCAGTGCACGAAATAATACTTAGAAACAAAGTAGAAAGTATCTGTACTCGTATGTCGTACATTTTTACAAGCTTTGTAAGTACCCATTAGCTCACCCTGGACTCTTCATACAACGAGCCAGAAATTACATTTCAAAAAACAAATGACGGAACAAATTAGTGGCGAAATCCTATACGTTCAACAACCAAATGGTATCCAATCTGCATCAATCTGAGTCCCTCGTCACTCAGATTGATGCAGATTGGATGAGGTCGCAATCTAGAGAGCGGCAGGGAGTGTCTACTAGTATACTGTATGTTAGTACTAATATATTGTATACTTTGCCATTAGCTTGCCGCGTTAGTTTATTGGTTTATAACGTATTTGTTACTTAGTTGGGGAATCCTGGAAGAATTGAGAGCGGGACTTAAAGTGATTTTATAGAACATAGGTATCGATGGTGTCTATAATGAATGATCGTGAAGCTCAGACCAAATAGACTTTTTATTTGGTCTGAGTCATGAAACTTTAAAGTGTTAAATCTTGGAAGATAAATTAGAACCACTTCCTAGTTTCCGATTGAGCTGAAATTTTGCATACACGTTAATTTTGAAGTACCTACAATACTGGTTAGCTAAGTAATGTCATTATAAATCCAATATGGCGGACTCCCAAAGATGGCGGATTTTTTTTTATGTACATCCGTGATATCAAATGAAAGGGTTTGCTGAGAAGAATACGAAATAATTAAATTTCTTTTCCAATTAAAGCTTGCACATAAGAGTTTTAAGGTTTTTCCAAAATAACTAAGGTTCCGGAGCCAAAATGGCAAAAAACAGAACCCTTATTATTTCGTCATATCACTACACTATACGTCACACTAAACACAGTGCAGAAGGTCTGAGAATAAAAATTATTTTTTTTGAAATATTGTTTAACTGGCAGAATGGCGCATCCTTGTCATTACAGATCACATGGGTTTTCAATGCTAAATGGAAGGTAAAGATTCACAATCCTATTAGTCAAGAAGCAAATCGTCCACTATTCATAGAGTCTATAAAGCAAATCGTCATCAATGAGCCAGCAAATTATTTTCAACCGACTTCCAAAAAGGAGGAGGTTCTCAATGTTATTTTTTATGTGTATATTTTTTTTATGTATTTCAGACCTCAGAACTTTTGGACTGGGTAAACCGATTTGGATGATTCTTTTTTTTATTTGCAATCTTGTGCTTCCCGTGTGGTCCCATATAAGTTTTATCAAAATCGATGTAGTACTTTATTAGAAAATTAACAAAAACCCAAAATAATAATGCAAAAATGTACTAAGTTGTTGCGATGGAAGTCGGTTTTTTAACGTGTTTAGCGTTTTTTACAATGTAGGTATCTTAATACGTTATTGTCAAATCCATGTATTATCTGTATCACAATACCTGATATTGTGATATTCTATTTACACGCAAATTTCCTAACACACAAACGGCCGCAATTTCCTAACGTGCAATCGGCTAAACGTAAAATATCACGTATTTGTTGCCACAGTAGACCAATTTTAGTAATACTAATATACTTATACACAAGCAATTTTCAAAATTCTTACTGAATATTGATAGGGATTTGTTTGCGTATAAAAACAGGCTCAAGTTATCTACACATCATTCACAAGCTTGCTTCAAACTTGTACAAGCAAAATGGCAGCCACGCTCATCCTCACTTTCGCTTCAGCCCTTTTGGTCCAGGTAAAAGGATTTTTTTAATTACCATACAAAATCCGTTGTTCCCACTAAATGGCAGTCGTCAAGCCGTGTCAGATGTATTGTAAGCGGCTTGGAAAACTAGGGGGGTTAGCCACCAGCCCTACAACCTCCACCAATTCGAAATTGGCCCCCCGTGTGTGCAATATGAGCTAACATATATGGGCTATCAGCCTCCACGTGGCGTAATGGTTGAAGAGGCGTAATGGGCGTAGAGGTCGCGGGTTCCATTCCCGGCGGAGTTTAACTTTGTATGACTTGGTTTGGTTTGTGGAAGGGCATTTCTATGCCCGCCTGGCTAGCTACCACCATCTTATCTATGTCTTGCCGCCAAACATCAATGTTAACAGCATTTTATGTTTTCCGGCTAGAAAATAAGATTCCAGCCAGTTTCCCATTGTGATTGTGATCTTAGTCAGCCCACTTCCTTTTTTTTCATCATCGTCACTTACCATCAGGTGAGATGCTCACTAATTGTGGATGAAGAAAAATAAATAAAAAACCTTCCCGAGTTTGAAGTTCCCCAGCAGTGGGGACTTTTATTAGGTTCTAACGAATTTAAAATATCCAACTGATTGTAATTGAAAACGCTAAGCTAAAATTTCTATGGCACCACATCAGGAGTATGCTCTATCAAATAAAAAAATATTTGTTAAAATCGGTCCACAATTGAGGGAGAAATCAGTGGACATATATAAAAAATACAGGTTGTTACAAAATTGGTTAAGGTCTCTTTCATCATAGGCTTCATAAGGGGCTTCTTCTCATCATACTGAACAATTTTTGTTCTACGACTTTGTTGAGATCGCAAAAAAATAGTTAAACTCTTCATACAAATCGCTCAGCTTGTCAACCAAATATGTGCATTTTTGTATGGAGGGTTATTTTTTTAAAAAGAATTGACTATAGTTTTCTTGGGGAAAGTTGTTCAGTATGATAAGTAAAACCCCCAGTTAACGGGTCGTACTCCAATTTTTTTATATTCTGTACATAGTTGAACATAGAACCTCCTTTTTTTAATTCGGTTAAAAAGGGAATAATAATAAGCGTCGGTGGCTCAACCGGTAACGACTCGGTCCATCTAACCAGAGGTACCGGGTTCAAATCTGGACGGCCAATGTACCAATGAGTTTCTTTCAAAAACTTACGTACATATAATTACCGATTGCTTTAACGGTGAAGGAAAACATCGTGAGGAAACCTGCAACACGCCTGCGAAGAAACTCGAAGGTTGTGTGTGAATTCGACCAACCCGCACTGGGCCCGCGTGGTCGACTAAGGCCTAATCGCCCTGATTCAGGGTGGGCTCGAGCCCCTCGGTGGGGACGTATATGAACTGATATAATAAAAAGGGAAAATATACCCTGATATTGTTTGATACAGGTTAACAAAATTAGAAACTTGAGTATGAATAATTGGAAATGCCAAACACGTTAAAGACCGACTTCAATAGATTGGTACATTTTTTTGTTTTTTTTTTTGTAACGGAAGTTTCTTAGATTTTCAAATAGATTTTCCTATAAACTATGCATTCAACCTCATACAGTCAACCTTATATTGCCATTTTAGGGTGTCGTACACCCAACAGGCGACCAACGGGACCCTATTACTAAGTCTCCGCTGTCTGTCTGTCCGTCTGTCAACTGTGTTTCATGAACCGTAAAAGTTACACAGTTGAAATTTTCACAGACTATGCATTTCTGTCGCCGCTATAACATCAAATACTAAAAATGAGAAAAAGTGAAAAAAAAGGAAACCCCCCCCCCGTACAAAAAAACCTGTTGTTTTATAGGTCTTTAGAAGTATTTTTGATTAAGCTTTAATGTAAAAAAGGTAATACTTACAAGCGTGAAATTTAGTGTGACTATATTACTAATATTAAAGTAAAACAACAAATAATAAAAAATCGGCCAAGTGTGAGTCGTATTCGCGCAGAATTTTATAAGGTTTCCTGGTAAGAAATACGGAAGCTGCTTATAATACAAGCAGTTACTAAACTTACTACATTAAATTTAATAGTCCCGTTTTCGGTTACAGACCATCACTGGCCAGAATACAAACGCTGGAAAAATTGATGTGACCAACATCGGCGTCACCGGTAACGGAGTTGGCCTTTCCAACAAAGGCAACGGCCTTTCTGGCATCGGTTCCGGCCTTTATAGCAGCACCAACGCTGGCGAAATTGACATCACCAATATTGGCGTCGCTGGCAATGGTGTCGGCCTCTCCAACAACGGCTACGGAGGCAATTACGGCTCTGGATACGGTTTAACCAACGCTGGCAGTATTGATCTTACGAACATCGGCGTTGCTGGTAACGGTATTGGCCTGGCCAACGGTGCTGGATATGGCAATCTAGGCTTAGCCAACGGTATCGGTTACGGAAACCTTGGCCTGGCTTCCAGCGGTATTGGTGCCGGCTTCGGATACGTCGCCCCATCTTATGGCACTGCTGTCGGCAACGGATACGGCGCCAACAGATATGGTGGTGCTTTCCCTGTCTCCAGCACTTCCCCTCTTGCTCCCACTGGCCTCGCTGTTGTCTCTGAGAACGCCATCGATGGCGTTGTCAACGTCAACGGAGCTTTGCCGTTCTTGAGCTCTATTGCGCTGGAAGGACAAGTTGCTTCTGGTGGCTCTGCTGGCATTCAGTACGGCTGTGGAGACGGCAATATTGGTATTGTGAGCGAGAACGTTGGTACTGGAAACGCTGGTTATAGTGCTGGCTTTGGCTATGGAGCTGGTCTTGGAGCTGGATACGGCTTTGGAACCCCTCTTGGAGGCGTCTATGGCCCCAGCTGCGGTTGCAACTACTGAAGACTGTAATATTTTATAGTGATCATCACTCTGTTATATTTTAAGTGAACTTTAATTATATTATGTTGAATTTGAAAGGGTATTTCTTTGTTTTATTCATTGTTTGCAATTCATTGTTTTATTATCAGAAACGAGGAGATCCTTAGGAGAACCAAAGTAACCGACATAGCTCTCAGAATTGCTAAACTTAAGTGGCAGTGGGCGGGGCACATAACTCGTAGAAAAGATGGCTGTTGAGGCAGTAAAGTTCTCCAGTGGCGACCGCGCACCGGAAAACGCAGCGTAGGTGGGCCTCCCACTCGGTGGACCTCAAAAAAAGGAGGCCCGTAATTTGAATCGTACCTACCTTTGATTTCGATATTGTTGGAGGAGGTCATGACAAATTTGGTAACGTTAACGGAAATGGATAAACTTAGGTTGAGAGGATAAATGGCAACCCTTGATGTTAAATATGTCGGCCTGCCTGCGCAAACAGGTTGCTTTATGTACTTAGAGCGCCTGAAAAACTAGTTATCGTGACCAAAAAAAAAAGCGGAGATGGCTGAGTAAGAAAGAAAATGAAAGTACTGGTTGTACTCATGACAATTATGCAAAAACTGACCAAATATTCGGTTGCGTTATCCAGCAACGCCCGTTAGTAGTAGGAATAGCGAGTATTCTGTGCCAGGATCCCACCCCCCTGCCGGAGACCCGCGAGTTAATGGTTTTTTCCCATCTAAAATGCCCAATTTTTTTGAATTTTTACTCAATACGCCCAAAAAAACCTATTTCGAACGAAATTTTTAATTCAAAAGTCATCTGGAGGTGGTCTACCTATATAATTCATCTAATGAGTAGTGGTAGTACGAAACCCAAATGTCGTGAGTTCAACTCGCACTTGGCCGGTTTTTCTCTTTCCTTTGTATACCACCTTTAACCTTTTTTTTTTTTATTCACAATTGGTAAACCCTTGACAACATCTCACCTGGTAAGTAACCTACCTCAATTCCAAACCTGTTTCTAAGTCACCTGGAATTAGTCTATAATTTTGATAAATAGTAGTGGTATCATTTCAAACTTCGACTCACACTTGGCCATTTTTCGATTTTTTCCTCAGTATACGTCCAATAATCTACTTAGATACCAAATTTCAAGTTTATATAAGTTACCTGGAAGTTGTGTGTACATATTTTGCTAATTAGTGGTGATACGGAAACCTTAGTGCGCGAGTACGACTCTCACTTGGCCGTTTTTCGAATTCAAGTATTGTATTGTCATCGGGCCCTGATAAGTGTGCAAAACTTTGAATTAAGAATTAATCTAACCATTTAAAGTTTTTTTTTTTTATTCACATAATTATTAAAGTGGGTAAAACTCGAGTTCAAAGATTTCGTTACATACAAACATACCTTAGTGTTGAGACACTGCGGTATTTGGGACGTGAAGATATTGCAAAGCTTCCCGAAAGCTGCCCAGCCGAGTTGGATTCGTCGATTGATCTCTTTCTTGAAGTTGGACCTACCTAGCTGGACTGTTTGTCCCAGGTATACATATTCGTCAACAAATTCCAGTGTAGAGTCTCCAACCTTTAGAGGGGTGGGTGCGACCCGGACATTTGAGATTATTTTCATCTTGTCCATGTTCATTTTAAGACCCACTTGTTGAGAGACTTTACTAAGGTCATCGAGAATTGTGCTAAGGTCTTCCATAGTCTCAGCCATGACCACGATATCGTCAGCGAATCGGAGGTGGGTTATTTACTCGCCGTTGATATTGATGCCGAGTCCAACCCAGTCCAGAAGCTTAAAAACATCTTTCAGGGCGGCGGTGAATAGTTTCGGAGATATTACGTCTTCCTGTCTCACCCGTTGTTGCAACTGGCTATGTTTCGAGTTCTGATCCTGGAGGCGAATCGACATTTTGGCGTCTTCATACAGACACTTCAATACCTCGATGTATCGATGGTCAATTTGGCACCGCTGGAGAGACTAGCACAGCCCAGGTTTCGACTGAATTAAAGGCTTTCTCATAGTCCACAAACGCCAAACAGAGTGGCTGATTGCGCTCTCCGGGCTTCTGTATAATCTGCCGCAGCGTATTTATGTGGTCTACGGTACTAAAGCCTTTTCGGGAACCGGCTTGCTCGGGAGGCTGAAAGTCGTCACACCTGCGTGCGAGACCATTCGTAATGACTCTCGAAAACTCGTCTTTGACTAGTGTGTGTTGCCAGTGATGACTTACGGAACTGAGACATGGTTGCTTACTATGGGCCTAAGAAGGCTCAAGGTCACCCAAAGGGCAGTAGAGCGTGCGATGCTCGGAGTTTCCCTGCGTGATCGAATCAGAAACGAGGAGATCCGCAGGAGAACCAAAGTAACCGACATAGCTCACAGAATCGCTAACCGGAAGTGGGAGTGGGTAGGGCATATAGAACAGATGGCCGATGGGGCAGTAAAGTTCTCGAGTGGCGACCGCGCACCGGAAAACGTTGCGTAGGCAGGCCTCTCACGTGGTGGACCGACGACCTGGTGAAGAACGCGGGAAGCCGGTGGATGCGGGCAGCGCAGGACCGATCGTCGTGGAAATCCTTGGGGGAGGCCTTTGTCCAGCAGTGGACGATTCGGCTGATATGATGATGATGACAAACATACATACAGGCGAAGATAATAAAAGCGTGTTAAAAAAACATATTGTCACTCGCGTTGATGTCTTTTGTTTGTAATGTGAATAGGTATCATTGTCATTATCCTTGTGTGGAGAAGTGTGGTGTACCGGAACCCTGGGATTGCTAGTCCGACTCGCACTTGGCCGTTTTTTTACTATGTAATCTTTAAGATGTAATCGGAATAAATTTTGATGTGTGACATCTTTCCTCCCGCTTTCCTGCAATCTGTAGCAGAAATTTCGTGAAAAGGGACGGTAGTGTGTAACAGTAAATGCGTTTTTTTCAGTCACGAAGGCTAAGAAAACTAGCCTTGCAGCCTAATGCGAGGCCGGAGGCCAAAAGGCCTGTAGGTTTTTTAATTATGTCAGATGTTACATATCATATGCGACTATTGTTAAGCTTGCTAGTTTTATTTTTATTTTTCATACAAAATTGGTAAGGTAGTATTTGTTTGTTCCGATTATATGGGTTCCTTGGAAAAAGTTTATCAGTTTCATTAATTAGCAGTTTCATTACGTTATAAGCGGTAAGGGCGCATGCGCGACGATTCCGACTCTCGGATAAATTAACCCCGGAAGTCTGAAAACGCAACTCGCGTTTGTCCATAAGAACTTCTCAACGGAACACAAGGAAGTTTGGGATATAAAAATGGTAACTAAAAATCGCCCTGTTCATAATAAGTGATGATGGATAAACCAACTTAGATGGTGCAGGTTAAACTTTGTTAAGGTTAAGTGTCTCCCCTTCCCCTACCTTCCCCCCCCCTACCCGGCACTAAATGGCAATGAACAGGCCACACCTTTAATAACAACAATAACAAATTATGGGACTAATCACAGATGGGAACCGGAGACTGAAATAATACTTAAATACATAATAATTTGATAGATACTGAACATCTAGACGCAGAGCAAATAAAACTGTTCATCAAACGATTGTTTACCCTAGATAGAGATCAAACCCACAACTCTTAGTCCAGCAAGCAGAACCTGACCACTGGACCACCAAGCTTGGTCAATCATATAACTCGCATAACCGGTAACCGATACTGAAGAAAATATTTTGAGCTACGACCGCCGCGGAAAGATTTATGTAGTACCTATTGGACTATCCCCGCTGAGTGGATTGTTGATCTAGCTATGCTCGCAGGAAGACACTTGATAGATTAGATTAGATTTATTCATCACACGACACGAATTCGTAAAATATACATGTCAAATTATGAAATATTTCAATTAAGAGGTGATCGTTAAAAAAAATTGGTTGTCTGTAAAGTCGGTTTACGGACGATAGTTTAACGTGAAAGCGTCATAACATAACGGGATAATGAGCGTAACGGGACAATGAGTCATCCTTTTTCGAGCGTGCAGGCAGCGTCCATTGATTTATTAGACGTTCTCACGTCAAAAGTAAAATAACAAAGTAACAAAAACAAAATGTCAAGTTACAAAAATTAAAATGTCAAAAATCAACACGAGCAATGAGTAAGTATATATAAATTAATACATTGAAGTATGTCAATATTTCATTTTTAAAAATAATATTCGTTAACCAACAAGAAGTTTTTCAAATGGCGCCTAAATGTTTTGTCATCTGATATTTCCCGCAGTAAGGAGGGTAGCCGTTCATAAAATGTTGGCCCAAATTTACGCGCGGATTGCTCATGGCTAGTGTAGTGCGCCGAAGCACAGCTTGCAACCTGCTTTGATACATGTGACTTAGATACGTGCTAAGTGAAGGTCTATGTTGGGGGAGTCATGTCCAGCAGTGGACATATTTTGACTAAGATGATAATTATGATGATTCTTGTGAAATGGGAAAGCCCCATATTTAAATTAATTTGTTGACACTCTAGACTAGATATACTAATAATAATTTTCGAAAGACTCTTAAGTACAAGCTTTAATTTGAAAATAATTTTAATTATTTCGTTTTCTTCTCTTCAAACCCTTTCATTTGATATCATGGGGTGGATAAAAAAGACGTGTGACTCCAGGACTGCCGCGGTAAAGCTATTGCATGGCATTTTTTATCTACTTATGCAATTATAATTATTTAGTTATTTTTGAAGTGAAAACTTCTTTAGCGGCGTTGTGCACTTGTTTTGTAATGGGAAAAAATTTTAAACTCGCGTCAGGACACGTGACCTGATCGAAAATTCGTAAGACGGATGGAGTTGATTTTTTGTTGATTTTTCTGAGATATAAACTTTTTAATGTAATATAAATGCACAACGTTAATATTCAAGTTTTCACTTCTGCCGGCACTCCCGGAGTGCAACCCGTCGTTTTTTTTTATTTATGCAGTATTTACCAGTACCATATATACCTTGGGGCGCGGGATGTTTATGTAATAAATAAACACTAAGAAAGTTACACCAGTAAAATTGACTAAGTCCTTTTAGTACCACAAATCGTTAATAGATAGCACTGTAAGTTTTTAGAACGCGGTAACGTTACGTTACGCTCGGCCGAGCTACATGGTAGGCGGAGGGGGGGTGTTAGGTTTTATTTTCGTTACGGAATTTCTGGATTCGGTCGCCGCGCTCAAATCCCGCGATAAAAGCTATGCAATAGCTTAAAAATAACATCCGCCATTTTGGGAGTCCGCTATGTTGGATTTGGAATGACTTCACTTAGCTTACCATGCTTTGTTCTCCAAACTTAAAGTTCATGCAAAACATTCGCTACATCAGAAACCAAAAAGTGGTTCTAATTTAGTTTCCAATTTTTAGTCAGTTCGCAAACTAACTAACACGACAATCTAATATAAAGCATGTAAAAAGAAATAAAACATACTGTTCCAATGTGAAATATGTGTAATTTAAAGTTCACTCAAAAATACAACAGTCCTTAATAGACGCAACCGCAGCTGGAGACGTAGTTGTTGGCGATAGCGCCACGAAGAGGGGCTCCAAAACCGTATCCAGTTCCAAGACCAGCTCCGTAGCCAATACCAACGTTCTCACTCACAATACCAACGTTCTCGCTCACAATACCAACGTTGCCATTTCCACAGCTGTACTGAACACCAGCAGATCCACCAGAACCAACCTGGCCTTCCAGAGCAATAGCGCTCAAGAATGGCAGAGCGCCGTTAACATTGACAGCACCGTCGATAGCGTTCTCAGAGACAACAGCTAGGCCAGAAGGAGCAAGAGGGGAAGCGCTAGAGACAGGGAAAGAACCACCATAACTGTTGGCGCCGAATCCGTTTCCGACAGCAATGCCGTAAGATGGGGTCGCGTATCCGAAGCTGGCACCAATACCGCTGGAAGCCAGGCCAAGGTTTCCGTAACCGATACCGTTGGCTAGGCCTAGATTGCCATATCCAGCACCGTTGGCCAGGCCAATACCGTTACCAGCAACGCCGATGTTGGAAAGATCAATACTGCCAGCGTTGATTGAGCCGTATCCAGAGCCGTAATTGCCTCCGTAGCCGTTGTTAGAGAGGCCGACGCCGTTCCCAGCGACGCCAATGTTGGTGATGTCAATTTCGCCAGCGTTGGTGTTGCCATAACGGTTGGAACCTAAGCCAGAAAGGCCGTTCCCTTTGTTGGAAAGGCCAACTCCGTTGCCGCTGACGCCGATGTTAGTCACTTCGATTTTTCCAGCGTTTGTATTCTGGCCAGAGATGGTCTGTAACAACCAAGAAGCGGGATGAGTATAAACAGACAACTTTTGAGGGTTCCATAGTCCTTATAGTTTTGCCATATTCGTCTAACCGCCTGTCGGTCTGTGTGTCAGTTTAAATTAGTGACTTATATATTACTAATCTGTGGTTTTACTAAAGACTTTTAATACTAGAAATATGGGTATACATATTAATCACTCCGACAAAGTAGTAAAATAAATAATTGAGGGTACTTCGTTGAAATTGCTAAATTTTGTTAAAGTCAAGTGTCACCCCCTAAAAATTAAACCACTGTATTTGGAAATTTGAAAATTAGTGGACGCGATACTGGCTACTACGGAACCCTACATTGCGCGTGGCCCGATACGCACTTGGCCGGTTTTTTAAATTTTAAATATTTTATTTAGTTACTATAACCTGTTTTAGATTTATATATTTGCTATAGAAAATTTAAAAGAGTCTTTTACCTGGACCAAAAGGGCTGAAGCGAAAGCTAGAATGAGCTTGGCTGCCATTTTGTTTTCTTACAAGTTGTGAGGTTAACTTGTGAATGAGGTCTAGAAAATTTTAACCTGTTTTTATACTGAAACTATCACCTATCTACCTACACTCAAGAGATATTTTCAAAATTCCTTGTGTATGTTTTTCCTTATCATTATTGGTTTATTGTAGTAACTAAATACGTGATATTATAAATTGAAATATCTGTTTTTTATGCAATTTGTCATATGTGTTCAAATGCTTTTTAGGGTTCCGTAAACCCAAAGGGTGACAAATGGGACCCTATTAATAGGCCTCCGCCGTCCGTCTGTCAGCAGGCTGTATTAAATAAATAGTAAAAGGAAGACAGTTCAATTTTTCACAGAGTGTGTTTATATTTTGCCGCTAAAACAAAAATAAATAAATAAATAATCACATCAGCTCATATATACGTCCCCACCGAGGGGCTCGAGCCTACCCTGAATGAGGGCGATCGGGCCTTAGTGGACCACGCGGGCCCAGTGCGGGTTGGTGAACTTCACACACAACCTTCGAGTTTCTTCGCAGATGTGTGCAGGTTTCCTCACGATGTTTTCCTTCACCGTAAGAGCGTCGGATACACGTACATATGAGATCTAAATTCGAAAACACATTGGTACGTGGCAGGACTCGAATCACGACCTCCTGGATAGGAGGTAGTGGCCCTTGTCGTTGCGCCACCGACACTCTAAATAAATATGAAAAGTATAAAAATCAAGGGGGCTGCCATACAAACAACTTTTATAATAGGTGTTTTTGATTTTACTCTATCGTAACAACTGTAATTATACAGGGTGAATATGAAATCGTGAACCAAACTTTAATGAAATACTCCACTCATGAAACTAAACAATCTGAGAAACCCATACAAACGGAAAAAAAAATTGAACTCTACATATGATTCCACTGATTACCAACTTTGTATGGACATTCACAATTTTTTTGCAAGCGGTAAGAGAACATTTTGTATGGAATATCTATGAACTTATTAAAAATGTAAGTGCACATCATAAATTACTCCTAAACTAAGAAAACCTACTACGCGGTTTAGCTGGTGGGAGGGGTGGGGGGTACACTTGACTATTACAAATTAGCACTTTAAAGCATAATTTTTAATTAATTTTATAACCCTGAATCGAAAGGTGTTAGTAAACATTCAATAGCTTTGAAAGACATATTCGACAATAACGAGTAACACACGATAGGTTAAGTCAACAAAAAGAATCTTAACATGTATAGGTGAGGTACCGACATAGCTCTCAGAATTACTTACTTAAGTGGCAGTGAGTAGGGCACATAGCTCGTAGAACTGACGGTCATTGAGGTAGTTAAGTTCTCGAGTGGCGACCGCGCACCGGAGAACGTAGCGTAGGTAGACTTCCCACTCGGTGGACCGATGACCTGGTGAAGGTCGCGGGAAGCCGCTGGATGCGGGCAGAGCAGAACCGGTCGTCGTGGAAATCCTTGGAGGAGGCCTTTGTCCAGCAGTGGACGTTCCTTCGGCTGATATGATGATGATGATGAGGTACTATTTTAAGGTTCTATTTTACCACTTTATACCACTTTTTTGGCGTGATAAATAGGTATACCCATTCCAAATAACAGCTGTCTAGTACTAATAATATCTGGGCTGAGCCGCGGACAGACAGACAGACAGACAAGGTGAAACTCTAAGGGCTCCTTGTTGACTCATCATCATCATCATATCACCAAAAAATCGTCCACTGCTGGACAAAGACCTCCCCCAAGGATTTCCACGACGACCGGTCCTGCGCTGCCCGCATCCATCGGCTTCCCGCTTTCCTTGTTGACTACGGAACCATAAAAAAAAATCTATCAGTCTCGTTGACATTGAAGCCTCTTTATATAAATATTAAAAAATCCTTACTATAATATCATAAATGTGAAAATGTGATTGTTTGTTTATTTGTTTGTTACCTATTCACGCTTCAACACCTTGATCAATCGTGATGAAATTTGGCATGGAGGTAGCCTGTGTCACGGGGAAGGACATAGGCTACTTTTTATTCCGTGAAAATAGCATAATCCGTTACAGTTCCTTAGGGAACTGAAAAAATACTCTTTTTTTGTTTAATTTCTTTAACATCACAACGGAACAATATATTGTTGTGATTTTTTGCACAGAGATGGTTAAGGGAGTGGGAATGAAATGGTTTTTTTTATAGTATTAGGTGAGGGGGTGGGAAGTCGCAACGACTGCTATTGAGAATAGCCTGATATAGTTCCTGAGGTATCTGGACTAAAGTTATGTGCACAAGAACAATGTCCACGCGGGCGAAGCCGCGGACAAAAGCTAGTTATACAACTACTAGAATAATACCTACAATAGGTCAGTACTTATCTTCTATTATTATCACAAAGAAAATTATGTTAATGTTTCAATATTTTCATGCAACAAATTCCACACGTTCACAAATTTCAAAATGATTGCTTTTAATTCTGTTATATAAAGTCCAAACAGAACTAGACCAATCATTCTGGAATTAGTTTTCCTTTGATTTAAAAAAACAAACATGTCTCGTTTCTCTTTCTTGGTGGTTTGCGTCCAGGCTTGCCTGATCCAGGTAAGTCCTACGTTTAATTTTTTTTTCCAAAATCGGTAAGCCCTTGGCATCATTTCATTTCATGGTAAGTGACGATAATGCCGAAGATAGAAGTGGGCTTACCAAGATTTCAATTCTTTGGCACTCGCCTTGCAGAGTACCGGGACAAGCGTCTTGGCGGCAAGACCTGCCGTAACTAGTCCTTGTCTTCACCTTATGGTGTTATAGGAATAGCGGCCCTCACTATATGACCTAGCTGTCGGTGAGTGAGGACGCTATAATTATAATAAACCTGGTAGTTTTAGCGTATCTGGTAGATATACGAGAGAGAATGTCCTATCTTCAATCTGGAACACATCAATGATATTATTAACACTGACGTTTGGCGGCAAGACTTGGTGTTAGATGGAGAAGATGGTGTTAGCTCGCCAGATGGGTTCAGAAGATGCCCTTCCACATAGCAAAACGAGTCTTACAAAGTTCGACACCACCAGGAATCAAACCCACGACCTCCTGATGTGAAGTTAATGGACTAACTATTAGGCCACGATGCGACGGCGGTTACATTGACTTTTTTTAATCCACTATTGGTGAACCCTTGGCATCATCTCATCTGATGGTAAGTGACGATGATGCCGAAGATGGATTGACCCGTCTTAGGACCTTAAGCCACACCTTATCAGAGTCTACCTACGGCGATCACAACCTAATACGGAATCCTCGATGCGCGAGCCCTGTTCATACTTGGCCAGTATCTATTGTTTGTCTATGTCGTAGGCGGATTATATATTTAGTCATATTACAATACCGCTAGCTGTTTTACAATACGGAGGCACATTGCGATACAGCGTGTCGACGATACGCTGCATCGTCATCGCGACATATGTGGCAGGCAAATTGTATGAATAGTTATTTTACATACGGTCAGGCAAATTGTATAATTCGTCCTTATGTAAACGGTCAGGCAAAGAAGCGTCGGTGGCTCAACCGGTAACGACTCGGTCCATCTAACCAGAGGTACCGGGTTCAAATCTGGACGGCCAATGTACCAATGAGTTTTTCAAAAAACTTACGTACATACTTACCGATTGCTTTAACGGTGAAGGAAAAACATCGTGAGGAAACCTGCACACGCCTGCGAAGAAACTCGAAGGTTGTGTGTGAAGTCGACCAACCCGCACTGGGCCCGCGTGGTCGACTAAGGCCTAATCGCCCTGATTCAGGGTAGGCTCGAGCCCCTCGGTGGGGACGTATATGAGCTGTAATGATGATGATCATACAGTATGCCTGCGACACAATGCCAGCGGTAATGCAATCTGCCTTATCGTCGACCCGCTGTATTGCAATACAGCTCCGTATTGTAAAACAGCTAGCGGTAATGTAATATGACTAAACATACATTACGCCTGCGACATCTACACCACAAAGCTTAATGTTCATTGTTGATTTATATATGAGAGACAATAAGGCTACGAGAAAAAGTATGCGTAGCGTGGCTAAACAATTATTTTCTTCTACTTTCCAGACCGTGTTCAGCCAGTGTGCAGGCTCTTTTGGTTACGGCACTGGCCTATTAGGCACTGGCATCGGCGGCGGCTGTGGTTGCGGCAACGGCTTAGGAGTCAACTTAGGCGCCGGTTACAGTACTCTTGGCCTGGGCAATGGCCTGGTTGGTGGATACGGAAACCTGGCTGGAGCTTATGGAAATGCTGCTGCGTACGGAGGCATCGGCGAAGGCGAAATAGTCGCTATTGGTGAGCTGCCAGTGGCTGGAACTACCATCGTCGGCGGACGGGTGCCGGTTATCGGCACTGTGCTGTTCGACGGCAACGTGCCGGCTGCTGGCAGTGTGTCCATCGCTGGCAACTGCGGCTGCGGCTGTGGTGGCCGTGGTTACTATTGAATGAATGCGTTTTTTTTGTAATGCAAATAAAATGATGACTTAAATGCTATTTTACATTGTTTTCAACCTTTAATTAAGACTTTTCATACAAATCGATCAGCCTGATCGGCCACGTTTTACGTCTACAAAGTGTAACAAAACTGATGTAGGTCCCGTTAACTGTGGCTTTTACTCATCATACTGAACAATTTTTGTTTTACGATTTTGCTGAATTTTTTTGAGAATTGACCATGGATTCTTTGGGAAAAGTTGTTCAGTATGATGAGTAGAAGCCTCAGTTAACGGATCCTACACCAATTTTGTTACACCATATACAGGGTTAACAAAATTGGTGTAGGTCCCGTTAACTAGGGCTTCTACTCATCATACTGAACAACTTTTGTTTTACGATTTTGCTGAATTTTTTTGAGAGTTGTCCATGGATTCTTTGGGAAAAGTTGTTCAGTATGATGAGTAGAAACCTCAGTTAACGGGTCCTACACCAATTTTGTTACACCATATACAGGGTTCACAAAATTGGTGTAGGTCCCGTTAACTGGGGCTTCTACTCATCATACTGAACAACTTTTGTTCTACGACTTTGCTGAAATCGCAGAAAAAATGTTTTACTCTTCATACAAATTGATCACCTGATCGACCAATTTTGTGCATTTTAGTATGGAAGGTCCAATTTTTTTTTGAGAATTGACTATAGGTTCCTTGAGGAAAGTTGTTAAGTATGATGAGTATAAGCCCCAGTTAACTGGTCCTACACTTTATTTTACACCCTGTATACGTCTACAATTTGTTTTTAAAACTATTACGGGTCTCGGGTTAATTGTTTGTTTGTTTGTTAATCTTTTCTTTTCTTGCTTTTTTTAATGTTTCTAGTTATAAATTTGCATGCTATAACATAAAATGGCTAAACAAGAGAGTCTACCGTCTTTAAACTAACATCAATTTTGTACCTTGTTTAATGGCAAATAAAGAATATTTGTATTTGTAAAGAATATTTGTTAAATATCATAAGTAAAGCGGACCTTCAAGATTTGGACGCTTTGAAAAAATACATTTTTGAATGCGCGTTATTTTCTGAACAAATAATTAGAAACGCTAAACGCGTTAAAAAACCGTCTTCCGTCGCCACTAACTTAGTACAATTTAGCATTGTTATTTTGGTTTTCGTTAATTTTCTAAAAAAGTAGTACACCGATTCTAATAACATTTTTAAGGAAATAATTTATTGAATAATAAAAGAATCATGAAAATCGGTCCTTAATCTGTCCTTAATCGGTCCTTAATCATATTGAGAACCTCCTCCTTTTTGTAAGTCAGTTAAAAAAAGGAGTGACATGGGTATTGTGTCTGTGCTTAGCTCTTATTTTGTTAATCATTATATTATTTTGTATCATTAAGGGCTAGTAAAAGAATGGAAAAGGTTAAAAAATGGATAACTGATCTGAAGCACGGTTATTACCTGGATGGGTTTGTCAGTTAGTGATATTTTTCTCGAGCGTTTTTAGTCGTGCTTTAAGTACCCGTGTTCCACCTGCTTTAAGAAATTCAGCCGTAATTTTATAATCACCTGGTGCTTTATTGTTTTTGACTGTTTGAGAGCCATTCTAATCTGGTAACGACGTCCATGATATCTTCGGTATAGTGTTGGGTTAATCTAGATCTTGGGTTTTAGCCAGATCGTTGACGGGCAGGCGTGTGGTCGTGTATAATTATCCTTAGAACTTCTCAACATCTTCCAGCAACTCAGTCTTAGACGATATGATCCTGCCATCCTCAGTCTTTAGATTGGTCAGTTGGCTTTGCTTTGTCCAACAGACAGATCTCTCGCGAACACTTTTAAGCTGTTGTTGTTCTCAATCGCCGCTTGAATACAATTTGTATTATACTGGCGCAAATCGCGAGTCAGGGACTTGTATGTTTGTTTGCCGATACTGAGTAGCGTCTTCAGAGGACTGCAAAACCAATCTGTGTCATTCTTCCATGAGGTTGCTGATGAAGTCCGAGATCTTTTTTGTTCTGTTTGAACGGAGAGTTTTAAAAATCTTAGACCCGACCGCTTTTTGAACAATTTCCACTAACCTGTCATTATAATCGTCCATTTTATCGCTATCTCTTAGGCGTGTATGTACGTTTAAATGAAAAACTAATGCATGAAGTAGAATTTTGCCTTTTTGTAGTAATTTACTTTTCCAGCATTTTTTATGAAAGAAATTACTTACTCACATATACAAATATGAATTTCTAAAACCCTACAGTGGTTATTATTTATCGTTTCCACAAAAAGCTTCCAACGATGTCCAGTGCTGCCATACCACAGTATATATATTAGTACTAAGCCATACTTTCATAATTTGATTCTTGGTAGGCTGTTTGGTTAATAATTTTAAGACTGATTATATTTATTAATAACATTACATATTTTTTATTTAAAAGCCGTGGGCAAAAGCTAGACTTTACATTATATAATAAAACTGTAACGGGGCCGTGTCTCTAAATGAAATATTTTTGGAAAATAATAACTGTGGTGGACATGAATAATGATGTAGAAGCCAAAACTACAACTTTTTGAATTTTTGTCTGTCTGTCTGTCACGCAAAAACTACCAGGCTGATTTTAATGAAATTTTGTAAGGAGATTTCTTATAGCTCGGATTAACATATATGACACTTTTTATTCCGGAAAATTCAATATTTCCCCGTGGAAAAATTAAAAACCTCCACGCGGACGAAGTTAAATCGTTTTATGCTTAGAGTTGAATACTTGAATGTTTTATGCTAATGAAACTGTTTAACTTTTTCCAAGGAACCCATACTATCGGAACAAAAAAATACTACCTACCAACTTTGATATAATAATAAAACCAGCGAGCCTAACAGTATTCGCATATGATGTGTAACATCTGACATAAGAAAAAACCTAACGACCTTTCGGTCTCCAGCCTCGCATTAGGCTGCATAGCCATGTTTTCTTAGCCTTCGTGATTGAAAAAACCAGAACCATTTCACGAAATTACCCCCATAGACTGCAGGAAAGCGAGAGGAAAGATATAACGCATCAAAAATTACTCCAATTATATCTTAAAGAACACATAGTAAAAAAGTTACACCTGCACCTTTTTTGAATAAACATTTTGAATCTTAACAGAAATTACCACTTCATAATTTTATACGAATCATTTATGGAAAACCTCGAAGCAAATCCTCAGTAATTTAAAGGCTATTCAAGGATACCCCATACGATAGGGCAAGTGAACAAAACAAAACACTACATGTTAGGGGGAACCCTTAAAACTTTTTTTTACAGATTTCATTCCATGTCTCATAGGGGTCACAGATATTTTGTATGTATAACCATTCTACAGCCTCGTAGCTGTACTAGTCTATATATACAGATAGACAAACCGATAGACAGACGGACAATGGGGAAACTGTAAGAGTTCCCAGTTTGACTACGGCATTCTTAAAAACGTAGCAGCGTCTAGCGTACCAAAGAAAGTCACCGAATTCACTCCCACTGAAGCTACATGTAGGCCAAACATATCAGTGAATGGTTTCAGTAGGGCACATGTGATTAGGATAAATATGTCAACGGTGAGGGTGATGGTTAGGTTATGGATGGCCTCGTGGTTCACGTCCTTAACTATTTCGGTATTGGGCGTCGAAATAACAATGCAGCTATATCACAGAGGTCCTTCTTCAATAGTCTTGATCATTTGGTAATCGAAATTGTACAGGATGCCTTGGATTACAATGGATGCAAACGCGGTGATCACAGCGATGGCGTGACAAGTACGTTTTGCTCACAGATCACCACTACTTGTGTTCTGCTCGACGCTCCGTCAAAAAGTGTCTGCTCCGAGACTGACGTCCAGCTAATGTGGCTTCTCCACAGATCTAATAAATTCTCAACTCAGTGTGGCAGCACAAACAGCCTTCCGTTAATACATCATCTTTGCTACCACAAACGATCGTCTCACGAGTACAAGCGATCGTCACGCCACCACCGGTTTCACCCAGGTACTAATACCTGACGTTTGATCCAAACAAAGTGTAACTATGTAAACTTATCTCGAGCTGGTATTGGTCGCGTTTTCAATGACACTCCGACACGGCCATCCTGCGAGTCACACGTCCTCGGGTGACTAACCTGAAAAAGAAAAGGGTAGCCAGTAGATTCCATTTCGTTCGGCCAATCCTGACCTTCATTAGGAAGGTCCACAGCTCAAGGAATAAAAGCAACGCTAATAATGTGAAGCTTTAATTCAAGACTACAATCATGGTGACAACACATTTTAACAGCCTCAAAGAACCAAAATAATTTCACTCTCGTAAACTAAATAAACCTCAGCATTAGCATCGTAACTCAAACAATCTCAAGGTAAATCACAGCTGCAAGGCTTGAAACCTTACAACCATTTACAACTTTTAGGGGCACATAGAACGGAACATAATCATCATCGCAAATCACAAGCGACGGAACACCAGAACTGAACATCACCACATCCAGGTGGCGGGACACCACAAAGAATCATCATCACTAACGCCAAGCGACGGAATACCAATCAGTCATCATCACCAGTCCAGGTGACGGAACACCATCACCACCAATCTAGGCAGTGGAACACCATCATCACCAATCTAGGCAATGGAACACCATCATCACCAATCTAGGCAATGGAACACCATCATCACCAATCTAGGCAATGGAACACCATCATCACCAATACAGGCGACGGAATACCATCATCACCAATCTAGGCAATGGAACACCATCATCACCAATACAGGCGACGGAATACCATCATCACCAATCTAGGCAATGGAACACCATCATCACCAATACAGGCGACGGAATACCATCATCGCCAGTACAGGCGACGGAATACCATCAACAGTTTTAGCCGGTAAACGGGATACTTCTTTTTTACAAAAACACGAATGTACCTGCTACACATCATGACAGAACGAGTCTGACAAAACAAGCAGCAGCCAATTCATGCAAACATACAGCGCCATTCAGCACTCTTCATTTACCGCTGAAACATGTTGGAATACTTCAGTACTACACACAAAAATAAACGATAAAGAAAAAAATTACAACTGTACACAATTGATTGAGTTACGATCTGTCAATACAATTAACATTGAAAGGTAGACGCCTCTGCACCAGATTCATCGTCAACATCCGGAGGCAAATAACCTTCGGACATACTACGTAAACGGTCATGGGCATACTTGTAACTTCGTCTCAAATTCAAAGCTTGTAATTTGTATCTGTCACCTTCTAAGACCTCTACGACCCTGAACGGCCCTCGGTATTTGGGATCTAACTTGGTTTGGTTACGCTCCTTATTTTGTATCACCACAACAGTCACCCATCTTGGCAACTCTGGGCCACCTCCATCCGGTGCCCAAACAAACAACAGTCACCCAACCTGGCGACTCTCAGACACCTCCATCCGGTGCCCGCCCAAACACACAGTCACTCGACCTGGCGACTCTCAGACAACCTCTCAGGTGTCCGCCCAAAAACACAGTCACCCTACCTGGCGACTCTTGGACCACCTCCCTCCGGTGTCCAACCACACTATCGCTTCCATGCGGCGATCTCAAACATCACCTCTTTCTGGTCATTGCCAACATCACCTCCCCGGTGATACGCCTGCGAGCCAAACGCACGCCACACACAGTTGTGGCCGCACAGCAACGAGAAAATCAACTCGGTGTTTTACGCCTACGTCTACGAATGGCTGAGGCTATTGGCATCCAGTTGCGAAAAATTGTTTACGTCTAAGGTTCAAAATACAAACTAGTGAACGTTAAAATCACGGTCAAGTACAAAAGTCCTTAATCTGCACTAGTAGATGGTCGAGGTTCAGTCTCTCCATCATCAATTCTGTCCAAGTCAATAATACTGTCACTATCGGGAATTTAACGTAGTCTGTCCTCAATAACTGACGGTATTTGATATCTAAAGTGGTAGGTAACGCTTCTCCATTTGTAACAACACAAAGTTAGGTAACTTGTGAAACTAAGCTTTTGTCTAGAAATCAGCCAGTGGCGCTGCCTCAGAGCAATACACCACCCCATCTCTTCCCAAGGGTTTCACAAGAAGTGACTAAGGGACTAAAAATTTGAGGACAAGCAACATCGTCCTTCACGCTCATACTGTACCGCCAAACAGCCCGCCAAGCGTAGCGTTTTTTTTTTGTTTTTTTTTTGTTTTTTTTACAATTGGTGAAACCGCTCCAACATGGGGTAGGCCCATGTCTATTATCACATCAGCAGCAAGCTGATTAACAACTCCTGTAATAGGATGCGTTACTCTCCGTATTATCACTAGTATGTTGTCGTGCTTCACTTAGATAAAATTACAGCCTGTGTGTGTAATCGACAAACATGACATTTAGAGGTTAGGCTACTTTACTCGTACCTAGAAGCAACTCCAGGAGGCTGTACTTCGTAACTCGGTTAACCCAACAGTTTGGTTGCTGCCAAATGATCATCATGGAAGGACTTGTAACATTGAAATCTCATTACTATACTCGAAGGAAGTGAGCATATTTTAAAGGACACTTAACTAAGAGTACCAACGTTTAAACGTGCTAAGATTCACCTGACCGTTGCCACGCGCCTAAAGCGTTTATGAACGTAAGTTCAAATACAAGGGGGCATTACGTAGATAGAATGACACGTGGACGTATTTGAACAGAGGTTACAAAATCAGTCATTTCGATTTAATAGGTAAAGAATGCACCTGATGTAACCACTAGCTATGCCTGACGTGGTGAAATAGTGACC
Organism: Coleophora flavipennella; assembly: GCA_947284805.1. Classification (NCBI taxonomy): domain Eukaryota; kingdom Metazoa; phylum Arthropoda; class Insecta; order Lepidoptera; family Coleophoridae; genus Coleophora; species Coleophora flavipennella. The sequence goes on along the minus strand of OX369262.1, from coordinate 4,805,336 downwards.
ACCTATGAAGTCAATCGATGTTCCAAGCTATCAGAGGAAGCAATTTCCGTTCAGGCATGTTATCATTTTTTTTCACGGTTATCAACACTTGCGTTCTATGCTATCCTTTTTCTTTACCAGCATGATAAGGCCGTCAAAAAGGGAAAGCTTCGGGGCTTATGACATTCGCAGCCTCCAGCCCATGAATCCTGTATCATCACATCAGCCGTAAGACGTCCATCACTGCACTCCGCATACTACCCTGTTATTATTCTTTTTTTTTTTACAATTGGTAAACAAAATATTTTATTGGGGTCCCCGAAACTCATCTACCTACACAGGGTCTATACGATAGCGGGGCATTAAGGATGCCCTCGACAAATTCATCACGAAAGCTATTAAAAATAGGCAACAACTTTGGCCTATGATCAATGAGAATATCAGTCCCAATACTACGAAAGCTAATAAAGGTTTTTTTTTACTCCATGTAAAAATGTCAGTCTCAATATTATAAAAGCTTAAAGGGGTTTCAATACTTTCAATCTTGGTTTAGGTTTGTATAACCGAAACTAGTTAACTAAATGAATCATCATATTTACAAGGAGTCCTCTTTTTAAATCTTCCGTTCAATCACGACGTTGTGTCACAAGTAAAAATCCGAAAGCATGTGAAAGAGTACTTTCCACAAGGCATCATTTTAGCTGCTAATGCAATCACTACTAGAAGGGTAAGGGACTAACTACTCTATTCGCATCCTTACCGACAGTCAAGCTGTTTTGTTATTGACAGACTCGTTTAAGAATACCGTCAATCCTAGATTTAAAATATCTGAGTCGATCATAATATCGTTCGTACTCGTCTGGCATAACAAGATATGACCATTCTGAACGATGCCCGTCAATATTACCCTCACTCGATATTTGTTCTGTACAGTAAACTTAAGAGTTGCCTACAAAAGTCAATAGTGCGTTAGTATTGAACACACTCCCGAAAGTCTATACACGAAACTTTCTTTAACGAGAGAACAGTAGGCACCACTACAGATTAGGTAATAGTACTACGCACGTACTACTACCACCATCAAAACAAAAGGGGTACGACTCACCGGATTTTCGTAACACCGCGTACATCACGCACTTCGCAGAAGCCGCACGCGCCGCTCGCGTGCATCTCCGCTGCTGCCAGCACAGCCCACGCTGTCACCTCATTCCAATGGTCGTTCCGTAAGGGAGATATCGACAGTTGAGCGCCGTGCACGTGGATTAGCTTCCGGTATATTCCGGTTGAATGCTGGCAATATGATTGCAGCAGATGTAGTCGATGGTGCTTGCATAACCTCAATCAATCGCAGCATGTTCTGGTTCTGTAGCACGAAGAATTGTTGCCAGTGGTTTTTATTTCGCTGCTCCATCAATTTTCACATTTTCCCGTCGTTGTCCACTTGTTGCGAGCGCAGGGAACTATCCAACTTCTGATGTCAACGGTGAGGGTGATGGTTAGGTTATGGATGGCCTCGTGGTTCACGTCCTTAACTATTTCGGTATTGGGCGTCGAAATAACAATGCAGCTATATCACAGAGGTCCTTCTTCAATAGTCTTGATCATTTGGTAATCGAAATTGTACAGGATGCCTTGGATTACAATGGATGCAAACGCGGTGATTACAGCGATGGCGTGACAAGTACGTTTTGCTCACAGATCACCACTACTTGTGTTCTGCTCGACGCTCCGTCAAAAAGTGTCTGCTCCGAGACTGACGTCCAGCTAATGTGGCTTCTCCACAGATCTAATAAATTCTCAACTCAGTGTGGCAGCACAAACAGCCTTCCGTTAATACATCATCTTTGCTACCACAAACGATCGTCTCACGAGTACAAGCGATCGTCACGCCACCACCGGTTTCACCCAGGTACTAATACCTGACGTTTGATCCAAACAAAGTGTAACTATGTAAACTTATCTCGAGCTGGTATTGGTCGCGTTTTCAATGACACTCCGACAAATATATCCAGCAAATCCATCGAATCTAAAACCCTTTATTAGTAAGTAGCTGTGTGCTGGTACCGACCTCAAAAAAAAATTGTAGGCCCCTAATTTGATTTATAAAAACTAAAAACCGACTTCAAAATAATAAATTTACTCAAAAGTATGAAATATTATTTTGAAATTAACCAACAACAACGAAATCAAAATATGGGCCTACAATTATTTTTGATGTCAGTGCAAGCAAAGCGATCGAATCTAAAACATTTGATTGGTACTTTTAAGTAACTGTGAGCTGGCACCGACCTCAAAAAAAATAAATTATAATTTGATTCATACCTACCTTTGATTTCGTTATTGTTGGTTAATTTCGTGTATTTATGTATAAAAAATATTATTTCATACTTTTGAGTACATTTCTTATTTTGAAGTTGGTTTTTAGTTTTATTAACTTCTACACTCAAAAAAAAAGAGCCGTTTAAGTTCGTAAATCCCTTTGTCGAAAATTTTTTGTGACCCTGACATATCTTTTAAACGGTGTATTTCGGTAAAATCAAACGTGACGTAACAATCTTTTTTGTCGAATCATTTTTTTACGAACTTTAACAGTGTAACCAGTTTTCTGTGTACGCAGCGTTCAATTTTATTCTGATTTAGTCATCTCGACAAAAGGAGGTTAACAATCCATCAATGCGAACATAAGTCAGATGTTACCTTCAAGCCTTGCGTTTGTTTACCACAAAGTTTACGTTGGAATCCACTTTGTCGAAACTCTTTTTACATAGCGTCTATGTTCCCTTGTACGTAGTGTCACAAAGTTTTGTACTATCGACAAGGTAGGTTTAAACAATTCGTTAATGCTACATTGATACTCAGTCAATATTATAATCCACAAAGGCCTTTGTTTTTTACATAGGTACATGACTGAGATTTAAACATACTAAAACAGAGCGTCACAAGACCTTTGTGACTACGTTAAATCAACATTGAGCATTTTACAAAGTCCTTTGTCGCAATGTTATATATAGCTATTATAGCTACGAACGCCTGCGCTTTTATTGTTAAGATTTGCTTTTTAGTGTTACCAGTTCAGCCTTTTTGGACTAATTTAGGATTTTTTTATCCTGCGGTGGCTGTTTGGTAGATAACCATTTGTTTTGACCCTTGTCGTCAACAATTTTGTATGTTTTGGCATACCAGTTATTTTTTTATTGTATTAATTTACATATTGTTATAATTTAATTTAGTGTTGTGTAAGTTGTTTTATAAATGCATTTTGTTGTATCATAAATAAAATTTTGTATGTCAAAAAAATAATTGAAATTAATGAAATCAGAAAATCTTTTGTCCTCCACCTATATATAGGGTTCCGTACCTCAATATTGTATTTATTATGTGTGAAAAGCATTTTTTCGAAAATTTAAACTGAATAATACATTTTAAAGGTAAATAAAGATAAATATAAAGATTTAGAAATATGAAACTGAATAATAAAGGACAACAACAGTCTGCATATAAATTTCTGCTTGCAAAGTTGGATGATTGTTATTTTCAGCACTTCTCCATTTCACCACTAGATAGCAGCATAGTTAGTATATAGACTATGATTTTTGTTTGAATAACATACACTGTCAATTTTTAATTATTTTTTAATTTAAAAATTGTACAATATAGCCCATTATTATTATTGAGTAAGAGGGGGTTAGGACCAAGGGAGGGTCCTAATGGATCACCGCGACCTACAAGATCTATTGTGATTACTGACCCTGTTATATAATTTCCTTAAGGCCAATAGTTCTGATGAACTGGACGATGCGCTTGGGATCAAGCTCTCTGATGCCCTCTGATGCTACCATTGGCCCACCCAGGGAGCGACTTCTGGCTTGGACGAGTGCCTCGCACTCACAGAGTAAGTGAAGAGGTGTCTCCTCTTCTTCGAGGCAAAATCGGCACTCGTCTGAGACTGCAAGCTTCATTTGATTCAGGTGTTTATTAAGCTTGCAGTGGCTAGTCAGAGTTCTGACGAGAGCTCGAAGTCCAGGCTTTAGCAATTGCAGTGCTCTAGACGTATAACCCCGAGAGAAACCAGAAATGAGCATTTTCGAATGCTTTTGGCCTGGAGAATTTGCCCAGAGTGCTTTACTCTGTTCGTTTGCCCATTCCTTCAGCATTATTTTTCCCGTGCAACGTGACACTTCCACTATTGGTTCAGGTCCAATAGCTGGTGTCTCTGCTCTGGTTCTTGCAAGCTCATCTGCTATTTCGTTACCCATGACGCCGCTATGTCCCGGCACCCAGTATAAGGTGACCTTGTTTAGTCTCCCCAGCTGGTCGAGGGCAGCAGCGCACTCAAGGGTTAATCAATTTCATGGGATTTCAGTGCCACAAGGGCCGCCTGACTATCCGAACATATGACTATGTTTCTATTTTTATAAGACCTAAGAAGGTTTTCTTGTGCGCATTTTACTATCGCGTACATCTCCGCCTGATAAACCGTTGCATGCGGGCCTAAGCTGTATGACAGCTTCATTTCCAAGTCTCCGAACAATATACAATATAGACCACGGGGAGGAACACAACAAAGCATCAGGGCCAGTATCAGATCTATCCAGCAAAAAAACCTTTAAGCTAACGTGTATCCCGAAAAGTGTAATGGAACATAATTCTAAGATTTGGAATGATGATTGCTTGAACAAATTCTGCTCAAAATTTATGTATAAATGTACATGATATGTGCTTGAACCTTGATCTAGAAGTAAGGGATGCTAACCACTACGCCAGTGAATCAGTAAAAAAACCATTGAAAAATTCACTGTATTCAAATTAGCTTCACGTCCTCACCTCATCATCGTTTGTGATTTAGCAATGAGCGGTTTTCTTATATTATTTAATACCTACGTGGTTTTATTTAAATCCAAAAATGACAGTGTACGTCATTAAAAAAAAGGAAAAATCTCCCTAGTATATTTTATTTAAATTCACAATTGGTAAGCCCTTGGCATCATCTCATCATCTCAAATTAGTTAATACTAACCGAGGCACTATCTTGTAGTGCTAAAAAGTGCTGAAAAAACGCTCATGTAATCTTTGGTTCAGAGAACTAAATAGACTATCTGTTGTTATAAGTGCTGAAAAAATACTCATGAAATCTTTGTTTTGAAAGATTTGAATAGAATACTCTGTTATTATTTTTCGACAGAAAGTTATAATATGTAAAAGGATCATAATTATTATTCCATAGTCACTGTTGTAGGTATACCTAATTTTATATAGTTATATTATTTAGTTATAGTTTTCCTTATTTCAATCGATTTTGTAAATGATGCTTGTTATTTACTTATATAAGCATATTTACTTATCTACTTACTTACTTATCTATTAATCTACTTAAATTCTTTTTTTTTATTAAATTTTTTTGAAATTCAGTCTAAATAGACGACCAGTGGTGGCAACACTGCTTACACATATTTACAGTGGCGTGTGTAGCTCATGGCATATTGTCTTTGGGCGTGAGCAAGCTATCGTTACTCGTTAGTCATCCCTCAAACAACTATTTGTTGTACTGGTTATTTTAGTGTTACGAAGAAAAAGAAAATAGCGAGTATGTAGGAAAGTTCACAGATGGATCTCCGTGCTGCAAATTTGCCGCACCTATCAACATCTAACATGTAAGTACAATATCCGTATATCAGTGCATTCCAACAACACAACCATCTAACTAACTTAATTATTATTATTTTTTACTAACATTTGACACATTTACACCAGATAAAGCAGTTACGGTATATTTTAAGACTTTTTAAAGGGCAAGGAAGCCGCTGGATGCTAGTGGGTCAGGAACACTTGTTGTGGAAATCCTTTACGAAGGTCTTTGTCCAGCAGTGGACGTATGTCGACTAATATGATGACGATGACATTTCTATAAAATAAGCTAGTAAGCTAGTGATCCAGTGGCTTCCCGCGACCTTCTCCAGGTCATCGGTCCACCGAGTGGGAGGTCTGCCTACGCTACACTTTCCAGTTCGCGGTCGCCACTCGAGAACTTTACTGCTCCAACGGCTATGTGTTTACGATGGATGACGCTGGATGCGGGTAGCGCAGCACCGGTCATCGTGGAAATCCTTGGGGGAGGCCTATGTCCAGCAGTGGACGTCCTTCGGCTGATATAATGATGATATGATAGAGCTAGTAATAATTTTAGAAATTCTATTTCTTATACTTTGGGACCCCATTTCTCATCTTTAGAGATCGATTTTGAAAAATATATCTTGGTGCTCCTCTGCAACTGCAGTTTTACTGTATTATATTATAATGTATATTTTTTTATTAGGGAAAGAACATTGACCAGTCAGAGGCAGGCAGTGAACCTGATAGTGGAAGCCTACCCGTGGGCGACCACTGACAAGTCCCTTTTGTTGGTAAGTAAAGAATTTTCATTATGTTTCTATTCTTTACGTTAACACATGTATTTTAACCAAATTAGCCCATGGTACATTTTATAAGTATATCTTAAATAGTGGAGTTTCACGTAACTTCGTTCGCATGGATTTTGGATACAGATAGCTCCATCAAAATTTTGATTTTCAATACTTTAAGACCCCATTTCACCCCTTTAGTGATCGCTCCTCTACTTTTGCTGTATCCTGTAATTATTTCAAAGTAATTATACGAAATATTTGTCTTACTGTTTTTTTTTAATTTTCAGGAGCGAGTGGTCAGCAGAAAAGTGGAACTTTATTCAAGAAATTGGCCCTTTACGAGACAAAAAGCCGTGTAGATGTGAAGATTTGTGCGCTATTATTGTAACAGTATATTTAATTTCAATAAATTGCGTAAACGTATTTCTGTTTTTTTACAGGTCTTGTCATTGCTTCTTCACAAAGTTTGTCGTGGAGGCCGGCAGCGTGAGTAAACCTCAATCCTTGGATACGCAGATGCTTAGCACTACGCTACTCTTTGAAACCTTCGTTACATATAGATTTTATAAAGGCTTCAAAGAAAAGCAAGGCGCTTTGCTCCAACTACTCATCCTAGGAAGTTGACTAACAGCTGTGCCATTATCGCCATGTATTATCAATATCATGGTAATAGTGACACAACTGTAACACAACCTCGTGAGATGCGCAACAGGTGCGAAGTGCCACGCTCCTCTTTGAAGCCTGCAAAAGTCTATGCATGTTTAAGGTTTTGAGGAAGAGCATAGTGCACAGCACCGGCGTACCCAGGGTTGTGTTTCACGTTGTCGCTACGACAAACTTCGGGGAGACGCAGTGAAAAGGCACCTTTGTGATAGGGCAATATCACCTTAGATGCAGCGACAAGGTACCTTTGTGATAGGGACATATCACCTGAAACAAAGCGACAAGGTACCTTTGTGAAAGGGACATACCACCTTAAACGCAGCGATAAAGTCACTTTGTGATAGAGACATATCACCTGAAACAAAGCGACAAGGTACCTTTGTGAAAGGGACATACCACCTTAAACGCAGCGATAAAGTCACTTTGTGATAGGGACATACCACCGTAGACGTGTCGACAATCGCCGGGTTTTGGAAGCGTTTAAATTAGCTTTGTAGCTGGGTTCAAGTTCTTTAGACGACTCCCATCTGTTAATGTTTTGTTGTCACTGCGTTTAAATATTAATTTTGAAGAACTTATACGAGGTGACAACGTTTGTAGATCTGCAAGCGTCTAAATTGGCTGTGTCGCTGGGTTCGAGTTCTTTAGACGACTCCCATCAGTTAAAGGTTTTTTGTCACAGCGTTTAGAAATTTCTTAGAGTGTATTTTTTCTTCGCTACTAAGTATAGGTATAATATATAATACGAGACACGAGACAGGCCTAGCCTAGTGTGGGGTCACAGTTAACTTGTATGTATTAGATAAGATAACTTCGTAAATAAAAATAAATTTTTATGTCTTTTATGTCTTTTTATGTCTAACTATCAGCCGTTTTAACCACGGTTGGACCAACGACGGCCGGTTTCTAGGTATAACACCGCGACTGACGGAGATACTCATATCTCCCTTTGCCTCAAATTGTACACACCTTTCCTACAATGATTATAATAATTATTATCTTCATAAAAAAACAGTAGTTATACAAACAGTAAAACAAAGAAATATCCTTTCAAATTGTAACAGATGTATTTGACTATCACTAAAATATAACAGTCTTCAGTAGTGATGATCACTATAAAATATTACAGCCTTTAGTAGTTGCAACCGCAGCCGGGGCCATAGACGCCTCCAAGAGGGGTTCCAAAGCCGTATCCAGCTCCAAGACCAGTTCCATAGCCAAAGCCAGCACCATAACCAGCGTTTGCAGTACCAACGTTCTCGCTCACAATACCAATATTGCCGTCTCCACAGCCGTACTGAATGCCAGCAGAGCCACCAGAAGCAACTTGTCCTTCCAGCGCAATAGAGCTCAAGAACGGCAAAGCTCCGTTGACGTTGACAACGCCATCGATAGCGTTCTCAGAGACAACAGCGAGGCCAGTGGGAGCAAGTGGGGAACTGCTGGAGACAGGGAAAGCACCACCATATCTGTTGGCGCCGTATCCGTTGCCGACAGCAGTGCCATAAGATGGGGCAACGTATCCGAAGCCGGCACCAATGCCGCTGGAAGCCAGGCCAAGGTTTCCGTAACCGATACCATTGGCTAAGCCTAGATTGCCATATCCAGCACCATTGACCAGGCCAATACCGTTACCAGCAACGCCGATGTTCGTAAGATCAATATTGCCAGCGTTGGTTAAACCGTATCCAGAGCCGTAATTGCCTCCGTAGCCGTTGTTGGAGAGGCCGACGCCGTTGCCAGCGACGCCAATATTGGTGATGTCAATTTCGCCAGCGTTCGTGTTGCCATAAACGCCGGAACCGATGCCAGAAAGGCCGTTGCCTTTGTTGGAAAGGCCAACTCCGTTACCGGTGACGCCGATGTTGGTCACATCAATTTTTCCAGCGTTTGTATTCTGGCCAGTGATGGTCTGTAACCGAAAACGGGACGATTAAATTTAATGTAGTAAGTTTAGTAACTGCTTGTATTATAAGCAGCTTCCGTATTTCTTACCAGGAAACCTTATAAAATCCTGCGCGAATACGACTCACACTTGGCCGATTTTTATTATTTGTTGTTTTACTTTAGTATTAGTACTATAGTCAAACTAAGTTTCACGCTTGTAAGTATTATCTTTTCTACGATAAAGCTTCATCAAAAATACTTCTATAAACCTATAAAACAACAGGTTTTTTGTATGGAGTCCCTCCTTATTTTTTCACTTCTTTTTTTTTCCTTTTTCAAATTTTTTGTATTTGATGTTATAGCGGCAGCAGAAATGAACAGCGAAAATTTCAACTGTGTAACCTATTACGGTTCATGAAATACAGCCCGTTGACAGACGGACAGACAGACAGCGGAGGCTTAGTAATAGCACACCCTGGACACTTCATACAGCGGGATAGAAATAACATTTCAATGAAGGAATGACGGACCAAACAAAATGGCGGCGAAATCCTATACGTTCGACAACCAAACTATAACATAGTGGACATAGGCCTCCACCAAGGATTTCCACGACAACCGGTTCTGCGCTGCCCGCATCCAGCGGCTTCCCGCGACCTTCACCAGGTCATCGGTCCACCGAGTGGGAGGCCTGCCTACGGTACGTTTTCCGGTGCGCGGCCCCCACTCAACTCAATTACAATCAGTTGGATATTTCATATTCGTTAGCAACTCATAAAACGTCCTCAAAGGCTTTTTATTTTTTTCATTTATCCACAATTGGTAAACATCTCACCTGACGGTAAAGTGACGATGATGCAGAAGATAGAAGCGGGCTTACCAAGATTCCCCATCACAATGGGGAACTGGCTATCTTATCTTCTAGCCGAAACACATCAAAAGCTGTTAACATTGATGCTTGGCAGAACACTTAGATAAGGTGGTGGTGGGTAGCCAGGCGGGCTTAGAAATTGCCTTTCCACCAATCAAACCGAGTCATACAAAGTTAGACTCCACTGGGAATGGAACCCGCGACCTCTACGCCCATGACGCCTCTACAACCATTACGCCACGTGGAGGCTGATAGCCCATATAAGTTAGCTCATATTGCACACACGGGGGGCCAATTTCGAATTAGTGGAAGTTGTAGGGCTGGTGGCTAACCCCCCTAGTTTTCCAAGCCGCTTACAATACATCTGACACGGCTTGACGACTGACATTTAGTGGGAACAACGGATTTTGTATGGTAATTAAAAAAATCCTTTTACCTGGACCAAAAGGGCTGAAGCGAAAGTGAGGATGAGCGTAGCTGCCATTTTGCTTGTACAAGTTTGAAGCAAGCTTGTGAATGATGTGTAGATAACTTGAACCTGTTTTTATACGCAAACATATCCCTATCAATATTCAGTAAGAATTTTGAAAATAATTTGTGTATCAGTGTATCGGTATTAACAAAATTGGTCTACTGTGGCAACAAATACGTGATATTTTACGTTTAGCCGATTGTACATTAGGAAATTTGCGTGTAAATGAAATATCATCATAATATCAAGTATTGTGATACAGATAATACATGGATTTGACAATAACAAAATAACGTATACCTTAATTTAGTTTTTAGCCATTAGCAAAGTATATATATAAGACTAACATAGAGTATGGACACTCCCTGCCGCTCTCTAGATTGCGACCTTACCCCTTCGTCACCCAGATTGATGCAGATTGGTTACAGTTTGGTTATCGAACGTATAGGATTTCGCCACCATTTTGTTTGTTCCATCATACCTTTTTTTAAATATATTTTCTGGCCCGTTGTATGAAGTGTCCAGGGTGTGTTATCAGTATGATGCAAGACAAGAATTTTTAAGGCTTTAAGATTTTTTTTGACATTTCTATGTCTTTAAAACATTTCATTGTTATCTAAACGTAAGGTATTCTTAACGCAATCAAGCGACATCGAAACGTGTTCCGAAAAACCGGCCAAGTGCGACTTGGACTTGCGCAAAGTAAGGTTCCGTAGTCTTTTCAAAATACAGGGTGGGAAGGAGTATACCGACAGATTTTAACCATGGATTCCTGGTGGTATTACAAGTAAAAAAATTCGAGCGAGACCTACAGTACTCGCATATGATGTGTAACATGTGACAAAATACTTTATAAAAGGACGGCAAAGATACGGCAGACTAGGCTGTATGGTCATAGAGACCTTTGCCTTTTCCGCGCTTTTAAAGCCTGAAAAAAGGACGGCAAAGATACGGCAGACTAGGCTGTATGGTCATAGATACCTTTGCCTTTTCCGCGCTTTTAAAGCCTGAAAAAAGGACGGCAAAGATACGGCAGACTAGGCTGTATGGTCATAGATACCTTTGCCTTTTCCGCGCTTTTAAAGCCTGAAAAAACGGGACTCCCTGGGACACATTTCCGTCCCATGGGACACTTTTCCGTCCCATTTCACGAAATCACTCCCACAAATTGCAGGAAAGCGAGAGCAAAGATGTTACACATCAATAATGTTATGTCAACATGGGTCCAAAACTGCCTCATTAACTTACTTAATTTCGGGAACAAAAAAAATCAATTAACGATAGTAGTCCCTTATGAACGAAACCTTAGTCTAAAGAATGAAAAATGTTGTACGATGTCAGTATGACACTTGATTAATATCTCAAGATAACAAACGTCAGATAAACATCTGATATTATTAGGGCGTGTTACCCTTGAGATTTTTTGAACTTGTGAATTATTTAAAAAATTAATATCTCGAAAATTAGGCTTTACTGGCCCATGTTTATATTACTTTTTTTGGCTAAATAGGCATTAAAATCTTTGGTTAAAATCTGTCAGTATACTCCTACCCACCCTGTATATATGCATATTTTAAAAAAACAAAATTATGTTTGTAGTTAACTTAGAACATTTTGTATGGAAAATCCATAAACTTTTTTCAAACCTAAGTGCACACCTTAAGTTGGTCGACTGTACTCCTAAATTAAGAATGTCTAATAAGCCGTGATAGTTTTACTTTCAAATTAATTATATGTCCTACTATTTACCAACAATTTTTTCAGATCACCTTAAATAGTAGATTAGCTGGTAGGACGTGGGGGCACTTGACTAAAAAAATTAGCCTTTCAAACTTAATATTTCACAACCCGATCCCGGAATCAGAAAATAGTTCTGGTAAACTCGCAATAGTTTTGAAAGACCTATTTATCGATTACCCATACTATATAAAAAAAAGGGGAGGTACCCTAAAAATAAAAAAAATATTATATTATTTGTACCACTTTGTCGGTGTGATGAATATGTACCTATATCACTATGCCTAATTACAGCTTTCTAGTACTAATAGTCTCTGAGCTAAGCCGCGTACTGACCTATATCACTATGCCTAATTACAGCTTTCTAGTACTAATAGTCTCTGAGCTAAGCCGCGTACTGACCTATATCACTATGCCTAATTACAGCTTTCTAGTACTAATAGTCTCTGAGCTAAGCCGCGTACTGACCTATATCACTATGCCTAATTACAGCTTTCTAGTACTAATAGTCTCTGAGCTAAGCCGCGTACTGACGGACAGACAGACAGACAAGGCGAAACTATAAAGGTTGCTTGTTGACTTCGGAACCCTAAAAAACATAATACATATACAGGTTGTAACAAAATTTGTATAGGTTCCGTTGACTGGGGCTTCTACTTATCATACTGAACATTTTTTTTCTAAAACATTGCGAAATCGCAAAAAAAAACTCTTCATACAATCAGCTGATCAACTAATTTTGTGCATTTTGTATGTATACTGGATGCGGGCAGCGCAGGAACGGTCGTTGTGGAAATGGTTGGTGGCTTTTCAAGGCCTCCCCTATGTCCAGCAGTGGACGTCTTTCGGCTGATAATAAGATGATGTTGATGATGATATACAAGTATTTATTATTACTGGGTGGAACACCTGCGAGGTACAGGCGGCTGTTCAATTCGCTAGGTGGATGGACTACACCCTATTCCTATGGTGGTACGAGGTAACTGTGACCAAGGTAGCGTCCCCCCGTCCCCCCATACCTTGAGCTCCTTCTGCAGTACTCCGTTATGCGGAAGACGTCTAGGCCGCAAAGTTCCTCTTCCTTAGTCCTATTGGTACCAAACGTTTCCCACCTGAGTCTGCTCCAGAGTATACACTCAGCCGGGTATTGTTGGCTGGTCTTATGTTCTTCGCAGTTAGGGCAGGAGGAGTCTGTGGTCCTACAGACATGTGTTGATTTAGTCTACAAAATATACAAGTAGGTATAGAGTCTGTCTACACATTAATATTGGGCATATTTTTTTTTGAAATGTTATCAATAATTACAAAAAAAAAAAAAAACCTAAAAAATTTCAAGAAGGTAGAAGCTTTAATTTGAAAAGAATTTTAATGATTTCGTATTTTTCTCAGAAAACCCTGTCATTTAATATACTTATCAAGGGGGTGCATAAAAAAAAACTGGACCGCCATCTTTGGGAGTCCACCACATTGAATTAAAATTGACGTTACTTAACTAAACATGCATTCAGTTCATTCGGAAACCTGGAAATGGTTCTAATTTAGCTTCCAAGATTTGTCCTAAAGTAACTAACACGGCAAGTTAATATCATATCATCATAATATCCTATCATTTATATACATATCAAGGGGGTGCATAAAAAAAACTGAACTGCCATCTTTGGGAGTCCGCCATATTGGATTAAAAATGACGTTACTTAACTAAACATGCATTCAGTTCATTCGGAAACCGGGAAGTGGTTCTAATTTAGCTTCCAAGATTTGTCCTAAAGTAACTAACACGGCAAGTTAATATCATATCATCATTATAACCTATCATTTATATACATATCAAGGGGGTGCATAAAAAAAACTGGACCGCCATCTTTGGGAGTCCGCCATATTGGATTAAGACTGACGTTACTTAACTAAACATGCATTCAGCTCATTCGGAAACCGGGGAGTGGTTCTAATTTAGTTTCCAAGATTTGCCCCAAACTATCTAACTAGGAAACTAACACAGCAATTTAATGTCATATCATCATCATATCCTTTCATTTAATAAACATATCATGGGGGCGCATAAAAAAATACCTAGACCGCCATCTTTGGGAGTCCGCCAAATTGGATTAAAAATGACGTTACTTAACTAAACATGCATTCAGCTCATTTGGAAACCGGGGAGTGGTTCTTATTTAGTTTCCAAGATTTGTCCCAAACTATCTAACTAGGAAACTAACACAGCAATTTAATGTCATATCATCATCATATCCTTTCATTTAATAAACATATAATGGGGGCGCATAAAAAAATACCTAGACCGCCATCTTTGGGAGTCCGCCAAATTAGATTAAGAATGACTTTACTTAACTAAACATGCATTCAGCTCATTCGGAAACCGGGGAGTGGTTCTTATTTAGTTTCCAAGATTTGTCCCAAACTATCTTACTAGGAAACTAACACAGCAATTTAATGTCATATCATCATCATATCCTTTCATTTAATAAACATATCATGGGGGCGCATAAAAAAATACCTAGACCGCCATCTTTGGGAGTCCGCCAAATTAGATTAAGAATGACGTTACTTAACTAAACATGCATTCAGCTCATTCGGAAACCGGGGAGTGGTTCTAATTTAGTTTCCAAGATTTGTCCCAAACTATCTAACTAGGAAACTAACACAGCAAGTTAATGGGTACTTACAAAGCTTGTAAAATGTACGACATTTGAGTACAAGTATTTTCTACTTTGTTTCTAAGAATGATTTCATGCACTGCAAACACGGCGATATCTTGGATTAATTTTTTGAAATTTATTTCTTTTAGCTTTATGAAAAATAGTAATAAACATTTATTGCGTCAGTGGCATAACGGCCAGGGCCGCTACCTCCTGTCCCGGAGGTCGTGGTTCGAATCTTGCCACGTACCAATGTGTTTCCGAATTTCGATTTTTAACCGACGCTCTAACGGTGAAGGAAAACATCGTGAGGAAACCTGCACACGCCTGCGGAGAAACTCGAAGGTTGTGTGTGAAGTCGACCAACCCGCACTGGGCCCGTTTGGTCAACTAATGCCCGATCTTCTTAATTTAATGTAGGCTCGCTCGAGCCCCTCGGTGTGGACGTAAATGAGCTGATATGATGATATTAGATAGTAATGAGTTTAGATACTTATAGTTTCATACTTCCATTTAAAAAAGAAAAGAATTGAAAATTAAGTGACAGTTGAAGTCAATGTTATCACAAGAAAATATTAGTGTTTCAAAATTTTCATGCAACAACTTTCATACATTCAACGTGAGAAATACTTTGATATGGAACGCAAATTACAAAATAACTACTACAGTAATAGTTATTGGCTACGATTTTGGTAAGTATATAAGTGGTATGGGGAACTTGGAAAATCATTCTGGAATCACCTTCCGTTGGATAAACAAACAAAGACATGTCTCGCTTTTCCTTCTTGTTGGTTTGCGTCCAGGCTTGCCTGATCCAGGTGAGTTACATTAATTTTGTTTCTCATAATAATATTTTTTTTCATAATACGATTAAAACGTAATAGGTACGAAAAATGTTTCAAATTTTTTTTTTCAAAATGGCGCTAAACTTATTTACCAAATTTATGCAATCGAGAAATCTTAGTAGCGTCTATAATAAGCTATCAGTATAATTTGTCTAGGAAAACCCTCAATGAGGTACCTCCCATACAAATAGTATAGGTAATGCTAGATGCTTCTGCGAGAAGAAATGTTCTCCGTGGGGAGTTCCTTTTGTTCTTTCTTGCCTTGAAGGCCCCCAAATCGTAAGTTTTGGCAGGCAAGGACTTGTACTCCATCGCTGTCCGCATAATAAAAACCGGCCAAGTGCGAGTCGAACTAGCGCAGTAAGAGTTCCGTACCAAAAACTAATTTTCATCTACAGCGCCATCTATAGATATAGGTAAAAGGGAATGCTGTCGTTATAATACGTAAATTAACTACGTAGAAGATACTCTGGATCCCACTAGGTGTCGCTAGTTTCTAAACAATAGGACTTTAAAAATTTCATTTTTCCTGTAACAACGGAAGGACTTTAGATTTTCTCGTACATATTTCTGTAATCTATTCATTTATATAAAGTTTTTTATTTTTGATGTGTAACATCTTTGCTCTCGCTTTCCTGCAATTTGTGGGAGTGATTTCGTGAAATGGGACGGAAATGTGTAACAGGAAATGCGAACGTTTTTTAATTCTCGAAAACTAAGGTTTTCATAGCCATGCAGCCTAGTGTGATGGCAAAGGCAAGGATGACATACTACTATTCGAAGGGTTGGCCCGTGAATGTACGACCCGATAATTAATTAATTTCATAAGTATTTTGTCACATGTTACACATCATATGCGAGTACTGTAGGTCTCGTTTTTTTTTTAGGCCCCGTAGTTTTGGAGATAAGGGGGAGGGGGAACTGTAAAATTTTGACTATTTTCTCAAGTAGCTTCAAAAGTAAAAAAAATATGTATATTGTTAGAATAAGCCCTTTCATTTGACATGTAACACGATTTAGTTTGCAAAACGTTTTTAATGTTTCCTAATTCACCCCCTAAAAGTAGCCCCCATGTTGAAAATTAATTTACTAACGTTGTATGATCCGTCTTTGGGTCCCCGATTTACATGTGCACCAAATTTCAACTCAATTGACCAAGTAGTTTCTGAGCAAATCGACTGTGACAGACGGACGGACAGACACACGAGTGATCCTTTAAGGGTTTCTTTGTTTTCCTTTTGAGGTACGGACCCCTAAAAATAAATTGTACAGCCACGCTGTGCATACTTTTTCGCGAAACCTTGAACATCTGTCTTAGTCGAGCATACACAAATCAACTATAATCACTACACTTACTTAGTAGCATAGAATACGGTAAGGTATATCAGACTTGATGAAATCATCATCATATCAGCCACAAATCCTCCACTGCTGGACAAATGCCTCCTCCAAGGATTTCCACGACGACCGGTCCTGCGCTGCCCGCATCCATCGGCTTCCCGCGATCTTCACCAGGTCATCGGTCCACCGCGTGGGAGGCCTGCCTACGCTACGTTTTCCGGTGCGCGGTCGCCACTCGAGAACTTTACTGCCCCATCGGCCATCTATACTTGATGAAATATATTTCCTAATAATTTCGGTTTGTATGGGAGGTATTTTACACCGATTTTTCCTGAAATAATAAAGTACCCATTGCTGTAGGCCTTATTAAGCCCTAGTTATTCACAAAGTTTCATTAAAATCGTTATAGCCATTTTTGAGAAAAAGTAACAAGCTACCTGGATTCGTATGGGAGGTATCTTATTTCGATTTTTCTTGGATTAACAAACTACTGCGTGCTGTAGGCCATGTAAAGTTATAGTAACGTACCGAGTTTGATCAAAACCGTTAGAGCCATTTTTGAATTAAAAAAAAACCTATTCATTGGTTAACTTAAGTTAACCCGTTAAGTTCATAGCGAATATCTTGAAAAATATAGAAAACTTATAGCATTATTTGTAAATGCAAAAATCACAAAAATTGCAATTACGATTTTAGTGAAACTTAGCAAATAGTAACTATTTTCAATGTACTATCAAGTGGCAGTACTTATTGATTATTGGCTCCCATACAACTGTATTTTTGTTTACGATTTTCTATAGAAATTAAACAGCCTCTTAGTATTGTTTGCCTACACTAGAAATATTTTTCGAAAAACCCAAAAACATTTAGGTAGGTACAAACTTTTGTTTTTTGTAAGAAAACCCTTTCCCAGCATAAAACTATTACTAGTCCACCATCTTTGAAAGTCCGCCATATTGGATTTAGAATGAAGTCACATGAAACATGTCAGCTCAAACGGAAACCGGGAAGCGGTTCTAATTTAGTTTCTAAGATTTGTCCCAAACAAACGAACTGTCACGGAAAGTTAATATTTACCTATATAAAGCTTGTAAAAAGTAATGTTCATTGTTGATTTGTAAATGTCAGACAGTAAAGGCTACGCGAGAAAGGAAAACGTGATTTTGTATATTTGATGTTGCGACCACGTCTATCGAAGCATACTCGAAACGTTGAGGTAAAACAACATCAATTAAAAAAAATCACGTCAAGTCCCGTTTTCAATTTGTCAGTATGAATAATCGTGAAAGTTGAAAGTGTTATATGCGTGGCGTGACTGTACAATTATTTCCTTTTACTTTCCAGACTGTGTTCAGTCAGTGTGCAGGCTCTTTTGGTTACGGCACTGGCCTATTAGGTACTGGCATTGGTGGCGGCTGTGGTTGCGGCAACGGCGTCGCTGGTCTGGCTACCGGTCTTGCTGGCGGGTACGGAAATCTGGTTGGCGGGTACGGAAATCTGGTTGGCGGGTACGGAAATCAGGTTGGTGGGTACGGAAACCTTGCTGGAGCGTACGGAAACCTAGCTGCGTACGGAGGCGTCGGCGAAGGCGAAATAGTCGCCATTGGTGAGCTGCCAGTGGCTGGAGCTACCATCGTTGGCGGACAGGTGCCGGTTATCGGCACTGTGCTGTTCGACGGCAACGTGCCGGCTGCCGGCAGCGTGTCCATCTCTGGCAACTGCGGTTGCGGCTGCGGTGCTGGTGCTGGCTACTACTACTAAATGTTCAGCTCGGAAATCCTGTGAAGGATATCGAAAAGGATTTTGTCAATAAATTCATCGTGAACTTATAAAAGTATATTTTTATTACTTATCACAACCTTGAAAGTACATTTGATTCTACTCATCAAAGCAAGATTTTACTCTATTAGGACAGAGTTAACAGGAATACATTTTTATTGTTAACTTTGGTCTACCTACATCATGACCTAGAACGTGATTTTACCTTGAATGGATATTTTTAATTCGGATAACTGATAATTATAAGATCCTTACTGAGAATAAAATTACTAAGTTTGATAAAACTGAACACAGTTACAACATTTTCATAGTGTTTAGTTATGTACAAAAGGTCACGAAACGCCATTCACACATTCACAGAAAACACTCTTACATTGCTCCCTAACATCATTTTTAATCATAATATTAAGTCTCGGATTACAAGCATATAAAATATCAAGGACGCGATAAAAACGCTCGCTTATTCAACAAGCAATCGTTGACTACGGCAATTTTTTTTTCTTATCTGTGGTTGATTACATAGGTACGATCCGAGGCTATCCGATTTGGTTTTTCACCCCCAAAAAAATTGTTCCAGCTCTTCTTTTTAGGCGACTTGGACCGTCGTTTTCGGCACGTGTGGGCGTCATTTTAAATAAGAATGTCGTTATTTAAAGTTGACCTAACGCCACCGAGAACAACTTCGTTCCGGAAAAAAGTATTACAACAGCAAGGTATCCAACGCAATTGCCAGCGGCCGACTGAGAAATATTATATTCGCGTATAAATACATTTAACAAAATTGTAAAGACAGAACAATTTGTGCATTGAAGATATTCGAAAATAAACACTAAGGTGACCTAACAGAACAAGTTAGAATAATTCTATTTTTTTGTTTGTTTGTCTGTTTGTTTGTCTGTCTGTTTGTTTGTACGCGTATAACACAAAAACCACTTAACCGATTGTGACGAAACTTTCTACAGTGACAGCGAATATCTCGATAAATTACTGAAAAAATTTAAACCAGCAATAAATACCCTTGGTACCTACAGTACTTGTTCAATATATTTCAGAGCTCCGAGCTAACTAGGCGTGGTCGTAACTTACGCACGGACAGTAAAAAAAACTACTGATAACGCACGAGCACACGCAAGCATAGTAGATGTAAATACGCAAGTGATAGCAGTGACGTCAGCGTTGTTGTAAACATCAAACGTGTTGGACTACTGCATGGATCCTTACACCTGTGGCCATAGCCACAGTATTACAATATAGCGGCTAACAGTAGTGCAACGAATGTACTTACGCAGAGCAACGGAAGGGTACTTGCGGGGCAGCGGGCGGCGGGGCACAGACTGGCAAACTCCGCGAGTTTGCCAGGCGGGCTACAGGCTAGTATGGGCTAGCACCCACGCCGTGGCGGCATCGTGCGACATCAAAGGCGTAAGCCTGTAAGCCATATCGCAATACTGTGCCATAGCGCTGCGTTAGTACTGAAGTCGAACTTTTTGTGCGTAAGGAATGCCATTTTAATAGTAGTGCATAAAATTTAAACCAGCAAAGAAACCCTTGGTACCTACAATACCTGCACATAACTGGGTATGTGCAGTTTCATACACTACTTTATCTAATCTCAAACATTGGAATTGAATCAACTAAACAACAAAGATCAAAGTTAAAAGAGTAAGAATAAAAAATCCCAAGAAATTCAGTAGGTACCTACAGCAAAACGTGTCATAGCGCCAAATCCCAGCACATCACCGCGCTTCAAAACAATGCTTTCACTGATCTCAGACATTTTGAAGCAGAAGTGAAAGTTATCCACGAAATTCAGTAACTACAACAAAACGTATTCAATGAATGGCGCATCACTGTCACAGACAAGTAAAAATTGGAATAAAAAATTTTTGTAATGCTGTAAAAATTGCGCGAACCACATGTGCGTTCCAATAAAAAAATAATGATATGGAACTTCATTGGTGATATTAACTTTTTGGGGTCGAGTTTTTTTTTCGGGATTTGTGTTAGATGAATTCGTAGTTTTATTTTGTTGTTTTTTCATTGTTTTCTGCTAGGATTTTGTTTAAGAATTGGTGCATTTTGGATAAAATCGTCTAGTGCACGTGAGCAATGTGGAGAACAAGAAAAGAAGGAGGACGTGAGAACCCAACTTGCTCTGGGTGCAGTTTTATAGACGCCCTACAGCAACGGGGTGTTCCACCTCAGAATGTAGTTGCTGCAAAAGCTGTCAAGAACTTCAGAGAGGATTTGTAATGCACCGGTACTAGCAGTACAAATCAAAAAGCTAAAGGAAGCCTAAATACGTCAGACCTGGCTGTATGGTCTTAGTTACCTTTGCCTTTTCCGCGCTTTTTGTAAGCCGGAAAGAAGAAACCAAAAAAAAAAAAACTTTTTGGATTACCTTGTATCGTAATGGAAAAAAAAATACTTTAAGTACAACATTATTTTGTTAGAGAAATAATGTTATACAGTGTTTTTTTTAAATTTTGGTATTGTGTTTATAAATATGCCAATATAAATTCGTTTTTAAGTTTATAATACTATATAAAATATTTTACTTGTAATGTTTGTTAGTTTGTTTAGGTCAATCTTGCAAACGATTTTTGAATGATTTCCAGCAGGAAATTTGTTAAGAAGCCATATTCCCGGTAATACATAGAACCTTTTGGTATTTTGACGTTGGTCTGATGACGAACTTTGGAAGTAGAATTAAGGTAATAGAATCGTAGGAAATACTGTGCTCACGTTTTAAGGGTCCCGTACCTCAAAAGGTAAGAAGGGACCATTATAGGATCACTCGTGTGTCTGTCTGTCCGTCTGTCACATTCAATTTGCTCGGAAACTACTGAACCGATTGAGTTGAAATTTGGTACACATATGTAAATCGGTAATCCAAAGACAGACGCGTAACGCAAATAATGGAATTTAAATAGGGGACCACTTTAAGGGGAAATTAGGTTATTTATTTTTTTCAAAATATATTGTGTAAAATATTATGTTTTATTATGACAGGGTTTGTTGTAAAAATCTCAAATATATTTTTAAATAAATAGTTTTGATGTTATTTATGAAAAAAAATTAAAAAATCAAAAAACCCGACTTCAATATATAACCACTCAAAAGGGAAAAAAGATATACCTACCTAATAAAAATATTATGTTCTTAGAAAACACCACAAAGCTAAGAAAAAGTACGGAATCCAAAAATAGCATAAACATTTATGACGTAAGTATTGCAGTTAAGGCGAAACCCTTTCAGAAAATGAAACCCCGAAATTGAAGGTTGGAAAAAGTCAATTTTCTGCGGTTAAAACTGTAATACTTACATTTTTTTTTATAAATTTTCTACAAAATATTATGTCTGCTACAAAGTGTAGGAAGCCAAAACACGGTTTGATAAAATTTTCTCTATGGAAAAAAATGCAAAATTTGCTTAAATTTTGTCATTTTTTGCTGTTTAATCCCACAAAAACCAGTTTTTCTTTACTGCAGTTAGACATAGCACCATTTTTTCTCTCTCTTATACCTTAATAAAATTCTGACATATTGTCGGACTCACTTTTTTGCAAAAATGCCTATTACTAAGTTAAAAAGTAAAGCATTGAAAAAGTGCAAAAAGTGTGATTATTTTCTTTACTCTTTACACGTAAAGGAAAAAGTAAGTGTGTGGTTTTATGAAACCACGGTAAAAGTGAAACTTTACAGAGGACGAAACGATCATGGCTGCTCTCGCTACGGTACAGAGGACGAAACGATCATACCGTCAGATGAAAGCGACCGTCACGCGACATGCAATAAAAATTTGAGAAAATGTAAATAAGTTTCACTTTAAAAAACAGAGACAACTGTTCTGAACAAAACCTCGCCTTAATTGTTTAACGGTATTTTATTCAGATAAGATTCAGGTTTAAGATTTAACACTCGAAGTTGTTGCCGAATATGTTTATTGTTTACCTGGGACAAACAGTCCAGTTAGGTAGGTTCAACCAATCGACGAATCCAACTCGGCTGGGCAGCGTTTGGGACGCTTCGCAATATCTTCACGTCCCAAATATCACAGTGTCTTAAGACCAAGGTCTTCGACCAGTGTGTGGTGCCAGTGGTGACTTACGGAACTGAGACATGGTCGTTTACTATGGACCTCATAAGAAGACTCAAGGTTACCCAAATGTCAATATAGCGTTCTAATAGGCGGTACCGATACGCCACGGAGGCGGTTAACTAAAACTTAACTATAAACTCATATTTCGATGTCAACAACGTTGATGTCAATTACGTTAGTTTTGGTTTTGTTTGCTCGTTTTTATTTTTATTTTTATTTTTCTTGTAATCGACACAGTCCTCGGGCTGTGGCAGAATTACCAGTGTATTGCTCGCAAGAGCAAATCAACACACTGAGTCACGGCCCTTTTGTACTACTGCAACACACATATGTTTTTGTATTATTATTATTTTTTGCTCTTTTTAATTTGTTATGTTTTGTTTTATATTATGTATGATTGTAATAATATGTGTGTGATTGCAGTGACAAATAAACGTGTTATCTATCTATCTATCTATCTATCTATCTAACAAGATAAGTATATTGATTTGCTAAAATTTAACTCATTATACCAATTTTAAAAAAAACCGTCCAAGTGCGAGTTGAACTCGCGTGGAGAGGCTTCCGTACAATGCCAAAGTCAAATACAAAATATCACATTTAAAATCCTCACAGTAAGAATCGAGTTATTTTTTTTAATTATTAAAAGTTTGAGTCGCCAGTCATAATTATAAATGTCAATCAGTCTTTGTATATAATAAAATAAACAAGATTTTGAACATCTATCCCCTCAAATTATACGAATTAAAAAAACTAGTTGTTGAATGGTTAAAAAACCTAACATACTGTGAGGTGGAGCAACTCATGAATAGAATAGAATAAGGTAAAACACACATACACACACCACACGCACACATACACACGTGGGCACAAACATACATTCATACACACACACACACACACACAACATCACACATTATTCATAGTTCTTTTATTATTTATTTCGTTTCTCCTTTTTCTCTTTTATGTAAATTTTTGGATGAACCTTGTTATGTTATATGTACTTCTATTTGATCTGTTTGTTTGTTTATTTGTACTTAGTGGTATGGAAGAACTGGGCATCCTGTCACAAGTATCTTTTTTACTTAAAAGGATGTCCAAACACAAAATATTATGTACAAACTACCGTTACAAAATAAACAATTTTTGATTTTTTTTTTATTTTTTTGATTTTTGAGTGTGTTTGGCTGCACCTCATCTGATGGTAAGTGCCGATGCAGCCGAGGATGTAACACACATAATGAACGAAGAAGCAAAACGCTTTGTACGTAAAAGTGGGACATCAACGACAAAGGGGTGGAATATCGCCCTCCGCACCTGGTCGTTCGATGATGAAATGAAGAGAAGGAATAAGGTCGCGAAGCTCCAGGACACACTTTCCGAAATGCATCCTGTAGAATACCGATAGACTATTTTCTTTTATGACTAGAACTTTTATTCCACAGGTGAACGTTTTACATTGAGTTTTTTTTTATCAATTGAATGAATTCAAGGATTTCCTGTAATCTACAAGTCATTAGCTATATTTTGTATTTTTTTCCAAATTTTAGGCTCCTTTTTGTCAATGTCAATTTTCGTCTTCTTTCATGAATAAAATCAAAACTATTTATTTTAAAATTTAAACAAAAATATATTTAAGATCCTGATAACGAGTCATTTCATTTGATATATAATATATGACATAATAAGGTTTCCAAAACTTTTTTTTTACATTTCCTAATTTGTCCCCCGATAATAACCCTTATTTAAAAAAAAATATGTATATACATTGCACACCTGTGTTTGGGTCATAAGATTACACTATTCTACGAAATTTCACCTGATTTGGTCAAGTAGATTCGGAGCAAATGGGCTTGGACAGACGGACGGACGGACAGACGCACGAGTAATCCTATAAGGTTCCGTTTTGTTTTTTTTGTACGGAACCTAATTATATAATTTTGCTTTTCCCATATAAGTAGTATATAATTATGTAATAGTTTAAAAAAAAATACTTTCTATTGATACCCCAGTCGATAGGTTTTTAAGAAAATCATTTTTTGAAGACACAGCATTTGGCGCCAAAAATCCGCTATTTTGACTTTTTATAATTTGATATACATCCAGTGTCACTGGCGCTATCAAGATAAATATAACGATACCTCATACGCTAAAAACCTTCAAACCGTACATAGAAATCTACATACATACATACAATCAAAAACATAACCCTCCTTTTGAGGCGATCGGGTAAAAATTGACTATTTTCCCTCTTATCTTCGAAACTACTGAACCTAAAATCTTGAAATAAACCCAGTTAAATGCATAAATTACATAAAAATCTGAGAGAAAATCAAAAATCCTTTCGTTGCCACAGGAAAAATAAAATATAAAATGTCCAAAAAAAGTAGACCCCTATTAACCTAGAGCAAAACATGTACTGAGAGGTCTTGTTCTATTGGTTCTAAAAGTTTTGGTATGGAAACCTGTTTGTGTGACCTCGAGTCGCACTTGGCCGGTTGTTTTGAATTTGAAAATGTCGTGCAGTTATATTCACATTTAGTACAAAACGTTAGTTTACTGCATCTTATTAAATGAACGACTATAGTAATCTATCCTTTGGACATCCATAGTCTAGTTATTTACCAATGAAACAAAGAAATAAACAATGTTCGAATTTCAAAAAGATATAATTAGCATTCACAAAAATACAGCCTTCAGTAAATACAGCCGCAGCTGGAGCCGTAGTTGTTGACGATGGCGCCACCAATAGGAGCTTCAAAGCCGTAGCCAAGACTAGCTCCGTAGCCAGCTCCAAGTCCAGCTCCATAGCCAAGACCAGTGTTCACGGCACCAATGTTTTCGCTTATAATACCGACGTTTCCGTTACCACAGTTGTATTGAACGCCAGCAGAGCCACCAGAACCAACCTGGCCTTCTAAAGCAATAGCGCTCAAGAACGGCAGAGCACCGTTGACGTTGACAACGCCATCGATGGCGTTCTCAGAGATAATAGTGAGGCCGGTTGGAGCCAGAGGGGAAACGCTGGAGATAGGCAAAGCACCGCCGTTGCTGTTAGCACCGTATCCGTTGATAAAAGCAATGCCGCAAGATGGAGCGGCATATCCGTAATTGTTGTTCAAGAAGCTAGCACCAATACCGCTGGAAGCCAAGCCAAGGTTGCCGGAACTGATACCATTGGCTAAGCCTAGATTGCCGTATCCACCACCGTTGGCCAGGCCAATACCGTTGCCAGCAATGCCGATGTTGGTAAGATCAATAGCGCCAGCGTTGACTGAGCCGTATCCAGAGCCGTAGTTGGCACCGTAGCCATATCCACCAGCGGTATTTAAGAGGCCGATGCCGTTGCCAACGACGCCGACGTTGGTGATATCAATTATGCCAGCGTTGGTGTTCTGGCCAGAGATGGTCTGTAACACATGAGATACTGGATGAATTCTAAGGTTGGATAAAATACTATTAAATAATATATTAAGATTAACTCGCGTTGAACTATGAACACTACAAAACTAAATGATCATACCATCTCCTTGGCATAGTGGTTAGTCTACTCGCTTTACATCTAGGTTCGATTTCCGGCAGTATTTAACTTTGTAAGACTCCGTTTGGTTGGTGGCAGGGTATTTCCTAAGCCCGCCTGGCTAGCTACCATCATCTTATCTAAGTCTTGCCGCCAAACATATATATTAACAGCATTGATGTGTTCCCAAATTAAGAAAAGATAGCCAGTTTCTCATTGTTTTAGTGGGGATTTTGGTAAGCCCTTCTTGGTGAGATGATGCCAAGGTTTTACCAATTGTGGATAAAAAATGCCCTTTATTCGAAATACAAAATCGAAAATATCTAGTTTAATAATGTTGATGTTGCCTATTGAAAATTAGTGAGACTATTTTACCTGGATCAAGAGTGCTGAAGCAAAAGCTAGGATTAGCTTGGCAGCCATTTTGCTGAGTTACAAGTTGAAAATGTTACTTGTGAATGATGTGTAGAAAATTCTAACCTGTATTTATACACATGCCTATCAATACTCAAAGGTATTTTGTTGGTACCTTGTTTATCACTGTAACAGAATGTATTTTAAAACAAGTTAACTGTGGTAACCGATACGTATTTTTTTTAGGTTGAGCTGTGTGTGTATAAAAAAAAATGGAGGTGGACTTTGTCAGAGGAAACTTCTGATTAAGGTGCTCCTGCCACTTCTCCTGGTGTGCCAAGTAAGCCGAATAACGTCAATATATAAGGTGTAACAAAATTAGCTGAAACTATTTTAATTTGTGCTTCTCCCCATGAAACTGAACAACTTTCCCCATGAAACCCATAGTCAAATCACAAAAAAAATTTTGAACTACCCATACTAAGTTGGCTGATCAGCTGATCGAGTTAGTATGGGAGAGCCAATTTAAAATTAAAATTTTAATAACTAGTGGTTCCCCCCAAACTGTAAAAAATGCGATGTTCGCATTTAAAATAATTGAAAACGCTAAAAACGTTAAAAAACCGACTTCCATCGCAACAACTAAGTACATTTTTGAATTATTATTTTTGGTTTTTGTTCATTTTATAATAAAGAACTACACCGATTTTGATAAAATTTGTATGGGACCACACGAGAAGCACTAGCTTTCAAATAAAAAAGGAATCATAAAAATCGGTTAACCCAATCAAAAGTTATGAGGTAACAAACATAAAAAAAACATACGGACGAATTGAAAACCTCCTCCTTTTTGGAGGTCGCTTGAAAATATAGGTACGCTCACTAACACTTGCGCGATGTAAGATCCGTTTTGCGCCATCTAGTGGTATCTTAATTTTCAGAACCCTTTGTATCTCGGCAACCCCGTAACTGAATTTGCTCATATTGAAACTTAAATAGAATTTTTGTGTTATTAATTCACCGACTAAACACTACGTTCCGATCAACGATAGGTACTCTAGTTATCGTCGAACAAACATTTTTACATACATACAAACGCCGGATTGTTCTAGTCTTCTCGCTTCGCTCGTTCATTAATTATATTCAAGGAGAATCGTAGTTAGGGCCAGATGACCGTCATCTGGCCCTAACTACGATTCATTATACTATGTAAACTAGATACTTTTATTACATACTTAAACGCGTTTGAACAGTCATAATATGCACAGTAAGACACTAAACACACGGACACAGAGAAAATTAACCTGTAAGTCACAAGAATGTTTGCCCTGCGTGGGAATCGAACTTACGACCTTTGGCCTATTAAGGAGGAATGCCCTGAAGGGAATCCAACTTACAGCCCTTGGCCCAGCAAGAAGGTATGTCCCGAGTGGGATATGAACATGCGACCCTTGTCTCAGCAAGCAGAAATGCCCTGAATGGAAATCGAACTTACGTCCCTTGGCCCAGTACAGCAGTGCAGTTTTGATCAGATAAGTGTCCTTCCTTTGTCCTTCACCCATCACCTACCTACAAAATACCTTACCCAAAGTCCAATTTCTTTATTCTCATAGCCTACACAAATTTTTATCGAAAATACAATACATAGCTAATTTGAAAATACCTAGATTAGTCTTATGTGACAACCCTAATCAGGTAGAACTTCATTCCTTCAGTGATGCATCTCAGAATGCTTACGGAGCGTGTATATACATGAGGTCAATACATTTAAATGATGACGTAACGGTCAGGTTATTATGCTCTAAGTCTAAAGTATCCCCGCTTAAGCCTACCACCATGCCGCGTCTCGAGTTGTGCGCTGCTTTGCTTGCCTCAAAACTATGTAAAGCGGTCCTAGATTCTATAAGATACAAACCCCAAAAACTAATTCACTGGTAATGAATAAGGACGAATGCCCTGAATGGGAATCGAACTTACGGCCCTTGACCCAGCAAGAAGGTATGTCCCGAGTGGGATACGAACTTTCGACCCTTGTCCCAGCACGCAGAAATGCCCTGAATGGAAATCGAACTTACGACCCTTGTCGCAGCAAGCAGAAATGCCCTGAATGGAAATCGAACTTACGACCCTTGGCTCAGTAAGGAGGAATGCCCTGGATGGAAATCGAACTAACGACCCTTGGCTCAGTAAGGAGGAATGCCCTGAATGGGAATCGAACTTACGACCCTTGGCTCAGTAAGGAGGAATGCCCTGAATGGAAATCGAACTTACGACCCTTGGCTCAGTAAGGAGGAATGCCCTGAATGGAAATCGAACTTACGACCCTTGTCGCAGCAAGCAGAAATGCCCTGAATGGAAATCGAACTTACGACCCTTGGCTCAGTAAGGAGGAATGCCCTGGATGGAAATCGAACTTACGACCCTTGGCTCAGTAAGGAGGAATGCCCTGAATGGGAATCGAACTTACGACCCTTGGCTCAGTAAGGAGGAATGCCCTGAATGGAAATCGAACTTACGACCCTTGGCTCAGTAAGGAGGAATGCCCTGGATGGAAATCGAACTTACGACCCTTGGCTCAGTAAGGAGGAATGCCCTGAATGGGAATCGAACTTACGACCCTTGGCTCAGTAAGGAGGAATGCCCTGAATGGAAATCGAACTTACGACCCTTGGCTCAGTAAGGAGGAATACCCTGAATGGAAATCGAACTTACGACCCTTGGCTCAGTAAGGAGGTATGCCCTGAATGGAAATCGAACTTACGACCCTTGGCTCAGTATGGAGGAATGCCCTGAATGGAAATCGAACTTACGACCCTTGGCTCAATAAGGAGGAATGCCCTGAATGGAAATCGAACTTACGACCCTTGGCTCAGTAAGGAGGAATGCCCTGAATGGGAATCGAACTTACGACCCTTGGCTCAGTAAGGAGGAATGCCCTGAATGGAAATCGAACTTACGACCCTTGGCTCAGTAAGGAGGAATGCCCTGGATGGAAATCGAACTTACGACCCTTGGCTCAGCGTCTCGAGTTGTGCGCTGCTTTGCTTGCCTCAAAACTATGTAAAGCGGTCCTAGATTCTATAAGATACAAACCCCAAAAACTAATTCACTGGTAATGAATAAGGACGAATTCCCTGAATGGAAATCGAACTTACGACCCTTGTCCCAGCACGCAGAAATGCCCTGAATGGAAATCGAACTTACGACCCTTGTCGCAGCAAGCAGAAATGCCCTGAATGGAAATCGAACTTACGACCCTTGGCTCAGTAAGGAGGAATGCCCTGGATGGAAATCGAACTTACGACCCTTGGCTCAGTAAGGAGGAATGCCCTGAATGGAAATCGAACTTACGACCCTTGGCTCAGTAAGGAGGAATGCCCTGGATGGAAATCGAACTTACGACCCTTGGCTCAGCGTCTCGAGTTGTGCGCTGCTTTGCTTGCCTCAAAACTATGTAAAGCGGTCCTAGATTCTATAAGATACAAACCCCAAAAACTAATTCACTGGTAATGAATAAGGACGAATGCCCTGAATGGAAATCGAACTTACGACCCTTGTCCCAGCACGCAGAAATGCCCTGAATGGAAATCGAACTTACGACCCTTGTCGCAGCAAGCAGAAATGCCCTGAATGGAAATCGAACTTACGACCCTTGGCTCAGTAAGGAGGAATGCCCTGGATGGAAATCGAACGTACGACCCTTGGCTCAGTAAGGAGGAATGCCCTGAATGGGAATCGAACTTACGACCCTTGGCTCAGTAAGGAGGAATGCCCTGGATGGAAATCGAACTTACGACCCTTGGCTCAGTAAGGAGGAATGCCCTGAATGGGAATCGAACTTACGACCCTTGGCTCAGTAAGGAGGAATGCCCTGAATGGAAATCGAACTTACGACCCTTGGCTCAGTAAGGAGGAATACCCTGAATGGAAATCGAACTTACGACCCTTGGCTCAGTAAGGAGGTATGCCCTGAATGGAAATCGAACTTACGACCCTTGGCTCAGTATGGAGGAATGCCCTGAATGGAAATCGAACTTACGACCCTTGGCTCAATAAGGAGGAATGCCCTGAATGGAAATCGAACTTACGACCCTTGGCTCAGTAAGGAGGAATGCCCTGAATGGGAATCGAACTTACGGCATTTGGCCCAGCAAGCAGGTATGTCCTGAGTGGGATACGAACTTGCGACCCTTGTCGCAGCAAGCAGAAATGCCCTGAATGGAAATCGAACTAACGACCCTTGGCAAAGTAAGGAGGAATGCCCTGAATGGAAATCTAACTTAAAGCCCTTGTTGGCCTATCAAGCAGGAAGGAATGCCCTTAATGGAAATCTAACTTACAGCCCTTGGCCCAGCAGAAGAAGTGCCCTGAATGGAAATCGAACTAATGACCCTTGGCCCATTAAGCAGGAATGCCCTGAATGGAAATCTAACTTAAAGTCCTTGTTGGCCCATCAAGCAGGAATGTCCTAACTGGAAATCTAACTTACGGCCCTTGGCTCAGCAAGAAGGAGTGCCCTGAATCAAGCAGGAACACTAACCACTTGAAATCGGGTCAGTTTCTTTTTTTTTTACCACTCTCAACTTTTTTCACGCTTTTGAAAAGTTTGAATATATATAAAGTTAAGAATTTGAAAAATGTACACGATGATAATTAATTTCAATTTTAATCGTAAACAAATACTTAATGATAGTGTTTCAACAGTTTCATGCAATAAATTTGTAATTGTTTATATTATAATAGAGTTATTTTGATATTGAATGTAAATTTCAAAATAATAAAGTAATAATTAACTACGACTTTCGTATATAAACTGCAAAAAGAACTAAAAAATATATTCTGGAACTACTTTCCATTGAACAAATACACAAAAAAACATGTTCCGTTTTACTTTATTGTTGGTTTGCATCCAGGCCTGCCTTATCCAAGTAAATTGCATTAATTTTGATTTATTTGACTTTTAAAAATAAATAAAAAATAAATTAAGAGATTTTTACCCTTCCAGCGGGGAGATTCAAAGATAACTTTTAAAACCTAAGTAACGTGCAATGACGAAATTCTTCAAAAAGTATCCACCTTATTATAATCTGCTCACAAGTGGCTTTGCGCTTAAGAGGAAACGCGATCTTGTGGATAGGTTTTCAAGTAAAATTTTGCTGTCTCCCTCCTCCAAACCTCTCAGTATACAGCAAGAAAGGGAGAACTGCAGCCCAGACCAAAAATAGACACTAAAATTGACCAAAACAGCATTTCGTAGTCCACTATTTCCTCCTCCAAAACTTGAACAATAATAATATATTTTTTTAATAATTTAAAAAATGCGTATTATTTTTCTGGTGGGTGTCTGAAAATGACGTTTCAATTGGGCAATTTTCTCTGTTTTTAAAGGCTCCTATTTCCTATTATAATTTTAAAGTATGGGCCATGGTAGATATAGGTTTGATGGAAAAAACATTTTTACTCTATTGTCATTATCTAAGGAGGAAACAGGGGACTATGTTTGAATGGAGAAAATGGCGCCTGCGTTTCCTTTTTAAGACCAATTTGAAGACTTTGCCTCAGTGTCTGGAATATGGCCTAATCTATTTGCATTCGGGAGAGACCCTTGCTGCTCCAACAGTGAAGACGATGTGATTGATAACGATCAATAAACAAACACATACGAGTATACAGGAGGCACTGTTATATAGTTTTCGTTGGTAAATCTTGTAATTTTAGTCGTTTTCCTTCCAGAATGTATTCAGCCAGTGCGCAGGCGTGATCGGTAACGGTGCTCTTAATGGCATTGGTGCCGGTCTAGGTGGCTGCGGTTGCGGCAACGGCTTAGGAGTCAACTTGGGCACTGGCTACGGTGCTATTGGCCTGGGCAATGGTCTGGTTGGTGGATACGGAAACCTCGCTGGAGCTTACGGAAGTGCTGCTGCGTACGGAGGCGTCGGCGAAGGTCAAATAGTCGCCATTGGTGAGCTGCCAGTGCAAGGGTACACCATCGTCGGCGGACAGGTGCCGGTTATCGGCACTGTGCTGTTCGACGGCAACGTGCCGGCTGCCGGCAGTGTGTCCATCGCTGGCAACTGCGGCTGCGGTTGCGGCTGCGGTGCTGGTTCTGTCTTCTACTAGCAGATGTATACATAATATGCAATCGTTTGAATTATACAAATAATGACTTGAATTATAATTTACTTTTATTTTGAAATTTTGTACTCGTATTAATTTTGTGTTCCAACTTTTGACGTGAAAACGTCTAATAAATCGATGGACGCCGCCTGCACGCACGAAATAGGATGACTCATTGTCCCGTTACGCTCATTGTCCAGTTACGTTATGACGTTATCACGTTAAACTATCGTCCGTAAACCGACTTTAGAGACAACCAATATTTTTGAGCGAAAAGCAAAGCAAGCGAAGTTATCCGAGTGTAGTGGAACAATCCGGCGTTTGTATGTATGTATAATTTTTTTTTTCAATGACAACTCGAGTTATCGTTAATCCCAACAAAACATAAATGTGAAATGGGGCCAAGTTTGATATTAAAAAATTACAGCGATCTAAATAGGTAGGTACCAAGTTCTATAGTGGTTCCTAAATCATAGCTTCGGAACTTCAAATTGAAATATTCATTTTAGATTTCTTCAAGTAATAGAAAATGTACAACGGTTTTCAGTTGTTTAAAAAATTTTGTTCTGTGCTACGTGGTGTAACTTGGCAAGTTTCCACTATCCAATTTTATTTTTCTATTAATATTTATTTTTTAAAAGTAGGTAAGCTTTGCTTGCTTTGCGCCTTGACTATTTAAACTTGCCAAGTTACACTATTTAGTAGCACAGAACTTAACTTTTTTTTTAAACAAGTGAAAACCGTTTTATATTTTCTATTATTTGGAGAAGTCTAAAATAAATATTTCTATTTGAAGTTCCGTAGCTATTATGATTTAGGAACCACTATATAACTTCGTACCTACCCATTTAGATCGCTGTATTTTTTTTAATCAAACTTGGCTCCATTTCACATTTATATTTTGTTGGGATATCATTAATTTTGTAAAGTACTGATACTAATATCCTATCCTCATTCAAGTAATAGACAAACATAAAATATATTTTTGATGGTACCGAACCCTCGGTGCGCAAGCCAGTCCCGCACTTAGCCAGTTTTTTGAATTTTTACTTAATACGCCCAATATACCTAATTTGATTCCAAATTTCAAATTAAAAAGTCACCTGGAAGTGGTTTATATAATTATTTTGATGAGTAGTGGTGGTATATAATAGAAATATTTCTAATATCAGTGTCGCACTGATTAATAAGCTTCCAGTTGAAATTAAAACGTTAGAAGGTACTCTATATAAAAATAAGTTGACATAATGGCTCTTAAATCACTGTTTTTATAGTGTTTAAGAATTTTTAGAATTTAAAATTTAATTGTAATAATTTTTAGAATTTAAAATTTAATTGTAATTTCCTGTTGAAATATTTGCATGCTTTCTTGACGGCTGAATACATTATTACCAGTTAATTATGTTAAGACCGAATTGTAAATTATTCTTGCAAATAAACAATTATCTTATCTTATCTTATCTTATCTCATCTCATCTCATCTCATCTCATCTCATCTCATCTCATCTCATCTCATCTCATCTCATCTCATCTCATATCATATCATATCATCTCATCTCATCTCATCTCATCTCATCTCATCTCATCATATCTCATCTTTTCTTATCTTATCTTATCTTATCTTATCTTATCTTATCTTATCTTATCTTATCTTATCTTATCTTATCTCATCTCATCTCATCTCATCTCATCTCATCTCATCTCATCTCATCTCACCTCATCTCATCTCATCTCATCTCATCTTATCTTATCTTATCTTATCTATGGAAGCAAAATTTCAATAGTCTGACTCGCACTTGGCCGGTTTTTCTCTTTCCTTTGTATACGCCTATAAACATACCTTATTGCCAAATCAGTTTCTAAGTCACCTGGAAATCGTCTATAATTTTGATAAAAAGTAGTGGTAAGGAACCCAAACTTCGCAAGTCCGACTCGCACTTGGCCAGTTTTTAATATTTTTTGTTTGTATGCGCCTAATAATAACTTATCTCGATGGCAAATTTCATGTTTATTAGTTACCTGGAAGTGGTCTATATATTTTGCTAAGTAGTGATGATACGGAATCCTGAGTGCACGAGTACGACTCACACTTGGCCATTTTTCGAATAACGTACCTCGATGTCAAATTCCAAGTTTATAAGTTACCTGGAAGTGGTATATATATTTTGCTGAGTTGTGGTGATACGGATAGTGCGCGAGTAGTACAACTCACACGCGGCGGTTTTTCGAAATTTTCTTTTATATATATGTCCAATTACCTACTTTGATGTAAAATTTCAAGTTTATAAGTTACCTGGAAGTGGTATACATATTTTGCTGAGTTGTGGTGATACGGATAGTGCGCGAGTAGTACAACTCACACTTGGCGGTTTTTCGAAATTTTCTTTTATATATATGTCCAATTACCTACTTTGATGTAAAATTTCAAGTTTATAAGTTACCTGGAAGTGGTCTATATATTTTGCTGAGTAATGGTGATACGGAACCCTTGGTGCGCGAATACGACTATACTTTTTTGATTTTTTCCTTTTCATACGTCCAATTACCTACCTCGGTGCCAAATTTCAAATTTGTAAGTCACCTGGAAGTGGTCTATAATTTTGATGAGTGAGTGAGTGAGTAAGTCATACAAATAGTGATTTTAGGACGTCAATATCTCAGAAATGGTTAAAGATATATTTATAAAAATAGGGATTCTAGATGATCTTACTAGACACACAAAATCGCAAGTGTGTGGGTAAAATAGATTTTAAGTTACAGGTAGGTCGGTGTCGCCTTTTTCTTTTCGAACTTGGCGGACACACTGAGGTGTGTCTCGATATGAACATGGTACGCAAATTAGTCAGACAAAAAATATTTTTTTAAATTTGAACATGAGCCAAATCGGTCAAGGGGTTACCGAGACATAGAGGGTTGGAAATGTTGAAAACATGGTTTCTCTAAACACCACTAGATGGCGCTGAATGAATCCTAAATGGCGCAAGCGTTAGTGAGCGTACCTATATACATTTACGTTGCTAGTTCAAAGTTCGGGGTGAATCAATCCTTATTTTTTTTTAGAGAATATGAAAAGTAAAAAAGAAGGCATCCAACTGTAGGCATTTGTTTCTCACTCCTTTAAAAAAATCTTGATATATTATTATTTATCAGTCAGGGTCACCTTCATGCAGTGAGAAAATCTGAATAGTTGGAAAACACGTTAAAAAAACAGCCTACCTTCGCAACAACTTAGAACAATTTTGCATTATTATTTTTGGTTTTTGTTGATTTTCTAGAAAAGTGCTACACCGATTTTGATAAAATTTATATGAGACCAACCTGATAGCATTCACCTCGCCTGGCGGAGATATCTCCCTTTGCTCTCGAACGAACGCACCGTTCCTAAATTGGTGACCCCGACGTACTCCATCATCAAGTCTCCCGCCGGTAAAGCAAGCCTCAGCAGCACAGCAATCGCATAGCATTGAAGTTAAATCAGGACCTGCACAACCCGAAACGTCGAGTTTCCTGGCCTGCTACTTCACCTTCAGGGCAGCAGCAGGAAGTAGACATCCACACACTAATTGTGCGCACATCACCTGCTTTCCTTGCCATGATGCCTGACACGCCTGTCTTCATCCCGACTTACCGTAGACATGGGCCTGGCACATGCATATCGAGCCGACTTACCGAGGACGACGGCTCCAATTGGACCGACATCCGGTCTCGAAGGGGAAGTGATGTGGAGGCAACTACAGTAACCCGCCACTGAACCTTAACACAAGCGACGAGAGGACAAAAGAAATACGTTATCTAGAACGCGCTATTTACATATCCTCAGCGCTGAGTATACAGATAACAATCCTCGACGATTGGTCCACGGCCGGGCTACAGTCACATCACCTCGCCTGGCGGTGATATCTCCATTTGCTCTTGTCAAATAAGAACACACCGTTTCTAAAATGATGATCTTGAAGTCTATGTACGAAAACGTTAGAATGTTTGTCCGCCTTGCCTCCAGGTTCAGATTGAAAACAGCAGAGAAGGATGAGAGAGGGAGACGTTATATCCCTAAAACTGTTCACCACTTCATACTTAGAATATGTCTTAAAGCTTCTGGACTAAAGAGAACTCGTCATCAGTATCATCGGCGAATTGCTGGCGATTAGACCCTGAAAAACCAAGACATAACGCTCAATGGCTGCAGTAGAATCTCTTAACAAGTGGTTCTTACATTAGTAGATACTAATATATGCACTGTAGGCTGCCAACCCTCCGGGTTTCACCCAGAATCTTCGGGTTGGGGTAGTGCACCTCCGGGCTCCGGGTTAAGTATTCATATCTCCGGGTCTGACCGGGCTAAGAAACGACAGTCATCCAGTACTTTTTCCCATTAATTTTCCCTAACCATTCATCATCTTACGACCTACCAGTCGATTTAAGATGGGTCCATTTACTCAAAACTGGACACTTCACTGAACTCTCCAAAATAATAGGTCCAAAATAATAAAATATTGTCTGTTCTATCGAATACCTACTTACCCTTAAACTTACAAGGACAAGATAAAAATTAGTCACATGTCCCTGCCGCATCCACTTCTCTGAATGTTGAAGACATTACATTTAGAGTTGTTAATGAGTATGTATACTTGGGACAAATAGATAGGTTCAATTTCAAGATAGAGACCAATCGTCAAATTGAAATCAGTTGGTAAAACCTGACGGACTTCTGGCTTATTCCGCTGCCGACAAGTCAAATTTATTTA
Source organism: Coleophora flavipennella (assembly GCA_947284805.1). NCBI lineage: Eukaryota > Metazoa > Arthropoda > Insecta > Lepidoptera > Coleophoridae > Coleophora > Coleophora flavipennella. The sequence goes on along the minus strand of OX369262.1, from coordinate 4,767,870 downwards.
TACCTGTATATTTGCTGAAAATTCGCGTATGGACACTGCAAATAATTCACCACCTCAGATACCTCCATGCGGTACTGTAATGTCCCCTTTTCGTATTTGTCAAAAAAAAGGTTCTTAAAACTCTTCGCAGTCTAGATGTGAATGAGGCCAGCGGTCCTGGCGGTAGTCCTGCCATAGTTCTAAAGAACTATGCTGTCTCCTATGCTGACACGCCTGTACCGCCCCTCTATCAAATTCGGTATATTTCCAAAGTCTTGGAAGCTTGCCAACGTACAGCCTGTGCCTAAAAAAGGTAGTCGTGCTGATCCATCCAACTATCGACCTATTGCAATCACCTCCAAACTCTTTAAGATTATGGAGCGTGTATTGAACATCCGCCTCTTAGCAAACCAAGAAGACAATCACCGCCTGAGTGACCGCCAGTATGCCGAGGTCAACAGGAGATCTCCTAGTGTATGCCACGCATGTATGGGTGAAGCCATAGAGAAGCACGGTGAAGTTCTTGCTGTGTCTCTCGATATCTCCAAGGCATTTGATAGGGTCTGAATGCTAACCTTATTGGTAAGCTTTTTTCCTACGGAGTACCTACTGGATTGTGCATCTGGATATCTGACTTCCTGAGCGAAAGATTCACTTTCGAGTATTTCTCCGGAATTATGCTGTTCGTCGATGGTTGCTCGTCTCATCTATTGGCTATTAACGCCGGGGTACCTCAGGGCTCAGTTCTCTCCGCAACTTTGTTTTTGCTGCATATTCACGATCTCCTAAAACCCGGTATATTTGTGTATGCAGACGACAGCACAATTCCGGAAAAATACTTATCTGGTACTCGAGCTAGAGGTCCGGATATACTATACCAAATAGAGGACATGATTGATCGCGTGAACGTAACACTCAAGGCAGTCTCTGACTGGGGCGATGCCAATCTTGTTAGGTTTAATGCCTCTAAAACGCATGCATGTCTATTCACTGCGAAAAGGAGTCATTTACCCTAACTTCTACTTTCCGAGATAAATTTTCGAACATCTTCAGCTCCTTGGCGTAGACTTAACATCCGATCTGAATTTCGAGAGATACATTGAATCCTAGGCAAAAACGGCTCCAAAGGCTCAAAGGTGAGACTGTACTTCACACCAGAGCAGCTTCTAATAACCTTTAACCTTTAACCTTGCTCAAGTTTGGTCATTTCTGGAGTATCGCACTCATTTATGGGATAAATCGGCTCGTTAGATGCCTAGATAGATAATATTTCTTAATAGGCTTTCTTAATAGGCTTCATGGCCTTTGCCGTCACTGCACCAGGCGCGGACTGAGACGACCAGGCACGGAAAGCTGTTCCACCCCTTTGTCTTGGATTGTATTAACTGACAAGCTAGGAGACTAATTGGTGATGAGGAACTTGTATCAAACAGGCTCCAAAGCCTCTAGCATCCCCGCAAAGTCGCCTGTCTCGGTGTTCTACAGGTTCATTTCGGAGAGTGTGGCCTGGACCTTTAAGACCTCATTCCCCCTCACCATTTCATCATCGCACGACCAGGCGTGGAGGGCGATTCCACCCCTTTGTCGTTAATGTTCCACCTATACCCACGAATTATACGGACGGCCAAGGAGTGGAATTCCCTGCCGGCGTCTGTATACCCCGATTCGTGAAATTTCGGAATCTTGAAAAGAAGAGTGAATAGGCACTAATTGAGTTTGCGTGTTACACCCTCGGCTGCATTGGCACTTACCATCAGGTGAGGTGCAGCCAAACGCACTTAAATTTATGATAAAAAAAATATTCTGATTTAGCCACTTGTCTGTCGATTTCCGGGACCCGGAAAAATTACGGCGGGTCAAATTAGCGCCGATAATATAAATTATCATATTATAAAAGTAAAAACAATGAAAAGAAATAAGTAAAACACCCTAATTAGAATAATATTTTAAAGGGAAACACACAGTATTTTATTTAGATTGACAGAAAATCCATTTAACGCGCTCAGAACCTTGTCTGAAAAAATCCTGTCTGTCGAATTTCCGGCTCCCGGGTGCGACAGGGGGTGTGGCCTAATAACAACGTGATAACTAAGAGGTTAATAATATTTTACTGTTTCAAATTGATCAAAATGATTCGAGAGCAGTGGCGTAGCCGGTTTCATGCCGTTTGCCATCACTGCAAACGGTTCGGTTTTACTGCCAAGGCTCACCAATAGACGTTTCACACCAACATCGCAAAGTTTAAGTACTTTGGACTCGCAAAATTATATTTTACGGTCAGGGCCGCTACCTTCTATCCGGCAGGTCATGGTTCGAAACAATCTGCCACGTATCAATGTGTTTTAGAATTTTGATTTCATATATACGTTTATCCTACGCTCGTACGTTGAAGGAATCATCGCGAGGAAACCTGCACACGCCTGCGAAGAAACTCGAATGTTGTGAAGTCGACCAACACGAAATGGGCCCGCACGGTCGACTTAGGCTCATTCGCCGTAATTCAGGGTAGGCTCGAGCCCCTCGGTGGGGAGGTATATGAACTGATATGATAAATAATGGTAGAAAAATTGCAAAATAGCTAAACATAAAAAAACAACATTTATTCATAAAAAATAACAAAATAACGTTTTCTAGTAAAGATTGCCATTGGCACAAGGAGCACGTGCAATTGGGCCATTCAAGGCTGGGCCAGACAGGCCTCCGTTGGCCAAAGGCACGCCGTAGCCAAGTCCCGGCAAACCAGGACCCGCAAAGCCAGGACCCACTAAGCCAGGACCAGCCAAACCGGGACCCACCAAGCCAGCACTAGCCAGACCAGGACCAGCCAGACCAGCAGCAGGAACGGAATTCTCGCTTACGATGCCAACATTACCGTTACCGCAGCCGTACTGGACACCTGGAATTCAATTTTATTTATTTAATAAAAAAAATCTTACGGAAACGGATAGTCTAAATCGCCAGCAAGTAAAAAAAAACACAAGAACTCAAGAAAACGTTATATCTAATTTTAAATGCCGGTCAAAGTTAAATTATCACTAAAATTAAAATCTAGACAAATTTCTGTCATTAAAAGCTTTCATTTCAAATTGCAATGTTTTTTATGTAATTTAATGTTAGTTTTCATTCATTCATTACAGCTCATATACGTCCCCACCGAGGGGCTCGAGCCTACCCTGAATCAGGGCGATTAGGCCTTAGTCGACCACGCGGGCCCAGTGCGGGTTGGTCGACTTCACACACAACCTTCGAGTTTCTTCGCAGGCGTGTGCAGGTTTCCTCACGATGTTTTCCTTCACTGTTAAAGCAATCGGTAAGTATGTACGTAAGTTTTTTTGAAAAACTCATTGGTACATTGGCCGTCCAGATTTGAACCCGGTACCTCTGGTTAGATGGACCGAGTCGTTACCGGTTGAGCCACCGACGCTTTATTTAGGTCAAACTAGCAAACGATATTAGAGCGACTTCGAGAAATGCCATTGAGCTAAAATTTGGTATGGAGCCGTATGGTATGGTGACAATAGATCCTTTTGCTATTTTGAAGTTGACCTGATGATGAACTGATTCCAAATTGAAAGTTCATCATCAGATCAACTACAAAAAAACATAATTGAAAACGATAAACACGTTAAAAAACACCGACTTCAATCGCAACAACTTAGTACAATTTTAAAATATTTTTGGTATTTGTTAATATAAATTAAAAATTACTACACCCGTATATATGTGACCAACTTGACAGTATACCCTATCGAATAAAAAAGAGTCATTATGTTGGTCCACTACCTGGGAAGATATCGCGTAACAAACATACAAAAAAAGCAACTAGAAAATTGAGAACCACCTCCTTTTTGGAAAGTCCGTTGAAAAGTATCTATTGTCCTCGGAATACGGCTTCATACCAAATTGCAGCTCAATCGGATTTCTGGAAGTCGCTCTTAAAACTTTTCAACATTTTACCTAAACACACTAAAATCATATACAGGGTGTAACAAAATTTGTGTAGGTCCCGTTAATTGGGCCTTGTGTACTAATATATATACTTTGGCCTTGTACTCATCATACTGAACAACTTTTGTTATGTATGACTTTGTTGAAATCGCAAAAATAATAATTATACAAATCTTCATATAAAGCAATCAGTTGATCGATCAATTTTGTGCATTTTTGTATGGAGGGTCCATTTTTTTAGAATAGACTATGAGTTTCTAGGGAAAAGTTGATCAGTATGATAAGTAGAACCCGCAGTTAACAGGTCCTATACAATTTTTTTACACCCTGTATCATCATATCGGCTCATATACGTCCCCACTGTGGTGCTAGAGCCTACCCTGAATTAAGGCGATCGGGCCTTAGTCGAGCATGCAGGCTCAGTGCGGGTTGTCGCGACTTCATACACAACTTTCGAGTTTTTTGCAACACCCTGTATGCATACAAACATTGCAAGTTACACAAAAGCTTTTAAAAAGTAAAGTCCTCCCGTGTTACTCACAGGCTGACTCATCAACTGCTTAGAAACCCCTCCCCCCCGGTCCTGCGTTGTCTGCATCCCTTTATGATAGACAAGAAATTCCCAAATTCCCACGGGATCTTGAAAGCGTAAAGCTAGCAACGAAATAAAACAAAGTACGCACCTGCAGCACCGACAGCCGGCACCTGTCCCTCCAGACCGATAGCACTCAAGAACGGCAAAGATCCAGACACAGCCAAAGATCCGTCTATCGCGTTTTCGGATACCACAGAAAGACCAGTAGGAGCGATTGGTGAGTAACTGGATACAACGAAGGCCCCACCACTGCTTGGCACCAAACCATTACCATTGCCATAAAGGTTGCCATTGCCAAAGCCATTGCTTAAAAAGCCGTTGGCCGCAAAGCCATTGCCGCCCAAATTGGCTAAGCCTAGGCCAGCTGCTCCGATGGCCGAACCATAGTTGGTAGCGAGTCCGTTGGTAAGTCCAATATAGTTTGATTCCAGGTTTCCAATGTTAGCAACGTTACCAACGCATTGAGCTGTGATATTCTGAAAAGAATAAAATTACATTGTTTTAATTCGACTAACAAGTATATTTTATGACTCTTGAGGCCCAATACGCCTTGACAAATTTGTCTCTGTATTTTTCTTTATGTGTAAAGAGAAAAGAAAATAACCCTACTTTTACACTTTTTCAATTCTTTTTCGTTTTAACTTAGATATAGGCATTTTTGCTATGCAATGTGTCAGAACTTTATTGAGGAATAAGAGAGAAAAAAATAAGGTGCTATGTCTAACTGTAGTGAAGTAACACTGGTTTTTTTGGGCTAAAAAATAGCGAAAATTGATAAATTTTTTTCTATCGAGACTGACATAGACTACTCATTAGCACTGCATAGCCAGGGAAAATCATTTTCAGCTTCACGCGCGTCGGCGTCGCAACAAATTGATGTGATTTTTTGCAAAGAACTAGTTGAGGGGATGGGAAATGACATAGACTGCTAATCAGAATAGCGCAATATATGTAGTTCCTTTAACGTAAACTTTTATCTACGCTCACCCTCAAAGACAGTCATAAAAACGATGCCCCGCGAGCGAAGTCGCTTACCAAAGTTAGTGTTATAATATTATTCAAGCTTACCTCAATAAAAAGAGCAGAAGCGAGGAAAACAAACAGAATTCTGGCTGCCATTTTTGGTTCCTTGGGTCTGGTGGGAGTAACAACTGTGATTTAAATGAATACAATCAAACTGATACTGTTGTTTTATACTCGTCACGTGACACTATTACGTTTCCTTAAATGCGACAACACCCCGATATCTACGAAGTATTAATTAACTAATTTATGCAACGTTTTCAACACGATGACCTAATATGTTTTATCTATTAATATTTCTACAATCGTTTTTTATCACAATTGGTAAGCCCTTGGCCACAGATGAGATACTACAGTTACTTCGTAACCTTGACATCATCTCATCTGATGGTAGGTAACGGTGCTGCCGAAAATGGAACTGGGTTTACCAAGATTCCCCAACGCAATGAAGAAGTGGCTATTTTATCTTTAAGCCGGAACACATCAGTATTGTCAGCATTGATGTTTGGCGGCAAGACTTAGATAAGATGGTGGTAGCTAACAAGGTCGGCTTAAAAAATGCCCTCCCACCAACAAAATCAAGTCTTACAAAGTTAAACTCCACCGGGAATCGAACCTGCGACCTCCTGATGTTAAGCTAATGGTCTTAGCCATTACGCCACAGAGGTGGTTAAAATGTTTCATATTCACTTCATATTCAGTTAAGTATCTCGTGAACAACCTATAAACGTCTCCACTGCTGGGGTACACGTCTCTTCCCAATCTCGAGAAGGTAAGGCCATCCACACACGAGGGCCTAGTCCGGGTTGGTGCAGGTCCCACGGCTAGTGGCGAACCCCACTGCCTGTTGTTTTTTAAGCTACCTATAAGGCATCTGACAAGGCTTAACGACTGCCATCTGGTGATAGCAACTGAAACCAACGGCATAACGTGCCTTGCGAAGCATGCCGGAGATCCAGGTAATAACCGTGCCTCAGGTCACTTAACTTACATGATCACTGTAACCGCGCAAGTCGCACTGTCAATACGACCGCTTCAGAGTTAAGTATCTACATAATTATTAAGAGCGTCGGTGGCGCAACGGCAAGGGCCGCTGCCTCCTATCCGGGAGGTCGTGGTTCGAGTCCTGCCAAGTACCAATGTGTTTTTTCGAATGTCGATTTCATATGTACATTTATCCGACGCTCTTACGGTGAAGGAAAACATCGTGAGGAAACCTGCACACGCCTGCGAAGAAACTCGCAGGTTGTGTGTGAAGTCGATTATGTCGAGAAATGAGATTGGTTGCGGTCCAATCTACTGGCCAAGTAAATATGTCAAGCGTTCAGGCAATGAACTAATCTTTTTGTTTGTGTTCTAACGCAGGCGCGTGTTTTTTGATTTTAACGTAGTCGCAAAGCATAATCCAAATAAAAAGGACGTGCAGGTCCAGATATAATTACACGGAATCACAAGGACACCCAACTCCTTACCAACTTACAGTAAGGGTATCGTGTTTGGGATACGTAAAGTTTAAAAATCATAAAATAAAACTTAAATTAAAAATTTAAAAACCTCCGACATAAAAACCGCTAAAAGGTGTCTTTTCTGTAGGTTGGTAAGGAGTTGGGTGTTCTGCAGATACCAGGGGATGCTGCAGCATCAGGTCAAAGTTCACATGTTTTATCTAAAACCTATTGATTGAGACTATTCCAATGAGCCCAAACAACATTCATTTGCTGTAATTTGGTGAGAAGTTCGGTATCCTGCAAATTCTAGAAGATACTGAAGCATCAGGTCAATGTTCACATGTTTATCAAAAACCTATTGATTAAGACTATTTCAATGAGCCCAAACACGATACCTCTGCAGTAAGTTGGCGAGTAGTTGGGCATCCTGCAGATTCCAGGAGATTCTGCAGCATCAGATCAAGGTTACCATGTTCTATGTAAAATCTGTTCATTGAGACTATTCAAATGAGCCCAAATACGATTTATCTGCTGTAAGTTGGTGAGAAGTTGGGTATCCTGTTCCAGGAGATGCTGCAGCATCAGTTCAAGGTTAACATGCTCTATCTAACATTTATTTATTGAGACTATTCCAATGAGCCTAAACACGGTGCCTCTACTGTGAGTTGGTGAGGAGTTGGGTATCCAGCAGATTCCAGGAGATGCTGCAGCATCAGGTCAAGGTAACCATGGTTTTGCAATGTTGTTACACTACCAGGACACCAAATTTAGATTTGATCAGACTGGTAAAAGTTGCCGACGTCCCTTTATCACCTAGAAAAGAGCTGATGATCTTCAAACGGCTGAAAAGATCTTCATAAATTATAGCTCAGAACCACCTCGATCACGTCAGCTTTAAAAAAAAACCGCATCAAAATCGGTTCATTCGTTTAGGAACTACGATGCCACAGAAAGACAGATACACAGACACACGTCAAACTTATACCACCATTGCGTTGGGGAATCTTGTTAAGCCCGCTTCCATCTTCGGCATTATCGTCACTTACCATCAGGTGAGATGATGCCAAGGGTTTACCAATTGTGAATAAAAAATAAATAAAAACCTTTTTCTTGCGTCGGGGGTTAAAAAGTGATCATATGTAAAACAAACCAGCCAAGCGCGAGTTGGACTCGAGCATTAAGTGTTCAGTACCAAAAAATCTCTATAAATCAACTATACAGAAGATACTATACTAGGTGTCACTAGTTTCCGCACGTTTAAAAAAAACACATTTCTTGTATTTCATTTTTTTATTTATTATTGGTTATAGTTAACCCTAGAACCCTACACGGGGTGCTCCAGCACCCCATAAGATTTTATTTTGATTATATTTTTGTTGGTGTGTATTCTACTGATTTTCACTTCCGCGTATATTAGTCTGTGGTTATGGTTTATTTTTATGGTATACAGATCTGTCGTGACGCGGTGACAACCGGGCAGTGTGGACGCGTGCACGAGTGTTGTTTTATAGGAATTGGGACTTAATCTCATACAAGAGCATCTGGAGCACCGCCTAGAAAGCCCTACTTTGAGGAGGGATTAATTAATAAGATTGAATATATAAGGTAAGTATTGTTGTTAATTGTGATCTCATTACTATGATTAATAAAAATAAAGGAATGTTGATTTAAATTTGTTTTATTTTATTGAAATATAGACAATTTAAGGTACTTCCGGGTGATAAGGTACTTCTGGGTGATAAGTCCCGCCGTTTTGCAAGGCCCAATCGCAGAAAACCGTTTAAAATACATTTGATCCGCACCAATTTCATAGTACGTATGAAACAGACCAATAGGAACGCAGGAATGCAGCGTCGGCTGCGTGCGGCCGCCATCTTTCCAGTGACTCTCGGTTGTTTGCCGACCTCGGTCACGGTCACTGTTTTTGTTAAGTTTTGCTCCCACAAACGTTAGTTTTTACTTGTTTATACTGAGATTTGTAAGTAGATTTTTCTTTGGTGTGCTCATTTGAACATTGTTCTTTTGATATATACATAGACATATGCGATTTTATAAATATTTATTACGAAAATGGTCGATTTGCAAGTGCAAGTGTTGCAAAGCCCACGTCGTTTAGGAAGGCACAACAAAATTGCTGTTTGGGCCTTACAAGACTTGGCTGGGCCTTCCAACCCTACTGCAGTCTAATAAGGCCCCTTGATGTTTTATAAAATGAGTGATACATTTTACAAGAATTTTTTTGCGATTTTATTATGGATTCCATGGGGAAAGTTGTTCGGTTTTATGAGTAAAAGCTGTATTTAAAAGGATGAAAGCTAATAAATTTGGACCTTATATTTCCGTACTGAATTTTACAGGGCCTTGTAACCCACAGTAGGGGCCTTCTAAGCCAAATATGTGTAATAAGGCCCAATGAATGAAAATTATAATTCAAAAAACCTTGACAATAAATACTTAATTCTAGCATGAATAACGATATTTAAAAGTAAAATACTAATATTTATACACTAAACACCTAAAAATTCGATAGCTGGGCAGTTTTCTAACACAGTGAAAAAGTGTATTTTTCAAAAAATATATTGATGATTTTAGTTTCTGCAGCTGTTTGGTTTACTGGGAATAAAAGTTATGCCAGTAGTAGGGCTCTAGGGTCAATATTAGTTAGGATTTTCGTTTAGATTTTTTTGTAAAGTTTATCAGAGGCCATATATATATATATAGTTTGCCGCCAGTTCCCTAATGCGTTGGGAAATCTTGGTAAGCCCGCTTCCAGCTTCGACGTTGTCGTCACTTACCATTACATGAGATGATGTCAAGAGCTTACCAATTGTAGATAACATAATAATTACAATTTTTTTTTAATAATTTAGACTTACTAGTTTTGTAGCTAAGGGGGAATGCTTGATTATCGTATATTTTCCATAGTAAAGTATCTTTGAAATTGTACATTTTAAAATTATTATAAAAAAATATATGAATTTCTTATAACGATAGCACCACAAATTGAAATGTTACATGTTTCACGGGACTTTTTTAAATTTTCTACTCATACTAATTTTACTCATCATACTGCAAAACTTTCGTCAAGAGTAAATAAGTTAAATCGCAAATAGAATGTTAACTGTTCATACAAATCGATCAGTTATTTGACCAATTTTGTGCATTTTTTTGATTTTGACTACAGACTTTGTTTTAGTGTTGTATAGGCCAGTCAAGAAAAATAAATGTTGAACTGTTCATACAAATCGATCAGTTGATAGATCAATTTTTGTGTATCTTTTAACTTTGACTATTGACTTAATTTTTTTGTTGAATGCCATATTAATTTCTATTAACTCACAAAGTTTCATTAAAATCGTTAAAGCCATTTTTGAGAAAAATAAAAGAGTTCACGAAGAACCTGTATTTGTGTAGGAATGAAGTACCTTAATCAGATTTGTCCTAGAATTATGAACTTCATACCTGTATAGTAGGACATATGAAATTATATAAACGTGAAAAGTTTTAAAGTCAGTTAGAGTTTCGGCTAGTTACCCGAGTTTGGAAACCATATCAACAAATTGATAGCTGTAAGTATTTTTTTATTCTTTAACCACCACCTCTATATAGGTAAGAGTTTCGGTTAGTTACCCGAGTTTGGAAACCAGCTCAAAAAATTGATTGCTATAAGCATTTTTTTATTCTTTAACCACCACCTCTATATAGGTAAGAGTTTCGGTTAGTTACCCGAGTTTGGAAACCAGCTCAACAAATTGATTGCTATAAGTATTTTTTTATTCTTTAACCACTACTTCTATACAGGGTGGAGTTTCGGTTAGTTACCCGAGTTTGGAAACCAGCTCAAAAAATTGATTGCTATAAGTATTTTTTTATTTAATAACCACCACCTCTATACAGGTTAGAGTTTCGGTTAGTTACCCAAATTTGGAAACCAGCTCAACAAATTGATTGCTGCAAGTATTTTTTTATTCTTTAACCACTACTTCTATACAGGGTGGAGTTTCGGTTAGTTACCCGAGTTTGGAAACCAGATCAACAAATTTATTGCTGCAAGTATTTTTTTATTCTTTAACCACCACCTCATACTGGTTAGAGTTTCGGTTAGTTACCCGAGTTTGGAAACCAGCTCACCAAATTTATTAATGTAAGTATTTTTTCATTCTTTAACCACCATCTCTATACAGGTTAGAGTTTCGGTTAGTTACCCGAGTTTGGAACAAGTTGATTGCTGCAAGTATTTTTTTATTCTATAACCACCACCTCTGTACATATTATTGTTTCGGTTAGTTACCCGAGTTTGGAAACCAGCACAACAAATTTGTTGCTGTAAGTATTTTTTAATTCTTTAACCACCACCTCTATATAGGTTCGCTAGTTAGGTATCGCCGCAAAGTCGCCTGTCTATCGGTATTCTATCAAATTTATTTCGAAGAGTGCGCGCAAGAACTTCACGACCTCATTCCCCCGGCTCCATTCCACCATCGGTCAACGAGACGCAGGGAGGGGTTGCACCCCTTTGTTGTTGATGTTCCACCTTTTCGCACGAATCGTTACGCTTCTTCATTTATTATGCGTAAAGCGCAGGAGTGGAACTCCTTGCCTGCGTCAGTGTTTCCAAATTCCTATAATTTGGGGATCTTGAAGGCAAGAGTGAATAGGCATTATTTGAGTTTTTGTGTACCACCCTCGACTGCATCATCACTTACCATCAGGTGAGTTGCAGTTAAACGCACTCAAATTTTTTATAAAAAAAATAAAAAAGTTTCGGTTAGTTACCCGAGTTTGGAAACCAGCTCAAGAAATTTATTGCTGTAAGCATTTTTTAATTCTTTACCACTACCTCTATATAGGTCAGAGTTTTGGTTAGTAACCCGAGTTTGGAAACCAGCTCAAGAAGTTTATTGCTGTAAGCATTTTTTTATTCTTGAACCACCACCTCTATACAGGTTAGAGTTTCGGTTAGTTACCCAAGTTTGGAAATTAGCTCAACAAATTGATTGCTACAAGTATTTTGTAATTCTTTAACCACCACTTCTATACAGGTTAGAGTTTCGATCAGTTACCCGAGTTTGGAAACCAGCTCAACAAATAGATTGCTGCAAGTATTTTTTAATTCTTTAACCACCATCGCTATACAGATTAGAGTTTCCATCAGTTACCCAAGTTTGGAAACCAGCTCAACAAATGGATTGCTGCAAGTATTTTTTAATTCTTTAACCACCATCGCTATACAGATTAGAGTTTCCATCAGTTACCCAAGTTTGGAAACCAGCTCAACAAATGGATTGCTACAAGTATTTTTTAATTCTTTAACCACCATCGCTATACAGATTAGAGTTTCCATCAGTTACCCGAGTTTGGAAACCAGCTCAACAAATGGATTGCTGCAAGTATTGTTTAATTCTTTAACCACCATCGCTATACAGATTAGAGTTTCCATCAGTTACCCGAGTTTGGAAACCAGCTCAACAAATGGATTGCTGCAAGTATTTTTTAATTCTTTAACCACCATAGCTATACAGATTAGAGTTTCCATCAGTTACTCAAGTTTGGAAACCAGCTCAACAAATGGATTGCTACAAGTATTTTTTAATTCTTTAACCACCATCGCTATACAGATTAGAGTTTCCATCAGTTACCCGAGTTTGGAAACCAGCTCAACAAATGGATTGCTGCAAGTATTTTTTAATTCTTTAACCACCATCGCTATACAGATTAGAGTTTCCATCAGTTACCCGAGTTTGGAAACCAGCTCAACAAATGGATTGCTGCAAGTATTTTGTAATTCTTTAACCACCATAGCTATACAGGTTAGAGTTTCCATCAGTTACCCGAGTTTGGAAACCAGCTCAACAAATGGATTGCTGCAAGTATTTTTTAATTCTTTAACCACCACTTCTATACAGGTTAGAGTTTCGATCAGTTACCCAAGTTTGGAAACCAGCTCAACAAATGGATTGCTGCAAGTATTTTGTAATTCTTTAACCACCACTTCTATACAGGTTAGAGTTTCGATCAGTTACCCAAGTTTGGAAACCAGCTCAACAAATGGATTGCTGCAAGTATTTTTTAATTCTTTAACCACCATCGCTATACAGATTAGAGTTTCAATCAGTTACCCGAGTTTGGAAACCAGCTCAACAAATTTATTGCTACAAGCATTTTTTTCATTCTTTAACCACCACCTCTATATAGGTAAGAGTTTCGGTTAGTTACCCGAGTTTGGAAACCAGCTCAACAAATTGATTGCTATAAGTATTTTTTTATTCTTTAACCACTACTTCTATACAGGGTGGAGTTTCGGTTAGTTACCCGAGTTTGGAAACCAGCTCAAAAAATTGATTGCTATAAGTATTTTTTTATTTAATAACCACCACCTCTATACAGGTTAGAGTTTCGGTTAGTTACCCAAATTTGGAAACCAGCTCAACAAATTGATTGCTGCAAGTATTTTTTTATTCTTTAACCACTACTTCTATACAGGGTGGAGTTTCGGTTAGTTACCCGAGTTTGGAAACCAGATCAACAAATTTATTGCTGCAAGTATATTTTTTATTCTTTAACCACCATCGCTATACAGATTAGAGTTTCCATCAGTTACCCGAGTTTGGAAACCAGCTCAACAAATGGATTGCTGCAAGTATTTTTTAATTCTTTAACCACCATCGCTATACAGATTAGAGTTTCCATCAGTTACCCAAGTTTGGAAACCAGCTCAACAAATGGATGGCTGCAAGTATTTTGTAATTCTTTAACCACCACTTCTATACAGGTTAGAGTTTCGATCAGTTACCCAAGTTTGGAAACCAGCTCAACAAATGGATTGCTGCAAGTATTTTGTAATTCTTTAACCACCATAGCTATACAGGTTAGAGTTTCCATCAGTTACCCGAGTTTGGAAACCAGCTCAACAAATGGATTGCTGCAAGTATTTTTTAATTCTTTAACCACCATCGCTATACAGATTAGAGTTTCCATCAGTTACCCCAGTTTGGAAACCAGCTCAACAAATGGATTGCTGCAAGTATTTTTTAATTCTTTAACCACCATCGCTATACAGATTAGAGTTTCCATCAGTTACCCAAGTTTGGAAACCAGCTCAACAAATGGATTGCTGCAAGTATTTTGTAATTCTTTAACCACCACTTCTATACAGGTTAGAGTTTCGATCAGTTACCCAAGTTTGGAAACCAGCTCAACAAATGGATTGCTGCAAGTATTTTGTAATTCTTTAACCACCACTTCTATACAGGTTAGAGTTTCGATCAGTTACCCAAGTTTGGAAACCAGCTCAACAAATGGATTGCTGCAAGTATTTTTTAATTCTTTAACCACCATCGCTATACAGATTAGAGTTTCAATCAGTTACCCGAGTTTGGAAACCAGCTCAACAAATTTATTGCTACAAGCATTTTTTTCATTCTTTAACCACCACCTCTATACAGTTTAGAAATTCGGTTAGTAACCCGAATTTGGGACCAGCTCAAAAAATTGATTGCTGCAAGTATGTTTTAATTCTAATAACCACCACCTTTATACAGGTGTAACATACAGGTGTAGTGATACTAAAAGGTGGGCTTGTACTCATCAAACTGTTAAAATTTTATTCTACAACTTTGCTGAATTGTTTGAATTGTTCAGCTGATTGGCCGGTTTTGCTTAAAAGTAAAAAAAACACGGTTTCTGCTGAATCTTTTTGCATTTTTGCGATTTTTGTTAAGTTGTAGAACAAATGTTATTCATTTGATGAGTAAAAGTCCACCTTAAAATATCACTGCATCTTTATGATACATCCTGTAAATTAAAAGAAAAGAAAAAATGATGTATACAAATAGTGAACAAAACAGCGATGATGATACAGCAATGACAGAAAGATGAAGAGAGTCGAAAAATCAAAAAAAAATAAAAAAGTAACAAAAACAAATTTAAAAAATAATAATTTAAAACAGATTGAAAATAACCAAAAAAAAGAAGAATCACAAATCGGACCCCCGGAAGGTACTCTAAAATCAATTGCAAGATTTGATCACATACTATACAACAAGAACAGGAAGGTATCATTTATTAAAACAATATAATTATTTGCTCAAATATACTTTAATATTTTTTTTGTATTCCAGGAAATATTATTTATTTACTGATTTAAAAATCAGAACACACCACAACCGCACGGGGCGCGAATACCACCCAAAGAACCTCCGAATCCGTAACCGTTGCCTATACCAGCTCCGTAGCCAAGACCGGATCCAAATCCAGCACCATAGCCAAGTCCAGCTCCAAAACCAGCACCATAGCCAATTCCGGAGCCAAGACCAGCACCGTAGCCAATACTAGCAGGTGCCACGCTCTCAATTCCAATATTTCCATTGCCACAGCTGTAGTTAACCCCAGCAGCTCCAGTGCTCGGCACTTGGCCTTCTAGAGCGACCGCGCTCACGAACGGCAGTACACCAGCCACGTCCAAAGATCCACCGATCGCATTCTCAGATTGCACAGCAAGGCCTGATGGGTACAGGGGTGAAGCACTGGAGACACCAAGAGCACCACCGCTGGCTGGAGAATTAAGCCCAGCAGCAGCGAAGTTGGCAACTGAGCCAAGTCCGTTGCTGCAGCCAATTCCGTTTCCGAAGCCAACTGACCCGAGACCTAACCCAAAGCCAGACCCTAAGCCGATTCCGTTTCCACAACCATTGTTGAGGTAGCCAGCGTTGTATGCGTTACCAATGCACTGGCCAGCAATGGTCTGTAAAGAAAATTATAATGCATAAAATTTAAAGTAATAGCTTTATTAGTTTGAACTCATAGTAATCGTTAGTCAGTGTGACTTGTGAAGGTGACAAGGCGATAGCAGTGCAAAGATCTGACTGGTGATTTGGACTGTTTAGGGATTTACTGCACAGACGCTGTAGGTCGTAAACGCTATTATTGTGTAGTCATGAAACTTATTCCTAACCACTTAGTTCCCTAGGAGGAAAATTAGGCGCTTAAAGTTAGTTTGAAATGGTAGAGTCGTGTTTGTATCAAAGGTCTTAGAGGCAGCATGAAGAATTTAAAGTTGCAAATCAAGTAGATTTTGTTCAATATTGTCATTATTATTATTCTTATTATTTTATTAAAAATTTAAGTGCATTTGGCTGCACCTCACCTGATGGCAAGTGCCGATGCAGCCTAGGATGTAACACACAAGCAATTAGAAGTATTTTAAAACGAAACTCACTTGAATGAAAAGGGCCGAAGCGTAGAATGCGAGAAGTGTTGTAGCTGCCATTTTTACTGTTGTAAGTTTGACTTAATAATGATTTCTTAAATTTCTCACTCGAGTTTTTATACTACTAAAATTGTTATCCAATAACCTCTATTAAGACAGGATTAACAGGAAAACAAACATTTATCATTAACTTTAGTTAACATAATATACTGGAACGTGATTTATCTGTATTACCTACTACTGACATTTTTAATTCGGACAACTGTACTTACAAGATCTCTTCTGAGAAAAGAACAACTTAGTTTTGTATCGATAAACACAATTACAACATTTTCATTGTTTTCAGTAAAGTATAAAAGGTGCCAGTAGGTCACAAACATCATTCTGTATTCAGCACTCCGTTGAAAACACTCAAACAACATGTCTTTCTTTACTTTCCTCGCCCTCTGCATCCAGGCTTGCCTGATTCACGTAAGATTTTCTTCATTCATTTTTAGTCATCTTAGGGTCGGGAGCGTCGGTGGCGCAACGGCAAGGGCTGCTACCTCCTATCCGGGAAGTCGTGGTTCGAGCCCTGCCGCGTACCAATGTGTTTACAAATTTCGATCTTGTACGTTTATCCGACGCTCTTACGGTGAAGGAAAACATCGTGAGGAAATCTGCACAATCCTTCGAAGAAACTGGAAGCTTGTGTGTGAAGTTGACCAACCTGCACTGGGCCCGCGTGGTCGACTAAGGCCCGATCGCCCTAATTCAGGGTAGGCTCGAGCCCCTTGGTGAGGGGACGTATATATGAGCTGATGTTATAAGGGTATTCTTTAGAAGACATCCCTAGATTTAATACGTCAGTCAAGTTTTAACCGCCTCCGTAGCTCAGAGGCAAAGTTCACTGGCTTTACACGGGAGGTCGCGGGTTCGATTCCTGGCGGGGTCAATTGTAAGACTCGGTTTGGTTGGTGGTAGGGCATTTTATAAGCCCGCCTGGCTAGCTACCACCATCTTATCTAAGTCTTGCCGCCAAATAAAAATGTTGATATCATTGGTGTGTTCCGGCATGAAGATAAGATAGCCAGTTCCCCATTGCGTTGGGGAATCTTGGTAAGCCCGCTTCCATCTTCGGCAACATCGTCACTTACCACCAGGTGAGATGTTGTCAAGGGTTTACCAATTTTGAATTAAAAAAAAGCATTACATAAATGTTCCTGCATCGACTAAATACAATCCGAGGCCATCCGATCCCACTTTTCATGTGGCAGCAGGCGGATCCGGCTCGCGTTCCTTCGCAGACCCGGTGACCCGGTTTTCGCAACAAGTGGGCGGTGCATTTTTGATAAATATACAAAATAGGTGTTTCGTTAAATAAAGTTGATCACATGCAGTGACTTATATATTACGTGATCACATGTCAATGAAAACAACTTCGCAGAAATTTACATAAAAATGAAATCGTATAACAATAAACGAGCAATAATTGTGTGTTTAAATGTTTTGAGACGAAAACCGCTTTACGGCTTTGATAGAATTCGCGACATGGGGGGTTTCGATGTTGAAAAATCAATCTAGCTAGGTGTTTTCTTTAGGAAAACGCACTTTCACGCATATTGAATTTTTTGCACAATAAGTATAAGAACTGCAGCACCAGAGATATAAGCGATGATAGTCCAGACTTCCTCCCCGTAGGGTTCAATTCCCGGTTAGAATGAATGTTATTGAACCTATATTTTTTACCATTTTTTTTTTGCTTTTTTTATCTAGTACATGCGGGCAGCGCAGGACCGGTCGTCGTGGAAATCCTTGTGGGAGGCCTTTGTCCAGCAGTGGACGATTTGTGGCTGATATGATGATGATGATGATGATCTAGTACAGTTTTGGTATTGTTAGTAGTGGTTCGCCCGAGATATAAACATGGTATAACAAACGTTTAAAAAAAATGGGTACTGAAAAGATTGTTTTTTTTTTGTAAATTATGAAATGTTAAACGCTTAGCCGATCTAAGAGCTCTCTGAACAACCAACCGTCCAGCGCTATCTGGTGGTGTTTAGAGAAACCATGTTTTCTACATACGTAATTTTTTTCTTTTATTATGGCATAAAATAACGCGTATTTGTTTTTCTAGAGGGCACTTTACTGGGGCAGAGTTTTCTTAGAATTTTTCGACCCCATATATCTCCGCAACCCCTTGACCGATTTGGCTCATTTTCGAACTTGCTTTAGTACCAATTTTCACGACGTTCCATATTTGAGTTATCGTCAAACACAGATATATACATACATACAAACGCCGGATTGTTCCATTAGATTCAGAGAACTTCGCTCGCTCTTTCAACTAAGTTAGAAGGGGGCTCGTTCGCCCTGTTACTAGTTATAAAATTTCACCCGAAATGTGTTCTGTCTGTATCACTAGTAAAAAAACCCAAGTGCGAGTCGGACTTGCACGCCGAGGGTTCCGTACCACCACATATATCCACACAAATGTAACAATGATACCTTTTCATTTCAAAAATAAGCCATCCACGCGAGCGACAGATAAATTCCATTTTTTTTTATTTTAGTTCAATTTTAGTTCAAGACCGACAGACCGACAGCGTAATAGGTTTAGTAATAGGATCCCGTTACCTGGTAAAAAACTCTAAAACACGTTTACCAATAACTTCAATAAAAGCGTCCAGCCGCCCGCTACGATTTCCTTAGCGGCAAAATCAATGATCTACCTTACATCATATAAGAAAATTAAAGTTTTATGACAATTTGTATATAGATTCTGAGTAGATTCTTCCTGTGTTGCCACACAACAAAAAAAATCAAAAATCTCAAAATTAGCATTTACGATTTTGTTGAAACTTTGCATACAGTTACTATTTTGAATGTTAAATCAAGTGGCAGCACTGATTAGTTATTGGCCCTCA
Organism: Coleophora flavipennella; assembly: GCA_947284805.1. Lineage (NCBI taxonomy): Eukaryota > Metazoa > Arthropoda > Insecta > Lepidoptera > Coleophoridae > Coleophora > Coleophora flavipennella. Next base: position 4,748,763 of record OX369262.1, on the reverse strand, counting down.
TAAAACTGTATTTTTGATCACGTTTTGTATATGCCATACAACAAAAAAAATAAATACTAAAATCTCAAAAATGGCATTTACGGTTTTGATGAAACTTTGTAGTTACTATTTAGCAATATATTAAGTAACGGTACTTATTGATTATTGGCGACCATACAATTGTACTTTCTTTTGCGATTTTCTATAGGAATTAATCAGTTTGCAGTTTGCAGGAGTTTGCCTAGGCTATAATAAATTTTCAAAATCCCTTAAAATATTTTGGAACTAGATTTAATTTAAAAAAATATTTTTCGTTTTCTTCTGAGAAAACCCTTTCCCAGTATAAAAAATAATTGATCCACCATCTTTGGAAGTCCCCCATATTGAATTTAGAATGAAGTCACTTAGCTATGCATTGTGCTCCAAACTTAATGAGTATGAAAAAGTTCAGCTCAATCGGAAACCGGGAAGTGGTTCTAATTTAGTTTCCAAGATTTGTCCCAAACTAACGAACTGTCACGGAAAGTTAATATCTTAATATATATAAATCTCGTGTCACAATGTTTGTCCTCAATGGACTCCTAAACCACTTAACCGATTATAATAAAATTCGCACACCATGTGCAGTTCGATCCAACTTGAGAGATAGGATAGGGTAGGGTAGGGTAGTGTAGGGTAGGGTAGTGTAGGGTAGGGTAGGGTAGTGTAGTGTAGGGTAGTGTAGAGTAGTGTAGGGTAGGGTAGTGTAGTGTAGTGTATGTAGGGTAGGGTAGGGTAGTGTAGAGTAGTGTAGGGTAGGGTAGTGTAGTGTAGTGTATGTAGGGTAGGGTAGTGTAATGTAATGTAAGGCGGTACGAAGTTCGCCGGGACAGCTAGTTTACCTATATAAAGCTTGTAAAAAGTAATGTTCATTGTTGATTTGTAAATGTCAGACAGTAAAGGTACGTTAGTACTAATATATATACTTTGGTAAAGGCTACGCGAGAAAGTATGCGTAGCGTGGCTGTACAATGATTTCCTTTTACTTTCCAGACTGTGTTCAGCCAGTGTCCAGGCTCTTTTGGTTACGGCACTGGGCTATTAGGTGCTGGCATTGGCGGCGGCTGTGGTTGCGGCAACGGTGTCGCTGGTTTGGCTACCGGACTTGCTGGCGGGTACGGAAATCTGGTTGGCGGGTACGGAAACCTGGCTGGCGGTTACGGAAATCTGGCTGGCGGTTACGGAAATCTGGTTGGCGGGTACGGAAACCTGGCTGGAGCGTACGGTAACTTTGCTGCTTACGGAGGCGTCGGCGAAGGCGAAATAGTCGCCATTGGTGAGCTGCCAGTGGCTGGAGCTACCATCGTCGGTGGACAGGTGCCGGTCATCGGAGCTGTGCAGTTTGGGGGCAACGTGCCGGCTGCCGGCAGCGTGTCCATCGCTGGCAACTGCGGTTGCGGCTGCGGTGCTGGTGCTGCCTACTACTACTAAATGTTCAGCTCGGAAATCTTGTCAAGGATATTAAAAAGAAAACCCTCAATAAATTCATCGTGAACTCTTAAAAATAAAGTTTTCTTTTATTACTTATCACCATCTTGAATGTAGATTTGATTCTGCTCATTGATGCAAGCAAGCAAGCTCTAATGGTAGGAGTCCTTTTATGTAGAAAACTGAAACGTAAGAATTAGTAAGTGGGTTAAAATCTAATTTCTAGGTAATAACACGGATGAGTAGACAATTATATTATTACAACATGTAGTATTTATTTGCTCGGTTTTTCCCTACGCGATCGAATCCTCATATGCTTACTATCCTTAATAATTAATATATATATAATACTAGCTGTTTCCCGCGGTTTCACCCGCGTGGACAACGTTTCTATGACTTTTCGAGGGTGCGCAGTACGCGAGCCGCAAGCGGCTTGCGAGCGTGGTAAAAAGTAGCCTATGTCTGAATCCAGGTCCTAATCTGTCTACCTACCAAATTTCAGCCAAATCCGTTCAGTAGTTTTTGCGGGAAAGCGTAACAGACAGACAGAGTTACTTTCACATTTATAATATTAGTAGGGATTATAAATGTGAAAGCGTGGATGTTTGTTACGCTTTCACGCAAAAACTACTGAACGGATTTGGCTGAAATTTGGTAGGTCGACAGATTAGGACCTGGATTAAGACATAGGCTACTTTTTACCACGCTCGCGAGCCGCTTGCGGCTCGCGCACTGCGCACCCTCGAAAAGTCATAGAAACGTGGTCCACGCGGGTGAAGCCGCGGGAAACAGCTAGTAATATTATAAATGTGAAAATGTGTTTGTTTGTTTGTTACCTTTTCACGCTTCAACGCCTTGACCAATCTTAATGAAATTCGGCATGCAGGTAGCCTGTATCACAAAGAAGGACTTAGGCTACTTTTAGCCCGTGAAAATAGCGTAGCCCGATGCAATTCCCGAGGGAACTGAAAATATTCTCTTTTTTGGTTAATTAACATCGCAACGGAACAATGGATCGTGTGATTTTTTGCACCGAGATGGTTGAGGGGTGGGAAATGACACGATTTACTAATAAGCATATCCTGATATACTAGGTTACTAGATAAGTTTTTCAATACACAAATATAAAACAAACAGGTGGCTTATCATATATATTTTAAAACGATATTTCCATAGACAAATTTTGGCGGGAAAAGTTTTCTTTTTTTATTATTTTTTTATTAAAAAATAGATTTAATATTTAAAGATGTCGGCGTGGTCTAGAGACGACTTACGAGTTGTAATTCGTTACAACTTTGAGAGGGGTCTGTCGTTAGATGACTGTCTCAAGGAAATGCAATCTGTATTCAAACAAAACTGCCTTCATCGTACGACTGTTTATCGTTGGTATTGTGAGTTTAAATGTGGAAATTTCGAAGAAGTTTATGATGCACCAAGATCGGGACGACCCAGTGACGTGTGTACTCCAGATAACGTTGCCAAAATAAAAGAAATGTTAAGAGTTGATCGTCGAATGACTTATAGGTCTATTTTATAGGCTTTCTTCTATATTGTCAATTTATTTTTTGTGTTGTGATGCAATAAAGAATATTGTATTGTATTGCATTGTATTGTAGATACGTAGGTACGTATAGACCGATAGTTGTGTCTGTCACCACGTTATGATCTGATGATGGAATCCCAGGGAAATCGAGAGGAACCTTATAAGGATTATGAAGGAATTTTATAGGCTCGTATTACATTTTTTTTTCTGAAGCTATTTAAGTTTTTTCATCTGGTAGTCATGTTGATGAACTGATGATAGAAGGTACTTTTTAAATAAGGTATTCTTTAAATATTAGGTATATTGTTCTTGTCATTTAAATGTTTGTGTACAATAAAGGATATATATATATATAGGTTCGTATAGACCAATAGTTGTATTCTTTCAGGTTATCCAGGTGAGCTGATGATGAAAGATTTGACTCCTTAAGTTTCATGCTGCTGAGATGATGATGGAAGCCACAGGACTCTGTATCGGTTAATGAAACGCATGCATTATGATATGATGATTACTATTGGCGAGTAGGTCATTGGGTAAACTTGACTCCCAAGCGAAGTGAGAGAGTTATGTAGAGTCCTGAGTGAAGCGAGGGGTTCAAGCCGCCCAAGAAGAAGCCAGGCTTTATTCCAGAAGTGAATACTCTTCTTTTCACACCTATTGTGATACTATAAAAAACCAGGGCAACATATCCTGCAAGAATCGTGCGCTCGTTATTCCTTCTCACTGCTCGAAGACGTCCACCAATTCCTTCACTGTCCAAGCTGCGTGCCTTTGGAATTCATTACCAGTGAATATCAGAATGTGCCCCTCGCTCCTTGCATTTAAGACTGCACTCAAAAAACATTACCTTAATCCTCCTCCCATCATTATCATCATCATCATATCAGCCACAAATCGTCCACTGCTGGACAAAGGCCTCCCCCAAGGATCTCCACGACGACCGGTCCTGCGCTGCCTGCATCCATCGGCTTCCCGCGATCTTCACCAGGTCATCGGTCCACCGAGTGGGAGGCCTTCCTACGCTACGTTTTCCGGTGCGTGGTCGCCACTCGAGAACTTTACTACCCCATCGGCCATCTGTTTTTCCTCCTCCCATAAGCTAAATTTATTATAATATGTATGTATGTAGTGTATGTATTTATTATAATATATAAATATATATTTTGTATGGGTAAATTATATTTATATTTTTGTATGGTATCTATGTATATACATATACTAGAGACGATTGCATGATAGTTATTTTTTTTTTACTCGTAAGCTTCACCTGACCGTATGCTCTGAAGTCCTTTTAGCATTCCAAGGTTGACTGGAAGAGATCCCGAAAGGGATAAGTCCGCCTATGCTATATTTATATTATTTGTATTAAATGCAATGAAGAGTTTACAAACGAACAAACCTCTCATGTTACCTATCGGTATCAATGCCGGCCAACGCTCAAGCGGGGCGGTTACCTATAGGCACAGTATTACAATATAGCGGCTTTCAGTAGCGCAACGAATATTTCTTACGCAGAGTACTTGTGCTATTATTATCATCTGTGCGTAGAGCAACGGAAGGGTACTTGCGGGGCAGCGGGCGGCGGGGCACAGCCTGGAAAACTCCGCGAGTTTGTCAGGCTGACTATAGGTTAGTACGGGCTAGTATACCTACGCCCGGTGGCGCGTCGTGCGACATCAAAGGCTTTGCGCTACTGTAGGCCATATCATAATATTGTGCTATAGGTAACGGAATTGGCGCGAAAAAGTGTGACGTAATGTATGACGTAATAATTGTACTTATCCTGTTCTGATCTCTGTCAAACTCAAGCCGGCACGGCACCGGTGTGGCACAGGTCCGGCTCGCCGGTGCCGTCGCCGTTGCCGGTCAATGGAAAGATGCTCCATATACATATATTCATACATTTTTCCTTTCCCGGCAGGCAGACCGGTGCCGGTACACCTGCCGGAAGAGATGCATACTGAGGTGATTGAAGGAAATTCAGCCATCACAGATGTTGATACTGCGGTTATTATACCTTTGAGTAGAGATTCGTAATCAATTCTAACCATAGGTTCCGAAATTTTGGCAAATGAATACGCAAAAAGAAGTAACTGATTTATCCATTTCACAACAGGATTTAGAATGTTCCATGCAGTTTAATCAGTCAAGATGTAGTCACTTATTTTCCGGATTATCGTCAAACATTTCTCCGGCTGGCTAGTGGAAAAACGCACTATGGCAGCGCTTTAAAACGAAAAAACAAACTTGGTTTTTTAAGTATTGGATTAATATGCCCTTGGCATCATCTCACATGATGGTAAGTGACGTGCCCAAAATGAAAGCGGGTATATTAAAAGATGAGGAACTGGCTATTTTATCTTCAAGACGAAACACATCAATGTTGTTGCCTTGCTGGTAGCAAGACTTTGATAAGATGGTGGTAGCTAGCAAGGTGGGCTTAGAAAATGCCCTACCACAAACCAAACCCAGTCTTACAAATAAAGACCCTGCCGGGAATCAAACTCGCAACCTTCTGGTGCGAAGCGAATGGACTGATCATCAAACCACAGAGGCAGGTAACGGAATTGGCGCGAAAAAGTGTGACGTAATATATAACGTAATAAGACTTATACTGTTCTGATCTCTGTCAAATTTTACCAATAATATAGTGGAGGGACTGATCCATCAATATTTATCGTTTATTTGAAGCAAATCCATAGTTTTTTTTCCAAAATAAAGGTTTCTAAACTTTTTAGTGTCGGGTTTCATCAAACGTCAAAAATTCATTTGTTTGCAAAACGATGCAAAAAATAATAATTTATTCTTGCTTAAATATAGACAGAAGATTTCATTAGCTAACTGGGACAGTAATTAGTTTTTATGTATTTTCTTGATCTGCAATACAATTCCCGTATGCTAAGAAATTTCATATGAATTTTATTTAAAATTTAAATCACATTACTTCCCTCTGGGAAAATGGAAACTATAGCAAAATTATCTCCTGTAGATATTAATTGTGGATAATAGCTGTCATACTTAAAAATGTTATAAGTAACTCGAATTATATTCTATGACTCTGTAAATAGAATAATATGGTCCTAATTTGTATGTCATCCTCTATTTACAATTCTGTCTGAACAACGAAACAAGACTGAATCTTCTAAAGAAACCACCTCCGTGGCGTTATGGTTAGCCCATTCGCTTCACACTAGGAGGTCACGGTTTCCATTCCCGGTGGGGTCAACTTGTCTTAGTCTTGCCGCCAAAAATCAGTGTTAACAATATTGATGTGTTCCGGCTTAAAAATGATATAGCCAGATTTACATTGCGTTGGGGAATCTTCTGCATCATCATCGTCACTTATCAGGTGAGATGATGCCAAGGGCTAACCAATTGTAATTGAAAAAATAAGAAACAATATGTAATTTGCAAAAAATCCACTTTCGATAAAAATTTGGCCTCTCGGCTGATCGTTATGCATGGGGAGTATTTTTTTTCGAATTAAAAAATATGTTTCTTAGAGAAAGTTATTCAGATAAGTACTTACCCATAGACATAAGAGGTAAACCATGTATATGTAAAATAAGAACACTTACATATATCAACAATGAATGACACGTTGGTTCAGGCAGACGTTGTAAAATTTCTCGGCGTCCACGTGGACTCTTTATTAAACTGGAAGGTTGAAGTTATCGCAATTGAAAACCATATAAGCTCAGCTTGCTATGCTTTGCGCACTTTAAGAAATGAATTGAGAACTGATCACTTAATACTGGTTTACTATGCTCTGGTTGAGTCAAAGCTGAGGTACAGCATAAGGTTTTGGGGCAACAGCTACAAATATAACATACATAGAGCATTTGTTATTCAGAAAAGGGAAATAAGAACTATAGCACGTATTCCTCCATGGGAATCTTGTAAGGAATACTTTAAAAAATTCAGAATACTAACAGTTCCCAGTCTTTATATTTTAGTCCTTCTGACAGACATATTAAAAAATAGACAAAATTATGAATCTGAAATTGAGATGCAGGCAAGGTTCGAAACAAGGAGAAAAGACCTTAAGAACAAATTTAAACCACAACTCAGAGTTGTAACGCATTCCGCAAGAAATCAAGCAGTATTGCTTTTTAATAAGTTGCCTATTGAATTAAAATTGGAGTCACGCATTCATGTTTTTAAAAGCGCACTAAAGGCACTTCTTTTGGACAAGTGTTGCTATTGCATTGAAGATTTTACTCTTTCATAATTAGATCGTACAATGTGATACTTCATTAGGATTAGTTTATGTAGGTACTTTAGTTTCGTTTAGTTTTTGAATTGTTTGTATGCTATGTTTATTTATATTTTTATGTAATTCGTACACAATTTAAATTGTTTTTCGAATAAACTTGAACTTGAACTTGAACTTGAATAAGCATGTTTCGTCGTACTTAACTAGAGTAAAAAATAGAACCACATAAATAGGCAGTTTGATAAAAACGCAACTGAGTGTTAACATCGAATAAAAAACTTATTTGTATCGACTCACAAACTACCCAGAGTAAAGCGATTTTTTTTTAAATTTAATTAAAAAAATATTTGCGTCCAGAAATTATTTATTTGTTATTCTTGAAATCCAGACTCCTGTTTCTTTGTAGAAAGCGCCACAACCGCAGCCGCAGTTGCCAGCGATGGACACACTGCCGGCAGCCGGCACGTTGCCGTTGAACTGCACAGCGCCGACAACCGGCACCTGTCCGCCGACGATGGTAGCTCCAGCCACTGGCAGCTCACCTATGGCAACTATTTGACCTTCGCCGATACCTCCGTACGCTCCAGCCAGGTTTCCGTACCCGCCAACCAGGTTTCCGAAACCGCCAGCCAGGCCAGCGGCGCCGTAGCCCAGGCCATAACCAACGCCCAGGTCAGCGCCGCAACCACAACCGCCACCCAGGCCCAGGCCGGTCGCCACTATGGGGGCGGCCCCAATACCGCCATAGCCGAGCGACCCTGCGCACAGGCTGTACACATTCTGGAAATAATAAGCGTTTTAGTATTGATTTCCAACGCTAAAAAAATTCAAAAGTATAATAGTCAGATGACCGTTGGGGTAGTAAAGTTCTCGAGTGGCGACCGCGCACCAGAAAACGTAGTATAGGCAGGCCTCCCACGCGGTGGACCAACGACCTGGTAAAGATCGCGGAAAGCTGATGGATGCGGGCAGCGCAGGACCAGTCGTCGTGAAAATCCTTGGGGGAGGCCTTTGTCCAGCAGTGGATGATTTTCGGCTGATATGAATAGTCGTAAAAGGGACAATGGTCGAAGTATGGACGCTGTTCCCACAACGTTATAGCACTTTCCCAATTTTTTTTCAGACGTCTCAGTCAGGAACCTAAATTTTAGGTTAGACACGTCATAAATGTAAATTGCTTTTTTTTGTTTTTTTAAGTGTATTGTGCAATAAAAAGTCTACAGATAAAAAACAACAAACTGTGAAATATGGTGATAAAAAGTTAAAACGAAAAGTCCAATAACTTCAGCCGTTTGCCTTAAAATGTTCGCTTGCTCAAAATCTTAAGTCTTCGAAAGTTCTTCAACGATTGCTTTGAAATTTTGTGCAGTTATTGTGGACACGGCATGAAAATTTCTGAAAAAAAATCCGGTCAAGTGCGAGTTGAAATCGCGCACTGAGATTACCGAAATATCTTCATAAATCAAATATAAAGGATGCAACAAAACTGGTGTAGGTCTCGTTAACTGGGGCTTGTACTTATCATACTGAACAACTTTTGTTTAAATACTTTGCTGATAGCGTAATTGTTTTAACTTTTCATAAAAATCGATCAGCTGATAGACCAATTTTGTACATTTTTGTATGGAGGGTCTAATTTCTTTTTGAGAATTTAGTATGGGTTCCTTGGAGAAAGTTGTTCAGTATGATGAGTAGAAACCCCAGATAACGGGTCCTACACCAATTTTGTTACATCCTGTATAGAAGATTATATTAGATCAAACTAGTTATCACCAGTTTCTTCACTTTTCTTGTTCGATCCCATTTTATTTTTTTAGTAACGATTATTGAACGAGTGAGCAAAGCGAGCAAAGTTCTCCAAGTCTACTGAAACAATCCGGTGTTTGTTTGTATCTATAAATGTTGGTTAAATAAATTTTGTGGGCGAATTAATGAGAAATTTTATGTTAAGTTAGAACATGATTCAAATTCGTCTAGGAGTTTCCGAGATATAGGGGGGTTGTAAATTTAAAAAACATGGTTTCTCTAAATACCCCTAGATGGTGCTGGACGGATCCATACATCGCGCAAGCGTAAGTGAGCGTATTACCTACATTTTTTTTTAAAAAACAGGCACATCGTGAATGCACAGTTCGGAGCGAATCACTATTTATTTATCTACTTATCACAGTTCATTAAATAAACCCCGCTGACAAACAGACACATGGAAAGCGAAAATTTAGTAATAGGGTACCGCTGGTCACTCTTTGGTTGTACGGAACCCTAAAAACAATGGGCAGAGCCGCGGTGCAGAAAGTTACACTGAGCCATTGGTCAAGTGGCAGAGCTCCTACCTGCCGGGCTGAGGGTTAAGGGTGGTGACTATTATCACGTTGTCTTTTTCAGTCATCATATCAGCTCATATACGTCCCCACCGAGGGGTTCGAGCCTACCCTGAATCAGGGCGATTAGGCCTTAGTCGACCACGCGGGCCCAGTGCGGGTTGGTCGACTTCACACACAACCTTCGAGTTTCTTCGCAGGCGTGTGCAGGTTTCCTCACGATGATTTCCTTCACCGTTAAAGCAATCGGTTAGTACATGTACGTAAGTTTAGAAAAACTTATTGATACATTAGCCGTCCGGATTTGAACCCAGTACCTCTGGTTAGGAGGACCGATTCGTTACCGGTTGAGCCACCGACGCTTGTTTTTTTTTCAGTCAATACATAATTAATTTCTTATTAAGATATTTGAATTTACCTGGATCAGGCAGGCCTGGATGCAGAGCAACAAAAAACCGACAACCTTCATGTTTGTAAGTGTATGTATTCAATGGACAGCTGTGGAATCCAGAATGATTTGCTTTTAAAAAGTTTTCCTTTTATATAACAGCAATTTGAAAGTGTGGTAATAAAGGCATAAATTTTATTTTATAAGTTACTAGCTTTTGCCTACGGCTTCGCCCGCGTGGACATTGTTTTTATGACTGTCTTTGAGGGTGAGTGGACAATAGTTTTCTCCAGATTTCTACCCCAGATCGGGCTATTCCGATTAGCAGTCTGTCATTTCCCACTCCCTTTAACAATCTCCGTACAAAAAATCATAACAATCCATTGTTTCGTTGCGATGTTGAAAATTTAACCAAAAAAAAGAAGTTGTGGTGTGAAAGAAGATGTAGTGACAGTTATTGAGAAAGGCATGCTCCGATGGTTCGGTCATGTAGAAAGGATGAATGATAGAAGATTAACTAGGCAGATATACAAGGCGAGTGTGAATGGTAATACTGGAAGGGGTAGACCTAGACGTACGTACTGCGACCAAGTCGAAGACGTATTGAAGAAGTGTCAGGTCAAGAGTACCCTAAACCGACGAGCTGTATGAAAAGATTGATGAATGTAGAGGAAGCGAGAGAAGTATGTCAGGATCGTAGCAAGTGGAAAAATGTGGTCTCTGCCTACCCCTCCGGGAAAGAGGCGTGATCTTATGTATGTATGTATGTAAAAAGACTATTTTTTCAGTTCCCTCAGGAACTGCATTGGACTATGCTATTTTCACGGGATTAAAAGTAGCCTTTGTCTTTCCCCGTAACACAGGCTACCTGCAAGTCTAATTTCATTAAGATTGGTCAAGGCGTTGAAGCGAAAAAAAAAATTCTAAGCATTTTCAAAGCCCGCCTGCCTTAGCTAACTAAGTCTTGCCGCCAAGCATCTATGATTACAGCATTAATGTATTCCGGCTTGAAGATAAGACAGCCAGTTACACTTGCGTTGGGGAATCTTGGTGGGCTCCAAGTCGGAATTATCGTCACTTACTTACTGCCAGGTGAAATGGTGTCATGGGCTTACTAATCATAGACAATTCGCATTTTTCTTAGATCTCCCATACAAAGTTGTATAATTTCTATGTCTTTAGTGGAATCATAGAATAATATGTATCATTTTTTTTGTTTTTTTTTCCAAGCGTCTGCCTTTAATTTTTTATTACTTACACCTTTGGCATCATCTCACCTGATGGTAAGCGACAATGATGCCAAATGTGGAAGTGGGCTTACTAAGATTCCCCAACGCAATGGGGAACTGGCTATCTTATCTTCATATTCGAACACATCTATGCTGTTAAAATTGATAGTTGGCGACAAGACTTAAGAGGCCGCTAGCCAAGCGGGTTTGGAAAATGCCCTTCCACTAACCAAACGGAGTCATACAAAGTTAGACTCCGCCGGGAATCGAACCCGCGACCTCCTGATGTGAAGCTAAAGGACTTGACCATTGCGCCACGGAGGCGGTTAAAGATCGTGGAATAATATATTTTTCAATACAGTTGCTCGAAAAGTGGTCCTTTGTATGCCCGTTAAGTGTGCGCAAAATTGATTTACCACTTTTTTTAATTTGTAGCTCGGAGGAAGGTCTTGTATTTCTAGCAAATAAAAAATATAATAACCAAACATACAGAATCTTCTTTTAGTCTTTTGATAGGAGAATTTTAAAAGAGATTGGTTGTTCCTCCGTGAGGTTAGTACATAACGCTAGCTGATTAGATTATCTTTGGGTCTTTGTGAAGAAAGGAGAATATAAATGAATGAAGCGCATAGGTTACACCAAGGAATAGGTCCATCTTTTCCAAGCAGGTTTTAATCCTTACAATAATATTATCCTAAGCCTTATTGTAATCTATTTATGGAATATTAAAAAAAAAATCGAGCGAGACCTACAGTACTCGCATATGATGTGTAACATGTGACAAAATACTTTATAAAAGGACGGCAAAGATACGGCAGACTAGGCTTTATGGTCATAGATACCTTTGCCTTTTCCGCGCTTTTAAAGCCTGAAAAAACGCGACACTCTGTTACACATTTCCGTCACATGGGACACTTCTCCGTCCCATTTCACGAAATCACTCCCACAAATTGCAGGAAAGCGAGAGCAAAGATGTTACACATCAAAAACAAACAAACACATTTTTTACATTTATAATATTAGTAAGGATTTTGATAAATTTATAAAAATAATAATAGGTAACCCATATTGCAACTTGAAATAGGCCGGCTAAAACAATTAAAGTGATGATAAATCACGTAATGTAATTAATCTAGGCGGGCAGCACGCGTTATTGCCCAACGTGGTTACTAACACACAGGCGATAATATAGTCATTGTTGTCCGCTGAATTGATTTAGTATATAACCGAAGAACTGAATTTTAAAAATCATTCTTAGTTCCGAACTCAAAGAAAAACAAAATGGCTAAATTTTTCCTAGTTCTGTGCGCTTCGGCTCTTTGTGTTCAGGTAATGTAGTTGTAATCTTTATCAAGGAGATATTTTATGTTATAATTTCAATTTTGATATCCCAGTCTAATTTTTTTTTTGATTCACAGGCTATTTCCAGCGCATGCCTTGGCAACAGCTTCGGCGCTGGTATCGCAAACATTGGTCTCGCTGGCTATGGCAACGAGCTTTTCTACGGCAATAACTTGTATGCTGGTAGCTGTGGCAACGCTGGTCTTGGACTGGGAGCAGTAGTCGGCCTTTCTTCACCCGTTAGCGGTGGAGGTTTGGCTGTCTCCAGTGTTTCTCCCCTCGCTCCTTCTGGCCTTGCTGTGATCTCTGAGAACGAAATTGCTGGTCCTGTGTCCGTGTCAGGTGCGTTGCCGTTCTTGAGCGCTGTCGCTTTTGAAGGCCAGGTGCCATCTGGTGGTTCTGCTGGAGTGCAATACAGCTGCGGGAATGGCAACATCGGCATTGTGAGCGAGAACGCTGGTATTGGTTACGGCGCTGGTCTCGGCTACGATGTTGGTCTCGGCTACGGCGCTGGTCTCGGCTACGGTGCTGGTCTCGGCTACGGCACCGGTCTTGGCTACGGCGCCGGTCTTGGCTACGGCACCGGTCTTGGTTACGGAGCTGGCCTTGGTTCTGGAACTTGTGGTTGCAACACCATCTACTAATTTGAAAAATAATAAAATATTTGGAGATTCATAAAAATATATTGACTACTAAAGCAAAGTGCATGTGTTTATTTTTGCCTTTTAGAATAGATAGACCTGGGCGACCGACCGATATTTACTCGGTGAAATGAGACCTAACTAACTAGATCGATTTTCGCCCTCGTAAACCTGATTATTAAAAAATTCATCGATATCGTTAGAGTCGTTTTCGGGAATGCGATTACAAATATATAAATATTGCTCGTTTAATACCTGGGAGACCGAGCAACGATCGGAGTCTCCTACTCCTAGGCATGTGAACTAAAAAAATAGCCAGCGGAGCTTCGCGGAGCTACGTACTATTGTAACCTTTTCACTTATTTTATTTCCGTTTTAAATTTTACCTTATTTCAAATTGATAAAAACATAAAATAAAGAAACGGCAATAAACATGATGAAATCGCTTATCAGATTAACAATCGGCTGTCGGCCATTCTGACGTAGGACATCCGAACTGGCACGACGCGTGTGTGTTTGCTTTGTGAAAGTTTAAAATAAATACCAGATTCCTGTACTTCAAACCTTTGACGTGTTCATATCAGCCGAAGAACGTCCACTGCTGGACTTAGGCCTCCCCCAAGAATTAAAGACAGACGTGTAACTTAAATAAATTAATTTTAAACATGGGGGCCATTTTTGGGGGATAAATTAGAAAATGTCCATCTGTCTGTCCGTCGGTATGTTACAGCCGTTTTTATCAAGCTATAAAACTTTTTGTTATAGTGGTTGGTTGGTGGGTGGCTTTGGTTTGGGTGGTAAAAAAACCTCCCGTTCCAGTTCAAACGCGTGCAGTTTCCCGTGAGCACAGTATATATATTAGTACTAACGTACAGTATGGACACTCCCTGCCCCTCTCTAAATTCGACCTCACCCCCCCGTCACTCAGATTGGGTGTAGATGTAAATGGTAACTGCGACGTGGACGTATGAAAACTGAAAACTGCTATTATTTTATACATCTTGACATTTTATACAATTGACTTCACCTTTTTTTTGCAATAAGCTGTAGCGATTTTCGGCGTCATAGAAGTAGATGACCTTTTTTTAATAAGCGGTAGCGATTTGTCGGTCAAGGAAAAAGTGTTTAAAGATGTACAAAATAATATCAGGTTTCATTGTTAATTCGTACGTCCACATCGCAGTTACCATTTATAATTTTTTAATCTCATAATGTGTATGGTGTATTCGGAAAGTGGTGTTTCTTTTTTCGAACGGTGTTTGTTTACAACGAAAAGTATGAAAAAAAAAGAGTTTAGTATTCACACAGCATTCAGTAAAAAACTAACAAACATTTTGTGACCAATACCGCCGGTGTGATTCAACCCTACCTGCATTCTTGCCTATAGATACGTCAGTTATAATTATGTATATCATTTCTCGCTCGTTTGTATGGAGTGTCCGGGGTGTGCCGTGAGCATCTGTTTCGCAATGACAATCAAATGTTTTTTTTTATTTTATTTAAGTCCTCAAGTAATTTATCTCATGTAGTTTTTTTTTTATAATTATCACAATCCGTCATGTTCCGTTATCCACGCGAACGAAATCGCTAGCTTCCAATATAAGTTTAAGTTTATCTCTTACAGTAGAGAGGTTATTAAGCGTAGGCCATCCGTCTGTCCATCTGACCTAGCTTTAAATGGATGTACCTATCTTTTGAACCGTAATAATTAGCGAGTTGAATGATACTATCACAAAATACGTTAAATTTACTAACAAATTAAAATAACAACTAATTAAAAATTAAAGGGGAACCAACGTATTCTTTTTCAATATTTTGTCTTTATCCCTTTCCGGCTCTATAAGTACTTTCATGTATTGTCCTTTTTTATGAACTCTATTGCCACAGTAAGTACATCTATATAATTTATTACTAGCTGTCCCGGTAAACTTCGTTCCACCTTACACTACACTACACTATCCTACCCTAACTTCACTACACCTACACTACACTACACTATCCTACCCTAACTTCACTACACCTACACTACACTACACTATCCTACCCTAACTACACTATACCTACACTACACTACACTACCCTACCCTAAAACCAATTAGGTATTTTTTTATTTGATATTTTTTTTATTGCTGAATATCATATTTTAATACCTATTATCCTATTCCGGACGAAGACAATGAAAAAAAACACAAAAATCATAAAAATTGGTCCAGCCGTTCTTAACTTTTAAATAGTGTAACTAACATGACTTTCTATATCTATCTACCTATCTATATACCTATTCAATGACACCACCCACGATAGCGAAAAAAAATACCCTCCTTTACTCTAGAGGAAGTACCATACAAATTTTATTTTCAAGATTTTATTGTAAAACTTTGTCGGCGTGATTAATAAGTATAAACGAACCAAACAAATAACAGCTATCTAGTATTTAATAGTCTCTGAGCTAAGCCGCGGACAGACGGACAGACAGACATGGCGAAACTATAAAGGTTCCTTGTTGACTTCGGAACCTTAAAGCCGTGGAGGTGTGATGGTGGGTTTGCCGGTTTTTCTGGTTTTTTTTTCTGCAGAACTAACCAAAGGCAGTACCTCGACGTAGAGCAGTTTTTATTAAACCACCTCCGTGGCGTAGTGTTTAATTTCATTAGCTTCACATCAGGAGGTCGCTTGTTTGATTACCGGCGGAGTCTTTAGAGTCGGCTTGGTTGGTGGAAGGGCATTTTCAAAGCCCGCCTGGCTTGCTACCACCACCTTATCTTATTCTTGCCGCAAAGCATTAATGTTAACTTTATTGATGTGTTCCGGCTTTAGTATAAGAAAAGCAGTTCCCCATTGCATTGGGGAATCTTGGTAAGCATTTACCATCAGGTGAGATGATGTCAAGCGCTTACCAATTGAGATTTAAAAAAAGTTACTCATACTCTATCTGAACATTAGTCTTATGACAAACCGCCTCCGTGACGTAATGGACAGTCCATTCGCTTCACACCAAGAGGTCGCGGGTTCGATTCCCGACGGGGTCAACTTTGTAAGACTCGGTTTGGTTGGTGGTAGGGCATTTCCATAGCCCGCCTGGCTAGCTACCACCATATTATCTAAGTCTTCCATCCTCGGCATCATCGTTACTTACCATCAGGTGAGATAGTGCCAAGGGCTTACCAATTGTAAATAAAAAAAAGGGTGTGTGTCAGCTCCAACGCACGACTGGAGTTTTGTCTAAACAGGCACAAAACAGTTCTTGACTTTGGTTTTAAGTTTACTCTGCACAGTTTTTATAACTGATGATTCCAATTTCCAGCCTCTTTTCATAGCTGATGTGTCAGGTGTTTAGCTCCCATGATCGCAGCTACTAATGATCCATCTGGTGTTTGGCAGCGACTAGTATATGAGTACTATGGATGCGGTTATACGAGCATATCTTAGATTATACCATAAAGGGCTCTTACATTGGTTTCGAGTTGACTTTTCAATTAAATCAAGAGCATTTTTGTTAAGTTTCTCTTGTAATGTTTCTAGTAATTTGTTGACATCATTCTTTATATCATCACTCGCTTTAATAAGCAAATGATGAAGTGAAAACTGTCAAACATCACTGTGTTTAAAGTCGTTCTGATACTTCAACAGTTCACAATTCATATTTTCTTCTTTTTTGCTTTTTGAAGAAACCCGTGGAAAAGGTCTGTACTGGTTTTGTGATGTGGAGCTGATTTTTTGCGAATTTGATCTACAGTTACGTATTTCATAGTTGTACCTACTCTCGGGAGGATAGGTTTTTTCCAGTAACATTTAACCTCGGCGCAGGAAGGTTCTTCACTGCGACGATGGGTCTACGTTAAAAATGCCACTGCATGCTTACAACCACCAGCTGAAGCTGCACAGTCCAAGCACTGGCAACTGACGATTTCACTTTTAGTCTCGCTATCACCATAGTGACTTCGTGTGAACTAGCCCTCACTTTGTGCTCGGGGAAGATCTTGCAATTGAGTATGCAAAGTCCTGATCCACGACGTAGTTGCACGTACGCAATAGCGTCGTCACCATAAGATTCTCGTGCAGCCCTGAAAATGCAAACTAATTATACTTTGGTTCACGAAAGATGACCACTGCGCAGAAAGCATTTTTAGGCCCCCTTGGAGGTGCAGGGTGAGGCGCGAGCGGAATGCGTCAAGACCGGAGCGACGCTATTGGTGCGCAGCAGGCCGCTTAGTCCCAATTCGTCCCACTGCTCTAATAATCTAAATATATTTTGTTTAAGCTTTTTTCCGTGGCTTTATTTGCGTTAACATAGTTTCTATGACTGTCCTTGAGGGTGCGTAGTGCGCGAGCAGCAAGCGGCTCGCGAACGTGGAAATTAAGTTTTTTCCAGATTCTTCGGGAACTATGTCGGGCTATGTTAACCATAACAAAGTATAAATATTAGTACTAACATATAGTATGGACACTCCCTGCCGCTCTCTTGATTCCGACCTCACCCCCTCGTCACCCAGATTGATACAGATTGGTTACAGTTTGGTTGTGGAACGTATAGGATTTCGCCGACATTTTGTTTGTTTCGTCATTCTTTTTTGTAATGTCATTTCTGGTGCGTTGTATGAAAAGTCCACGGTGTGCTAGAACTCTGTGTTACTCTCCAACCCCACAACTATCTTCTCTTCTCTGCCACGTGAGAGAAATAAAAAAAGAGAGAGTTAACCGCTATTCCACAGGAATACACAACATCGTGATAAAAATAAGCCTATCATCAAAGTCTTAATTTATATACCTACCAAATTTCATTCAGAAACATTCAGCGGTTCTGGCGTATTTGAACAAACATCCAAATTTTCTTATTTATACATCATTTATAATATTAGAAGGATTGTGTAACATTATATTCTGTAAACTACGAGAACATCATAATATAAGCCGAAAGACGTCCACAGATGGACAAAGGCCTTCTTCAAGGATTTCCACGACGACCGGTTCTGCACTGCCCGCATCCAGTGGCTTCCCGCAACCTTCACCAGGTCACCTGTCCGCCGAGTGGGAGGCCTGCCTACGCTACGTTTTCAGGTACGCAGTCGCCACTCGAGAACTTTCTCGACCCAACGGCCATCTGTTTTTCGAACTATGTTAAGCCCACTGCCACTTAAGTTTAGCGATTCTGAGAGCTATTTAGGTTAATTTGGTTCTCCTACGAATCTCCTCCTTTCCGATTCGATCACGCAGGGAAACTCCGAGCATAGCACGCTCCATTGCCCTTTGGGTGACCTTGAATTACTTCTTGTAAATAAGTTATTAGTCCCACTAATCCATATTTCAATTCGTAGCGCTCCGCTTCCGAGCCCAGCATAACAGTAAAGGTTTTATTACAAGTGGGAAGGTGGTGTGAGTGTTTGTGTGTATGTTTGTAATCTCTTCCTGCCTAAACGACTCATTGGACGCGAATGAAATTTGGTAGGTAGACAAAATAGGACCTGGATTAACATATAGGCTACTTTTTATCCTTTTTAACGCAAAGAAAGTTCTGGGTAACAGCCAGTACTAAAAATTTTGTTATTTACCCTGTCTTAGGTGCTACTATTATTCTTTATATTTACTTTTTTGTTTAATTTTATTGCAACCATTAAACGTACTTCTTTCTTTTTTTATTTTTACATTTTCAGAAAAAAGTAAACAAAAACACTTTGCCTCAGCGTTAAATTTATTTTCATGCATCCTCAGATTGTTCTTTGAATTAATAGATGCTGCCGCAACCACAGTTTCCGTTACCAATACCGGCACCGTAGCCAAGGCCAACTCCGTAGCTGAGACCATTGACGTAGCCAAGTTCATTGCCGATACCAAGTCCATTGCCGTAGCCAAGACCATTTCCGTAGCCAAGTCCATTGACGTAGCCAAGTTCATTGCCGATACCAAGTCCATTGCCGTAGCCAAGACCAACGCCGTAGCCGTTACCGACATTCTCGCTCACAATGCCGATGTTGCCATTCCCGCAGCTATACTGCACTCCAGCAGAACCACCAGATGGCACCTGGCCTTCAAAAGCGACAGCGCTCAAGAACGGCAACACACCAGACACGGATACAGGACCAGCAATTTGGTTCTCAGAGAAAACAGCGAGGCCAGAAGGAGCGAGGGGAGAAACACTATTGACTCCTAAAGCTCCGCCGCTGGCAGGAGAAGAAAGACCGACTCCCACTCCAAGTCCGAGGCCAGCGTTGCCACAGATTCCAGAATTTACGATGCCGCTGTAACCAAGTCCATTGCCATAGCCCAAGACACCAATGTTTTCGATACTACCGCCAAGGCCAAGGCACGCGCAGGAAATAGCCTGTGAATTACAAATAATTTAGGATTATCTTATAAGGGGTTGGGATATTTTTGTATGGAAACTGGCATAGACGATACAGTTTTTGTTCAAAACCTTTAGCACACGTAGAAGATAGAAAGATATTTGTATTTCATTGGGAGACGCAAATACATATACGTTTTGCCCCAAAGCTTCTAAAATATTTTGAGTAAAAACTTTTTATCTCATAAAATATCTCAGTAACGTGGCACATGTACTTTCGATTTGTATTTGCATCCCCAATCAAAAAGCATATGTTCAACCGTATGCAACAGATTTTAAAAAATTGTACGTTTTAATTATAAAGCTATGCAAAAGAGGTTCGTACCCCTTTGAAATAACATTTATATCAGCAAATAACGCACTGCACTTGATAAGTTTCAATGATAATAAAAATTTAATTACCTGCACAAAAAGAGCCGAAGCACACAGTACCATCAAAAATTTTGCCATTTTTTGTTGTTTCTTCGAGATCTAACCCAAGAATATTATTACTAGCTCAATTCTCGGGTTTTATAGTAAATCACATATGTGTGTTACAATGGCAAAACAACCCGATTGCAACATGTTTATCGTGCAGACTCTCTACGACATGACAGTAACTATGTGCTTTATCAATTTACTATTTGTGTACATTTCTAACAGTAGGTCATTGAAACAATTTGATTACTAATAAAAATAAAGTATTTCTTTATCCACATACGTGAAAAAAATAATTTAATCGAAATTTTTCGCTGCAATCATAAATTGTAAAAATATAAAAGGAAAAATTTTCTGAGTGAATTCATTCTAGATTCATTTTTTCATTGAATTACAAGTTAATAAGTAGAAAAAATGTACTCCTTCGGTTTTCTGTTGCTCTGCATCCAGGCTTGCCTGATCCAGGTGATTCAGTATTAAAAGTTTTACTATTTTTTCGAGTTTTTCAGTTTACCTATTTTAATATCACAATTATAAAATAATCAATCAAAAATCACAACTATTCATTTCAAACAAAAGACATCAACGCGAGCGCTGCAATCATAATTTGTGAAAATATAAAAGGAAAAACTTTCTGAGCGAATTCATTCTGCAATCATATTTTCATTGAATTACAAGTTAATAAGTAGAAAAAATGTACTCCTTCGGTTTTCTGTTGCTCTGCATCCAGGCTTGCCTGATCCAGGTGATTCAGTATTAAAAGTTTTACATTTTCGTCAGGTTTTCAGGTTACATATTTTAATTTAACAATTATAAAATAATAATCATCATCATATAAGCCGAAAAACGTCCACTGCTGGTAAAAGGCCTTCCCCAAGGATTTCCACGACAACCGGTCCTGCGCTGCTCGCATCTAGTGGTTTCCCGCGACCTAAATAAAATGATTTATAATTAAATTATCATAAGAAGTCTCAAGGTCACCCAAAAGGCAACGGAGCGTGGAATGCTCGCAATTTCACGGCGTGGTTAAATCAGAATCGAGGAGATCCATAGGAGGATCAAAGTAACCGATATAGCTCTCAGAATTGCTCATCTTAAGTGGCAGTGGACAGGGCACATAGTTCGTAGAACAGATCGCCGTTGTGGTAGTAAGGTTCTCGAGTGGTGACCGCGCACCGGAAGACGAAACTTAGAAATGCCTCCCACTCGGTGGATGGACGACCTGGTGAAGGTCGCGGGAAGCCGCTGGATGCGGGCAGTGGAGGACCGTTCGTTGTGGAAATCGTTTTTGGGCTTTATCCAGTAGTGGCCGTCTGATGATGACGATGGTGAATAAAATTTAAATTTTATGTATTTTCAGAACGTATACAGCCAGTGTGGGGGGTTGCTCGGCTATGGCAACATCGCTGCCGCTCCTGGCTTGGGCTTGAGTGGCGGTTGCGGCTGCGGTGCTAACTTGGTTGAGGGTTATGGCCTGGGTGCCACTTTGGGTGTCGGTTATGGCCTGGGTGCCAACTTGGGTGTGGGTTATGGCCTGGGTGCCAACTTGGGTGTGAGTAATGGCCTGGGCGCCAGCCTGGTTGGTGGATACGGAAACCTCCCTGGTGCTTACGGAAATGCTGCTGCGTACGGAGGCGTCGGCGAAGGTCAAATAGTCGCCATTGGTGAGCTGCCGGTGCAAGGGTACACCGTCGTCGGCGGACAGGTGCCGGTTATCGGCACTGTGCTGTTCGACGGCAACGTGCCGGCTGCCGGCAGTGTGTCCATCTCTGGCAACTGCGGTTGTGGCTGCAGTGCTGGTGCTGCATATTACTGAGAATCATTAGTCTGAATTTTGACCAAAATAAAGAAAATATTATATGTGACTGCAATGAACTGTTTTTAAATAGCGTAAAACCATTCTTGCACTTGAATAATAGTGTATTTGGCAGTGTTTAAAATAAATTTAAAAAATGTATTCACTTAATAGCATTTCTCCTAAAAAAGCATAGAAATTTATTCATTTACCATTTTATTCTAATTTCAATTTTATATTTATCAAAATCACTAAATTAGTTCGTCAAAGATAATGACGTCACAAGTTTATAACACCAAAAATTTCAAAACAAAATGTCAGTTTTGACAGTTGATAAAAAGTAACTCTAATGACTAACAGTCAAATACCGGATTGTAAGTTCATTGTAAAATAACTTAAAATTAAAAATTTTATGAAATCACGACGGTCATAAAAACATTACCCTGTATTTTTGGGAAGTAGGGTAAAATTTATTCTACGTCGCTTACGAGATCAAGGCGAATCTAACGATAACGCGCACTCTAAAATCCATCAAGCCTATGTATAAAGGGAGACCATTCAAAACTATATACTCGTACCATACTTCGGAAACTTCATACAACGGGCGCGAAATGCCATTTCTAAAAACAAATGACGAAACAAATGATATCACGGCGAAATTCTATACGTTCGAGAACCAAACTTAAACCAATCTGTATCAATCTGGGTGACGAGGGGGTGAGGTCGGAATCTAGAGAGCGGCAGGGAGTGTCCATACGGTATGTAAGTACTAATTTATGTACTTTGTAATAGTTAACATAGCCCGACAATCTAGAAAAAACTTAATTTCCACGTTCGCCAAGATTCCCCAACGCAATGGGGATCTGGCTATCTTATGTTTAAGCCGGAACACATCATTGCTGTTAACACTGATGTTTGGCGGCAAGACTTAGATAAGATGGCGGTAGCTAGCCAGGCGGGCTATGAAAATGCCCTACCACCAACCAAACCGAGTCTTACAAAGTTGACCCCGCCGGGAATCGAACCCGCGACCTCACCCCCTCGTCACCCAGATTGATACAGATTGGTTACAGTTTGGTTGTCGAACGTATAGTATTTCAATGATATTTTGTTAGTTCCGTCATTCTTTTTTTGAAATGTCATCTCTGGCGCGTTGTATGAAGATTCCAGGGTGTGCTATAAGTCTGTGTTACTCTCCAACCCCACAACTATCTTCTAATCTAATCTACCTACCAAATTTCATCCACAAACGTTAAGCGGTTCTGGCGTGATTCAACAAACATTCATCCATCATCGTATCAGCTCATACACGTCCCCACCGAGGGGCTCGAGTCTACTCTGAATTAGGACGATCGGGCCTTAGTCGACCACGCGGGCCCAATGCGGGTTGGTCGACTTTACACATAACCTGCGAGTTTCTTCGCAGGCGTGTACAAGTTTCCTCACGATGTTTTCCTTCACCGTAAGAGCGTCGGATAAACGTACATTTGAAATTTTAAAATCACATTGGTACGTGGCGGGATTCGAACCACGACCTCCTGGACAGGAGGCGGCGGCTCTAGCCGTTACGCCACCGACACTCCATCCATATTATGTAACATTAATTCTGTAAACTACGAGAACATCATAATATAAGCCGAAAGATGTCCACTGCTGGACAAAGGCCTTCTTCAAGGATTTCCACGACGACCGGTTCTGCACTGCCCGCATCCAGTGGCTTCTCGCAACCTTCACCAGGTCATTTGTCCACCGAGTGGGAGGCCTGCCTACGCTACATTTTCAGGTACGCAGTCGCCACTCGAGAACTTTCTCGACCCAACTGCCATCTGTTTTTCGAGCTATGTTAAGCACACTGCCACTTAAGTTAAGCGATTTTGAGAGCTATAATTAACCTAAAGGTTAATTTGGTTCTCCTACGAATCTCCTCCTTTCCGATTCGATCACGCAGGGAAACTCCGAGCATAGCACGCTCCATTGCCCTTTGGGTGACCTTGAATTACTACTTGTAATTAAGTTATTAGTCCCACAAATCCATATTTCAATTTGTAGCGCTTCGCTTCCGAGCCTAGCATATGCTGAGTGGGGGGGGGCCCTATGGTTACAGTAGCAACCTACTCGGTACCAGTACTCAGTAAAGGTTTTATTACAAGTGGGAAGGTTGCGTGAGTGTTATGTGTATGTTTCTAATCTCTTCATGCTTAAACGGCTCAATGGACGCTAATAAAATTTGGTAGGTAGACAGAATAGGACCTAGAAAAACATATAGGCTACTTTTTATCCTTTTTAACGCAAAGAAAGTTCTGGGTAACAGCCAGTATTAAACATTTTGTTATTTACCCTGTCTTAGGTGCTACTAATATTCTTTATATTTAGTTTTTTGTGTAATTTTATTGCAACCATTAAACGTATTTCTTTCTTTTTTTATTTTTTACATTTTCAGAAAAAAGTAAACAAATACACTTTGCTTCAGCGGTAAATTTATTTTCATGCATCCTCAAATAATTATTCTTTGAATTAGTAGATGCTGCCGCAACCACAGTTTCCGTAACCAGTACTAGCACCGTAGCCAAGGCCAACTCCATAGCCGAGACCATTGCCGTAACCAAGACCATTTCCGTAGCCAAGTCCATTGACGTAGCCAAGTTCATTGCCGATACCAAGTCCATTGCCGTAGCCAAGACCAACGCCGTAGTCGTTACCGACATTCTCGCTCACAATCCCGATATTGCCATTCCCGCAGCTATACTGCACTCCAGCAGAACCACCAGATGGCACCTGGCCTTCTAAAGCGACAGCGCTCAAGAACGGCAACACACCTGACACGGACACAGGACCAGCAATTTGGTTCTCAGAGAAAACAGCGAGGCCAGAAGGAGCGAGGGGAGAAACACTATTGACTCCTAAAGCTCCACCGCTGGCAGTAGAAGAAAGACCGACTCCCACTCCAAGTCCGAGGCCAGCGTTGCCACAGATTCCAGAATTTACAATGCCGCTGTAACCAAGTCCATTGCCATAGCCCAAGACACCAATGTTTTCGAAACCACTGCCAAGGCCAAGGCACGCGCAGGAAATAGCCTGTGAATTACACATAATTTATGTTTATCATAAAAGGGGTTGGGATATTTTTGTATGGAAATTGGCATAGACGATACAGTTTTTGTTCAAAACCTTTAGCACACGTTTAAACCTATAAATAGATATTTGTATTTCATTGGGAGACACAAATACATATACGATTTGACCCAAAGCTTCTAAAATATTTTGAGTAAAAACTTTTTATCTCATAAAATATCTTAGTAACGTGGCACTTTAGTTCAAAATGTCCTCATGTACTTTCGATTTATATTTGCATCCCCAATCAAAACGCATATGTTCAACCGTATGCGAAGGATTTTAAAAAATTGTACGTTTTAATTATAAAGCTATGTAAAAGAGGTTCGTGCCCCTTCGAAATAACATTTATATCAGCAAATAACGCACTGCAGTTGATAAGTTTCAATGATAATTACCTGCACAAAAAGAGCCGAAGCACACAGTACCATCAAAAATTTAGCCATTTTTTGTTGTTTCTTCGAGATCTAACCCAAGAATATTATAACTAGCTCAATTCTCGGGTTTTATAGTAAATCACATATCTGTGTTACAATGGCAAAACAACCCGATTGCAACATGTTTATCGTGCAGACTCTCTATGACATGACAGTAACTATGTGCTTTATCAATTTACTATTTGTGTACATTTCTAACAGTAGGTCATTGAAACAATTTGATTACTAATAAAAATAAAGTATTTCTTTATCCACATACGTGAAAAAAATAATTTAATCGAAATTCTTCGCTGCAATCATAATTTGTGAAATATAAAAGGATTTTTCTTTCTGAACGTATTCATTCTACATTCATCATTCAATTGAATTACGAGTGAATACCTAGAAAAAATGTACTCCTTCGGTTTTCTGTTGCTTTGCATCCAGGCTTGCCTGATTCAGGTGATTCATTATTAAAAGTTTTACAATTTCTTCAGGTTTTCAGGTTTACTATTATAAAATAATTATCATTATCATATAAGCCGAAAAAAATTCACTGCTGGACACAGGCCTTCCCCAAGGATTTCCACGACGACCGGTCCTGCGCTGCCCGCATCTTGCGGCTCGCGGGAAGCCGCTATATAAAGTAATGAACGGTTTATAATAAAATTATCATAAGAAGGCTCAAGGTCACCCAAAAGGCGATGGAGCGTGGTATGCTTGCAATTTCACTGCGTGATCGAATCAGAATCGAGGAGATCCATAGGAGGATCAAAGTAACCGACATAGCTCTTAGAATTGCTCAACTTAAGTGGCAGTGGACAGGGCACATAGTTCGTAGAACAGATCACCGTTGTGGTAGTAAAGTTCTCGAGTGTTGACCGCGCACCGGAAGACGTAGCTTAGAAAGGCCTCCCACTCGGTGGACCGGTCACCTGGTGATGGTCGCGGGAAGCCGCTGGATGCGGGCAGTGGAGGACCGTTCGTTGTGGAAATCCTTTTTGGGCTTTGTCAAGTAGTGGCGGTCTTTTATCTGAAATGATGATGATGGTGAATACAATTTCAATTTTATGTATTTTCAGAACGTATACAGTCAGTGTGGGGGGTCGCTCGGCTATGGCAACATCGCTGCCGCTCCTGGCTTGGGCTTGAGTGGTGGTTGCGGCTGCGGTGCTAACTTGGTTGAGGGTTATGGCCTGGGTGCTAACTTGGGTTTGGGTTATGGCCTGGGTGCCGCCAACTTGGGTGTGGGTTATGGCCTGGGTGCCAACTTGGGAGTGGGTAACGGCCTGGGCGCTGGCGTGGTTGGTGGATACGGAAACGTGGCTGGTGCTTACGGAATGGCTGCTGCGTACGGAGGCGTCGGCGAAGGTCAAATAGTCGCCATTGGTGAGCTGCCAGTGCAAGGGTACACCATCGTCGGTGGACAGGTACCGGTTATCGGCACTGTGCTGTTCGACGGCAACGTGCCGGCTGCTGGCAGTGTGTCCATCGCTGGCAACTGCGGCTGCGGCTGTGGCTGCGGTGACCGTGTTTACTATTGAGTATCACTATTCTGAATTTTGACAAAAATAAAGAAAATATTATATTTGACTACAATGAAGTGTTTTTAAATAGCTTAAAACCATTCTCGCACTTGAATAATAGGGTATTCGACAGTGTTTAAAATAAATTAAAAAAATTATTCACTAAATTACATTTCTCCTAAAAAAGGATAATATAAACTTATTCATTTACCGTTTTATTATAATTTCAATGTTATATTTATCAAAATCACTAAATTAGTTCGTAAAAGACAATGTCGTCATAAGTTTAAAACAAGAACAATTTCAAAACAAAATGTCGTTTTTGACAGTTGATAAAAAGTAACTCAAATGACTAGCTGTCAAATACCGGATTGTAGCTCATTGTAAAATAACTTTAAATTAATAATTTAATGAAATCACGACTTTAACAAAAAAACTTCTTAAGTATGTCGTGTTTTATTATTTAAGTTGAAAAATCTAATTCTATATTGGCAACACTGCTCTCTATTGTCGGCCGTCACGCGATGGTGATTAGCTGAGCTCTGGGTAGGAGTGGGATCTTCCCCACCCCTACCTCTCTCAAGGTTTGCCGCTCATGGACTGGGCGGTGGGTATTCAGACTTCGATGTGATCAGTCGACGGACGTTTCAATGTTTGTGCTTGGATATTGCGAATGAATACAGATTCATACAAGTAAAAATGTACTGAGTTTTTTCATAAAAACTCAGAAGCGGGACACTATCCTCAGCCCATAAAGGTATGTAACTTTTTAAACTGTACAAAAGATATGAGTGCACGTGCTTTATTAAGTAGTTATTGATGTGTAACATCTTTGCTCTCGCTTTCCTGCAATTTGTGGGAGTGATTTCGTGAAATGGGACGGAAATGTGTAACATGGGACGGAAATGTGTAACAGGACGTCGCGAAAGCGCGCGCTATTCGATCTGACGAATGAGCGCGCGGTGGTAGAGTTGACCGTCAGATAGTACCAATGCTCTCGCTTTCCTGCAATTTGTGGGAGTGATTTCGTGAAATGGGACGGAAATGTGTAACAGGAAATGCGAACGTTTTTTAATTCTTGAAAACTAAGGTTGTCATAGCCATGCCGCCTAGTGTGATGGCAAAGGCAAAGATGACATACTACTATTCGAAGGGTCGGCCCGTGAATGTACGACCCGATAATTAATTAATTTCATAAGTATTTTGTCACATGTTACACATTATAATATGCGAGTACTGTAGGTCTCGCTCGTTTTTTTGTCATACCTTCCGCACGTAATAAAAATCTTTAGTTTTACGTTTTGAATAACTACGTTTATCGGATTAGCGTTGGCCAAGGCTACTCTTTGGTAACGTTTTTACGGTACATTTTTGCAATTTTGATCGCAACGACTATTGTCTTGCGATGATATATTGCGTTAATCGTATTTTAGTTATTGGAATTCAAACATAGAAACGGGTAATTATTCGTCATCGTTGATCATGGCTACTCTATTGACTACGTTGTTCTGGAAGGTTTGTGTTAATATCATTGCAAGAACCATTGTTCTTCAATAATATCTTGCACAAACTTCGAATGGCGGCTAATAACCCACTTATTTAAAATTGCTACTTGCCGGACTATCGTTGCGCAAGACTACTCTTTAACAACTTTAGTCTGAAAAACGATGTAAATGTTATTGTAAGGACCACTGTTCTTCAATATACAATTACAGGTCAATTTACAGGTCCTTCAGATGTACTTGTAGATGTTGCAACACGGACATCTTCCTTCATCAGTGCTGCAACGACATTCTCCGACGTGATTTTTGTATTGGAGTGCCCTAGTGCCAAGACGAGGGATTTGTACTTCCCCGGAAGTCCCGCTAGCATTATGTTGCTGAGAAACTCGTCGTCCACTGCAGCTCCAATGCCCTGTAGCTCTTGCTGGATAGCCAACATCTTGTTGACGTATTCCTTCATGATACCATTGAATGGTATCATAAGCAACCTTTTCATAAGGCCTAGTCTTCGTGTAAGACCGCTGTCGGCGTAAGCTTTCTTTAAATTATAAAAAGTCTCATGAGCAGTTGTTGCTGACCTTATTAATGGGTAAATCGACTCCTCACAGGCTAGGCAGATCTTTGAACGAGCCTTTGCATCCTTCCGCCTTGCGACGGGGTCTGCGATATCGACTTTTTGAATGACAACATCCCACAAATCTTGGTCGGTTAGCCAGCACTCCACAGCGAACGCCCATGTGCTGAAGTTCAGCCAATTCAGCTTCGTAATGGAGACTCCACTGCCTGCCGTAGTCAACAATGACGTTTGTGCCGGATTTTTTCCCGATGGGGAAATTTTAGTTTTTTCCTCCATGACACTTTTTTACAGAAGTATTTTTCAATGAAAACTAAATTACTCGCGTTGAATTAACCGCATTGCGTTATATAATGGGAAAAGAGCCCATAACCACTTATAAATGGAGTATTTTTAGATGATCAGTTATTTATTACGAGACATCGTTGAAAGAAGAATGATAGAATTATTATTTGTATAAGTGTTAAAGAATCTATCAAAAAATGGCCAGGGTGTTGGTATTGCTACCAAAGAGTTTTAACAGATATGATTAAAACTGTCAGTCGGCCGTCACACGGCTTTCACACATTCTATCTGTAGCGGATGGACTCCTAGCAGATGGAATCCCGCTGGAAGGGATTAGTTGTCTTCTTCTTTTCGAGTCGACGGCAAACTCAGATAGTTCCATCCCCAAACCGAGCCACGCAAATTGCCTTGTCAGTGGCCTGCATCAAGTCCTCCCGCATGCAGGTGACAGGGCAAGAAGGACACGTAATGAGGTGTTTCATCGTTTGAGGGACCGCACCACACCTACACTCAAGGTTCGTATCTCCAATGAATCCCCACTTGAACAAGTTTTCTTTACTTCGGCCGACCTGAGTCCGGAGTCTGTTAAGAGATTTCCAGGTCGACCATGGCTACTTTTATCCAGATGAGGGATTCTCGGAGATCGGAACGAAGGGACCAGTAATAGAAACACTATTCTTCCATAGCTCAACTCTTGTTTCTGGGTCGTCTGTCAGGGGGCGTAACAGGTTTACAAAGTTTTTACGGCTTTTCAGCCTTTGTGGCACAGGAGTATGGTGGTGTAGAGGGTGCCGGCTGTCGCTCACCATTTTGGTTTTTTCAAGAGAGCTTGCCACAGTCCTGCGGACTTCCGGCGGCGCAATTCCAGCTAGCGGATACAGCAATTGCACAGGTGTCGGCATAAGACATCCAGTGATAATCCAGCACGTTTCGTTAAGTGCTGTATCCACCAACTTGGCGTGGGCCGAGCGGCTCCACACTGGGCAGGCATACTCACCCGCTGAGAAGGAAAGCGGCATTCCGGTAGTCCGCACAACATTAGGCGAAGCTCCCCACTTGGACGAAACTAGACGACGCAACAGGTTGTTTCGGGAGTGAACTTTCTGTTTGATGTTTTCGCAGTTTTTTCTAAAGTTCAATGAGCGGTCCAGAAAAACTCCCAAGTATTTGGGGAAGTCACTGTGCTCGATGGGCACCCTACGCCAGAAGATGTTGAGTTTACGGCTCGCCTCTCTATTGCGAAGGTGGAAAACGCAAGATTGGGTTTTGCTCGAGTTCGGTTTCAATGCGTTAACATCATAATAATGACCCAAGTGAACCAGAGGGTTGGGCAAGTTGCCTTTAACTTCCTCAAAGCTAGAAGCTTGAGAGGTTAACTCAGAGTCATCTGCATAGAGAAAACAGGACGTGTGAGGGCTAGGTGGTTGGTCATTGGTGTAGATGTTAAATAGCACTTGACACTTCCTTGTGGCAGGCCGTTTTTCTGAGCCCTCCAACGACTTTTATCTGAAAGGAGATGGACTTGAAATCGACGGTTGTGGAGGAGTTCGCGGAGTATATTGACAAATAAACTGTCATGAGTCATGGACTCCACTTTCCACAACAGTCGTTTTTAGTTAACTGTATCGTAGGCTGTGGACAGGTCCACGTATACAGCGCCTGTAATTAATCCCCTTTCAAACCCGTCCCATATAGAGGACTAGTTTTAGGATTGCACTAGTTTTAGGGTCTGTTTGCTACATGATTTTACTGGTTTAAACCCCGCCTGCTCTGGAATTAACTTTGGGTCGATAACACAGGTGAGCCGGGACAGCAGCAATCTTTTAAAGAGCTTGTACGTATGGCACAATAGGGATATAGGCCGGAAGCTCATAGGGTCATTTGCTGGTTTACCTGGCTTAAGTATCGCGATTACTTTAGTCTTTCGCCAGAGCCAGGGGATAGAGGAGTGTTCTAGACAGTAGTTGAACATTTGCAACAACCATGACACAGCAACTGGGCCGAGGCACTCGATCTGTTCGACGGTGATATCATCGACTCCAGAAGCTTTACCGCACCGAAGGTTTTTGATTGTGGTGATGATATCTGACAAGTTAAAGGACTATACTAATGTCATTGCAAGTATTCTCGCTGCCTTTTAGTTTAGCGAACCTTTCAAGACGACCTAGCGGTTTTCCGCTTACCAGAAGTTGATGAGCCACCTGGTTGGCAGTAACTTGGCCAGGCAATAGAGGATGGGGAGGATCGCCGGTTAGTTTGCGAATAGTGGACCACGCTTTTTTACTGTTGTGCGTCATATCGACTGCAGTGACAGTATTGACCCAGTTCTCCCTACGCTTCTCACCAATTTTCGTAAGCAGCTCTTCACCTACCAGGTTTGTATCTTCAGAGAAAGTATCCTGCTCGTAAAGTACCTCGTATTGCCTTAGGAGTTCAATGGAGTCTTTTGACAACCCTGGTATGTAGGAAGTCCTACAAACCCTAGGGATACAGTATCTTGATGCAGATGACACGATTTCCACAAAGCAGTCATAATTTTGCGGGGTTCGTAAGACATTCAAGAGGGCTTCGTCGATTAACCTTGTGAACTGTTCCCAAATACCTTTGGAGAAGTTAAATCGGCGCCTAAATGGGACATTCATGGGACGAACAACTGGCTGTACTGTGCACATGATGGGCCTGTGCTTTGTGCGAGGTATAGGTTTTGACACATTGTGAGGTAATGTTTGATGAGACGAAAATTAAATCTGGATTATATCCTCTTTTCCATCGGCGACTGTTAAAGGAAGCTGGAAGTTTCGGATTGTGAATCAGACTCAGATCGTTTGCATCAGCCCACTGCGCCACCGCATGTCCACTCTGGTCCTTGTCCCTGTAGCCCCAGCAGGAGCTATGGCTGTTGAAGTCACCTATCACAACTTTCACTGGTTGGTTATCGAAGTTGTCTGGAGGGTCGAATTGGAACAGTGTCCCAGGAGGATTGTAAATTGTAAACTGATATGGTACAGTTCCCGGTTTCGACGGTGATGATCTCAATACCGTTTCGGGAGGAGCACTTGGTAGATTTTATGCTTACGCTGGGGGCAGTAAACTCTGCGTTACCGTGCTTTTGATGTTTGACTTCAGCGATAAGCGCAAGTCCTGGAATGTGTGGACGGCTATGTGTTTCATCACGGTGGGTCTCTTGAACACAAAGTATGTCACAGTTTAACTTGCGGTACAGGTCAGAAAGGATTTCTGACTTGTCTTGGGAGAACTCTTCGATATTGACCGAGATGACGCACAGAGCCGGCTTTGTAAGAGGACTTCATGGACCTTGGTTTGCCATCGTGGTGTAGTAATTAATTATCGTTACTCACGGGGAGGGCCCGAGCATAGGTGGCGCTCTTCGGGAAGGCTTACTACATCCCTACATTAGTTGTTAGTCATCCAATTAAATTTAAAAAAATTACACTCGGTCATCTGGCCTCAAACTAGGACTCCCTTTGAACACAGCGATGATCACGCAGGTTAGTTAACTGATCTGAAACGTGGTCATAATCTGGATGAGTTTGACTATTAGTGGCATTTTCATATCGACAGTTTCCGTACACCGCAAAGAAATATAAGCCGTTGGTGCCGCTTGCTATCACTAGATGGCAGTATTCAAGCCGTATCAGATGATTGATAGGTGCATAAAAACTTCAGGCAGTTGATTTCGCCGCTAGCCCTATTTTTCATTTGAATGCATAATACTTTCAGATGGGACCCGTAGAAATTTTATCAAAATCGGTTTAGTATTTTTCCAAAAATTAACAAAAAAAATTGCTAAATTGTACTTGGCTAATGTTATTGAAGTCAGTTTTTTAACGTGTATTAGCGTATTCTCTTAGCGTAAAAGCAATAAAAAATTAATTTACATAGAAGTCAAGAATGGTTTATTCATTGAAACATTTAGTGTTGAGGTTATTTTTTCAGTATTTATTTATTTGCACATCCAGTAATACATTTATTATATTATTAGTAGAATCCGTTACCACCACAGCCGCAGCCGCAATTTCCAGCGATGGACACACTGCCGGCAGCCGGTACGTTGCCGTTGAACTGCACAGCGCCGATAACCGGCACCTGCCCACCGACGATGGTAGCTCCAGACACTGGCAGCTCACCTATGGCAACTATTTGGCCTTCACCGATGCCTCCGTACACTCCAGCCAGGTTTTCGTACCCGCCAACCAGGCCAGCGCCCAGGCCGTAACCCGCACCATAGCCCAAGCCCAGGTTAGCGCCGTAACCCGCACCATTACCCAAGCCCAGGAAAGCGCTGTAACCCGCACCATTACCCAAGCCCAGGTTAGCGCCGTAACCCGCACCATTACCCAAGCCCAGGTTAGCGCCGCAGCCGCAACTGCCACCCAAGCTCAAGCCTCCAATGCTGCCATAGCCCAGCGACCCCTGGCTCAACACATTCTGCAAATTAAAAGTCTTTGTTGTAAATTAAAACGATAAAATGTGATTTTAAAGTTAAGTATTTTATAAATTATCACATCATTTATTCGATATTTTTTTTACCTGGATCAGGCAAACCTGGATGCAGAGCAACAAGAAACCAAAGGCGTACATTTTTAGTATGATATTCAGTGGACAATTGAATACAGAATGATTTAATTTTAAAAAGTTTTGCTTTTTATAGAACCTCATTAAAATGTAATTTCACATAGAACTAATTTAATATACATAACTCAAAGGTGACTGACTGACTGAATGACATAGTGATCTATCAACGCACAGCCCAAACCACTGGACGGACCGGCCTAAATTTGGCATGCAGGTAGATGTTATGACGTACGCATCCGCTAAGAAAGGATTTTGGGAAATTCCCACGGGAACCGCAAAAAGCGGGATCTGCGCGGGCGAAGCTGCGGGCATCCACTAGTTACCTATATACAGCAACTTGATTAGGTTGAAAACAAAGAAAGTGATGATAAATCACGTATTGGGATAAACTTAAACGGTAAATATTATTTCTTAACATTATTAATAATCAGGTTATTTTGTCATTTATTTTGTCATTGTCACATACTAAATATAGATTTAGTATAAAAACGAAGGATTGGGGGAATAACATCATTCTTGGGTCAGCTCTCATAGAAACACAAAATGGCTAAATTTTTCCTTGTTCTGTGTGCTTCGGCTCTTCTCGTGCAGGTAATGTAAATTTATTTTATCAGCCTGCCCAAAGAGGAAGATAATGGTTTTCGGGTGTATGTATGTATGTATATATGTAATAGCATAAACGGCTTGACGGATTTTGGAGTGTGTGGTGTCGTTAGATTCGTCCTAATCCCATGAGTAACAAGGATATATTTTTACCCGACTTCCCAAAAATGTGGGATAATGTTTGCATCGGGTAAATAATTTTTAAATGAATTGGTTAGGTTATTTGCAGTTTTTTTTTCATCCAAAATTGGTAAGCTCTTAACATCATTTCACCTGATATTAAGTGTCAACTATGCCGAAGACGGAAGCGGGTTTACCAAGATTCCCCAATGCAATGGGAAATTGGCTATCTTATCTTCAAGTCGGAACACATCAATGCTATCAACATTGATGCTATGCGGCAAGACTTAGATAACATGATGGTAGCTAGCCAGGCGGGCTTAGAAAATGCCCTTCCACCAAACCAAACCGAGTCTTAGAAAGTTCGACTAGATTAGACTCCGCCGAGAATCGAACCCGCGATCTCCTGATGCGAAGCTAATGGACTTTACCATTGCGTCACGTAGGCGGTCAAAAAACTGTTACTTATCTGCTGGAGATCTTTGTTGATAATACTTAGTAAGTACTATAATTTAACTTATTTTTTACGTGTATTCGATGAACGTCTTACGTTTAGTTCGACGGGCATTCCAGAAAAAAATAAGACTTAAAAAACATGTATTTTCAAGAGCTTCGTGCAGCTAAATTATGAAAGATAAAGAAAAATTTATAATTTTGCCGCCTTTAAGATCCATCTGACGACAACACAAAAATATATTTTTGAAACGCGCTAGTGACCTAACAAATCATGAAATTTACGAAAAAAACCGGTCAAGTGGCAGTTGGACTCGTGTTGCGATGGTTCCGTACCCTCCACTCAACTATGACAGTGATACCTTTTTACATTACAAACAAAAGGAAACAAGGCGAGCGACAGAACTTTACTTTTTATACAGTTCGAACTACTTAGCGCTAGTATTACTAACACTTCATCATCATCATCATATCAGCCGAAAAAGTCCACTACTGGACAAAAGCCTCCCCCAAGGATTCCCACCATGACCCGCGCATGCATGCGCTGCCCGCATCCAGCGGCATTCCGGGATCTTGACTAAGTCGCGTCGGTCCACCGCGTGGGAGGTCTTCCTACGCTACGTTTTTCAGTGCGCGGTCGCCACTCAAGAACTTTACTGTCCCATCGGACATCTGTTCTACAAGCTATGTGCCCTGCCCCCCTACCCACTGCCACTTCAGTTTAGTGATTCTGTAAGCTATGTCGGTTACTTTGGTTCTCCTCGTTTCTGATTTGATCGCGTCGGGAATTCCGAGCATAGCTCGCTCCATTGCCCTTTGGTTGACCTTGAGCCTTCTTATGAGTCCCATAGTAAGCGACCTTGTCTCAATTCCGTAAGTCATCACTGGCAAAGATGCTGGCACTAACACTTAGGCAGTTTTTATTTATTAGTTGTTGTACTTCAGGATTAGTACCATAATTACATCAATTATAGTTTCACGCCTTAATTCCAATTTTGGGGTAGAGCTAAATCAAAAATACCTATATAATTCCTACAAAAAACACGTTTTTTGTGCGAGGACTCCGCTTAAGTTTTCACTTTATTAATTTTTATTATTTGAGCGTCGGTGGCTCAACCGGTAACGACTCGGTCCATCTAACCAGAGGTACCGGGTTCAAATCTGGACGGCCAATGTACCAATGAGTTTTTCAAAAACTTACGTACATACTTACCGATTGCTTTAACGGTGAAGAAAACATCGTGAGGAAACCTGTACACGCCTGCGAAGAAACTTGAAGGTTGTGTGTGAAGTCGACTAACCCGCACTGGGCCCGCGTGGTCGACTAAGGCCTAATCGCCCTGATTCAGGGTAGGCTCGAGCCCCTCGGTGGGGACGTATAAGAGCTGTAATGATGATGATGATTATTTGTGCTTTCAGCGGCAAGAGAAGTACTCATTCTGTGCAAATTTCAAATGTCTACCTATTACGTTTCATGAAATACAGCTCGCTGACAGACAGACGGACAGGCGGAGGAGGTTTCGTAATAAGGTCATGTTGGTTACCGTTTTTTTTATCTTATTCTACTTTATTTCTATTTAACAGGCTATTTCCTGCGCATGCCTTGGCAACGCTAACAGTATTGGCATCGCAAACATTGGTCTCGCTGGCTATGGCGACGGACTTGTCTACGGCAACGGACTTGGCTACGGCAACGGACTTGGCTACGTGAATAACTTGTATGGTGATAGCTTTGTTAACGCTGGCCTTGGACTGGGAGCAGTAGCCGGCCTTTCTTCTCCCGTTAGCGGTGGAGGTTTGGCCGTCTCCAGTGTTTCTCCCCTCGCTCCTTCTGGCCTCGCTGTGGTCTCTGAGAACGGAATTAGTGGTCCTGTGTCCGTGTCAGGTGTGTTGCCGTTCTTGAGCGCTGTTGCTCTTGAAGGCCAGGTGCCATCTGGTGGTTCTGCTGGAGTGCAGTACAGCTGCGGGAATGGCAACATCGGTATTGTGAGCGAGAATGTCGCTGCTACTGGTATCGGCTACGGCGCTGCTGGTCTTGGCTACGGCAATGGTCTTGGCTATGGAGCTGGTCTTGGCTTCGATGCGGGTCTTGGCTACGGAGCTGGCCTTGGCTACGGTGCGGGTCTTGGCTACGGAGCTGGCCTTGGCTACGGTGCTGGTCTTGGTTTTGGTACCTGTGGTTGTAACAACATCTTCTAATTTTAAGAATATTTAAATGTTTGAAGACTCATAAAAATATATTGTCTACTAAAGCAAAACACCTTTGTTTAACTTCGTATCTTAGCTTAGTTGGGTTGAGTATGATAAAACCGTTGAGGAACCGTTTACTGGGCTCATATTAGATACTAGTTACTTTGTAACCCCAGGAGCCAATAGTCAATTTATTTATATTTTTAATAATTAGTAAATCGGCAAATAAAAAATGCAGTAAATCGGCTAAGTAACATTCGAATTTGTAAGACGACTTATGAGTTTTTTTTTGCTAACTGGTTAGGGTCTCAGGGAAAGTTGTATGATTTTTTAATCCACTATTAGTAGCACAGAACACCCACAATAACCTCGGCGCAACACAGTAACAGGTCAATAACATGGTCACGACTATTGATCTCGTAGTTGCGACGCCATTAATGACCATAGAAATGTGCAAAATTTTGACATCAGCGGCGCAACTGAATTTTACTTCAATGGTAGGTAAGGCCCTAGCATTATCTCACCTTATGGTTAACGGCGATGATATCGATGATGGAAGCGGGCATACCAAGATTCCCCAACGCTATGGGGATCTGGCTAACCTACGGCAGCCTTAGAAAATACCTTATTACCAACCGAACCGGAATTGAACCCGCAACCGGTTACTGTTAAACGGTTAAAGAGTATTCCCAGTTGACAAGTCCTACATCAATTTTGCTATACCAGTTTGTAATGGTACCTGGGTCGCCTAGAAGTAATGTGATGGTACACTAGGTAGGTTAGGAAGTACCAAAAAATTGTAGAAGTAGTGAAATACCCAATAGAAATAGAAAATCTTTAAAATCTTTAGAGTCACATACAATTTAAATTATGTTTATTTTCTTCTGAATTAAAGTCATTTTCTACCATCAATCGCGCCTCACGTAAGTACTTCTATCAATTTCATCACTTCATTTAGTTTTTACATTTTTATGCAGTTTCAATATACAGTTAAATCAATATCAGGTTTTTTGTTACGGACTCGACCATTGTTACAGGCTCTCAAAAAACTTTCAATTTTAATTAATTACTTATTATGCTGTTCATTTTTTATTAAAATATATTTTCTATACAGTAGCTCGAAAAGTGGTCCTTAATATGCCAGTCAAGTGTGCGCTAAATAAAATTTCTAGCTCGGAGGAACAAGACATTTCTATCAAATACAATTTTTTTTTTTTTTTAACTTCGCCCTTTTAGAGCAGGCTAAGGCTCATTGGCCATACCGCCTAGTCTTCAGTATATGTTATTCAGCAGTATTAATTTGTAGAATTCACGTCTTCAGTAATTTTTTAGTATATTTTTCAGATTATGTAGTAATTTTCTCCTTTTCAGTTTTCTAGGTCACTGTTCTTCACGTTCACATCATGTCATTGTCTATATACTAACCTAACCTACATACTCTAGCAAAATGATAGCACTTTTGCTAAAGCTTGCTCGGACTTCTTGTGGGAACTCGAAACACAGTATACACACTTTTATTTCATTATCCTACACAAGAAACACATAAATGATACTTCGCTGATAAATACACTATCAATATTACACATCGAAAACCACTAAATGTAATTTTTCGGATAATAAAAGAAAAATGACAAACTGAACGCTACAAATTCCCGCCAAAAAGTCCCTATCAAATACAAACTATAATAACCAAAGATACAAAATCTTCTTTAAGACTTTTGATAAAAGAATTTGAAAAGAGATAGGTTGTTCCTCCGTGAGCTTAGTAAAGAAGTACTTAACGCTAGCTGAATAAATTCTCTTTGGGTTATATCTTTGTGAAGAAAAAATACGAATGAAGCGCATAGGTTACACCAAGGAATACGTCATCTTTTCGAAGGAGTTTTTAATGCTTAAATAATAATATCCCAATAGTCTATTTATAATAATAATATTTAAAAATAACTTACGCATGCGTGTTTGTTAGCTAAAATATGGCGCAATTTTCGGTTAACTGATTGATTAGAGATGTTTTAGTTGTGAAAAAGAATAAAATTATGAATTGTTATTATATGTGTAATAAAAAATATAGGTACTTATGTGTATGTATAAGAAAAAAAAGAAAGTGAGATTACTCCCGGGACATTTAAAATGAGCCTCAAGTCGCGTAAAATGGTCTTTGGTTGCCAAATCTATTGATGGGTATGTACTAATGTATTTTGTTTTGCTGTCACGATCGTTTTTTTATTTTACCTGTTTTCTCACAACTGTATTGAAAAACTTCGTATGATACATAGGTGTCAAAGAAAATAACAAACTCGTGACGATGGTAAACCTTCGCCTG
Organism: Coleophora flavipennella; assembly: GCA_947284805.1. Lineage (NCBI taxonomy): Eukaryota > Metazoa > Arthropoda > Insecta > Lepidoptera > Coleophoridae > Coleophora > Coleophora flavipennella. The sequence goes on along the minus strand of OX369262.1, from coordinate 4,709,387 downwards.
CGACTGAGGCTCATAAAATTCACTCGTTTGTTATTGACCCTTTTTACCACCCTTGTATCATTAAATAACTATTAATATTGATGTGTTCCGGCTTGAAGATAAGATAGCCAGTTCTCCATTGCGTTGGAGAATATTGGTAAGCCCGCTTCCATCTTCGGCATCATCGTCACTTACCATCAGGTGAGATGATGCCAAGGGCTTACCAATTGTGAATTTAAAAAAAAAAACAATATAATAGAGAGTTAAAAGAAAAAGTTAGAGGTCGAGCACAGTAGTACCATAAGAACGTTAATTGTAACAGTTTCTCTTTACATTTCCCTATTATTCTGGACTTTGTCTGACAAGCACTTGAATAAGGCTCGAACCGCCTTTTTTAAGTATACCAGCGCCGCCAATATAAATAAGGAATTCACTCATTCTTAGGGACTAACGAAATTATTGAGCATTTTTCGCACATACAGGGCCAGGGATACAAGGTGTTTTTTTAGGGTCCCATACCTAAAGGGGAACAACGGGACCCTATTACTGAGATTTCGCTGTCCGTCTGTCTGCCTATCTGTCTGTCTATCTGTCCGTCCGTCCGTCAGTCACCAGGCTGTATTTCATGAACCGTGATAGCTAGACTGTTGAAATATTCACAGATGATGTATTTCTGTTGACGTTATAACAAAAAATACAAAAAATTAGAAAAAATGAAAAAATAAGGAGGGTCTCCATACAACAGACGCGTTTTTTTGCTCGTTTTAGCTCGATATTGATAACGGCAACAGGTATAGACGCTTAAAATATTCACAGAATATTAAGTTATATATTCACTTTAGAAACAATTAAATAAAAAAAAACAAATATATAAGGGGGCTCGAATATTAAGTTATCGTTTCACTTTAAAAACAATTAAATTAAAAAAAAAACAAATATATAAGGGGGTTCCCATACAACAAACGTGATTTTTTTTGATAGTTTTGGCTTGATATTGATAACGGCATCAGGTAGACGCTTGAAATATTCATAGAATATTTAGTTAAATATACACTTTAAAAATAAATAATTAAATTAAAATTAAACCAATATTTAAGGTTGTATGGACAACAAACGTGATTTTTTTGCTCCTTTTTGTTCGATATTGATAACGGCGACAGGTAGACGTTTGAAATATTCACAGAATATTGAGTTGTATTCACTTTAAAAATAAATAATTAAATCAAAATAAATTTAATATTAAAAGGGGGCTTCTATACTACAAACGTGATTTTTATAGATAATGGTACGGAACCCTTCGTGCGCGTGTCCGACTCGCACTTGGCCGGTTTTTAATTGTTGTTGTATTACTTTACCTACTAGCAACAAATCATGTTTGTCGCTATTGTCCAATGTGGCCACTTTTAGCAGTTTTGCTAAAACAAATGTTGCTTATTATTATTTTGTTTGCGGGTACCATCCTCGACTTTATCATCACTTGCCATCAGGTCAGTTGCAGTCAAACGCACTCAAATTTTTAATAAAAATTTAAAAAATACTTGTAGGTGAGGCTCGGCTCGCATCAGGATCGGCCATAGCGTTGTGTCACGTGGGTATTTAAGCGACCGATGATTAAAGTTCCAGTAACTTACAATCAGGAGTTATTTGATTCGACGAAGTCACAATCACTTTATAAATCAGCAAAATCATTACGAACACAGGTAGAGAGTATCTTATTACCACTTAATCTATGATAATTCACAATTAAGAACAAGAGATTACGCGGCACAAAGAAGATTCGTCGGTAACGTGGTGCGCTTACCACGGACGTACAAAGACTGCGCTCTCGACGTTTTTTTTTTTTTTTTTTTTCCCCCCTGTTAAGGGAGCGCGGAGGTGAAAGCATTTACGCATACCAGAGGAAGCTTCGGCCGAAGGCCGAAGCTGCCCCTGGTTATGTGGGACTCAGAGCTCTGCGCCTATATGCATACGTCCCCGTTACACTCGGAAGGTGTATGAATGCGTATGCACAGGCCCAAAGACCCCACTACCCACTAAACACCCCCTCGCGAAAACTTTGGCGGCATAGCCGCCTTAAAAGTTCGTCGGTGCGACCCTCACCCTTAGGGAAGGGTGGGGTGCGTAAGTAGGGAGGGGTTGCACCGAACGCACCGAGTAGATAGCCAGCGCGCACAGTGCAGGGGCCCCTCCCTTGTATGTGCCATGCGGGGATGGCACATGAACTGAGAGGTGGGAGAGAGAGAGACGGCAGGGATCGCAGTAAGCTGCCTTGAAAAAGGCGGCCCGAAACTAGTATGTGCCGCAGACCGACGAACAGTTCCCCGACGACGAATGGCGCGCGAAATGTCGGTGTACATTCCGTCACATGTGGCCGGGGACTTAGGCGGCATGCTTCTGGCAACGTTGACTTGTCCACACGCAAATTCGTCGCCGGGGTCACCATCCGAAGCACGCGGCACGACGGTAAGGCTCGTTCGAAGCAGTGGGGCCGCGACGTGTATGGCTACGTTGGCTTCCCGTCGATGAAGTCGTGCACGTTGCCCGAGGATCGCGGTCTGGAAAATCCAGTGCTTACTCGGTGCACCGCCGTGCCTTCCTCCATCGCCGCGATACACCTCCGAAGCACACGACGACCCGCGATGACGGTGAATTGTACGTAAAGACGGCCTTGAAAAAGGCGGCCCAGAAACTAGTATGGTCTAGCACACGTCCACCGCAAGCGATAGACGGTGAAAGACCGCTCTCGACGGGCGTGCGCTGACTTTTATATCCAAAATGGCTGCGCTGACCATCGACTCGACGCTCCGTCAGACAGACAGGTGACGCTTTGACACCTCCCGATCTTGTCCCGACGCAATCCAATAGATGGCGCTAGTGATGCGCCGTCATACTTATTAAACAATTATTAAACAATAGTTGTTGCCCCTACTTTATACGGAAAATACTCAATGATTTCGATTAAAGTTCATGAGATTCAGTAAATCATTTATTTCTATTGCCGGCGCTACTATGCTAATCAAACCGCCCTATTCAAGTACTTGTCAGACAAAGTTCAGAATAATTAGGAGAAACTGTTACAATTTAACTCTTACTCTAACTTTTTCTTTTACTCTCTATTGGCTTGTTGTTGCGGTTATCAAATGAGACGACGATTTCTTGGTAGATATATAGGTTGCGTGACGTTTATTGGTGTGGGCTAATAGAATGCTAAACTACATTCTGTAGTTCATACAGATTGTGACAGATGGGGTTACGTGTCTGAACACTTGTAAATATATTTTAATAACAAATGAACAGCATAATATGTAATTAATTAATATAGAAGGTTTTTCGAGAGCCTTTAATTTAACAAATTATATGTAATATAATGTGTGAGTCTGCATTTAAAAATAATTAGAGTCATATAATAATTTAAAAGTTTGTACACAGGCCAGCACAGCAAGCTACACACTTTAGACTTTGTACCGTTCTTATGCCGAATGGGTATGGATCAGAATCGCACTACGAGTGTATAGCTTGACGTGCTGGGCTCTGTACTATTGGTTAGTTTTCGAAGGGTGGATAAAAACACTACCAGTTTAGTATTCTGATATAATTTGTCTGGTGAAACTCAATTTGAAGTGCTTCCGTTACCAGAGAAAATATTAAATTTGTAATGTGCAGAATGAGTACACCTATATTTACCAAAAATCAAAGTTGTGTACTGAGAGGTTTTGTTCTGTTGGTAGTTAAAGTTTTGATGCGAAACCCTATTTCTGTGACCCCGAATCGCACTTCGCCGGTTATTTTTTACTTTTTTTACAGATTTATACAGATAAACCATTTACATTACGTTAAGACATTCGTATAGAGGATCAAAAAAAATCGGCGTTTTTATTTACTTATAAAATCGTAGAAATAAAGTTGTCACATTTTATCCGTACAAAAATGTGGTTTTGTTCGTATTCGCCACTAAAAACTCACCTTGTAACATATATCTAGAAAATACAAAAGAATAAAGACAGTATAATTTTAAATCGATTTACGTGCAGTCGGGTTCAAGATCACATAATCCATAACAACGTAAATGTGAAAATATGTTTGTTTGTTTGTAACCTTTTTGTGTTTGAACACCTTGACCAATCTTGATGAAATTTGGCATACAAGTAGCCTGTGTCACGGCGAAGGACATAGGCTGGCGCACGTCGGCGTCGCAACGGAGCAACAGATTGAAGTGATTTTTGGAGTTTACTCCTTAAGAATCGATTTGCATATAAGGCGCCCGGTATGAAAAAAATATGAGGAGTAAAATCTAGTGATCGAAAACGTAGTTTATTATATTCTCTTTGCGCGTTACGTTTTTACGCGCAACCTATTGTAAGCACCTCTGTCACGTGATACAAAACAGCAAGGATTGGCTGAATCTAAGATGACGTTCTGTCATTGTTGCAGTCTTAAGGCGTGTCTCCTGCGCCCGCTTTTTTGAAACATTACACAGAAAACATGAAACAAAAACATTTGTTTTCATACTCAAGCCGTCTCCTGCTACAGGGAAATGTTTCTGAAACAAAAAATGTGCGCGACACGGCAGTTGTAGAAAAATGAAACAAATCCTTCCCCTCTCCACCCGCGCGGGGAGTATAATTGTACTGTATCTGTAAATTGTTTTGCAAAACAGGTCGGAGGAGATGCGCCTTTACTATTTTTGATCTGTATATATAATTTCAGTATATTTATAATATAAAATATTTATGATTATAAATATACTGAAAATTTGTTATATTTTACAATCTCCATCGTATAATTTGGTATTCCACTCCATCATGGATGTCAATTTTGTGAAAGCAGATAGCAGAAACTTGCCCAAAGTGTACGCAATCAAGGATTGAAATGTTCTTCAAAAATAACCCCGATTTTTATTCTGCAGAGCTGAGAAATGTAAAAACAGCAATGTAAGTACTATAAAATAATATAACACTACCTACTGAAACGCTAACTATCGTTTCGAGCCAATCTCTTTTGTTGCGTTTCATAATTAAATTCTTTTTGATGTCGTCGCTCTATGGAATTTGAATTTGAAAATAGTTGTTATTTTTTGACAAGAGAAAAACAAAGGTTGATCGTGATCCCGTCTACACTGATGTGAATTTAAATTTTTTGGATAAATTGTTTTATAAGTTGTTGTTGAGGCCCACAATTTTATTCTGTGGTAAGTAATTTGTATAAGGAAACCGCTTTGCGTGTATTTTTGGTACTGCGGCGAACTACGTTTATATATCTCCGTAGGGTTTCATCCACCCCCCTGCGAGGTTGACGTCCCGACGGTTTTCCTCAATAAGGATTAATCCTGAGATGGAGCTGTGCTGACCACCAGCCAGTCCTTTCACTGCCCGCCCAGCTGCTTGCCAAGGGAAGTGAATATTATTTTATCTTTTGTCCCGAGCGTCTCTCTAACTCTTTGACTTTTCTGCCTTCCTAGAAGATTTCCTGCTTCCAGTTTTTAACCATTAATTATTTATTTTAAATTTTAAAGGTGTTTTGTATCTGATACGTGTTATGTTAGAAAAATAGGGTAATTCAGACCAAAGCGAAATTTAATTATTTTAGAGCTTAGTAATTTATTTAAGTACCAAAGGGGCGGTAACGATCGTTGCCAACCGGCATTCTATAAAATAACCTTTTTATATACTAATAAAATTGTAACTTTAAATTAATGTCCGGGAATTGCCCATAATTAAAGTAGGTCATTGTTTTAAATTTTCAACACGGTCAACCAATGTAATCACACCTTTTTTTATACTCATATTGTTTATTGTTCCTTCCTTTTAAAATAATCATAAAATACATATATTCTAATTTACCCCATAACATTTTTTTTTTCTTAAAACTCCGTTTAGGCCCGAACCTCTAAATCTTACGTATCATATGTGGCAAACTCCGTAAGGGTTTTTATCCCCAGTTCCCATTATTTTTGTCACACTACGTAAGTAACCATAATCCTGCGAAGGCACAATAATGGTCTTTCTTTCAATTGTAGTTTTTTAGGTTATAAAGAATAAATTTTGTTTACAGTAAGTAATTAGTTTGCATTTTCAGGGCTGCACGTGAATCTTATGGTGACGATGCTATTGGGTACGTGCTAAACCAGCACAGACCTTTTCCACGAGTTTCTTCAAGAAGCAAAAAAGAAGAAAATTATGAATTGTGAACTGTTGAAGTATCAGAACGACTTTAAACACAGTGATGTTAGAAAGTTTTCACTTCATCATTTCCTTATTCAAGCGAGTGATGATATAAAGAATGATGTCCACAAATTACTAGAAACATTACAAGAGAAACTTAACAAAAATGCTCTTAATTTAATTGAAGAGTCAACTTGAAATCAATGTAAGAGCCCTTTATGGTATGACCTAAGATATGCTTGTATAAAGCATATTAGGTTAGTTGCTGCCAAACACCAAATGGATCATTAGTAGCTGCGACCATGGGAGCTAAAACACCTGACACATCAGCTAAGAAAAGAGGCCGGAAATTGGAATCATCCATCAGTTATAAAAACTGTGCAGAGTAAACTTAAAACCAAAGTCAAGCCCTGTTTTGTGCCTGTTTAGACAATCGTACTTAAGAAGTAAACTCCAGTCGTGCGTCGGAGCTGACACACACACTTTTTTTTGTATAGAATTGGTTGAGGGGGTGGGAAGTGTACAGTTGGGTGTACAGATCCCTAAAAACTACGGGTTGGCTCTTTAAAATCATTCTTGGTTCAGATTTCAAAGTAACGCAAATTTTTTTTTTCATGGTTTTATTCGTTAATTTAATTTACTAATATAATTTACTAACTCTGCGAGATCTTCGTTGATAAACTTACTTTTTTCTGTTACCTACCCAATCCATTTTTTCAATTTTCGGGCTATTTCCAGTGCATGCCTTGAGAATGGTGATGGTATCGGCAATGCCATCTCAAAACAATGGTCTCTCGAGCTAATAACGCACTTAGCTACGGCAATAACGTGTGGAATGCTGAAAGCTGTGCCAACGCTGGACTTGGACCGACCACTCACACTCGGTCATCTGGCCCCAAACTAGGAATCCCTTTAAACACAGCGATGATCACGCAGGTTGGTTAACTGATCTGAAACGTGGTCATAATCTGGATGAGTTTGTTAGTGGCATTTACATATCCACAGTTTACTTACACTGCAAAGAAATTTAAGCCGTTGGTGCCGCTTGTTGATCACTAGATGCCAGTATTTAAGTCGTATCAGATGATTTAAAGGGGCTTAAAAGCTTCAGGCAGTTGAGTTTGCCACAAGCTTATTTTTTTTTTATATGAATGCATAATACTTTCAGATAGATCCCTTAGAAATTTTATCAAAATCGGTTTAGTATTTTTTTTTAAAATTAACAAAAAAAAAATAGCTAAATTGTACTCGCTTAATCTTACTGAAGTCAGTTATGTAACGTGTTTAGTGTATTTCCGTAGCGTAAAAGCAAAAAAATAAATTTACATAGAAGTCAAGAATGGTGTATTCATTGAAATATCTATTATTGAGGTTACTTTTTTAGTATTTATTTATTTGCACATCCAGAAATAAATTTAATATTTTATTAGTAGAATCCGTTGCCACCACAGCCGCAGCCGCAGCCGCAGTTTCCAGCGATGGACACACTGCCGACAGCCGGCACGTTGCCGCTGAACTGCACAGCGCCGATAACCGGCACCTGTCCACCGACGATGGTAGCTCCAGACACTGGCAGCTCACCAATGGCAACTATTTGGCCTTCACCGATGCCTCCGTACGCTCCAGCCAGGTTTCCGTACCCGCCAACCAGGCCAGCGCCTAGGCCGTAACCCGCACCATAGCCCAAGCCCAGGTTAGCGCCGTAACCCGCACCATTACCCAAGCCCAGGTTAGCACCGTAACCCGCACCATAACCCAAGCCCAGGTTAGCGCCACAGCCGCAACTGCCACCCAAGCCCAAGCCTCCAATGCTGCCATAGCTCAGCGACTCCACGCACTGGCTGAACACATTCTGCAAATTAAAAGCGTGTGTTGTAAATGTTGTAATATAATTAATTAAAACGATTAAAAGTTATTTTAAAGGATTTTTGTAAGTTATCACGTCATTTATTTATTTATTTTTACCTGGATCAGGCAAGCCTGGATGCAGAGCAACAAGAAACCAAAGGCGTACATTTTAAGTATGTGATATATTCAGTGGACAGATGAATACAGAATGATTTAATATTAAAAAGTTTTGCTTTTATATATTTTTACAGAACCTCGTTGAAATATAATTTCACATCGAACTAGTAACCTATATTACTGCAACCCGATTAGGTTGAAAACCAAGAATGTGATGATAAATCACGTATTGGGATAAACCAAAACGGTAAATATTATTTACAAACATTAGCAACATTACTAACAAGCAGGTTGTTATTTTGAAATTTATTTTGTCATTGTCACGTACTAAATATAGATTTAGTATAAAAACGAAAGATTGGGGGAATAACATCATTCTTGGGTCAGCTCTCAAAGAAATACAAAATGGCTAAATTTTTCCTTGTTCTGTGTGCTTCGGCTCTTCTCGTGCAGGTAATGTAAATTAATTTTATCCGCCTGCCCAAAGAGGAGGATAATATTTTTCGGGTGTATGTATGTATATATGTAATAGCATAAACGGCTTGATGGATTTTGGAGTGTGTGGTGTCGTTAGATTCGTCCCAATCCCATGAGTAACAAGGACACATTTTTACCCGACTTCCCAAAAATGTGGGATAATTTTTGCATCGGTTTGATATTTTTTAATTGGATTGGTTAAGTAACATACAGAATTATTTTTGTTATCCACAATTGGTAAGCCCTTGACATCATCTCACCTGATGGAAGGGTCGACAATGCCGTATAGAGGGAAGCGGTTTTACCAAGATTTCCCAAGGCAATGGGGAACTGGCTATCTTATCTTCAAGTCGGAATACATGCTGTTAATATTTATGCTTGGCGGCAAGACTTAGATAAGATGGTGGTAGCTAGCCAGGCGGGCTTAGAAAATGCCCTTCCGCTAACCAAACCGAGTCATACAAAATTATACTCCACCGGGAATTGAACCAGCAACCTCTTGATGTGAAGCTTTTGGACTTAACCATTACGCCACGGTGGCGATCAAAAAACTGTTACCTAACTGCTGCGAGATCCTTGTATGATTTTTTTGACGTGAATTAGATGAACGTCCTTACATTTAATTCGACTGGCATTCCTAAAAAAATACGACATAAAAAAACATGTAATTTGAAAACACATGTTTAAATTATGAAAGATATAAAAAAACAAAATTTTTCCGCCTATATATTTTTTAAAAAACGGTCAAGTGCGAGTCGTACTCTCGCTCCGAGGGTTCCGTTCCTCTCCACATAACTATGACAATGATACCTATTCACATTACAAACAAAAGAATTTAACGCGAGCGACAGAATTATATTTTTTATACAGTTCGTACCACTTAGCGCGAGTACGACTCACACTTAGACAATAGGGGATCGGACTGCATCAAAAATAAAATCTGAAATATGGTTTTCTAAATTGCTCTCCTCTTAATGTTTCAAAAAACCTAACTTTTTTTGTTTTTCCATTACGTCTTCAATTTTTAATTAATCAAATTCACAAAATAAGTTCGTCAATGACGCTTAAAATCTATGACGTCACTTGTGGGTATTTCAAACATTTTTAGAACAAAATTTCGTTTTTGTCAGATCGTAAAGTCAAATGACTAGCAGTCCGATCCTCTATTTTTTTAATTTTTTGTTGTATCTGCTACGGATTTCTTTTTGAGGATCCCAAAATTCATTCAACCAGCTTCCAAGTATCTATACTGTTTAACTCTCTCTATGTTCTTATCATCAAAAGCAGCTGGCACCATTTCATTCTTGCTGATGATTATATATTTGGTCTTCGATATTTTCATGTGATTTCTAAAAGCGTCGGTGGCTCAACCGGTAACGACTCGGTCCATCTAACCAGAGGTACCGGGTTCAAATCTGGACGGCGAATGTACCAATGAGTTTTTCAAAAATTTACGTACATATCATTACCGATTGCTTTAACGGTGAAGGAAAACATCGTGAGGAAACCTGCACAGGCCTGCGAAGAAACTCGAAGGTTGTGTGTAAAGTCGACCAACCCGCACTGGGCCCGCGTGGTCGACTAAAGCCTAATCGCCCTGATTCAGGGTAGGCTCGAGCCCCTCGGTGGGGACGTATATGAGCTGATATAATAAAAAAATTCATATTCGGGCCGTATTCTAGTACATTTGTTTTCAAGCGATCAAGTAAATATTGTAGGTCTTCGAGTAAGTGAGCAAGATGGACAGTGTCGTCTGCATATCTAAAGTTGTTTATTACTGAACCGTTGACTTTAATTCCTGTTTCTAAATCCTCAAATGCTTCTTGAAATATATTTTCTGAGTAAAGTAATAACAATAATGGTGATAAAGTACATCCTTGTCTTACCCCTTTTAGAATTTGCAAATCCCCTGTTATATAATCACCTTCTTTAATGTGTTCTGTCATATCCCAATATAAATTATGGATACGCATGCCTTAAAAATTTAAAACGTCCACCTATTATGGTTCATGTAATACAGCCCGCTGACAGACAGACGGACATGCAGCGGAGGCTTAATAATAGGGCACTGTTGGTACCTAACCCTTTGGGTGTATGAAACCGTTTTTTTTCTGTTATCTTATTCTACTTTATTTCTTTTCAACAGGCTATTTCCTGTGCGTGCTTTGGTAACGCTAACAGTATTGGCATCGCAAACATTGGTCTCGCTGGCTATGGCGACGGACTTGGCTATGGCAATGGATTTGTCTACGGCAACGGACTTGGATACGGCAACGGACTTGGCTACGTGAATAACTTGTATGGTGATAGCTGTGTTAACGCTGGCCTTGGACTGGGAGCAGTAGCCGGCCTTTCTTCTCCCATCAGCGGTGGAGGTTTGGCCGTCTCCAGTGTTTCTCCCCTCGCTCCTTCTGGCCTCGCTGTGGTCTCTGAGAACGGAATTAGTGGTCCTGTGTCCGTGTCAGGTGTGTTGCCGTTCTTGAGCGCTGTTGCTCTTGAAGGCCAGGTGCCATCTGGTGGTTCTGCTGGTGTTCAGTACAGCTGCGGGAATGGCAACATCGGTATTGTGAGCGAGAATGTCGCTGCTGCTGGTATCGGCTACGGCGCTGCTGGTCTTGGCTATGGTAATGATCTTGTCTACGGAGCTGGTCTTGGCTACGGTGCGGGTCTTGGCTACGGAGCTGGCCTTGGCTACGGTGCTGGTCTTGAATATGGTACCTGTGGTTGTAACAGGATCTACTAATTTAAAGAACATTTAAGTGATTGAAGATTCATAAAAATATATTGACTAATAAAAAAAACACCTTTGTTTACCTTTGTTTCTTAGCTTAGTTGTATTTGGTATGATATTATAATTTTTAAAGAACCGTTCACTGGGCTCATCATACCCCAGGAGCCCATTGTCAATTTAATTATTTTTTTTAGACTATCCATACAAAAACACACCATCATACCCCAGGAGCCCATTGTCAATTTAATTATTTTTTTTAGACTATCCATACAAAAACACACAAAACTAGTCTATCGGCTGAGTATGACTCGAATATGTAAGAAGAGTATTTTAGTCCCCCCCCCCCTCCCACGCCCCTCTCTTATCTCCAAAATACTGGGCCTAAAATCTTGAAAAAATCACAGTATATGAGGTTGAATGCATACATTACAGGAAAGTCTATGAGAAGATCTAAAGTTCTTCTGTTGCCACACGAAAAATGAAATTTTTAAAGTACAGAATAAGTAGACCCCTATTTACCTAGAGCAAAGTATGTTCTAAGAGGTCTTGTTCTGTTGGTAGTTAAAGTTTTGGTGACCCTATTTCTGTGACCCCCAAGTCGCACTTGACCGGTTTTTGAAATACTTTTCATACAGATTAATCATTTACGTCGATAAAATTCATATATCTAGAGATTCAAAAAATTTCGGCAGTAAGGTATTTAGAATTTCAGAGGTATTTTACCTATCGTACTGAACAACTTTAACCCATAGTCAATTCGCAAAATAAAATTCGACACTCCATACTAAATTGCCCAAAATGGGTCGATCAGCTGATCGTTTTGTATCAAGAGTTCAAATTTTTTTTCGCGATTTCAGCAAACTTGTAGAGCAAAAGTTGTTCAGTTGATGAGTAGAAGCCTCAGATAACGGAACCTACACCAATTTTTTTACAGCCTGTATACATTGAACTGCGCAAGTTAACTGGTCTGGCTGCTAAAGAAACCCAGTGTCTAGAACGCTCTAATTATACAACTCTCTACAAGAAACGATTGAAAAGAAAACGAGCGAGCCTAACAGTAGTCGCATATGATGTGAAAAATCCTACTTATATTATATATGTCGAAGGGGGTGGTTAGGTTAGGTTATGGATGGCCTTATGGTTCACGTCCTTAAGTATTTCGGTCGTGGGCGTCGAAATAACAATGCAGCTATATCACAGAGGTCTTTCTTCAATAATCTTGATCATTCGGCAATCGAAATTGTACAGGATGCCTTGGATTACAATGGATGCAAACGCGGTGATCCCAGCGATAGCGTGACACGTCCATTTTGCTCACAGATCACCACTACTTGTGTTCTGCTCGACGCTCCGTCAAAAAGTGTCTGCCTCGAGACTGACGTCCGTCCAGCTAATATGGCTTCTCCACAGATCTAATAAATTATCAACTCAGTGCTGCCACACAACAGCCTTCCGTTCCGTACAAGCGATTATCACGCCACCACTGGTTTCACCCAGGTACTAATACCTGGCGTTTGATCAAAATAAAGTTTAACGATCTATGTAAACGTATCTCGAGCTAGTATTGGTCGCGTTTTCAATGACGCTCCGACATAATATATAAATGTGAAAGTTTGTATTTATTGATGTTTTTAACTTTTTCACGCAAAAACTACTAAACGTATCTGGCTTAAATTTGGTAGGTAGATATATTAGGACCTGGATTGACATATAGGCTACTTTGCCTTTATGTCATTAGGCGTTACATATGCGTGCTCTCGAAGACAGTCATAGAAACTACGTTCACGCGAGCGAAGCCGTTAAAAAGCTAGCCTGACATAAGTAAAAAAATCTAACGGCCTTCTGACCTCGGGCCTCGCATAAGGCAGCATTGCCAAGTTTCCTTGGCCTTCGTGACTGAAAAAAATATGGCGGTATCGCTATGTTTTCTTAGCCTTCGTGACTTTAAAAAAAACGCATTTCCTGTTACACACTTCCGTCCCTTTGTCGCCATATCCTTTGGGGGGTTTTATATATGGCGAAAACTATATGAAGAATGATGCATTGGGTTCGGAATTGTTGGTAAAGTATGTGCATGATATAGTGACTGTGACTCATACCTTATTGCTGGTGTGTTTGCCCATCATCTGTGTCCAGCCCTGCGTTCCAGTGTTCCGGAACTACCTTGACCGCTATGGTCATCTCAACTATCTACCGTCACAACCTGTTGAGTTAAACACAGAATTACTCTTTCTGTCTAAGTGCCAAAAGTCTATCCAGAGAAATAGAGAGAACTTTATATAAGTATATTTTATGTGACCCTCGGCGATGCATTTTATTTAGTATGTTTGTCTACATTTTAGTGGGGTTTAGTGCTTTGTTGCACACGAGGTAGCACCTTCCGTACTACAACGCGCTCGCTCGCATGTGTTGATACAAGCCTGAGCTCGCCCCTTTTCCCCCGGGGGTGTTCCATGCGTGCAGGATAGAACCATCGCCTATGATGGTGGTATCTTTTCACCATCAATGTACAGCGCATTGCTGTCAGGCTCTCTGGTATGAGCCAGAACCCCAACCTTTAGAAGTTGCCAACTAAACTTCTTATTAGGGCGGTCACCAAGTCTCGACTAGTACTTTTAACTCTATCATTATAAACCTATGACACTTAGCTTTAGTTAAGTCCTCGCCTCGCGCTGTGACCCAGTCCAATATACTCGTACGTACAGTTTTAGCGCCAAACTATGCACTATTTACACTGTTCATAATTCAAAACTCACTGCCCACTTTACTCTTCGCTGACCAAAGATTAGACTAGATATTCATAGACTATCATACTAGACTTACCATAGTTCTTAGTGTTGCTATGTACAGTATTTACATTTCGCAGAAGTGTTGCGACAATAATTACAATATACCTAAAGCGGATTCGATTCTCTAACAAAGTCAACAGATTTTCCTGGAATATTGCTCACACTCCATCTAGCGGTGTGTATGTGTAACACATCATCTAGAGTTGGTTTAGCGGATTCCATTCAAAGTAAACAGATTTTTCTAGTAGTACCATGTTTGCCCACACCATTCAGCGCCCCGTAGTTCCCCGCCCCCCTCCTCGGCTCCCCGCCGTGACGTCATATCCAACCGTCGGTAGCTTTATTTCATCGTTGCGTTCGTCGGGCGTCGCGGTTGCGCGGCGTGCCTGCTCGTCAATTCAGAGCCGCGGCGGCGGTGGTGGCGGGTTCAAATCTAACCAAAGATGTTTTTTTTCTCACTAACGCCATCTATTTACACATTCATACTCGCTAACGTTTGCGATGATTGACAGTTGAAGGTTGATATTGACAGCTGTCATGTTGACACCCCCCTGTGTGACGTTGACATTGACAGTTGTGACAGCTGACTGCTCGATAGGTGGCCACCCCCCCTACGCCTACGCATATTCTCGCTCACATCATAGCTCTGTCTCACTCTAACACATGCGGTATCTTATCTTACCCCTCACTCACTCGTACTGTATGACGTCATATAGCTCTGTTTCATCGCTCTGTCTCGCTCTAACACATAGGATTTCGTACCTTCTCTCTCTCACTCGCACTGGTGGTCCAGAACTGTCACAAATACACTACGTAATGAAGTGACAAACGCGACGCGGTCCCTTTGTGCTTTGAGTGAGACCGACTCTTTTAAGAATGCCGCAACCGATGTCGGTCTTGCGGATAGAGTTGAGCGAATTCGATTTAATTTAGTGATGTGAACTAAGTATTGTCGATTAAAAAAAAGAAAATCATTAAAAACAATGAAAAAAAAGTGACTATTTTATTAATAATTTGTATTCGGTATCAGCTATATATTAACGTCCGTGAATATTGCAAGAATGCAAATTTACACCCTGTATAAAAATCACCAAAAACACTTCGGAAAAAAATGTGATCCGATTCAACATTCACCGTTATATAATAATCTAACTAGTGAGATTGTAATATCGCGATTTTCACAATATCCCCGTGACATTTATACCTAAAATGCAAAAAGAAATATACACGGGTATTATAAAATTAAAGTGTGCCCCAAACGGCAATATTATTTTTATATCTCCAGCCGTTTTTTTTAAAAAAAAAACTCTTATCTTGATTTTGTAAGAGTAACCATCATAGTAAAAAAAAACACTTTTTACCTTTTTTTAATAATGGCTGTAACGATTTAAATGAAACTATGTATTTTACTAGAACTTTGTATAGCCTACTATACGCTGTAGTTCAATACTGCAAAAAAAAGGGATTAGGTACCATAAAAATCTAGAATTTTTGTATCTTTTTATAAAAAAGTTGCTCAAACGATTTTAATGAAACTTTGTGAATAACAATAAAAGGCCTTCTGTAATAGGTAGTTAATTATTCCACAAAAATCTGATTATAATACCTCCCTTACAAACCAACATTATTTGTGAAATTTTATCAAAATCTAATTCACCTCTTTTTATTGCTACTAGGCAATCGTTATGTGTTTATTGTTGTTTTGTGCATTCCAGATTATGCCAGACGGTGAAGGCATTAACCGCCTCCGTAGCTCAGAGGCAAAGTTCACTGGCTATACACAGGAGGTCGCGGGTTCGATTCCCGGCGGGGTCAATTGTAAGACTCGGTTTGGTTGGTGGTAGGGCATTTTCTAAGCCCGCCTGGCTAGCTACCACCATCTTATCTAAGTCTTGCCGGCAAATACCAATGTTGATATCATTGGTGTGTTCCGGCATGAAGATAAGATAGCCAGTTCCCCATTGCGTTGGGGAATCTTGGTAAGCCCGCTTCCATCTTCGGCATCATCGTCACTTACCATCAGGTGAGATGATGCCAAGGGCTTACCAATTGTGAATAAAAAAAAAAAAAAGGCTTTGCGAGAAAGTATGCATAGCGTGGCTGTACAATTTATCAATTATTGTTGTTACTTACATAGAACAATGTAATGCATGCAATGCCGTAATTGAAAATTATGTAACGATGTCCCTTACTTTATCAATTATTATATACGAGTATATGATAATATTTTCACGATTTCCTACAAATATTCACATACTATTTCTAACATTTATTAATGCATTTCAATAACACTGTAACATTTTCGTAACTATAGCTACCTATAAAAGGGTAAATATGATAATATTTGATTCATCATCAGATTACTTTTTATTTAATTAACACTTCTTTAAACATGTTGTCCTTTGTAACATTCGTGGCTGTTTGCTTGCAAGCTTGTTTAATTCAGGTACAATTTCAAGTTATATAAACTGTTTGTTTAATAGCTTGCAAGCCGTTAAATTACTGAACAGATTCATCAACAGATAAATTTTTATTTAATTAACACTTTACTTTAAAAATGTTGTCCTTTGTAACATTCGTGGCCGTTTGCTTGCAATCTTGTTTAATTCAGGTACAATTTCAAATTATACTAACTGTCTGTTTAAAAGCTTGTAAGCCGTTAAATTACTGAACAGATTCATCATCAGATTACTTTTTATTTAAATAACAATCTTCTTTAAACATGTTGTCCTTTGTAACATTCGTGGCCATTTTTTGTTTGATTCAGGTAGATTTTCAAATTATACAAACTGCTCGTTTAAAAACTTGCAAGCCGCTATGAAACTGAACAGCTTTTTTTAAAAAAACCAACATGAAATCTTTTTTTTTTTGGATTTTTTATACAATTTGATCAGCTCAATCGACCAACTTTTATATAAACACAATTTTTTTTTCGAATTAAGTTTCATTTGTAAAACCTACCCTTACGACTGGCACGGTATTAATAACACACACTATGACGTATCACACACATACAAAACACACTTTGATAGTTATTTTATTTAAGAGTTATTTTTCTTTTCCCACCTGTAATGTTATTGTAAACTTTTTTTTTTTTTTATTTATCTCCTGTTGTTGTTTGATTTGTTTCGATATTATTGTGTATTTGGTGTCAAGGAATTAGTAAATGTCTTCAGTAAGTATAGAAAAACCTAAAATTTACTCTTCGCTTTTTCAGTGTGCGTTCGGCCAGTGCCCTGGTGCGGGATCTGCTATCGGCCTTGGCAACAACTTGTCCGGGCTCGGCTACGGCAGCCTGCCCTACGGTCCCAGTGGATTTAGTAGAGGGCCCGCCATCGGCAGCACTGGGCTGGCTGGACCGTACGGAAACGTAGCTGGTGCGTATGGGAACATGGCTGGAGCGTACGGGAATGTGGCTGGAGCGTACGGTAACGTGGCTGGAGCGTACGGAAACGTGGCTGGCGCGTACGCAAACGTGGCTGGAGCGTACGGAAACGTGGCTGGCACGTACGGTAACGTTGCTGGCACGTACGGTGGCAATGGCAACGGTGAAGTGGTTGTGATTGGGGAACTACCTGTCGCTGGATTAACAGCTGTGACCGGACTAATACCCGTGCTAGGTTTGGTGCAGTTCAACGACAACGTGCCAGCGTCTGGAGCAGTCACAATAAGAGGACAATGCGGCTGTGGATGTAAAGATGGTAGAAACTACTAAGTAAGCAATAGATGTATATACGTAATATAAATAAAAATTAAATAAGAGTTTTTTGATACCTAGAAGTTTATTGTTTTACTGAGCATCGTTCCATTCATGTTTTCGTCATAGCCTCGAACTAGGCATATAAAAAACTTATTCTTTGCTCCCGGCGGTTCATCGAATAATATTTTGGTTTTTTTGTTGTTCAATTTGTTATATTAATTGGGGATGGGCTGCGTCGGAGCTACGGCCGCTTAACTTTTAAGATTCCTGAATTTGATGCTTTTTTATTCACAATTGGTAAGCCTTTAGCATCATCTCACTTGATGGTAAGTGAAG
Organism: Coleophora flavipennella; assembly: GCA_947284805.1. Lineage (NCBI taxonomy): Eukaryota > Metazoa > Arthropoda > Insecta > Lepidoptera > Coleophoridae > Coleophora > Coleophora flavipennella. The sequence goes on along the minus strand of OX369262.1, from coordinate 4,691,249 downwards.
ATGATACCAAAGATGTAAGAGGGCTCACCAAGATTCCCCGACGCAATGGGGAACTGGCTACCTTGTCTTCAAACCGGAACACACATTGTTGTTAACATTGATGTTTGGCGGCAAGACTCAGATAAGATGGTGGTAGCTTAGAAAATGCCCTTCCACCAACCAAACCGAGTCGTACTTAAGACACCACCGGAAATTGAACCCACGACCTCCTGATGTGAAGCTAATGGACTTAACCAATACGCTACGGTCTAAATTACACGTACGTTGACAAAACTTCGGCCTCACATTAGGCGACATGGCCATGTTTCCTTAGCCTTCGTATTATTATTATTTTATATAAAACGCATTTCCTGTTACACACTTCCATCCGTTTTCACTAAATCACTGCCACAGATTGCAGGAAATTGAGAGGAAAGATATTAGACATCATGAAATGGTTCCATATCGCGTATACAAAATCGCGTCGTGTAAAAAAATTTATTATATAACGTCAATATTTGTGAATAACTAGTAAATGTGTTTCCCGATTCCTATAATTTGGGGATCTTCAAGGCAAGAGTGAATAGGCATTATTTGAGTTTGCGTGTACTATCCTCGACTGCATCATCACTTACCATCAGGTGAGTTGCAGTCAAACGCACTCAAATTTTTAATTAAAAAAAAAAGGCTTCACACACTGGGTAGTTCGTTATTCCAGGAAAAATCTCAGGACAGGATGTACCTACCTCCCAATTTTTTCGTCTAGTCTGATACATCAGTATATAACGGTCCTTGCTACCAAGGAAGCGTAATGTTTATTCCTGTTTTGTGTATACCCGACTGCGTCATATGCACAACTGTGAAACAATTTTTTTTATCCCTATGGCATGACAAACGGCTAAGACAAAATTTTCCTAGATTGTTTACGAAGTTCGCAATAAACGAAAATCTGCATTTACGCCCAAAGCACGATAGTACTGTACTAGTATATATACTTTGCCCAAAGTAAAGCACGCAAGTCGCGTTAAGACACGCAAAATTCAACTGTAAAGCTCATTCCATAAGGTCATGATGGAATTAGTTTGTAAAATAAAATTGAGGTATAATAAAGGGTCTGGTTTACCTGTACAATGCAAATCTCTGTTTTAAAAGAGGTTTCTGTGATATATTTTTTAAGGTTATAAAAGTTAACAAAGCGTGTTTTTGCATGTTTACGAAGTTCGCAATAAACGAAAATCTGCATTTACGCCCAAAGCACGATAGTACTGTACTAGTATATATACTTTGCCCAAAGTAAAGCACGCAAGTCGCGTTAAGACACGCAAAATTCAACTGTAAAGCTCATTCCATAAGGTCATGATGGAATTAGTTTGTAAAATAAAATTGAGGTATAATAAAGGGTCTGGTTTACCTGTACAATGCAAATCTCTGTTTTAAAAGAGGTTTCTGTGATATATTTTTTAAGGTTATAAAAGTTAACAAAGCGTGTTTTTGCAACTGACAAAAAGTCATATATACTAAGTAACTATTTAGTAATCTGTGGTCATATGTTCATATGTTTTGTAATTGCTGAGAAAAATCGAACCTGCGACCAAAGTTGCCTATGCGTCGCCTCAACCACTACGCCACGGAGGCGGTCTAGGCGTTAATCAGTTTGTAAGAAAATTTAGAGGTATACTAAATGGTCTGGTTTACCTCTACAATGCAAATCTCTGTTTTAAAAGAGGTCTCTTTGATATATTTTTTTTTCTGTAATAAAAGTTAACGAATCGTTTTTCTGCAACTGACAATGGAAGTCAATAAAGTCATTTACTTAGTACAAGAAGTTCTAGTTTGGGTTCAGATGACCATGTTTATTGGATGTATATTTGAATAACTGTCTCTGTAAATATTAATATAAATTGGCCGATCAGCTGAACGATTGGTTACGCGACAAGCTCAAGTTGTTTGCGATTCGACCTTGGCACTTTTATGGAAAGTTGTTTAAAATCACTGTAGTAGAAGCCCTGTATTGTATACAATATCAGTTTCTAATAAAGTAGCACCTTAAGCTCCTACACTATTTTATTAAACGAGCAATAATAGTATGTACATATATTTTGAGATCTCGGAAACAGCTCTAACGATTTTTGGGAGCAAAAAATTTAAGAGAAAACGCATTGTCCGAGAGCTAACACGCACATCGTCTTTACCGTGCAAAACTATTGGTAATTCTTCTTCTCTTCATTAAACTGAACAATTTTTTCTATGAGTTTGCTGAAATCGTAAAAATAGTTATTTATGATACAAGGTTAGTAAAAAGGTCAATAACGTAATGTAACGTATGCATGCGTACGTGTGCTAGCTAAAATTAGACGCAACTTTCATAAAATTGACGATTGCATAAAATGGGTGACCATTTAAGAAATGGTTGATCACAAACCAAACTTAAATGCATGATTCGTAAGGCTCTTCGTCAGTATCAAACCTAATGACCTTTTGTCGCTTGCTTCGCTCGCTCAACTCAGATCCGCCCGGGCATTTCATGATCTGGCCAGTTTAACTGTTCATGTCGTCAAACGCTGATTCAATCAATGATCTGTTCAGACCATATCATGATGTGCGCAGCGGTTATTGTCCATTTCATGAACTGGCCAGTTTAACTGTTCATGTCGTCAAACGCTGATTCACTCAATGTTCTGGTCAGACCATAGCGTGATGTGGGCAGCGGGTACTGTCTGTTTAACTGTTCATGTCGTCAAACGCTGATTTAATCATTGATCTGGTCAGACCATATCATGATGTGGGCAGCGGGTATTGTCCATTAAATTATCTGGCCAATTTATCTGTTCATGTCGTCAAACGCTGATTCACTCAATGATCTGGTCAGACCATAGCATGATGTGGGCAGCGGGTATAGTCCATTTGATGATCTGGCTAGTTTAACTGTTCATGTCGTCAAACGTTGATTCATTCATTGAACTGGTTAGACCATATCATGATGTGGGCAGCGAATATTGTCCATTTCATGATCTGACCAGTTTAACTGCTCATGTTTTCAAACGCTGATTCATTCATTGATCTGGTCAGACCATATCATGATATGGACAGCGGGTATTGTCCATTTCATGATCTGGCTAGTTAAACTGTTCATGTCGTCAAACGCTGATTCATTCATTTAATTGGTCAGACTATATCATGATGTGGGCAGCGGGTATTGTCCATTTCATGATATGGCCAGTTTCACTGTTCATGTCGTCAAAAGCTAATTCGTAGCGGGCTGTATTTCATGAACCGTAATAGGTAGACAGTTGAAATTTTCACAGAATGTGTATTTCTGTTGCCGCTATACCAACAAATACTACATGATGCTATAATAATGAATAACAAAATAAGAATAAGTAACAACATAAAGGGGGTCTCCATACAAAAACGTGTTTTTATAGGTCTTTAGAAGTATTTTTGATTTAGCTCTATCGTAAAAACGGTAATACATACAGGAGTAAAACTTGGTGTGATTAATAGTAATAATACTGAGGTAAAAGAGGGGTGTTATAAGTTTGACCGCTATGTGTGTGTGTGTGTCTGTGTGTCTGTGTATCTGTGTGTCTGTGTGTCTGTCTGTGGCACCGTAGCTCTCAAACGGGTGAACCGATTTGGATGCGTTTTTTTTTATTTACAAGCAGGTTTTTTGGCGATGGTTCTTAGATACGTTTTATCAAAATCGGTTCAGCCGTTTCAAGGTCATCAGCTCTTTTGTTAGCTGCGGTAGGGTTCTTAGACTCTTAATGTGTATTTACTTTACTTTCAAACATACATGTGACCTAAAACTTGAAACACTCATGTATGCTTAATAACTATGCAGGATTATGGAACTCTTGGTCTGATGCTGCAGCCAGGATATCCAGCACACTAGTACACTCTTAAAAAAATAATAGCAGATATGTCGTGTTTGGACTCGTTTTGATCAGTATTTGATTCTGCATACAATGCAATGGTGGCAACACGGTGAGCTGATGTTGTTAAAATCCGTTAAATTTTTGACATACCTACGTACCTGAAACTGTGACTAACTGTAAACTAAATATTATTGAGATGAACCTTCGCTTTGATTTCTTATTCTTTGCAATTCTTCCAATGCTGATTTATCATGTGGACAATTGAATAGTTTTCTTTGATCCAATTCACAAATTGCAATACCTTGTAAACTTTTCACTCGACTCAAAGCCACATAAGCCTGGCCTTTTGCAAAAAAAATTTTTGCCTAAATATACAACGACCTTTTCCACTGTTGTTCCCTGTAACTTGTGAACGGTAACAGTCCAACTTAAAATGATAGGGAACATTATTCTTTCAATATTGCCATATCCCTTGAGTCCCTGAAAAGTTAAACTTTGTGGCTGTATTGGAACCCATCCATTTTCATCTTTGAAGCTTCTACCAATAGAATTATCATCAAACTCGATAAATATAAGTCTCAGAAGTTCCCCCTCTTCCAATTGGTCTCTTCGAAGTCCATTCCATTCCAGTTTCTTAATTAAGCCCATTCTTCCATTTACTAAACCCTCCGAGACTTTTAAATTCATCCGCAACATTACTCGAGCGCCTCCGCCTATTGCGATTTTAATAGAACTGACTAATCCTCCCGTGCAGTTCGGATCTTGAGAAATAGAAGAAAGGTTTGGCTTTTGACCATAAGTAGCGGGATCCCTGGATTCATCGTGAGCATGTAACGTATAAATTTTGACTGTTCTGGCCATTAGTTCCACCATTTTCTCATTATAATCATTAACAAGTTTGACTGTAGGGAAAATACGCACAGCTTCCCCGTCAGCAAAATCACCAATCAAAGGCACACGACTCCTTTCAAGTAAGATTTCATATTGCTCCATACTTAACTCACCTACTCGAAGGTGATTTAAAATATCAATAAATTGGCAATCATTTTGTTGTCGCACGTTGGTTTTCAACTCGCAAAGCCCAAAATAACGCCATAGATGCGGTTCCCCTTGGAATGTAAACGGTTGTTTGAAACACCAACTCCCTTTGACAGGCGGCAACTGCATAATATCTCCGAAGAGAATAATATTTAGTCCACCAAATATGTCACTGCAGTTTTTTAACTCTTGCAGTCGAAGATGAATCGACCGTAAAACTTCGTATGATACCATTGATATTTCATCAATTATAAGCCACCGAATGTGTCGCAATTTTCTTCTCATATCCTCCAACCGCTGTCCTGTCATCTGTCTGTAGACTGTTGCTTTACCTTTTTCAATTCCAAAACACAGTGCACTGTGGATAGTTTTCCCGTTGATAAGGCGTGCAGCTACTCCTGTTGGTGCTGTTACTTCTAAAAAAGTTGCATTTAATAACAGGTCTGTTGTTGGAGCGTAGCATCGACGAATATGATGAACAATTGTTTTAAGAACGAATGATTTTCCACAACCAGCTCCTCCCGTCACAAACAACTTTAAAGGAACATTTTCATTATCTGATTTGTGATTTCATTTCGAATTCGTTTAGTAACCTCATCAAATATTCGTCTTTGATCTACATTCATACTACTGACCATGGCATGAAATTCTTCGTCTGTGATATTGATATCTAGTTCATCTCCAACTTCTTCTATTTCAATATCAACATCAGCCATTCTCAGGTCATATCTAGAAACAATAGCTCCTATATTGTTGTTATCAGCATTATTATCGCGATTATTGCCATTAGCGTCAACAATTTGAGCAGTATCAAAGAAGGAAAAAAGTGGCGCTCGTTGATGTATTAACGCAGCCTTTCATAATAAAATATTTCAACGCGCGCCTAAATAATTTAGCATCTTGAACATTTTGGTTTAAAAACAAAACAACCGAACATAATTTTGATGAATGTTTTATAGACAAATCTATATCCTTTTAGATATAACTGTACTTGTCATTAATTATTTTGAAAATAAGTTAAAAATTTTGAAATAAAAATTAAATTAAAAATTTAAAAAACCCCCCCGCAAAAAAGTAAAGCGGACATTTAAAAAGTAAAAAATAATACCTTTCGTTGAGCCATCAAATTCATTTCAGAAATACCTATATATATTTTAATTATCGAAATCGATGGATGGCACGATAGGGTTTGCTCATTAAAATAGCGCTATAATGTCGCGTCGGGGTACCGCTAAGTTTAAAACAATAACTAGTATTTTGTGAATGAGGCTGCTAACTTCCCAAATATAATAAAATACATAGCTAAAATAGAGAACTTTCAAACTCATAACGCTCCCAGACTCATAACACCCAATGTTACTAGATTTGTCACAAAAGTTGATCGTCGTCGCAAGTTGGTCGAAAATACTAGTAAATAATAGATAGTCAATCAAATTAAGGGTCTGATTCACTAAAGCGGTACCCCGACGCGACATTATAGCGCCATTTTAATGAGCAAACCCTATTGTTTTGGATATTATTTTAGAAGCTTATAGAGAAACGACTTTTTCCCAACTGACATATATGTTTTATTTGTTGCTATGGTTTTTTTTGTGACACTCCCGGCCAGGGAGGACCGGAAGGTCCAAAGATCATACATAAAGGGTAAATAGAACATACAAAATTACATAAAATTAAACCGTGCGGGTGGCCTAGACAAACGTCCAAAACGAGTCACAGTCGGTTGTCCAATTACGTCAGTGTTTGAGGCTCCCACGCTAGTGTCTGTCTGAGTCTGAGTCAAAGTAAGTGGTACTAATCCCTCAACGTCCTTGGGTGCTTGATGAAGCTCGAGAGGATACAGCCTCTGAAATGGTCGCACTTTATGGCCGGAAGCTGTACAAACCTTCGCAACACGATCATGTCCAACACGACCAATGTATGTTTCTTCAACGATACCTAGTGGCCACAACAAACGTTTGCAGTCGGACTCAATGAGCACGACGTCACCGATCTTCAGTGATTGTGAGGTGTTCCACTTGGAACCCTTCTGTATGAGGTGACTAATGTATTGACTGCGGAAGCGTTGTCTAAAATTATTCCTCAATGTCTGGCAGTACCTGGCTCGCACATTCAGGGACGTATTATCGACCTCATCTATATCCCCGACATCATTGCCCCTGAGAGGCTGAATAAAGTACGAGGGGGTTAAAGGCCTTAGCTCATCGGTATTGTTAGCGAAGTAAGTAAGAGGTCTATTGTTCATAGTTGCTTCACAATCGCATAGAACAGTATAAAATTCGGTCAGTGTAAGCAATGCACGACCCAGAACTCTTACTAACATCTGCTTGACAACACCAATAAGTCTCTCGTAGAACCCTCCCCACCAAGGAGCGCTGGGAGGCAAGAAATTCCATCTGATTTTCCTCATATTGGAAAATGCAACAACATTGTTCCAGTCAACAGAATTTAGCATGTTGCTGACACCGATGGCCTCCTTCCTAAAGTCAATAAGTAGGTTAGGTATTAATTCGATCAGATTAGCGCTTTTCTCAAGACAGCTATTTAACGAGACACCATTAACGTCTTTCGCAGAGGCGTCAAAAACGGGTCTAATCTTAGTTCTTGCACTCGACTCCTTTATTACGGCGTCATGTGGCATGAAATGCCCAGTTTTTGAATCTTGACATGGGGCTTCTTCAATTATTCCTAGTGCCAACCATTCTTTAAAAGCAACATCGTATGCACCTGCCCTACCTAAGGATTCTAGTCGCTTCGTAGTCGACAGAAGTCGTTTTCTAGCTACCTCGTAGTTGGGCTCAGGTCTGAGAATATTTTCGCGCCATGCGAGACAAACCTCGTACCTGGTCTTTTCATTTACAGAGATAGTTTCATTGAAACGTTGTAATATTTCCTTGTCTCGAGACTGCTTTGAAACTTGTTCGCTGGGGTCCCGGATACCCAGAATTTCTAAATCCCACAAGTCCGATATTTCTGGTCTAAAAGAGCTGTGAAGGTTCGTTATCATCGACGTCGTATAGACACCAGTCGTGAAGGGACCTTGAATCGTCCAGCCCATTTTAGTCTGAACTGCGGTTAATTGACTGTCGAGTTGTAAAAAATTACCAGTCATTAGCATACCTGAGAAGTCAGCACTAATAAGAAGAGTCACATCGTCAGGAGTTGCCGTCGATTCCGTCAAAATTATACCCTTCTGACGTAGTTGCTCAGTCAAAACATCAGACCTAACTTTAGGCAAAATACCGCAAATATTTTCTTGTCCTAAAACAGAAATTTGTAAAGAAAAGTTATTACACAGGCTTTTTAGACAGACATCGTAGACCGAATGATTTTCAGTACAAGTTTCGATGCCACCAAATAAGCAGTGCGTAAGTTTCTCCACACGAACGGGCTTTAAACCTAGTTGTCTAGCTAAATCTTTTTTGATGTACGAACGTTGAGCCCCAGAATCGATAAGTACTCTTACGAAAATCTCCTTTGTCCGAAATGAGTTTTATCGCTAAAGTTTGCAACAAGGTAGTCGATTTGAGTTGACATAGTAAATTATTCGATCTTCTTTCGGGTTCTGACGAATCCTTTCTCTCTGGCAGAGTTTGACACATAAGGGTGACGTGACGTTTCTTACAAAACAAATATTTTGGAAAATATCTGCATCTTTTTGTAATGTGCGACTGTTTTAAACAAATTAGGCATGCTTTCTTGGATTTTACGAATTCGATTCGTTCTTTTGGCGACATTCTCGACGCTTTGTGGCATTCAGTGCTTGTATGAGTTTCTTTGTCGCACCACAAACATAATATTGGATAAGTTCCAGCATTTGAACAAGAAGCATGAACATCTTTTTTAGTTTCCGAGACAAAACAGGCGGTTGGCTGCGAAACGGAAGGAATATTAGTTGAGTCAGATTGCGAAAACCCTTCATCATTACAGCTCATATACGTCCCCACCGAGGGGCTCGAGCCTACCCTGAATCAGGGCGATTAGGCCTTAGTCGACCACGCGGGCCCAGTGCGGGTTGGTCGACTTCACACACAACCTTCGAGTTTCTTCGCAGGCGTGTGCAGGTTTCCTCACGATGTTTTCCTTCACCGTTCACTTTTAGACCAAAACCCTTGCCGAGCCATATTTATGAGTTCCTCTGATTCTACTTCTGATCTGAGGAAGGACATGAGTCTGCTAAGTTCATCATCTACCTCTTCACGGGGAAACTCGCGTTTAGACCGAATGCGATTCCATGATCTAAGTATGTCTTCGGGTAGCGCACTTTCTATCATCGGATATAGAATAGAGGCAAACTTATCTGTAGTAACATTCAGTGTTTCCAAAGCTTGAAGATGCGTTTGTAGGTTGTCGTAGAGGCGTGATAAATTGCACGAAGTATCACCTTTCAACTGTGACCAAACCAAACTGAGTAGGCCTCGCACATATGTTTCTATCAACATGTCATCCCGGGCAAAGCGAGCCTTGAGAGCATCAATAGCTTTTGGATAGTTGGCTGCACTCGGTGGGTAGCTTATAACAAGTTGACGAGCAGGGCTATTCTCTGTAGTCGACTGTATAAGATATTGAAATTTATCTATGGCGTCAGTACCGGCGTCCTCGTGAATCTTGCTGAACTGGCCCCAATACTGTATCCAGTTTTTGACATCTCCATCAAACTTGGCCAACTCGAGCTTGGGCATCTTCACGTTCTTAGTGTCCACATGTCGATTTGAGCGCACTGTGTTAACGTCGACCGAAGCATCCGATTTCAATGAAACTTGGCTGTTACATCTTGAAGTTGAAACGATAGGTGTCGGCTTGAGAGATTTGTACTTGGTACTAATCACGTCCCATCGTAACTTGTACTCCAAAGCCTTGTCCTGATCCTCTTCGAAGGCAGCTTCATCGAAATCTTTCGATTCGCAAAACGCGTCCGTTAATTTCGCTTCTACATCGAACAAGGCTGTTGCGACTCCATTTAGGGTCGTAAAGATAGGTTCTATGTCTTCATCGGCGCTGTCAAATGCGGACAAAAATTTATTTTCCAATTTTGTGAATTCGCGACGGAGTTGAGTACGTTTACGCTTCAAACAATCCATTGTATTTTTTTAATGTAGATTGCAGCTTCAGGAAGCTACCACGGTCGCCACGATGTTTTGGATATTATTTTAGAAGCTTATAGAGAAACGACTTTTTCCCAACTGACACATATGTTTTATTTGTTGCTATGGTATTTTTGTGACACCTATCGTGCCATCCATCCATTTTTGCGTCGGGGGTTAAAAATAACAAATAATAAAAATCGGCAAAGCGTGAGTCGTACCCGCGCTAAAGAGTCCGAACTGAATGACATAAAAGCATATTTTTGTCGCTCGCGTCGATGCCTTTTGTTTGTAATGTGAATAGGTATCATTGTCATTATACTATGTAGTTATGTGGAGAAGTGCGGTGGTACGGAACTCTCGGAGTGCTAGTCCGACTCGTACTTGGCCAGTTTTTATTCTTTTTAACGCGAACGAAGTCCCAGGCAGCAGTTGTTATGTATAAAATAAAAGGAAAATAAAGAGAAAAATATGAAGTAAAACAACTAAGTATATATTTAATATCAAATTTAAAATTCAACAAACTAATAACCAGGGATGCATCCGATATCGATACTAATATATCGGCGTAATTTTGAGTTTATGGAAATATCGGCATCGTACGCCAGTAATATATAAGTCACTGCGGCATCGGCGATATTTTTATTGCCGAAACAACTACAACTCAACTCACGCTTTAAAAAATAATGTGAACACGATTCTTGTTTCATCATTTCCTTGTAAACGAGGCCCGAACTTTTGTTTTGACTTTTTCCATGCTGAGTTACATATCGAAATCAATTAGTTTCCGTATGATTATTTTTTAACTATTCGGTTGAATAAAGTAAAATAAATAGCAAAATAATTTCATTCTCAAAACACAAAATGCTACTTATTATAAGGAATAATTTTGAAATTACGACGTTTGATAATTCCCAAGCAATTCATGTATTGTAAAGAAAACGTGTCCCGTGGCATTAATTTTAAAAATTATTACATATATCACTAGTGGATTCAAACGAAGAGGTACCATCCTAGTGAATTGGACACCGCTTTTGCGTCAAAAATAACTATCCAGAAAATAAAATTCCGTCCAAGCGAATTGGGCACAGCTTCAGCGTCGAAAATAACTATCCAGAAAATGAAATTCATTTAGAGTATTGGTATCGCCGATATTGTGATAAGAGTATCGATATAGTATCAGCAAAATAGGCGTGTCGATGCATCCCTACTAATAACATAAAAGTTGTACTTCTTAATAGACACTGGCTCCGCAACCACGACCGCGGACTCCAATAGCACCGAGGTTTCCTCCAAAGGCACGACCAGCTAACGGGGAGCCGAAACCAAATCCAGCACTACCCACACCAGCTCCCAGACCAGCGCCAAGACCAACGCCCAGACCACCGCCCAGACCAGCTCCAAGACCAGTTCCCGGACCAGCGTTAATAGCAGGAGCTACATTCTCGCTCACAATTCCAACATTCCCGTTTCCACAGTTGTAAGAAACACCAGAGGCACCAGCGGCCGGGACTTGTCCTTCCATGCCGACAGCACTCAAGAATGGTAGTCCTCCAGATACAGTTATAGGTCCATCTAAAGCATTCTCGGAGACGACGGAGAGACCGCTAGGAGCAATTGGTGAAGCACTGGAAACAGTGAATGATCCACCGCTAGATGACGCTAGGTTAGCACCGTATAGGCCGTTTGCACCCAATCCAAGGCCGTTGGCGCCTAATCCAAGGCCGTTGGCGCCTAATCCAAGGCCGTTAGCGCCCAATGCAAGACCGTTTATACCCAATCCTAGGCCGTTCGCACCCAAATTTAAGCCGTTTGCTGCGTAGCCAAGGCCAGATGCGCCGCAAGTAGATGGCAGACCGTTTCCAGCAATTCCAATATTGGTTACTTCTGTGATAGCAGCGTTAACTCCATTACCGATGCATTGGCCGGAGATGACCTACAAAAAAACAATACAAAAATAATTGTCGAAAATCTTAAATAAATTAATTAATCTTTTATTTGAAAAGAGTTTTAATGCGAATGTGAATGTGCCAAAGTAAATATATTATATTATTACACCTTTTCATTCTTTTTTGAAAGCGAGCACAGTAATTCATACGATTCTATTGAAAATAAAAGACCATCATAATAAACGCTTATCTATCTAACTATCTATCCTGGGACCTTGATGCCAACTTTGTAGTTCATTAACAGATCAATTTCAAACTGTCAAAAGGACTTATTGTCACCGGAAATAAGGCTTCATACCTAATTTCAGCTCAGTCGGACCCCTGGAAGTCGCTCTAAAAATCGATGGCAAGATTTGAAGACTTACATAGGAACATTGCAAGTTAAATAAAAACTTGTAAAAATATCAGTATGAATAACCAAACACTTATACAGGGTGCAACGATATTGGTGTACGAGCCGGTAACTGGGGTTCCTCTCATCATACTGTACAACTTTTCCAAGAAGACCTTACAACTAACAACCTAAGCCAATTCGCAAAAAAAAATTAGCTCATCATACTGTGCATTTTTGTTCAATCTTCGAATTTTTCCTTGTGAATTGAATATGAGTATTGTATTGTAAATTGACTATCCTTGGGGAAAGTTGTTCAGTATGATGAGTAGAAGCCCCAGTTAGGGGATTCTACACCAATTTTGTTACATTCTGTATACAGAGTGTAAGCATTTTCGGAGGGGACGTCTACTCATGAAACTGAACAACTTTGTTGAAATCGCAAACAAATTGTTGGACTTCCCATCCAAAGTTGTCGAATCAACTGATCGATTTGTATGGAAAGACCAAATCTTTGTTTTAGTTTCCGGAAAGTTTTAGTACAAAAATGTTCAGTTTTATGAGTTGAACTATGGGTTCCTCGGGTTCAGTATGATGAGTACAGAAGCCCATACACACTATAAATTTTGTTACATACCCTATAAACAGGATGTAAGAATACTTTTTTGGTGTTTGATTTTTTGTCGACTCATGAAACTGAACAACTTTGTTAATATGGCAAACAAATTGTTGGATTTCCCATACAAAGTTGGCGAATCAACTGATCGACTTGTATGGAAAGCCCAAATTTTTGATGTTTAACATCTTTCCTCTCGCTTTCCAGAAAATTGTAGGAGAGATTTCTTGAAATGGTACGAAAGAGTAACAGATAATGCGGACGTTTTTTTTAAGTCACGAAGGCTAAGGTAACATGGCCATGCCGCTTACGTGAGGCCGAAATCAAAGATAACCTCGTTTTTTTAGTTTCCGCATAGTTTCAGAACAAATGTTGTTCAGTTTTATGAGTTGAAAATATCAAAAATATGTTCTATCTAACTTCACACCTGTATATGGTACACAATACACATGATATACCAACCCGCACTGGGCCCGCGTGGTCGACTAAGGCCTAATCGCCCTGATTCAGGGTAGGCTCGAGCCCCTCGGTGGGGACGTATGTGAGCTGATATAATTAATAATAATAACACATGATATGCCTCTGGTGAAGGAAAAAATCGTGAGGAAACGTGCACACGCTTGCGAAGAAACTCGAAGGTTTTGTGTGAAGACAACCACCCGCACTGGACCCGCGTGGTCGACTAAGGCCCGATCGCCCTTATTCAGGGTACGCTCGAGCCCCTCGGTGGGGAAGTATATGAGCTGATATAATGATGCCTCTGGTATGACTTCGTATTACCGAAAGCTGGTTCATCTATCAGTTTGTCTATGCATTAAAACATTTTATTTTAAAAATCAAAGTTAAATTTACTCACATTGACAAGTGCCGAAGCGCATAAGGCGAGGATAACTTTAGCCGCCATTTTGTATTATTTAATGTTATTGTCGAAGCAGTTGTTTTCAAATGTAATGAATGAATAATCCCAAATGGATTTGTCTTTTATACATTTGATTCAGAGCACTAACATAATAATTATTATCTATTTCATTATTTATTGCTTACACCTTACACATAATGATTACATTACTTACGTGACCTTTCTACCGTTCATGTGTGGGTGAAATACCCGCTGACTGATTTACCTAATTGTCACCTACTTTCTTTAGCAATTAAATTTTTTTTGTGGTTAAAATATTTTTTATGACCTATCTTTAACAGCCTTCCGTCTCCATCATCAGACCCTCGATACTCACAACCCATAAATAAATAAATAAATATTCTGGGACAAATCACACATGGTCATCTGGCCCCAAAGTAGGATTCCCTGTGTTATGGGAACCAGAGACTGATATACATATATACGTTTAAATACATACATATATAGATATTTAACACCCAGACACAGAGCAAACAAATCTGCTCATCACACAAATGTTTGCCCTGGGTGGGGATCGAACCCACAACTCTCGGATCAGTAGTCAAGAGCACTAACCACTGAGCCACCGAGTCAGTCAATAATAAGTTTGTAGCAGGACGTATAGGTAGGTACGGTGAGGTAGTGCGTGGGTCAATGACCGTACGTGCTTACAGATGAATTGAATTTAATGATGAGTAGAAATATAAGACATAAGAATTAGAAAAACATTACGCACTTAAAATTAACATAACACCATCAAAACTCGATAAACATATATCTTACCCGAGATTGGTCTTATGAACGGATGTGATTCAGTACCACGTTACAAGTTACCTATAAAATTCTTATTCTTCTTCTATCGAGACAATGGTTCTTCGGTCAGATGTGCGGCCAATCTTAAGGCTGTGTCGAGGTCGTGGACTTTCCAGCAGGTGTTCTGGAAGGGCTCGCCACAGTCGCAGTGCTCACGATCAGGGCACCTGTACCTCAACCTGCACAAGTTAAATCTGCAGCGGCCTACGCGGGTGCGGAGTCTCTTGAGAGACTTCCATATTGACCATTGCTGGTCATGCCCAGGTGGGAGTTTTTCTTGAGGGGGAAGGAAGTCGGGAGCCGGAAGGTGCCCCTCTTCCAAAGGCTGCACCGCAAGACTGCTGGATGAACATTGACGGTATCTGTGTATCTTAGGAGGCTCCTTCTACTTATAAGGCCTGATTGGGCGTTATGATAACCATGTAAAATTCCTATCAAGACAAATGAATTAGCCCAAACACATTGCTAATAGGTGTTATTCAAACCAATTAACTATTTGTGCCTGCTTTCAACAGAATCGGTTCACACATAAAAATATGTGGCTGAACAATCAATTATTCCCATTTTTCTATCCATAGGGGTAAAATTTTGCTTTACCAACTTCGAAGTATTCCAACATGAAGATAAGATAGGCCGTTCTCTATTGCGCCGTGGAACCTTGGTAAGCTCCTTTTCATTTTCGGCATCATCATCACTCACCACTTAAGTTTAGCAATTCTGTGAGCCTTGGTTCTTACGGATCTCCTCATTTCTAATTAGATCGCGTAGGGAAACTCTGAGCATAGCTCGCTCCATCGCCCTTTGGGTGACGTTGATCCTTCTTATGAATACCACTGGTAGAACAAATGGCCGTTAGGATAGTAAAGTTCTCGATTGGTGACCGCGCACCGGAAGGCGTAGCGTAAGTAGACCTCCCACCGTTGGCCCCACGAACTGGTAAAGGTCGCGTGAAGCTGCTAGATGCGAGCAGAGCAGGACCGGTCGTCGTGGAAATCCTTGGGGCAGGTCTTTGTCCAGCAGTGGACGTCTTTAGGCTGATATGAATAGATGCTCCTCACTCACCATCAGGTGAGACAATCCCTCGAGAACTATGTCGGACTATACAAATAAGTTACATAAATCCAATGCTACCGTTGTAACGTAAAGAAATCAATCAAAAAGGAGTTTTCTTAGATACTTCCTAGATATTTCTTTTTATCCACAATTAGCCGTTGGGGCAGTAAAGTTCTCGAGTGGCGACCACGCACCGGAAAGCGTAGTGTAGGCAGGCCTCCCACTCGGTGGACCGATGACCTGGTGAAGGTCGCGGGAAGCCGCTGGATGCGGGCAGCGCAGAACCGGTCGTCGTGGAGATCCTTGGGGGAGGCCTATGTCCAGCAGTGGACTTCCTTCGGCTGATATGATGATGATGATGATCCACAATTGGTAAGTCCTTGGCATCATCTCGCCTAATGGTAAATTACAATAATGTCAAAGTTGCAAGTAAACTTACCAAGGTTCCCCGACGCAATGAGGAACTGACTTTTCTCATTTCATCCAGGATATTTTTATCGACAATTGGTAAGCCCTTGGCATCATCTCACCTGATGGTAAGTTACAATAATGTCAAAGATGGATGCGAACTTACCAAGATTCCCCAACACAATGAGGAACTGACTTTTTCTCATTTCATGCAGAATATTTTTTTATCCACAATTTTCAAGCCCTTGGCATCATCTCACCTGATGGTTACAATAATGTCAAAGATGAAAGCGAACTTACCAAGATTCCCCAACGCAATGGGGAACTGACTATCTTATCTTAAAGCCGCAACATCACTCTGTCGGACTTGCTTGCTTGTTTGGCGCCAACTCAAAATTATTTAGGTATTTACATTAGTGTAAAGTTCATTCGCTAATTTAACCGTATCTTTGACGACTCCCGATAAACACTCTGTCAAAGGAGCCGCCCTAAGCTCAATCATGGCGCGACGTGGCAATTTTGAGAGTGTTTGCCGGGAGCCGTCAAAGATGCGGTAAAATGAGCGAACGAACTATAGGAGCTTAGCTAGACTAAAAAGTTATTTTTATTTCTCACTTTTCAGTTTCTTTCTTCTTTCGACGGTTTTTCTTAACCTTGGTGGGTAAAATCCTTACTTATAATATTATAAATGTGAAAATGTGTTTGTTTGTTAGTTACCTTTTCACGCTTCAACACCTTAACCAATCTTGATGAAATTTGGCATACAGGTAGCCTGTGTCACTGGGAAGGACATAGGCTACTTTTTATCCCATAAAAATAGCATAGTCCGATGCAGTTCCTGAGGAAACTGAAAAAATACTCTTTTTTGGTTAATTTCTCTAACATCGCAACGGACCAATGGCTTGCTGTGATTTTTTGCACAGATATGGTTGAAAGGGTGGGATATGACATAATTTACTAATTAGCATATCCCGACATAGTTCCCGAAGGGATCTGGGGAAAACTCAATTCCACGCTCGCGCACGTCAGCGTCTTTAAAACGGAGCGACGGATTAAAGTGATTTTTGTATAGAATTGGTTGAGAGGGTGGGAAGTGACATAGACCGCTAATCAGAATAGCCCGATATAGTTCCTGAGGGATCTGGATAAAACTCATATCCACTCTCGCGAGCCGCTTGCGGCTCGCGCACCACTCACCCTCGAAGACAGTCATAAAAACGATGTCCACGCGGGCAAAGCCGCGGGCAAAAGCTAGTATACCATAATAGTTTCTTATATTTTGATGACCTACTTCCTACCTTACTACCTACCCATGAATCATAAGTTAAGTATAAAGTTCTAATAATTATAAAATGCTAATAAGTGTCTTTAGAACTAATTAAGACTGTATACGTTTCAACAAAATGGGTTCATTGATGTAAATTCAGTAAGTTAACAATCAATCATCAATTTTTATAGAAAATATTAAAATATTTATGAAATATTTTTATAGATAGCCGTAGGGGTAAATTTATGTTTTCAACTTTAAATGAGACCAACTTCAAATGAGACCAATTCAAAGTATGTATGTCGCAGTCTAGCACGTTAATTTAATGGCGACATTCAATTGAATGACTAGGCCGAACGTTGATTGAACAAGCGTCACTCAACGTTCAACTAGTTGGCTGATTGTAGGCTAACCCGAACGTTGATTGAACAACAGTGTAGTGCAGCGTGTAGCACGTAGTGTGTAGCGCGTAGCGTGTAGTGTGTAGCGCGTAGCGTGTAGCGTTTCTTCTTCTGCGCAGCATTCTGCTGGCTCGTTGACTGTATAATCAATCAAACCTGACTGAACCTAACATCGCTAGCTTCGCTCGCTCATTTACAGTTTTTTTTTTTATAATTTTTGCCAACTCCCTTTTTGTTGTTATGAATTTGTAACGTGTAGCATGTAGATATCAATTGTATTTTTTTTTAATCTACTGTGTAAAAAAAATTTAAATGAGCGAGCCAAGGTTCGGTCATGTTTGATTGATTATACAGTTTCGGGGAAGAAAAAATCATCGGTTTTATTCGGAGTTTCGTAGTTACGACTTGGCTAAACGTCATTTAGTCAACTATTTGGCCAGTTGTTATTTAGTCATTCAATTGAAGGTCGCCATTCTATTAACGGGCTAGCCGTTCAATTGAACGGCAGATTAAAGCAGATGGCTGCGAAATGAAAATAAAAAAAAATTGAGACCAAAACTAAAAATAAACCTACCTTGGATATGATTTTTGTGAAATAAAACGTCAATATCCTTCAGATTTGTTAATAAATGAATGCGTTTCACACTATTCAGACGTAGTAAAATCACTTCATTAAAATCCACTGAAGTCTTATAGAAACATGCACCGAAAAAACAATTTATTTTAAAATGACACTTGTGTATTATCCGACTAAGTTTGCTTTGTAGGAATTTACTAGCATATTATTACTTCCCTAACGCCTACGCAAATAGGTCGCATAATCTGTGGTGTGACGTCATCTTAGATTCAGCCAATCCTGACTGTTTTACTGGAAGTGAAGCTGCGCACAATAGGTTGCGCGTGAAAAACGTGACACGATCACTAGATTTTACTCCTCATATTTTTTTCATACCGGGCGCCTTATATGAAAATCGATTCTTAAGGAGTAAACTCCAAAAATTAAATTGGAATACTCCATAAAAAAAAAGTTGCCAACTATACGTAACGTTCAGCATTTGCTGTTTTTCATCAGTGCATCGCTGTTGATGGCCGCCATTTTGCTGATATAATATTTAAAATTATGTAACAAACGGCATTCCATAGTCACTTGAATAAAATAAACCGCACTTATATAAATCGTATACTATTTTTTCTATGGCCCTTTAAAACCGATGCATATCTTTTGCCCCACCCTGTATGAATTAACAACACAACCCAAAGCAAAGGTTCTGATCTGGAGTAACCGTACGTCAGTGTTGAGGTTTAGGTGAGATGCGTGAGTAGATTAGGGCAAGGCAGGGTGTAGGTGGGGCTAGGCTTTAGATGCTCTTAAATATTCGCTTACCTAGTAATACAGAGAACAACCTAGTTTTTTTAGAAGATTTTTGTGCTGGTAAAAAGATGGCGCGTTAATTAGCTCCCTATAAAAAAGGTGTTGGAGTTTTTTAATTATTTTTTAGGGTTCCATACCCAAAGGGTAAAAACGGGCAACTAAAACTTTGCTGTCCGTCCGTCTGTCAGTCTGTCTGTCTGTCTGTCCATCTGTCACCAGGCTGTATTTCATTAAACGTGATAGCTACAAAGTTGACATTTTCACAGATGATGTATTTCTGTTGCCGCTTTAACAACAATACTAAAAATTTCCGCCTTATAACTTGTAACCAGCCAGACATAAAGAAACAAGTATTGAATTTCGATGATTAAATTGCATGTCCTCGCACTTTGTTTGTCGTGTACGCATAGAAGATTGATAAATATATTTTCAATACAGTTGCTCGAAAAGTGGTTCTTTATATGCCAGTCAAGTGTGCGCAAAATTGATTTTACCGCACACGTGCTTTTACTTTCCCCCCTTTTTTTAATTTCTAGCTCGGAGGAATAAGACATTTCTAGCAAATAAAAAATATAATACACAATCTTCTTTAAGACTTTTGAAAGGAGAATTTTAAAAAGAGATAGGTAGGTAGTTCCTCCGTGAGATTAGTACATAACGCTAGCTGTTTAGATTCTCTTTGGGTTAAAAAGAGAAAAATATATTATGAATGAAGTGCAACCGGTTACACCAATAAATACGTCATCTATTCCAAAGAGTTTAAGTATCCCAATTTTTTTATGTAAATTAAAAAAAAACTTACGCATGCGTACGTGTGATAGCTAAAATATGGCGCAGTTTTCCTAAAACTGAATTGAGATGTTTTAGTTGTGAAAACTTATAAAATTATGAATAGTTAATATATATGTAATAAAAAATATACTTATGTGTGGGTATAAGAAAAAACCAAGTGAGATTACTCTCCGGACATTTAAAATAAGCCACAAGTCACGTAAAATTAACTTTGGTTGCTGAAGCCTTGATAGGTATGTACCTACCCATGTATTTTGTTTTTCTGTCACGGTCGTTATTTTATTTTATCTATTTTCTCACAACTGTATTGAAAAACTTCGTATGATACATAGGTTTAAAAGGAAATAACAAACTCGTGACGATGGTAAACCCTCGCCTGCGGCTCGGGCTCACAAATGTCACTCGTTTGTTATTGACCTTTTTACAGCCCTTCACACATGAGTGACTGTGCAAGAGGGGCGCTGCTTGTGTACAAATGTGTCAAACTAAATGTCATTTCCATATTCTGCCACGATGGAATCTTCATTTCACTTCCCATACAAACCCAAATTATGTGTAAAATTTGGGTGCATTTACCTATTTTTATTGCTACTAGGTAAACGTAATGTTTGTCGTTGTTTCGTGTATTCCCGACTACACCAGACGGTGACAGCTTTGCGAAAAATTATGCACAGCATGCCTGTAATATTTTTTCTTTTGCCTTTAGTCTTGAAGACTTAATACGTTACACCCCGTGTACCTAGAAAGAAGATGCTATTTGTGTCTGTGATAGTCTCGTAATTTGATTACTCTATGACTCTGGTTCTTCATGAATCATGGTATGATTCTTAAAAAGCCTAAACAGCGAAAGTGGACATGGTTGCATCCCAATGGCGTAACGAAGAATGAGATTGACTTCATCTTGTCGACGAAAAGGCATATATTCAATGATGTCTCTGTAATCAACTAAGTAAAATCAGGAAGCGATCACCGAATGGTAAGAGCCACATTGAATCTGAAGACCAAGCTAGAAAGATGTCGACTGATGAAGTCCAAGCTCCAAACAGCGTCCATCCAGCTTCAAAACCCCGAGAGCTTTCAACTCGAGTTGTATAATCGCTTCGAATGCCTAGGAGACTGCAAGAATGTGGACGATTATTATGACAGGTTCGTGGAAATTGTCCAAACGCTCAGGTCTAAGATTTTTTAAACTCGCCATTCAAACAGAATTAAAAAAATCTCGGACTTCACCAGCAACCTCATGGAAGAATGACGCAGATTGGTTTTGCAGTCCTCTGAAGACGCCACTTAGTATCGGCAACTAAACAAGCAGATCTCTAAGTCTCTAACTCACAATTTGCGCCAGTATAATACAAATTGTATTCAAGCGGTGATTGAGAACAACAAAGGCTCAAAAGTGTTCGCGAGAGATCTATCTGTTGGACAAAGCCAACTGACCAAGCTGAACACTGAGGATGGCATTATAATATCGTCTAAGACTGAGTTGCTGGAAAAAGTTGAGAAGTTCTACGGACAATTGTACACGACCACATGTCTGCCTGTCAGCGATCTGGCTAAAGACCCAAGAGCTAGACTTACCCGACACTAAAACGAAGATATCCCGGACGTCAGCCTGTCCGAGATTAGAATGGCCCTTAAAGAGCTCAAAAACGATATGGCACCAGGTGATGATGGAATTGCGGCTGAACTTCTGAAAGCAGGTGGAACACCGGTATTCAAAGCTCTTCAGAAATTATTTAATTCCGTCATACTTGAGGGACAAACGCCTAAGGCATGGCACAGAAGTGTGGTTGTGCTTTTCTTTAAAAAAGGGTGACAATATCTAGCTGAAAAACTACAGCCACATCACACTTCTGAGCCATGTCTACTTGCTGTTTTCGAGAGTCATTACGAATCGTCTCGCACGCAGTTTTGACGACTTCCAGCCTCCCGAACAAGCCGGTTTCCGTAAAGTACTTGGTACCATAGACCACATATATACTCTGCGGCAGATTATACAGAAGACCGAAGAGTACAATCTGCTACTATTGAGTGTGAGTGGTGTGCGAGCCGCAAGTGGCTCAGTATTTCCAAAGTTTTTTTTAAATTCACAATTGATAAGCCCTTGGCATCATCTCACCTCATAAGTGACGATGATGCCGAAGATGAAAGCGGGTTTACCAAGATTCCCCAACGCATTGGAAAAACAACTTTGTAATTACTTCCTACAAATAAACTTAAAAACTTTACCTAAAGGTAAAACCTCTTTTAGTGTAATTTTTTTATCAACTCTGATATATACCCATTTGCTACTATACTTGTATTATTTATAAGTATATATTATAAATAAGTCTAAAATTTATTGTTGATTTGACTATAAGAGACACTGAAGCCTTCGCAAAAAAGCATGCACATCGTGGCTGTACAATTTATTTGATACTAGCTTTTGC
The DNA here is from genome assembly GCA_947284805.1 of Coleophora flavipennella. NCBI lineage: Eukaryota > Metazoa > Arthropoda > Insecta > Lepidoptera > Coleophoridae > Coleophora > Coleophora flavipennella. The sequence continues at coordinate 4,668,941 of OX369262.1, read as the reverse complement.
TCGCGGCTTCACCCGCGTGGATATCGTTTTTATGACTGGCAAGCGGCTCGCGAGCGTAGACATGAATTTTCTCCAGATCCCTCGAGAACTATGTCAGGATATGCTTATTAGTAAATTATGTAATTTCCCACCCCCTCAACAATTGTTCCGTTGCGATGTTAAAAAAATTAGCAAAAAATAGTATATTTTCAGTTTCCTCAGGAACTGCATCGGGCTATGCTATTTTCACGTGATAAAAAGTAGCCTATGTCCTTCCTCGTGACACAGGCTACCTGCATTTCATCAAGGTTAGTTAAGGTGTTGAAGCGTGAAAAGGTAACAAACAAACAAATAAACAATCTAACAAACACATTTTCACATTTATAATATTAGTAAAGCCTTCGAAAAAAAGCATGCACAGCGTGGCTATACAATTTATTTGATATTTCAGTAGAAAGACAATTTAGAGAACATATTTCACATTTAATTTATGACGTAAGTAAAGAGTGGACCGCAGGTAATTTTCTTTTTGTTTGCTTCTTAACTTTTGGGTGGGCCGCAGGAAATTTTCTTATTATTTGCCTCTTAACTTTTGGGTGGCCCGCAGGAAATTTTCTTATTGTTTGCTTCTTAACTTTTGAACGCGTGTCCCTCCACCAGGAAGCGCGCTGTTGGCATAAATCGGTAGCTTGGTTCTTGAAATTTTTTTCACCATGAGTCAGTTCACGGTTGAGCAGGGTGTTTTCGCTGTGCATAAACCTTACGAAAACAATATTTTTGTGTAATTCTTAGAGTTCAGTATCAAATACACAGTGTTCAGCAGTGTCAAAATGCCCCTTTGATTAGCACTGAATAAATAAACTTCAAAGAGATTGGTCCTGTTATGTCAAGTCGCCGCCCCGCCCAGGTCCCACACGTACTGCTCGGACCGAAAAAAGTGCACACTGTGCAAATGATACCGAACTCTTAATAAACACCTAACGGTTACACACGAATTATTGTTTTCGTAAGGTTTATGCACAGCGAAAGCACCCTGCTCGCTTCTCCCTCCACGAAGCAAACAAAAAGAAAATTTCCCTGATTACTTTACTTGATTACCCTATTGTAATAAATTCGCTATCTTTAATAAACGTAACGATGTTATTGTTGTAATTATTTTATGTAATTAAAAAGGCTTTCAAATGATAAAGTTATCTCTTTATTATTACTATATTCTTCACACGAAATATTGATTTCTACAAAGAAATATATTAATAAAAAGAAATGTTGTTTAAAAGAATCGGTCAGTAGTGCAATAGAGAGATTTAAAAAATGGCTTTTTTTAAAGTAACTTTATTTTTATGTGCTGTATTATTAGAGGTGAGTTATCTATGTCATTATTGGTCTTGTGTAGCTCTGTGCAGGTTGCGTGGTAGCGTCGATTGCGTTGGTTAACTCACCCTAAGCACGGTCGTTATCTAGATAGGTTTGATGTTAGTGGCATTTTCCTCGACTGTTTCTGGTCTTCGCAAGCAACGCTGCGCCGTTGGTGGCGGTTGCTATCACTGGGCAAGCCTTATACGGTGTTGGCTGACAAAGTCCTTTCCAAGAGGCCTTCTACTCAAGAAACTGAACAACTTTCCCCAAGGAACATATAGTTAATTCTTTAAAAAAAATTGTTCTCTCCATACAAAACTTCATTTCATTTATTTATCGTTTGCAATCATGTACAATAATAAAGTCTTAGATATGTAACTATAGCATGGTCAACCAGCTTGTATTGATTTGTATGAAAGTCCATTTTTTGTTGAGAATTTAGCTAAGTTGTAGAACAAAAGAAGACCTCTCGGGAAGAACAAGGAATGTCAGTTAGAAGTTTTTACGAAAAACTTTTTATCATCTGTCAAAAACGACATTTTGTTCTAAAAATGTTTGAAATACGTAGGCGTGACGTCATAGTTTTGCAGCGTCATTTATATAGTCATTAAGTGATTTTGATGAATTAAAAATCGAAGACTTGATGGAAAACAAAACGAGTACGGTTTTTCGAAGTTTAAGTAGGAGGGCAATTTAGTGATCAAGAGTTCATCATTTATTTCTGATGCTTTCGTCATCCCTTGTATCTACATATATTTTTGTTCAAATGTCAGGAAAATATTTAATACGGCATATTATTAATTAAACTTATTTTTTTGCATTTTTATTAATAAAATTACAATTCACAATCAAAAAGCTTGCAAAGGTACTAAAACAATAAACTGTTATTATTATGTAATTGCAAAGCACTTGCACAGGCATTCCATTTTAAAAAGCTTTTACTTATAACTTGCAATTTTTGTATGTCTGTATGTATGTTTTTTTAGTTCCAATACAGGATTGCTCTCGATTTTAGAGCGACTTCCATCCGATTGAGCTGAAATTTGGAAGGAAACCATATTTCCGGGGACAATAGTTCCTTTCAGTATTTTGAAGTTGATCTGATGACGAACTTTGGAGGTGGTATCAAGGTCCAATAATCATCTTTTATTTTTCAATCCAATCAACCAAACTTTATTGAGCTCACCTTTTTTGAATTTGGAACCGTGTATTTTTTTTTTAATTCATTTGAGCATTTGGCTTTTTGAGCTTAAAAACTCTTTTCAAATAAAAGCTTGTACCTAAAAGCCTAATTGTTCCTCAAATTATTGTCGACTACTCTCCACTGACCTCTATTATTACAAGTGTTTTATTATTATTATAACAGCTCATATACGTCCCCACCGAGGGGCTCGAGCCTACCCTGAATCAGGGCGATTAGGCCTTAGTCGACCACGCTGGCCCAGTGCGGGTTGGTCGACATCACACACAACCTTCGAGTTTCTTCGCAGGCGTGTGCAGGTTTCCTCACGATGTTTTCCTTCACCGTTAAAGCAATCGGTAAGTATATGTACGTAAGTTTTTGGAAAACTCATTGGTACATTGGCCGTCCAGATTTGTCCAGATTTACAAGTGTGTTGTTTCATAAAAGGCGACTAAAGGATTAAAAAAACCGGAGGATGGGCAGCCGCGTACTGTGCAACCACACTGCACACGATCGCCAACTCGCTCGCCAAGCGAGCGTGGCGATTACGGCAGAACCCCTTAATGCGGAGAGTCCTATGACCAGCAGTGGACGTCTTTTGGCTTATATGAAGATGGTCATTATCATCACGTGTCAAAACAGGCTCATTAGCTCATCTATTTATATAATTTAAATTTACTTTTACGTTGCGTGAGAAGTTATCATGTGCCAGGTTGTGAACAACAGGTTCGCCAGCCAAGGTTTGTTTCTCGTTTACCACCACCCGGAGGTCACGAGCGGAGTGACGCCACCGACTGGCCGAATTAGACATATTTTGTGACAACTACGCAGCGACCCATACATCATATCAGCCGAAAGACGTCCACAGCTGGACAAAGATCTCCTTCAAGGATTTTCACAACGACCGGTCCTGAGCTGCCTGCATCCAACGGCTTCCCGCAACCTTCACAAGGTCCACTGAATTGGAAGCCTGCCTACCCATTTCTTCAAGAGCGCGGTCGCTACACGAAAACTTTACTAAATCAAAGGCCATCTGTTCTACAAGCTATGTGCCATTCGATTAATTTAAAAAAAATCTTCTTCACAGATTGTAAAAGGATCACCACTTGGAAACTATGTATCAGAACCAAACGCTGCGTTTTCAAATAACATGCTGAACAACGAAAACTTGGGCCTATCATTATTGAATCAGCAAAATTTGAATGGCATTAACAATTTCAACAAATTCTCACCACTAACAAACATTGCCAATGAAGCGGCAAACAGTAACTTAGTTGGCAGCTGTGGCTGTGCAAACTCACCACTGGCTTTCGGTGGCAACTTCCTGCCAACCAACAATGCCAATCTGTCACCGCTACTGGCAAACGCTGGCCTCTCTGGCACACTCACCGGCGTGCCAAGCACACCATTGATAACCGAAGTGGTTCCAAATCTGAAATTCGGCGAAGTGAGCGTTGCTGGTGATCTGCCGGTTGGCGGGTCGATAAAAGTGTGTGGATGTTTCCCTGTCTACGGGATGATAGCTGTGGATGGTAACGTGCCAACGTCTGGAACTGCTGTCGTTGACACTGGAAACAATGTGGTCACACAAGTGTTCTAAGTGCTTTCATGCAGAATATTAAATTTTTCGTTTATATTTAATCTTCAGTCTTTTGATTTTCTACATACCTATATTATCACCATATAAGCTCATTTACGTCCCCACCGAGGGGCTCGAGCTTACCCTGAATTAGGGCGATTGGGCCTTAGTCGACCACGTGGGCCCAGTGCTGGTTGGTCGAGTTCACACACAACCTTCGAGTTTCTTTACAGGTGTGTGCAGATTTCTTCACGATGTTTTCCTTCACCGTATACGTATTCCTTCACCGTATCTTATAAGAGCGTCGGATAAACGTACATATGTAATCAAATTCTAAAACACATTGGTATGTGACAGGATTTGAACCACGACCTCCCAGACAGAAGGTAGCGGCCCTAGCCTTTACGCCATCGACTTTGCAATACTTTAAAAAGGTTGTTGATTACCTAATGGCCTTTCTATACTTTAGAATTTAGATATGTACTAGCCGTCCTTTCACATTTATAATATTAGTAGGATGAACGTAACCTTAACTGCCTCCGTGGCGTAATAGTTAAGTCCATTAGCCTCACATAAGAAGGTCGCGGGTTCGATTCCCTGTGGAGTCTAACTTTGTAGGACTCGGTTCGGTTGGTGGAAGGATATTTTCTAAGCCAGCCTGGATAGTTACAAGCCTACAACTATCTTATCTAAGTCTTGACGCCAAGCGTCAATGTTATCAGCATTGAAGTGTTCCGGCTTGAAGATAAGATAGCCAGTTAATTCCTCGTTGCGTTGGGGAATCTTGGTAAAACCGCTTCCATCTTCGGCATCGTCGATACTTACCACAAGGTGAGTTGATGTTAAGGGCTTACCAACTTGATTGACGTAACTATTAAGCAATATTTCGTTATCTTATTGAATAGTAAAGACGAACCTTTGGGGCTATAATTAACGATTCAGCGGGGTAAATGATAACGTGTTAAAACCTACCCCGGATATGGGGGTATGAGAAATACATTATATTAGAGAACTAAACCGCCTCCGTATAGTGTTAGTAACATTGATGTGTTCCGGCTTGAAGATAAGATAGCCAGTTCTCCATTACGTTGGGGATTCTTGGTAAGCCCGCTTCCATCTTCGGCATCATCGTCACTTACCATCAGGTGAGATGATTCCAAGGGCTTACCAAATATGAATAAAAAATAATAATAAAAAAACCCAGTCAAGTGCGAGTTGGACCACCACACCTCTCCACACAACTATGACAATGATACCTTTTCACATGACAAACAAAAGATAAAAACGCGAGCAACAGAAAAATACTAGTAGCACTATCTAGTGGTGTTTTAGTGAACTATTTTCCATGAACGTATTATGTTGAGTTTACCACTTTTTTTCAATTGATAGAATTCTTATAGGTTTTCCTGTAATTTACAAGCAATGAACTATATTTTGAATTATTTTTTCAAAATTTTAGGCGGTTATTACGGAGAAAAGGGAGTGGAATAATAAATTTTCGTGTCCTTTCATGAATAAAATCAAAACTATTTATTTTACAATAATAACAAAAATATATTTGAGATCCTCATACTAAGCCCTTTCATTTGATATATGAGTAAGCTTTGCACAATTTTGTATTTAAATTTTATATTTTTTCCCCCGAAAATTACCCTGATTTAAAAAAAATATGTATTTACTTTGCATATCTGTGCTTGAGTCATAGGATAACACCATCCTACCAAATTTCACCTGTATTGGTCCAGTAGACTCGGAGCAAATTGGCTGTGATAGACGGACATATAGATAGAGAGACGCACGAGTGATCCTATAAGGGTTCTGTTTTTTCGTTGTTGTACGGAACCCTAAAAAGAGTATAATGTCAGTAAAAACACAAAACAAAGAAAACAAAAAAATAAAAAGGGTAAAGGGAAGCATTGAGGCAAGGCGATAGAAAATTAAACGAAGACTAGAAAGAAGAAAAGTTTCCTGAATTGTAATTCGGTTGATGACTACGAATAGATACAATACAATATTCATTATTGAATCACAATTTTAGATGTTAACATAGTTTCCTATCGTTGATATTTTATTGTATTTGTTGATTTCATATCTCGATCTTCTTTTGTGTATACAGGGTGTAAGAAAATTCGTGTAGGTCCCGTTAACTGGGGATTCTACTCGTCATACTGAACAACTTTCTCCAAGGAACCCATAGTCAATTCTTAAAAAAAATTAAGACCCTCCACTCCATATTAAAATGCACAAAATCGGTCGATCGGCTGATCGATTTGTATGAAGAGTATATTTTTTTTTATGTTTTCAGCAAAGTTGTACTACAAAAGTTGTTCAGTATGATGAGTACAATCCCCAGTTAACGGGACCTACACCGATTTTGTAACATCCTGTATAAAAGGAAACCGTGATTGATCTATACGCACAGCTTAAACCACTGGACGAATCGGGTTATAGTTTAGCATACAGATATCAATGATGACGGTTCAGACGCATAGTGGCAGAAACGCCAGATGTGCATTTCGTAAATTACCAGAGACGCAGATGACCTGAATTTTTTTACGCAAATGGCCAGAATGCTAAATTTACGCAAAGTGTCAGAAATGCAAATTACCAGAGACGCGGATGACCTGAATTTTTTTAAGCAAATGGCCAGGATGCTAAAAGTACTCAATGTGCCAGAAATTCGATCCCCCCCAACGGATTTTTTTGCAAAAAACGTGTTCGTGCTGGGACCCCATAGTTAATTTCAACGCTAAATTGTACAAAAATGATGCTCTCTACCAAAGCTTTTCTGCCGTTTAAGCCGTTCTGCCCGCTTTTACATACTTGTATGAAATGACGTTGTCAATTGATTTGATAATGCAAATAATATAAAACTACAAAACTCTTTGCTAAAGTTCTTACTCACAAAGTATTTTGTTAATGGAATAAAATTTAATTGAATTGAATTGGCATAGATGGAGTGAAACAAAGAAAATTCTCATATATGTCTTAATCATATTATTTGTATTGTAAAAATAACGGATTAATTTAATAGTAGACACTGCCGCCACCGCAGCCGCAACCGCATTTACCAGAGATGGACACACTGCCGGCAGCCGGCACGTTGCCGTTAAACTGCACAGCGCCGATAACCGGCACCTGTCCACCGACGATGGTAGCTCCAGCCACTGGCAGCTCACCTATGGCGACTATTTCACCTTCGCCTATGCCCCCGTACGCAGCAGCGTTCTCGTATGCTCCAGCCAGGTTTCCTAAACTGCCAGCGAATCCGTATCCCGCGCCCCTGTTGACTCCTAAACCGTCAGCGAAGCCATAGCTCGCGCCCCTGTTGACTCCTAAACCGCCAGCTAATCCATAGCTCGCGCCCCTGTTGACACCTAAACCGTTGCCGCAACCGCAGCCACCACCGATGCCAGCGCCCAGCAGGCCAGCGCCGTAACCAACAGGTCCTGAGCACTGGCTGAACACAGTCTGGAATATTGAAAAAAAAAATTATAAAGTGGCAAAGAAAATTAACTGAGACATATGAACAGCAGGATGGATGGACGCACATGACGAAATTAGAATTTAACCGCCTCCATGGCGTAATGGTTAGTCCATTCGAGTCACACCAGCAGGTCGCGGGTTCGATTCCCGGCGGGGTCAACTTTGTAAGACTCGGTTTGGTTGGTGGTAGGGCATTTCGTAGCCCGCCTCTCTAGCTACCACCAACTTATCTAAGTCTTGCCGCCAAGCATCAGTGTTAACAGCATTGATGTGTTCCGGCTTGAAGATAAGATAGCCAGATCCTCATTGCGTTCGGGAATCTTGGTAAGCCCGCTTCCATCTTCGGCATCATCGTCACTTATCATCAGGTAAGATGATGACAAGGGCTTACCAATTATAAATAAAAAAAAAAACATCAGAACCATAATAACAATGACCCTGGAAAATGTACTTCATGGTGTAGTGTGCCGTATAAAGTTATTATTAAGTTATTATTTTAAGTGTATAGTTATTTTGTGCAATAAAGAGTTTACAAACAAACAAAGTTGTAGTAATGTAAAATTTTTTAGGGTTCCTTACAACCCTAAGGGTGACCAACGGGACCCTATTACTAAGCCTCCTTTCAGCGGGCTCTATTTCATGATTTGTATTAGGTAGACAGTTAAAATTTTCACAAGGTCGTATCTTCATAGTTGATTAGTGAAGATGTTTTGGTACGGAACCCTCAGTGTGCTAGTCGAACTCCCACTTGGCCGGTTTTCATTATCGTTAGCGCCATTTTTGAGAAAATTACTTTTTTACTAATCTGCAAACCCTAAAAATCCAGATTGGAGAAATTTCAAAAGAGGGCTGGACAATGTAAAAATAATATTGCCCTTACCCAAATTGTAAAAAAAGTAAAAAAAGTATCGTAATATAATTATTCGTAAAAAAATCATTTATTTCCTAAAAACAGTGACAGGCATAATTTGAATTTAAGAAATGTAAATAAAATTGATATAGCCTTTTCGTGACTGAGTAAGGTTAAAAAGTCATTTTCATCCCACCATCTCGGAAACTGTATTTTTGCTCTTCGATATCTGAGTGCAAAAGTCGTTCTTATTCCCTAGAGGATAAAGTAAATATCTGAGTGCAAAAGCCGTTTTTATTCGCTAGAGGAGAAAAGTAAATTGAATTTAGAACATCGTGAAGTCAAAACATTATTATACCTATTTACTTCTACCTCCATGGTGCCGAATTTATCATACAACCTTTTTTAATTTGTTAAAAACTCCGACTCGGAACCTTCTTGGTGTACTTTATTTTTAATTTGCTTTGCGCGCGCCATTTTCTTTTCACCTCATATTGTTAAAACCTTAGGTTAAAAACAAGAAACTTGAAAACAAGTGAAAAACCTAAAATTAGTGATTATAGTGACGAGGAAGTTTATTTGACGCCAACAGGATTGACTGAAACTGTTTGTAATGCGCAAATTTATTTTTTTTCCATTTAGTAATTTCCTCGCTGAGGTGGAATGAAAAGTTACGTGTTGCACTCGAGTGCAAAGATTTTTCACCTCGTGCTCTTTTGATTCCCTCGATAACGCTCAGGATTCTAATTTTTTAATCACTCGCTGCGCTTGTGGTTCAAATTTAGACTCCTTCGCTTGCTCGGTCATCAAAATTGAGCAGGCGGTTAAAAAGCAACTTTGCAATCTTGTATAACAAATAACTATTGTGGGGCAGTGTATAAGATTCTACAATAAAATTCCAGAAAATGTAACTAGTTTGTCAGAGAACAAATTCAAGACTCCTGTCAAAAAATTCTTGTGCTCTAGAGGATATTATAATAGATTATTTAAATGACAAAGATATGTTGATTCTATAACAAATACCATGACCTGAGACTGTAATCTAAATCATGACATTATGTAATAGACAATAAGTATATTAATATTATTTTTGACTATTTAAAAGTGTGTGAAAGCACAAATACAGCTAATTAATGTAAATCTCACCTGGGACAGGCAAGCCAGGATGCAAACCAACGAGACACCGAAGTGAAACATTTTTTTTTAATATTTACTCAGCGAATCACGATTCCAGAATGATTTTCTTAGTAAAACCTTCCCTTTATATAACTAGTAAAATCGTAGTCAATTACTTAACTACTTGTTTCGAAATAGTTATTCAATACACGTTCAAATGTATGAAATATGTTGCATTTATAAATATTAAAACACTAACATAATTTTTGTGATAATATCCTTATCTAATTATGTAATTCTAAACTTTCAATGCCGTTGAAATGTGGTAGGTGTTTATTAAACTATAAGGGTTCTTTGTTTGATTTAAGGCGAGGCACCGGTGGAGAAGCGGAGAAACCCTTTTGCTAGATCAAATTGTTTGGGTAATTACTACTAAATATCGGTCTTACAAAAATATTGGACATATGTGCTTATGTTACACGATAGTGTGTACTTTACTCGATCATAAAAAATCACAAAAACAGGTCAATACGTCAAAATAAAAGTCTAAAACGAATTTTTTTATTAATAATAATTCTAAATTGGCACATAGTTTTTATATGGAGATATTTCTTTTCAAGTACTACAGAGAATCTGCTAAATTTTAGTTTTTAAATTGAAGTCTTATTAGGAATAACAACGTAAAACATTGAAAAAGTGTGGTTATTTTCTTGACTCTTTACACGTGAAGGAAAAAACAGAGACAACCGTTTTACAAATGCCTCGCCTTAATGAATATATTACGACCCGTGCACTTCGATCTCTCTAACGATGTGATTATTTAAAAGCCACCACCAGCTCGATTATAGATGAGTATTGCCCATTTCAGAGAGATTTTTTGGTGAGCTATTTAACTAAGATCACCTTTCACGCTGTAAATCAGACACTCAGCGGGGACAGTCCAATTTTACACAGAGATTGTGTCAGTTGTACTAGTCCATTGAGGTTCAGTGATCACCCCCTTTACGATCTTTAGGAGCACGTCTGAAAACTCTAGAGCGTGAACTCCTGGCCATGTACAAAGCGCTTGAGGCAGGCGTTCACCTTATCAGCCATGCTATCCTGCGTCACGTCTAGCAAAGATAACCACAAAAGAGAACAATGATAATAATGTGTGAAATATCTGTTCACCGCTTCTACAGCTTTTTTGTGCGCCATTAAACACTCCAAACTATAAGACGATAGCCCTAAGACCACCTAGGCTTCGACACTGTTACGTGACACAAACACACGAGAGTTTTCATGTTATGTAATTCTGGGCTCACTGATCAGTTTGTCTAGCAGCAGCGCTGCTATCTGCTGGGTCGAGGTTCAGTCCCCACCCAGGGAAAACAATCGTGTGACAGCCAACTTTACTTTGATATGTGTATGTATTCAAACGTATGTAAGTACATTATGTTTATTAGTCTCTGATTTCCTAGTACAGTGGATTCTAGTTGTATCCAGTCGTCGTGGAAATCCTTGATACTTGAAATGATGATGACCGTGTGTGATTTCTCCCTAAAAAACAATCAATTGGAATTTTGATGTTTTTTTTTAAAATTCACAATAGATAAGCATCTTAAGTCCCAAATACCTACCGCAGTGTCTCAAGACCAAGGTCTTTGACCAGTGGTGTGTATTGCCAGTGATGACAAAGACATGGTCGCTTAGTATGGGTCTCATAAGAAGGCTCAAGGTCACCCAAAGGGCGATGGAGCGAGCTATGGTCGAAGTTTCGTTGCGTGATCGAATCAAAAATGAGGAGATCCGTATACCGACATAACTCACAGAATCACCACACTTAAGTGGCAGTGGGCAGGGCACACAGCTCGTAGAACAGATGGCCGTTGGCGCAGTAAAGTTCTCTAGTAGCAACCACGCACCGGAAGACGTAGCGTAGGCAGGCCTCCCACACGGTATACCAACGACCTGGCGAAGGTCGCAGGAAGCCTGTGAAAGTGGCAGTGCAGGATCGTTCGTCGTGGAAATCCTTGAGGGAGGCTTTGGCCAGCAGTGGACGTCTTTCGGTTGATATGATGAAGCACTTACTAGATGGTAAGTGATGGTAGTGATGAAGATAAGAGTGGGCTTACCAAGATTCTCTAACGCAATGGGGAACTGGCTATATTATTGCCATGTCGGAAGACATCAATGCTGTTAACATTGATGTTTTGGCGGCAAGACTTAGATAAAATGGTCGTAGCTAGCCAACGGGCTAACCAAACCGAGTCTTACAAATTTGGACCCCACTGGGAATCGAACCCAAGACCTCATGTTGTGAAGCAAATTACTACAGATTTAACTACAAACATTTTACTACAGATTCGGTTAAAATAAAATCACCTATCACACAAAATCATTTATTATATAGTATAAGACGTTTTAGCAGAGAGCGATTTTCCCTTGTCGCTTGATTTCCGCCAGAAGTGTCATCAACATATCAGCCGAAAGACGTACACTGCTGGACAAAGGTCTCCTCCAAGGAATTTTAAAAGGTCGTCGGTCCACAGAGTGGGAAGCCGCCAGAAGTATGCTAGTGAGAAATGATACATATATATTTGAAATGCATAATAAACATTCAGTCCGCAAAATAACTACTTGAGCGGCAAGATTTCATGATTGAGCGGCAGAAAACACTGTAGGAAGAGTGTGGTACGGGGAGTTCTAAATGGAAGCGGGAGCGAGCGAAGCGAGCTCGGACTTGCGGAGCACCCCGACTCGGATCCGTTAGGTTCGGAGACTGTGCGGGGAGGCGAGCTAAGCTCGCCTCCCCGCACAGTCGTAGTGTTAAGTTTAACATGAGAACACAGAAGTAGGAGCCCCGAAGGGGCTCCGTCGACCACTCAACACTGTAGGAAGAGTGTAGTACGGGGATGTTTAAAATAATTACAGCCATCCAGAATGACATAAATTGCTGATTGATTTTGAAATGTTTGCTGACCATGAGTTGCTGACCAATTAGCTATTTCTGCTCACCGATTATATTTTTCTGCTCACAGAAATAACAATACTATGCTAACCATTTAATTGACACCCGTGAGAAATGTTTTCCTGTGTCTCCCACAGCATCAAAGAAAAACGTTTCTCAGACCTACAGCTCAACGCTTCTTATCACTTTGTCAAAAACCATTTTGCCGAATTATCGCTATGGGATATTATTATGACTCACGATCGCGGACATTTCAGCTGTACTGTTTTCGGTTTTAGCTGCATACTTGTTGTTTATACGAGGCTAGTCTGGAAATAAACTGGTTCCGTGGCGAGTGTAGGTTAGTCCACTCGCATCACATCAGGAGGTCGCGGATTAAATTTCTGGTAGATTATAATTTGTAAGATTGAGTTTAGATGATGCTGGGGCCTTTGTTAACGGGACGAGTGCCTCCGGGGCATCGGTAATTAACAAACGCTCGAGCGGGACTACCCCTAGGGGACACCGTAAATAACATAGGCAACTAATGTGCATCTGAAAAAATATATGATTGCTTACGACAAATTTGTTAACAGACAAGCAGCTCAATCTTTAAAATCACGTAGGTATTACCTTGTTACCACAGTGGACTTATTTTAAAATAGGTACTGATAGAAGTTACACAACATATTTTCAAAATATTTACTAATTGAGTATTGATGTATATGGATTCGTTTGTATATAAAAACGGGTACAAATGTTTGATACATCATTTAAGTTTACATCATCAAGTTAGCTTTACTACTAACAATACAACCAAGCATAATGACAGCAATGCTTATGTTAGCTTTTGCATCAGCCCTTTTGGTCCAGGTAAAAGGCTCTTTTCAATTTTCTATTATCTATCTGATATAGGTTATGGTACCTGATACTGGTAGCTTAATGAGATAGTTAAATTTAAAAAGTCGTCCGTTTTTACGAGACTATGTCCAACTCTACCACATTTTAATACCTTCATCATTACAGCTCATATACGTCCCCACCGAGGGGCTCGAGCCTACCCTGAATCAGGGCGATTAGGCCTTAGTCGACCACGCGGGCCCAGTGCGGGTTGGTCGACTTCACACACAACCTTCGAGTTTCTTCGCAGGCGTGTGCAGGTTTCCTCACGATGTTTTCCTTCACCGTTAAACCGTATGTACGTAAGTGTTTGAAAAACTCATTGGTACATTGGCCGTCCAGATTTGAACCCGGTACCTCTGGTTAGATGGACTGAGTCGTTACCGGTTGAGCCACCGACGCTTTTTTAGTCGTTACCGGTTGAGCCACCGACGCTTTTTTATTTAATACCTTACTACTACTTTATCGGTCCCTAAAATCATACCACTTTTTGGTTGTTACAGACCATCTTTGGCCAGCAGCGTATAAACGCTGGAGAAATCGATGTGACCAACATCGGCGTCACCGCCAACGGCGTTGGCCTTTCCAATAAAGGGAATGGCCTTACTGGCTTTGGTTCCAGCTTTTATGGCAACACCAACGCTGGCGAAATTGACATCACCAACATTGGCGTCGCTGGCAACGGCGTCGGCCTTTCCAACAACGGCTACGGAGGCAATTACGGATCTGGATACGGCTCAATCAACGCTGGTAGTATTGATCTTACCAACATCGGCATTGCTGGTAACGGTATTGGCCTGGCCAACGGTGCTGGATATGGCAATCTAGGCTTAGCCAACGGTATCGGTTACGGAAACCTTGGCCTGGCTTCCAGCGGTATTGGTGCCAGCTTTGGATACGCGGCCCCATCTTACGGCATCGCTTTCGGCAACGGATACGGCGCCAACAGTTATGGTGGTGCTTTCCCTGTCTCAAGCACTTCCCCTCTTGCTCCCTCCGGCCTAGCTGTTGTCTCTGAGAACGCTATCGACGGTGCTGTCAATGTTAACGGCGCTCTGCCATTCTTGAGCGCTATTGCTCTGGAAGGCCAGGTTGGTTCTGGTGGATCTGCTGGTGTTCAGTACAGCTGTGGAAATGGCAACGTTGGTATTGTGAGCGAGAACGTAGGTATTGTGAGTGAGAACGTTGGTATTGGTTACGGAGCTAGTCTTGGAACTGGTTACGGTTTTGGAGCCCCTCTTCGTGGCGCTATTGCCAACAACTACGTTTCCAGCTGCGGTTGCGTCTACTAAGGACTGTTTATATTTTTTAAGTGAATATTAAATGTGCTCAGCTATTTAACATTCAAGCATAATTTATTTATTCATTGTTATAATTAAGGTACTACCAATATTTAAATGACTGATTATCACTGGTCATAATATTATGCTTCCGCTCTCTAAGAATAGAAGGAATAGAAAGAAGGGAATAATAATAATAATATTTAATCTAAACCGAATTAGAAATAAGGAGATCCGCAGGAGAACCAAAGTAAACGACATAGCTCACAGAATCGCTAAACTGAAGTGGCAGTGGGCAGGGCACATAGCTCGTAGAACAGATGGCCGTTGGGGCAGTAAAGTTCTCGCGTCGCGACCGCGCACCGAAAAACGTAGCATAGGCAGGCCTCCCATTCGGTGGACCGACGACCTGGTGAAGGTTGCGGGAAGCCGCTGGATGCGGGCGCGCAGGACCAGTCATCGCGGAGATCCTTGAGGGAGGTTTTTGTCCAGTAGTTGACGTCTTTCGGCTGATATGATGATGACTGACTCGGTAGCTCAGTGGTTAGTGCTCTTGACTACTGATCCGAGAGTCGTGGGTTCGATCCCCACCCAGGGCAAACATTTGTGTGATGAACAGATTTGTTTGCTTTGTGTCTGGGTGTTAAATATCTATTTAAGTATGTATGTAAACGTATATAAGTATGTATATCAGTCTCTGGTTCCCATAACACAGGGAATCCTACTTTGGGGCCAGATGATCATGTGTGATTTGTCACAGAATATTTTTATTTATTTATTATTCTTACAAAATTCGGAGAATCTTTTTCCTCGACCTTTTGTAACTAACTTAGTAACAGAACTTAGATACCGATAGAAACAATGAGTTTCTAATATCTCCAGAGAGAGATTCTTATAAAGTTTTGGTCCCACGTTTGAGTACGCCGTACCTGCCGCATACCCCTCCTGATACTTGTAGGTTGCTGTAGTGAGAGCAAGACCAATACACTGTAATTTCATAGAATTTGTTTTTCTCAGCTTTATACTAATGGCACACCCTGGACACTTCATACAACAGGCCAGAAATGACATTTCAAAAAAGGAATGAGAGAACAAACAAAATGGCGGCGAAATCCTATACGTTCAACAACCAAAGTGTAACCAATCTGTATCAATCTGGGTGCCGAGGGGGTGAGGTCGCAATTTAGAAACGGCAGGGAGTGTCCATACTGTATTTTAGTATTAATATATACATATACTTTGATAATAGTGAGGCAATGTACAAGCTTCTAGTGATTTTTAATTTCTAATGTATAGCAACACTATTGTTTGTGGATATATAGTCTGTGGTAAAGAATATAAGATTATAAGATGGTATGAAGATAGGTGTTTGTGTAGAGAAACAAAATGTGATTTCTGTAGTATTTAGCAAAGCCTGGATTAAATAAAAGACTTAAAATCAACAAAGTAATATTTTATTAAATGAAACTGCACCTCACTAATACTACACCCCGGACACTGCATACAACGGTCGAGAAATGACATTTCTAAAAACAAATGACGGAGTAAACAAAATCACGGCGAAATCTAATACGTTCGAGAAACAAACTGTAATCAATCAGTATCAATATGGGTGACGAGGGGGTGAGGTCGCAATCTAGAGCGCGGCAGGGAGTGTCCATACTGTAGGTTAGTACTAATAAATATACATGGTGACTGGTAAGTAGTGCAAATCCTTTTAAGGGGATACATCTAATTTGCAACAAAAAAAGTCATACTAACTGGCGGTCGGAAATCAATGGTTGTCGAGTTAAAGCCCATTTCATTTTTAAATTTTGTATGAAAAACGCATTTGTTCAAATATTTTGTGATTTTTACAAAAAAAAGTTATAATACGGTTGGCGTGAAAAATACGGTTAAAACTTTCTCATTTTATCAGCATTCCAAAAAAGAAAAAAAATAGTTAAAAAATACAAATTGATTGCATCAAAAAATAATGATTGTTGTCAAAAGGGTGCATCAAATCCCATACAAATTTTTAATGAACATTATTTTCATGTTTTTTTAAATTTCTCTGACCCTCTAGCATCATGACTAACTTTGATTCACAAGCTCATCCAAAAAAATCTTACTTTGTTGGATAATTAGTATGGGATTTTAGGCCCCCTTTTGACATCAATCATTGTTTTTTGTTGCAATTAATTTTGTACATTTTTAACTTTTTTACTTTGTTCGAAATCGTGATAAAATGAGGTAGGTTTTACCGTATTTTGCATGCCAACTGTATTATAAATTTTTGTTAAAAAATCACAAAACATTTGAACAAAATAATTTTTCATACAAAATTAAATAGGCCTTAACTCGAAAACCGTTGATTTCCGACCCCCAGTTAGTGTGACATTTTCTGTTGCAAATTAGATGTAGTTTATCCCCTTAAAAGGATCTGCACTACTTACCAGTCACCCTGTAGATCTGCCTATTACAGATTATGAAATACAGCCCGCTGAAAGATAGACGGACGAATGCACGGACAGGGTCCCGTTGGCACTCTTTGGGTACGTAACCCCCAAAAAATCAGCCTGAGTGTTAGTTTTTAATTAACGATTATGAAATTAATTAAGTTATCAATATATTTTATTTATTTTTAACACGCTTTTATTAGCTTCACTTGTAACTATGTAAGAAAATCTTGGAATCTTAATTTGACCAACTTGCCGGTCTTCGATTAGGATGAAATTTTGCACACGCTCTGAGTTTTGATGACAATATATGACTAGCTAAGAAACGTCATTACAAATCCAATATGGCGGCCTCCCTAAGATGGCGGACTGGCTGTTTGAAATCCAACCCCATGATATGGGTATCAAATGAAAGGGTTTGCTGTCAGGAATACGAAAAAAATAGTCACATCCAAGATGACGGACAGGCTATTGTCAGGAATACGAAAAAATAATCACGTGACTTAAATCCAACGGCGGACATCCAAGATAACTACTTAACGTGTTTACTAAAAGCGTGTTTTTTATTTTTTTAACAAATTGATGATTATTTATAGTACTAAACCGATAAATCTCCAAAGTTTTGATTTTTATTTTTATATCTCATAAAAAAAAGAAGAATGCATATGCCTATAAAAATAAGTTATGAACGATTTATCAATAAATTTTCCGTCCTAGTAAATAATTTTAAATAATAACCGGCGAAATGGGAGTCGGACTCGCGATCTAGGGTTCCAAATACAGCCTGCTGACAGACGGATACACAAAAAAATTAAAACGCTAAACACGTTAAAAAACTGACTTCCATCGCAACAACTTAGTACATTTTTGCATTATAATGTTTGGTTTTTGTTAATTTTCTAATAAAGTACTACACTGATTTTGATAAAATTGACATGGGACTACACGGGAAGCACTAGCTTTCAAATAAAAAAAGAATCATAGAAATCGGTTAACCGAGTCAACAGTTCTGAGGTAACACACATTAAAAATAATTTAAAAAAACATACAGACTAATTGATAACCTCCTCCTTTTTGAAAGTCGGTTGAAAAGACAGCGGAGGCTTCTTAATAGGCTCCCGTTGGTCATCTTTTCAGTGTAAGGAAACCTAACAACCTTAGTCACCTTTTTCCATCAAGTCTTCAATTTTGTATTCATAAAAATGACGAAATGTATACTTTAATGACGCTGATAAGATAATAAACTAAGTAGAATTCACTTAAAAGATATGTATTTTTTGACAGATGATCAAGCCAGAGCTACGGTAAATAAAGTAGTGCTGGTCGTGTCACAGGAAGGAACGATAAAAAGTAACTCAAATGACTAGCAGTCGTCATCACTATTGACTAGGATTCTAGGAGGGTAAAGTTATACCGCTTATACTATAGCATTATAACTAAACATAAAGTAGTGCTGGTCGTGTTACAGGAAGGAACGATAAAAAGTAACTCAAATGACTAGCAGTCGTCATCACTATTGACTAGGAGTCTAGCAGGGTAAAGTTATACCGCTTATAGTATAGCATTATAACTAAATATAAAGTAGTGCTGGTCGTGTCACAGGAAGGAACGATAAAAAGTAACTCAAATGACTAGCAGTCGTTATCACTATTGACTAGAAGTCTAGCAGGGTAAAGTTATACCGCTTATAGTATAGCATTATAACTAAATATAAAGTAGTGCTGGTCGTGTCACAGGAAGGAACGATAAAAAGTAACTCAAATGACTAGCAGTCGTCATCACTATTGACTAGGAGTCTAGGAGGGTAAAGTTATACCGCTTATAGTATAGCATTATAAATAAATATAAAGTAGTGCTGGTCGTGTCACAGGAAGGAACGATAAAAAGTAACTCAAATGACTAGCAGTCGTCATCACTATTGACTAGGAGTCTAGGAGGGTAAAGTTATACCGCTTATAGTATAGCATTATAACTAAATATAAAGTAGTGCTGGTCGTGTCACAGGAAGGAACGATAAAAAGTAACTCAAATGACTAGCAGTCGTCATCACTATTGACTAGGAGTCTAGGAGGGTAAAGTTATACCGCTTATACTATAGCATTATAACTAAACATAAAGTAGTGCTGGTCGTGTTACAGGAAGGAACGATAAAAAGTAACTCAAATGACTAGCAGTCGTCATCACTATTGACTAGGAGTCTAGCAGGGTAAAGTTATACCGCTTATAGTATAGCATTATAACTAAATATAAAGTAGTGCTGGTCGTGTCACAGGAAGGAACGATAAAAAGTAACTCAAATGACTAGCAGTCGTCATCACTATTGACTAGAAGTCTAGCAGGGTAAAGTTATACCGCTTATAGTATAGCATTATAACTAAATATAAAGTAGTGCTGGTCGTGTCACAGGAAGGAACGATAAAAAGTAACTCAAATGACTAGCAGTCGTCATCACTATTGACTAGGAGTCTAGGAGGGTAAAGTTATACCGCTTATAGTATAGCATTATAAATAAATATAAAGTAGTGCTGGTCGTGTCACAGGAAGGAACGATAAAAAGTAACTCAAATGACTAGCAGTCGTCATCACTATTGACTAGGAGTCTAGGAGGGTAAAGTTATACCGCTTATAGTATAGCATTATAACTAAATATAAAGTAGTGCTGGTCGTGTCACAGGAAGGAACGATAAAAAGTAACTCAAATGACTAGCAGTCGTCATCACTATTGACTAGGAGTCTAGGATGGTTAAGTTATACCGCTTATAGTATAGCATTATAACTAAATATAAAGTAGTTCTGGTCGTGTCACAGGAAGGAACGATAAAAAGTAACTCAAATGACTAGCAGTCGTCTTCACTATAGACTAGGAGTCTAGGAGGGTAAAATTATACTCCTAATAGTATAGCATTATAACTATATATGTTACGTAAGAGCGTTTATGTTATGTAAGAGCGCCGGTGGCGTAACGGCTAGGGCCGCCACCTCCTGTCCTGGAGGTCGTGGTCCGAATCCCGCCACGTACCAATGTGATTTCAAATTTAGATATCATATGTACGTTTATCCGACGCTCTTACGGTGAAGGAAAACATCGTGAGGAAACCTGCACACACACGCCTGCGAAGAAACTCGCAGGTTGTGAGTGAAGTCGACCAACCCGCACTGGGCCCGCGTGCTTGGTAGGCTCGAGCCCCTTGTGGGGACTTATATGAGCTGATATGATGTAACAGTCAAAACTCATAACCTTTCAAAACCATTATTGCCTGATTTCCGCAATTAAAAGTGTACTACTATGAGGGGTACTAAATAGTTTTAGTCAAAAACAATTTTAAAATCTTTTTGTATTCAAAAGTGGTTTTGAGCAACTTTCTTAGTTACAAGTACCTAGTATTAAGTTTCCTTCAGTTCCCTCAGAATCTGTGTCGAAATTATTTTCATGCGATAAAAGTTACTTTGACAGTGATAATAAGGCCACTAACTAGTACCTCATCTGTGCCACTACTACACAGGGTAGTTCATTATTCAATACAAAATTAAAATATGGTACCTCCTATACAAACCAATACAAATTGACTTCGCCAGAAAGTATGCACATCGTGGCTGTACAATTTATATAAAACCTAACCGCTCCGGGAGTGCCGACAGAAGTGAAAACTTGAAACAGTTTTAAAAGTTTTGACCCTCCGAGTGTTCCTGGTAAGGTGTCGGTGTCGGTGTCGCGAGTTCAATGGTTTTTTCCATCTCAATTACCGTTTTATAAGTTTTGACCCTCCGAGTGTTCCTGGTAAGGTGTCGGTGTCGGTGTCGCGAGTTCAATGTTTTTTTCCATCTCAATTACCGTTTTATAAGTTTTTACCCTCCGAGTGTTCCTGGTAAGGTGTCGGTGTCGGTGTCGCGAGTTCAATGGTTTTTTCCATCTCAATTACCGTTTTATAAGTTTTGACCCTCCGAGTGTTCCTGGTAAGGTGTCGGTATCGGTGTCGCGAGTTCAATGGTTTTTTCCCATCTCAATTACCGTTTTATAAGTTTTGACCCTCCGAGTATTCCTGGTAAGGTGTCGGTGTCGGTGTCGCGAGTTTAATGGTTTTTTCCCATCTCAATTACCGTTTTATAGGTTTTGACCCTCCGAGGTGTTCCTGGTAAGGTGTCGGTGTCGGTGTCGCGAGTTTAATGGTTTTTTCCCATCTCAATTACCGTTTTACAAGTTTTGACCCTCCGAGTGTTCCTGGTAAGGTGTCGGTGTCGGTGTCGGTGTCGCGAGCTCAATGGGTTTTTCCATCTCAATTACCGTTTTATAAGTTTTGATCCTCCGAGTGTTCCTGGTAAGGTGTCGGTGTCGGTGTCGCGAGTTCAATGGTTTTTTCCATCTCAATTACCGTTTTATAAGTTTTGACCCTCCGAGTGTTCCTGGTAAGGTGTCGGTGTCGGTGTCGCGAATTTAATGGTTTTTTCCCATCTCTAAAATGCCTTACGCGCCTAAAGAAGTTTTCACTTCAAAAAAACCTATTTTCATCATTACCATATCAGCCTATCTTAAATTAAGTAGTCGTCCTTCGGCTAACTTCGACCACGCGGGCCCAGTGCGGGTTGGCCGACTTCAAACACAACCTTCGAATTTCTTCGCAGGCGTGTGTGTACAGGTATCCTCACGATGTTTTCCTTCATAAACGTACATATGAAATAGAAATTTGAAAACCATTGGTACGTGGCAGGATTCGAACTGCGACCTCCCGGACAGGAGGTAGTGGCCTTAGCCGTTATGCTACCGATGCTCTCCAAAAAAAATAATTTTCTTATTGTATAATCCATTTATATGAATGCACAGTGTGTGTTGCCAGTGATGACAAACGAAACTGAGACATGGTCGCTTACTGTGGGCCTCATAAGAAGGCTCAAGGTCACCCAACGGCCATTAGAGCGTACTATGCTCGGAGTTTCTCTGCGTGAACGAATCATAAACGAGGAGATCCGTAGAAGAACCAAAGTAACCGACATAGCTCTCAGAATTGCTAAACTTAAGTGGCTCGTTGAACAGATGGCCGTTGGGTCAGTAAAATTCTCGAATGGCGACCGCGCACCGGAAAACGTAGCGTAGGTAGGCCTCCCACTCGGTGGACCGATGACCTGGTGAAGGTCGTGTCAAGCCGCTGGATGCGGGCAGCGCATAACCGGTCGTCGTGGAAATCCTTGGGGAAGGCCTATGTCCAGCAGTGGAAGTCCTATGGCTGATAGGATGATGATGATAATCCATTTATTTAATATGAATATCTATTATTGTATAACCATTAAAACGTAGGTTTTTCGCTTTATCTCGTTTACCAGTGTAGCTGCATAGTTATTATTTGTAATAGAATTAACAAATCTTTATCTAACGATTGCGTTATCGTTTTTTTCTCTATAAAATACAGAATATTGGCTTTTGGACGACATTATAAAAAAAAACTGTGTAAAGATTTGATCTTATTAATAATTTAAAATAATGATAATGGCAATTAAAACTGTGTTTTTGTGCGCTTTCGCTTTTGCCGTGCAGGTGACTTTTTAATATTATTATTTATTTAATTTTGTATATTTAAATTTATTTAAAAATGAAGCAGCTAGCCTTTGCAATCGGCATCGTTCACGTGGGAATCGTTTTTATGTCTGTTTTTATATTTAATGTTTTTTGTATAAGCTTAGACAGGAGTTTACTCCAGTTCCCTCTGGAACTATATAGAGGGCTATTCCGATTAGCAGTCTATGGCATTTCTCGCCCCCTTAAGATTATATCCGATTTGGACCAATTTTTGATAGGTTGTCAGTCAGAACAAAAGCTAGGCTTATACGTTTCGTTTTTTTAAATTACTGATTAAAAATAAACAAAAAATGGCCGATATTAGTTTTGTATGAAAACACGTGAACGACAATAAAATTTAACTTGTTAACTTTATCGAAAAAACAAAAACGTATAACCCTAGCTTTTGTTCTGACTGACAACCTATAAAAATTGGTCCGAGTCGGTTAACATTTAAGAGGTGAAAATCGTTAACGGCGTTTGTGTGAAAAGTCGCAACTTCACAATCGTTTTAACTAATTTTATGCAAAAAAATCACATCAATACTTTGTGCAGTTGCGATGCCGACGCGACGTGCACGAGCCTGAAAATGAGTTTTCCCCAGATCCCGCGAGAACTAGAGTCTCGGACTATGCTACTCAGTAGTACCTATATGTCATTTCTCGCCCCTTCAACCATCTCTGTGAAAAAAATCAACAAGAAAACAGTATTTTTTCTTCAGTTCCCTTAGAAAATGTATAGGACTATGCTATTATCAGGGGATAAAAAGTGACCTATGCCCAGTGACTTGTATATTGTGCCTATGCCCTATGCATGTCCTTCCCCATAACACAGGCTACCTGCATCCTGCATGCCAAATTTTGACAAGATTGGTTGAGGTGGTGAAGCGTTAAGATGTGATGATGATAATGATGATCTGTCCAACCGATTTCGGTCATTTTGGCCACTTCGACTCTTAGTCGGTTTGCCGCGCAAGCGCTCGAAGATGGTTTATGTAGCCAATCTCGCGCAAAGAGGGCATTAAGTATGCCTCCCTAGTAATTGTATGAAATGTTCGCAGGTGGTTGGGCCTTTAACTGGTCGCGTTTGGTATCAAGGTCAGCTCTACGTTGATCCTCGAATTCACGTACTTGCCTTTTCACAATCCTGCGCCATTTTGGCCGTTCTGAATATGTAACAAACAAACAAACACATTTTCATATCTGTCACGACAGTACAGTGTTGTCAACTTGTCACTCAAACCAGTTCCTTTCAGGCAATCGTTCGATTTAGATATAGATAATGGAAGAAGTAACAGTGTTCTTATTTTTCAGAATGTCTACTGCAGCGTGATAGGAGCTGGAAACAATGGCTTGGGCTGTGGAAACGGACTCAACGGTTTCAACATTGGCAATAATGCCTTCGGTGGCAACATTGGCAATGTTGCCAACTTTGGAAATACCAACTTTGCCAATGGTTTAAGTTTATCTGGACTTAACAACTTGGCAGGGGGACCTCTCAATGGTCTTTCTCAAACTGGCTACGGTGATATTGTCGTAAACGGAGAGTTGCCAGTCGGTGGCAACGCGGGTATTACTGGCAACCTGCCAGTGGTTGGCTATGTTATGTTTGAGGGGCACTTACCAGCTAACGGTTTGGTTTCAGTTTCCAACGGCTGTGGGAATAATCAAGTGTTGTATTGATTTTTAATTGTTTTTAAATAAATTGTTATTGTGGATAATGTTAACTTTTGTTTAGTTTTTATTAGGCACCTTTAAATTATTATTACTGCAAAAGAAATATTTCGTCTTTGAACTTATCTTTTCACGTCAAGAACCCCTAACGTCCATAATGGTGGGACACGGGTCTCTACAAAAAAATAGTAAGATTTGCCCATACTCCACACTCGAGGACCAAGTCGCACCCCGGACACTTCATATAACGGGAGAGAAATGAGATTGACGAAACAAATGAAATCACGGCGAAATTCAATACGTTCGAGAACCAAACTTAAACCAATCTATATCAACCTGGGAGTCGAGGGGGTGAGGTTGTGTCCATACTGTATGTTAGTACTTATATGTATACTTTGACCAGGTGCAGATTAGGGAAGGATGTAGGACAAGTGGCAAACGCCATCACTGTCAAAACATTGCAAGACGCCTATAGGGCCTCCAACATGACTTAAAAAATTGTAGTCATCATCATCATCATATCAGCCGAAAGACGTCCAATGCTGGACAAAGGCCTCCCCTAAAGATTTCGACGACGACCGGTCCTCGAAATCTTTAGGGGAGGCCTATCCACCGGCTTCCCGCAACCTTCACCAGGTCATCCTGCCTAAGATACGAGAACTTTACTGCCGCTATGGCTATCAGATATTCAAATAATTGTAGATCTATAAAAAAATGTTTTAATATTTTGTTTTCCGAAGAGCTACTGTTTCTGAGTTATAACGATTCAAAAAGTTGGAAGAGTTGTAATCGTCATAATATTTATAAGTAAACCACGTATATTACATCACTAAAGCTGTAATACAAGTAAAACATTATTTTAACGGTCATTGCAACACATATAAAATATTATAAATATGAGAATTTCAGGTAAAAAGAAACCCTCTCCCTTATTTTATACGCCTGTGTAACCTTGACTCGTTGCCCCCGAATGGGGCGACGGGGAATCGTTCCCGAGGCAAGGCATCCTTAACGTGACTGCCTCCGCCACCCATTACGATGAAGGTCGCTCTGGGAGGGCACGGAGGTGATGTTGACGGCAATGGGGGCACGAGTCACGAGAGGCGTTACATACCCGATAAACCTTCCCCCTGAGTAGACTTTTGAGGAAAAATCAGGGTTCTGTGATGTACAGGCAGTCCCAGCCTATCAGCTGCAGCTTTAGGTGATGATCCCTTCTGCGCAGTACGCACGGGCGCTTAAAAAAACGCGCTAAGTACACTACCTCAAAGGTGGCGTGGAATCGTGTGCATATTATGACGATTACAATTCTTCCAACTTTGCACCTATGCAAAGCTAAAAACTCGGTTGAATAGTTTCTGAAAAGCCATCAAGTGCCAACAATCCTGGCTGCTGCAGCGCCCCCTTGTAGTCTACAGCTGTAAAACATGTATTAAAACCTGTTCTGAAATGACACCTATGTAATGAAAAAAAAACCGACCAAGTGCGAGTCGGACTCTCGCGACTTCCTGTTACACATTTCCGTCCCATGTTACACATTTCCGTCCCATTTCACGAAATCACTCCCACAAATTGCAGGAAAGCGAGAGCAAAGATGTTACACATCAAAAATTCGAGCGAGACCTACAGTACTCGCATATGATGTGTAACATGTGACAAAATACTTTAGGTTAGTTAGATTTGATGACGATATTGTACCTGGGTGGCGGATCTGACAGTAACGAAAAAAACCGACCAAGTGCGAGTCGGACTCTCGTAAAGTAGAATTCCGCGCTTTCGCGACTTCCTGTTACACATTTCCGTCCCATGTTACACATTTCCGTCCCATTTCACGAAATCACTCCCACAAATTGCAGGAAAGCGAGAGCAAAGATGTTACACATCAAAGTCGGCTGAATAGTTTCTTAGAAGCCCTCAAGCGCCAACCATCATGGTTGCTGCAGCGCTCCCTGGTGGTCTACCGCCATAAAACCTGTATATGAACCTGCTCTAAAATGATACCTTTTAAATTCAAAAATCCGCAAGGAAATTGGCCCAGTAGTTTTCGAGATAAATGGCAACATTGGTGTCGATTCGGTGTTACACGACTTAACTTATTTGACAGGATTAAACTAAATTTACGCATTCTGTCTTTTACTTTCTGTATCGAAAAGACAAGGATAGAATGCTTAAATTTAGTTTAGTCCTGTCAAATAAGTTAAATCGTGTTACACCGAATCGACACCATTAGCGCCAACAATCCTGGCTGCTACAGCGATGCCTGGTAGTCTACCGCCATAAAACATGTTCAAGAACATGCGCTGAAATCACGGATAAGACAATCTGATCCGTGCACGATCCGTGGCTGAAATACACCTTTTAAATGCACAAAACCGCAAGGAAAACGCCCGAGTTGTTTTCGAGATTAATGGCAACATTCGTTTGCACACACAAACAACCTCTTACCAAAGAGTAAAGACTATTTGCTATGCTCTCTTAGGGTGAGCATACCCCTTCTCCGTTCCGTCGCAGTAAAAAGGCACTTCTTAATTTGACTGCCGGGTCTTAAATTCTGACAGTATTCAGATCGGTATTTTTTAATATTTTTTTATTATAAAATTCAGTGCATTTGAATATATCTCACTTGATGGTAAGTAAAGATGTAGTCAAGGATGGTACACGCAAACTCAAATAATGCCAATTCACTCTCGCCTTGAAGATCCCCAAATTGTAGGAGTCGGAAAACACAGACGCAGGAAAGGAGTTACACTCTATCGCTGTCCGCATAATAAATGAGGAAGCGTTTTTATGAGCAATTCATGCTAATCAGCCTGCTTTAGTGTGTGATAATGTTCAAATTTATCACATCAGCCAAAAGATGAAATGCAAATAAATGTGTAATTGACTATTGACGTCTAGTAATGGACAATTGGACATAATATACGCCTGCCCCAAATTAGGTGGAGAGGTTTTGCCGCAATCGCCAATCTGGCGATCGCAGTGTGCAGTTGAGTGGCACAGTACCCGGAAAGGACACTGCTGCCCATCCTCCAGTTTTTGATCCCTTAGTCTCTTACGATACCCTCGGATATATACTTTGCCCTCGGGAAGAAATGGGGTGGTACTATTCTAAGGCCTCACCACGGGCCAAAATAAGGTTAATTGATGCCTTAGTCTCTTACGATACCTTCGGGAATAAATGGGGTGGAACCATTCTAGGGCCTCACCACAGGCCAAAATAAGGTTAATTGATGCCTTAGTCTCTTACGATACCCTCGGGAAGAAATGGGGTGGTAATATTCTAGGGCCTCAACACAGGCCAAAATCTGGTTAATTGATGACTTAGTCTCTTACGATACCTTTGGGAAGAAATGGGGTGGTACTGTTCTAGGGCCTTACCACAGGCCAAAATAAGGTTAATTGATGCCTTAGTCTCTTACAATATCTTCAAGAAGAAATGCGGTGGTACTATTCTAGGGCCTCACCACATGCCATAATAAGGTTAATTTAAAAACTGGGAATTAAATTCTTAGAATACATTTTATTTTTTGAAATAAATAGGTCTCTAATTTACAAGCACTTAAAATTAACTTTATTCAATATCACCACAAGAATAACTGACAGTTGCCGTCCCTTCCGATGGCACGGTGCCTTTTAGTTCCACAGTGCCAGAAAGTGGCATTTTGCCAGTCACTGCCACCAAACCGGAAACTTCCAGAGCATCACTTACAACTCGCAATCCAAGACCTGGATAGTTCGGAGAACGACTAGCAACTGCCAAAGGCCTGTTGAAGGCACTTCTTCCAAAGTTTGCCAAAGCTGTGGCATCATTACCAAGGAAATTTGTCGTGCACTCTAAATTTGCTGCGGCGTTTTGTGCCAATCTGTTCGTTGAAAATTGTACGCCGTTATTATCCCTTAAAGCTGCATTTTGGGCTAGTGCAATATTATTTTGTGTTTTGACTTCATTGGCTACATTTTGTGCTAATTCTAGATTATTTTGAGTATACTTTTCAGTGGCTGTCACAGCTCTATTTTTCAATGGTGAATTATTCTGTGAAAATCTAAAATTATTTTGTGATCCAAGTAAATAATTATTGTTTGATCCCAAATTTGCTACATTGTTTTGTGACAAGTCTAAATGATGAAGGCTCTTTTCCGTTAAACTTACACCATTTTTTCCATTTTGTGTAAAGCCTACTTCATTTTTTCCATTTTGTGCCAAATCTACATCATTTGATACATATTGTGCCAAGTCTATATTATTATTGAGTCCAAAACTAGAGAGTCTGTTAGCTGCCAATCCCTCGTTGTTTAATGACGATGATGGCAAATTATTTTGCACTCCTATACCGGCTTGTGCTAAATTGCTTCTTAAATAGGAAGATTGAAAATTGTTTCCAAAATTTGAAGGTGGAAGATTATTTTTAATGCCGTTGGGTAATATTGATGCTGATATTAACTGTAACAAAAAATATAGTGTTAATATGTTAATACGAAAAGTACAATTACATTTAAATGGTCTCCGATTTCACGACCTCTTTGTACACTTATACCATGCCTCCGTGGCGTATTGGTTAGTCCATCACATCGGAAGGTCGCGGGTTCGGTCCCCGGCGGAGTCTAACTATGTCAGACTCAGTTTGGTTTGTGGCAGGGCCTTTTCTACGCCCGCTTGGCTAGCTACTACCATCTTGTGTAACTCTTGCTGCTAAACATCAATGTTAACAGTATTGATGTGTTTCGGTATGAAGATACTATAGCCAGCTCTTCATTGTATTGGATAATCTTGGTAAGCCTGCTTCCGTCTTCTTCAATTTTGTCACTTACCTCATGTGAGATAATACCAAAGGGCTAATCAATTGTGAGTGTAGAAAAACACAAGAGTTTGAAAAATCCGTATAAATCTTCGGAATATTATTAAAATTGCAACATTTGCAACAGTTATCAACAATATGCAAATTCCTTCTGCAAGTCGGGATAGTCAAGAGACGAACGAGAGATGAAGGATTGTAGGAGTTAGGGTCCTTACAAGATCTCAGTCAGTCACATCAGCTCATAAACGTCCCCACCGAGGGGCTCGAGCCTACCCTGAATTAGGGCGATCAGGCCATAGTCGACCACGCGGGCCCAGTGCGGGTTGGTCGACTTCACACACAACCTTCGAGTTTCTTCGCAGGCGTGTGCAGGTTTCCTCACGATGTTTTCCTTCACCGTTAAAGCAATCGGTAAGTATATGTACGTAAGTTTTTTGAAAAACTCATTGGTACATTGGCCGTCCAGATTTGAACCCGGTACCTCTGGTTAGAAGGACCGAGTCGTTACCGCTTGAGCCACCGATTAAGATCTCAGTAGCTAATTATAATCCATGGGTAATATCTTCACGTCACAAATACCTCAGTGTCTCAAGACTAAGGTCTTTGACCAGTGTGTGTTACCCAGTGATGCCATACGGAACTGGGACATGGTATCTTACTATGGATCTCATAAAAAGGTCAAAAGGTGATAGAGCGAGTTACGCTCAGAGTTGCCCTTCATCATCGCATTAGAAATGAGCAGACCTAAAGTTAACGACATAGCTTACATAATAATAAAACTTCAATGGCAGTGGGCGGAGATAACCATTGGTACAGTAAAGTTCCCGAGTGGCAGCCGCACACCGATAAACGTAACGTAGGCAGACCTCCTACTCGGTGGCCCGACGATCAGACTGAGTGCGAGCAGCGCAGGACCGATCATCGTGGAAATCCTCGGGGGAGCCTTGTTCAGATGTGAACGTCTTTAGGGTGATATAATGATGATGAATGGTAATAAATAACATTAATTAAATTCTGGAGCGTCGGTGGCGTAACTGCTAGGGCCGCTAACTCCAGTCCGGGAGGTCCTGGTTCCAATCCTGTCATGTACCACTGTGATTTCGAATTTCTATTTCATATATACGTTTATCCGACCCTTTTACGGTGAAGGAAAACATCGTAAGGAAACCTGCACACGCCTGCGAAGAAACTCGAAGGTTCTGTGTGAAGTCGACCAAGCAGCACTGGGCCCGCGTGATCGACTAAGTTCAGGCCCTTAGGGGCTAGGCCTACCCTGAACTTCAGGGTAGGCCTAGCCCCTCGTTGGGGACATTAAAGAGCTGATATGATGAATTCTTACCTTGGTACAAAGAAGGAAAGAGAGCGAAAAAACCGTATTCATTATTAATGTCTCGACCGCACACTTTGATATATAATTCAGAGAATAAATTTACAACTTTTATACTTCAGTTATCTCAGCAAGATCTTAGTGATAACTAAATAAAATGTAAAATAAGATACTGTGGTATAAGTTAAGCAAGCATGCTATTACTATCGTAACTTGAATGTTGAGCAACTGGTAGGTAGAAAAATAATACGTAACTTTGTCAGAAGTAACAAGTCACAGATAAGATAAAACATGCAGAATTAAAGTTGGTAAAACATTATTAGTGAACTAACAATAAGTATCACAAAAAAACTTGTTTTACAAGGCACTCTTGGTCTTTACCTATGATATGGTCGATTTGATAAAAAAGTTTTAAGAAGAAAATTAATGGACAAAAAGTTATGAACAATTATTAAAACAAAATTTATTCACAAAACCACACTAGGCTATTATAAAATTAAAATGGTGGTAAATGTCCAATGTTTGATATTTTGAGAGCAGGTGGTGAAGCCAATTGTGGTGAACCCATGAAGACAATTTTTTTTCATCTCATTAAATCGCCATTTTTAGGCAAATACTACATATTTTTAATTTTAAGGCTTTAAGATCAGTTTAAATAATATCGAATGTAAGTCTATTCATTTTAAGTTCAAATTAATGCGGGCTTCAACGCGGCTGTTACGTTGAGTCCAAACGCCCAATAATTCTAGATTTTTACATGTTTTTATTACTTTTCATCACTTTCAAATACGTTTAAAAAATGTGTTTAATTAAAATGAAAGGTCTTAAAGTCACCGATTTTTGTGTGTGTTGGTTTTATTCAACATTAACTATTTGTTTTCGTGATTTTTTTTCAATTAATGCCAAAAACAGGGTCTACAATATATTTTTTTACACCAAAAGTGATAATGTTTTTTAAATTGTATTGAATTAAATCATTTTTATTACTTTAAGTATATCTTTTTTTTTTCCATAGTGATAGCTTTACACAGCCTTTCAGTAATTTGAATTGAATATTGTCATTTGACCCATCTTAAGGCATTAATGCTCTAGCTAGAGTTAGAGTTATCGCAGCAGTTTCCTCGTTATGATAATGTCATATTTGGGAATACCCCGCATAAGATTTCGTTACCTTCAGGAAAATTCAGGAGATTTAACTACAGTCGAATTGCTCCATCTCACGAAGGAAAAACTTGGGGCGCTGAAATTTGTTTTTTCTTCATGCCCCTTCTGACCACTAAAATGCCTTTGTTCCGTTCCATGAAAAGACATCACACTAAACACATCACACAAAATAAAAGATCATAAAATAGTGTCACCATCATTAATGATTAAATAAAATAATAATAGGTTTCTTTTTTGGTTTATATTGCATCTTTGTAAATATTTAGGTACTTCATCGTCATCATCATCTTCATATTTTTGATGAGTTGATTTTCCTTAATAAATAAAATAAAATAAATATCAGCCGAAAAACGTCCACCGCTGGACAAAGGCCTCCCCCAAGGATTTAGGTACTTACGGATAAACAAATTCAAAAATAAATTCAAAAAGCCCGCCACGAATCGCTTTATCGCCAGCGAAATGCGCTTAAGAAAGGGCCATGTGTAAACGTATAAAGCGTGTTTATTGTTTAGTATTGTCACAGATAAGAATAATAGTCTAGCGTGTATTGTCTTCATTAAGGTTGTCACACGCGGGAATGATAATATAAGATATATTTAACGTACCAGATATCTTACAATATCGCTCTTCATAAAAATCAATGAATGTACTAATTTGTACATGTATAATAATTTGTACAAAACACGGTGCGGATAATATATTTGATCGTCGTCTATCTGCAGATACTGAGTGATACCGAGTGATATCGCCAGATACCTATCTGTAAGATAAAATATACGCACAGATATTTATTTTAAAATTATTTTACGTTGAAGACCAACATCGTCGTGAGGAAACCAGCACACGCCTGCGAAGAAACTCTAAGATTGTGTGTGTAGTCGACCAACCTGCACCGGTCCCGTGTGGTCGATTAAGGCCCAATCGCCCTAATTCAGGGTAGGTTCGAGCCTCTCCGTGGGGACGTTTAAACGCCTCCGTGGCGTAATGGTTAGTCCATTCGCTTCACATCAGGAGGTCGCGGGTTCGATTCCTGGCGGGGTCAATTTTGTAAGACTATCGGTTTGGTTACTTACTTGCTTACTTCGCTGGCTCAGCGACCCGAAGTGGATCTTGGCCTCCGACATTAAAGTGCGCCACTCTATCCTATTTTGTACCAAGTTTGACCATTCGGGCACTCCCAACTCGGTTTGGTTGGTGGTAGGGTATTTTCACAGCCCCCCTGGCTAGCTACCACTATCTTATCTAAGTCTTGCCGCCTAACATAAGTGTTCCGGCTTGAAGATAAGATATTTGGGATTTTGCGTTGGGGAATCTTGGTAAGCCCACTTCCATCTTCGGCATCATGGTCACTGACCATCAGGTTAAATGATGGGGGTTGTATACTAACATCCGTTAATAAGACAGTCATCATATCAGCTTATAATGCTTACAAAATATATGCCACCGCTGCAAGGGGTGTTTCTACTCGTGAAACTGAACAACTTTCCTCAAGGAACCCATAGTCAAACCGCAAAAAAAGCTTTTGCTCCTCCGTACTAAGTCGATCAGCTGATCGGCGAACTAAGTATGGGAAGTCAAAAATTTCTTTTGCGGTTTGACTATGGGACCTTGGGGAAAGTTGTTCAGTTTTACGAGTAGAAACTTCCCTTGCAGCGGTGGCATATATTTTGGAAGCACCCTGTAAACGTCCCCACCGAGGGGCTCGAGCCTACCCTGAATGAGGGCGATCGGGCCTCAGTCGACCACGCGGGTCCAATGCGGGTTGGTCGACTTCACACACAACCTGCGAGTTTCTTCGCAGGCATGTTACAGGTTTCCTCACGATGTTTTCCATCGCCGTAAGAGCGTCGGATACACGTACATATGAAATGTAAATTCGTATTCACATTGTTGGTACGTGGCGGGATTCGAACCACGATCTCCCGGACAGAAGGCGGCGGCCCTAGCCGTTACACCACCGACGACGCTGTAATAATAAGTCAGTATCTAGCTTAGACAAGATAGAACCTTGTCTAAGGTATCTAATCTAGGGATAATGCTGGACCACCGATTACATTGGTGCACACATTTGAACTTAGATGCAAGTAGGGTCACAGATGAAATACAGTAACCTTCGTAACAGATATTGCACTTCCTTATAAAACGAAAATACCTACGCATTTATTCACCTACTCCTTCCCATACACGGAAACATAGTTATTAAGGCGCTCGACTTAGCGGTTATAACTGCATGCATGAGCGGCGCGCGAATTGCGGCGGCGCGGCGGCGATAGTACGGTGTTCTAGCGCTGACGAGCGGAGAGCGGCCTGTAGGCCGCGCCAATGTGTAGGTACTTATCTCGCCTGTTCGACCGAGCCCTTGTCTTCACCTTATGGTGTTGGCAGGAATAGCGACCCTCACTTTATGACCTAGCTGTCGGTGAGTGGGGGGGGGGACGCTATATCATAAACCTGGTAGTTTAGCGTATCTGGTAGATATACGAGAGGGAATGTTCGACCGAGTGACAGGGGCCTGGTAGGGTCCGTAAGTGCGAGTCAAACTCGCGCACTAAGGGTTCCATACCAAAAACTAATTTTCATCTACAGCGCCATCTATAGACATAGGTAAAAGGGAACTAATTGCAGTTGTCGTATTACTACGTTAATTAACTTTGTAGAAGATACTATTTACTAGATTCCACTTTTTTTTTCTTTTTTTTTTTTCCTCCCTGTTAAGGGAGAGCGGAGGTGAATGCGTTTACGCGTACCAGGGGAAGCTTCTGCCGAAGGCCGAAGCTGCCGCTGGTTATGTGGGACTCACAGCTCTGCGCCTATATGCATACGTCCCCGTTACACTCGGAAGGTGTATGAATACGTATGCACAGGCCCAAAGACCGCACTACCCACTAAACACCCCCTCGCGAAACTTTGGCAGGGTAGCCACCTTAAAAGTACGTCGGTAAGACGCCCCCCCCCCTAGGGAGGGGGGGGGTAGATTCCACTAGGTGTCGCTAGTTTATATACAATCGTACTTTGGAAATTTTATTTTTCTTGACTTTAAAGGTCATTGGGCAAAATCTGACCCGGTTAACTAAAGTTATCCTACAAAAACCAAATTAGTTTTAAATTGTTAAGTATTAACCCACATTTCATTAAAAATAGTTTTTTTTTTAAACCATGGGAATAAAATGTAAAAAAAATATATAAATGCGTAAATAAAACAATTTTAGTGAAGCACAAATCGATGGAGCCTCTTGCTAGTGAAAAGCAAAGTTGAAAAAATCGATGGAGCCTCTTGCTAGGGAGGAGCAGAGTTGAAAAAATAGATGGAGCCTCTTGCTAGTAAAAAGCAGAGTTGTACAAATCGATGGAGCCTCTTGCTAGTAAAGACCAGAGTTGGAAAAATCGATGCAGCCTCTTGTAAATGAAGAGCAGAGTAAAAAGAACTGATGGAGCCTCTTGCTAGTAAAGACCAGAGTTGAAAAAATCCATTTTTTCAACTCTGCTTTTCACTAGCAAGAGGCTTCATCGATTTTTTTAACTCTGGTCTTCACTAGCAAGAGGCTTCATCCATTTTTTCAACTCTGCTTTTTACTAGCAAGAGGCTCCATCTATTTTTTCAACTCTGCTCCTCCCTAGCAAGAGGCTCCATCGATTTTTTCAACTTTGCTTTTCACTAGCAAGAGGCTCCATCGATTTGTACAACTCTGCTTTTCAGTAGCAATAGGCTCCATCGATTTTTTCAACTCTGGTCCTTACTAGCAAGAGGCTCCATCTATTTTTTCAACTCTGCTCCTCACTAGCAAGAGGCTCCATCTATTTTTTTAACTCTGCTCCTCACTAGCAAGAGGCTCCTTCGATTTTTTCAACTCTGCTCTTCACTAGCAAGAGGTTTCATCCATTTTTTCAACTTTGCTTTTCACTAGCAAGAGGCTCCATCGATTTGTACAACTCTGCTTTTCACTAGCAATAGGCTCCATCTATTTTTTTTACCTCAAGAACGTTTAAGGACGTTCTGTCACGTTGCTAACACGAAAGTTTTAACCTTAATATTATATTTTTCTTTTTTAAGCTTTAAGGCTTGAATCCCATTAACTACGTTAATGCGACATATATATTCGTGAACTAGAGACGTTTATCTAAACATCCTACCTATTTTTTTTTCTGTAGGCCGTGGGTATAGGTTTCATACTATGCTGCCCAATGACCTTTTCTTATAGATTTTCCTGTAATCTACGCATGTAACCTCATATATTGTGGTTTTTTTAAACCCAGTAGTTTTGGAGATAAAGACCAATTCCCCATTGGTCAATTTTGGCCTATTTTCTTAAATAACGTCAAAACTATTTATCTTATGAGTATTAAAAATATATAATTGAGATCCTCACAACAAGCCCTTTCATTTGCAAAACATTGTTTTTATATTTTCTAATTAACCCCCGAAAAGTGGCCGCCATGTTTAAAATTAATTATTTTTGGTTACATGTCCATCTTTGGGTCACCGACTTACATATGTGTACCAAATTTCAACTCAATCGGTCCAGTAGTTTCTGACGAAATCGGCTGTGATAGACAGACGGACAGACACACGATTGATCCTTTAGGGGTGTCGTTTTTTCCTTTTGAGGTACAGAACCCTTAAACCTAAGTCATATTTATATTAGTATAATATTATAGTCATAGTTATATTTTAACCGCCTCCGTAGCTCAGAGGCAAGTTCACTGGCTTTACACAGGAGGTCGCGGGTTCGATTCCCGGCGGGGTCAATTGTAAGACTCGGTTTGGTTGGTGGTAGGGCATTTTCTAAGCCCGCCTGGCTAGCTACCACCATCTTATCTAAGTCTTGCCGCCAAATATCAATGTTGATATCATTGGTGTGTTCCGGCATAAAGATAAGATAGCCAGTTCCCCATTGCGTTAGGGAATCTTGGTAAGCCCGCTTCCATCTTCGGCAACATCATCACTTACCACCAGGTGAGATGTTGTCAAGGGATTGCCAATTGTGAATAAAAAAAATATAGCTGATCTAACTTTACTTCAACCTCTTAGCTGTCACGCTGTTATTAGGCGGAAGCCGGAAATTCGACATACAGGATTATTTCCGGCAGCCAGAATTTGACAGACTGAGTTCTGGTTTTCTGCGTGAATCTAACTAAAATATTGTGTGCTTCCATTTAAAATATTATTCTAATTACTTATTTCTTTTTATTGTTTTTACTTTTATATTATGATAATTTATATTATTGGCACTAATTTGACCCGCCGTAATTTTAGGTAGGTAGGTCGACAGATAGGGAATTGTTTTTTTTTCCGGGTCCCCGAAATCGACAGACCACAGAGACAAGTCGTTAAAAGACTCTACACTGCCCGTGTTCAATCCGTATTAGATTACTGCATCCATATCTGGGGTGGTAAGTCAAAAACCTTATTTCTTGGGAGTGCAATGGAGCAAGGTCAACGTACACTACTTAAGATCATGTGTTTCAAGCCTTCCTTTTCCTTTCATTTCCAACTGAGCAACTGTATTTTGTGGCACGACGAGCAGGAGTAGGTACAGTTGAGTGTGGGTTAAAACTCATTAATGCGCACAATTTAGTTTATACCATTGCTCCTCAAAAAAGCTCTTTTAATCACTATTTTGGTGTTTGCATTTAGAACACACCAATATATTCAACCTCGCTATACAACCTCCTTGCGCAAAAAATACTCGATGCGTTATTTATTAGGAGTTTTCCTAATCAAAAGAATATTTGACATACAAACTCCTTGTGCAAATATTTTATCGAGATTTGATTATTCGATATTTTTGAAAAGGAGTTTAGCATTAGAAAAAAAACAGTTTTCTGTTCTTTGCTGTCATTTCATTAGTAAATTGGCGCTATTTTGAATACTATAAGTTGGACGAACACAAAGAAAATTTCTATTTATTTTAGTATGTAATTGTTTCAATTTTAATGAATATTTTAATTAATTTAACATTACTTTTTCTTCATTAAATGTCTATTTTCGCTTAAATGTTTATTTTTCTCGGAGTCATGGTATAAAGTAGGTATATTAACCAACTCTTGAATAAAACGGATTGATATCGGGGCCATGAATCACTCGCGTCGCTTAGGGTTCTAATACTTGAATCACTCCCTGCGGTCGTGATTCTGTCATTAG
Source organism: Coleophora flavipennella (assembly GCA_947284805.1). Taxonomy (NCBI): domain Eukaryota; kingdom Metazoa; phylum Arthropoda; class Insecta; order Lepidoptera; family Coleophoridae; genus Coleophora; species Coleophora flavipennella. The sequence goes on along the minus strand of OX369262.1, from coordinate 4,631,195 downwards.
AACCCTTCACTTGCTCGTGATTCATCTATGGCCCTCGCTTTAAATCCGTCCTTTATTCACTAGTTGCATAATATACTATTATACCATTGCTGCTCTAAAAAGCTTTTTTTATTCACTGAAAACAGTGAATAAAAAGCTCATTTAATCACTATGTTGGTGTTTGAATTTAGAACACACCAATATATACGACCTCGCATCTCAGCTATAAACCTCCTTGCGCAAAAATACTCGATGCAAACGCCTAATCCAAAGAATATTTGATATACAAACTCCTTGTGCAAATAACTCCTCGAGATTTGATTGTTTGATATTTTCGAAAAGGAGTAGAGCATTAGAATAAAAACTGTTTTGTGTTCTTTGCTGTCATTTCTTTTTTGAATACTGTATTTTGTACGAACACAAAGAAAATTACTCTTTATTTTAGTAATTGTTCCAATTCGAAAAAGAAACATTTGTAATGCTGTCTGTCTGTCTGTTTGTTACTTTCTAAATCTTAATCTACTATGCCGATTTTGCTGAAATTTGGCAGAAATTCAAGGGGTGGAGAACAATATAGAACATACTTTATACAGGCAAAACACATGGTTCCCGGAATATCTGGAAAAAGCAGACATTTTTGATGTGAACTTTTTGTCAAATGTCAAACATATCAACTGTCAAATGTCAAAGTCAAATGGTAACTGGTAAACGTCAATGTCAATCCTACTAATATTATAAACGCGAAAGTTTGTATGTATGGATGTTTGTTACTCTCTCACGCAAAAACTACTGAACGTATCTGGCTGAAATTTGGTAGATAGACAGATTAGGACCTGCATTAAGATCATCATCATCATATCAGCCGAAAATTGTCTACTGCTGGACAAAGGCCTCCCCCAAGGACGACGACCGGTCCTTCGCTGCCCGCATCCATCGGCTTCCAGCGATCTTCACCAGGTCGTCGGTCCAAATTAACATACAGGCTACTTTTTCCACGTGCGTGCGTGCGTGTGTGTGTGTGTGTTTGTATGTATTTAATAATAACGTAGCATTAAAAAAGTTACCTTAAATATAAATACTATGTTATCAATCACTTACATAGGACTGCAGTTCCCAAAATTAGCACCAATCCTCACTGTTCCAGAAACAAAATAGTCATAAAAATTATAAATTCCCCCCTCAGTATAAGCTGGTGTCGAAGGATCAACTGCAACGTCCACTGGATATTCAACTATGGGAACTGAATACATAGGGTTCACATTCGGGTAATATGTTTCTGGATATGGAATTGGTACAGCTATAGGACCAAAAGCAGTTGGTAAAAACATGTATGGCGTTTCCATGTGAACGTAAGATGGGGTCCATGGTTGAAATCCATTATTTTCTGTAAAGAAAATTTAAATAACTAGTTACACGAATTAATAAAAAATTAAAAACCTAAACGGTATAAAAACTAAACCCATATTTTTGGCCATTCATGTAATAGGCCTATGTCACTCAAGGGATCAAGACGAATCTAATGACATCTCACACTACAAAATCTATGTAGCCGTTCAGGCTACAGAGCGTGCCAAAGAAATAAATATACATAAACACATACTATTATTACGATTTTTCCTGGATAAATAAACTTTACAATATAAGAATTGGTATGGAGTTGTAGTAACATAGGTACAACGTTTAACTGAAATTGTTAGAACCATTTAAAAAAAAATCGAGCGAGACCTACAGTACTCGTACTCGCATATGATGTGTAACATGTGACAAAATACTTTAGGTTAGTTAGATTTGATGACGATATTGTACCTGGGTGGCGGATCTGACAGTAACGAAAAAAACCGACCAATTGCGAGTCGGACTCTCGTAAAGTAGAATTCCGCGCTTTCGCGACTTCCTGTTACACATTTCCGTCCCATGTTACACATTTCCGTCCCATTTCACGAAATCACTCCCATAAATTACAGGAAAGCGAGAGCAAAGATGTTACACATCAAAAATAAGAAATTATTTTATTATACGCACACACACGCACACACACACACACACGCACGCGCACACACACACACACACACTTATACGTAAAACCTGTATAAATAAGCACTACAATTCACTACATAATTGCATTAGAAGCATTGTAGCCTAATTATAGGTACTTCAATGTTGTAGCTCCATCTGTTGTTTAGTATCTAATAATAAAATTGTATGGGCTAAGCTTTCCGAATTCCCGAGTTTGGGGGTGTTATGGGTTGTTAGCGTATGAAGTCGTTTCTGAATACCCCTTAAAAATTACTCCTTAAGGCGAAACCCTTTCAGAAAATAATGCAAAGCCCGAAATCGGGGGCAGTGCTCCGTCACTCGCCTATACCTACCGCAAAATATACCTAAGCTTAGCGACCCACTCGGACGGGCTCTCACGAGTCGGGTCGCCATCCACCGTGTGTCTTGTGTAGGTATAGATACCTCGAGGTAGGTAGGTAGGTAATCATTATTATTGTGTGTGCTAAGTGGAAGATGGTGGAAGTCTGTGTATGTGCTAGGTATGTAGGTAAAAAAATATTAAAAAACAGATCTAATAAAACTGGCTAAGTGCGTGTCGGATCATGAACAAAGTAGGGTTCCGTAGTGATAACAAAATGTAAATTAGAAAAAAAACGAAGTTAATTTTTCAGTTTACATTTAGACATTTTGTCAGGAGTATTTTGTTTTTACAAATATTACTGCACGTCTTAAGAGTCTCCAGGAGGCTCGCGTTTCCATACATAAGTTGTTCCACTTTCATACAAAAACTACATTCCGTATTGAATCCAAACTTTGCGAATATGTTGAGTAGACACATATCGATTTTTGTAATTAGTCTTCATCGTAGTAAATTAAAACATAACTAAACAAAGGCTTAAATTAGTTTTGTACAGAAACTTTGAAACTTATCTTATTTTTTTCCGTTTTATATTAGTACATCGAAAACTAGTTACAAACATCGACATATGTCTACTCAACATATTTGCAAAGTTTGGATTCAATCCAGCATGTAGTTTTTGTATGAAAGCGGAACTAAGTTTGTATGGAAACTCGAGCCTCCTGGAGACCCTTAAGTTAGTCCACTATCACTCTTAAACTAAAAAGCCTACTTAGCCGTGAAAATTTTTCTTGATAATTCATTATGTATCCGACTATTCCAAATCATAATCAGATTTCCTGAAAAAGCGGTTTCGAAACTGTAACAACAATCACCACTCAAATACTTAATATTTCGTGAACTAATGGTTTATTGACGGACATGGCGAAACTATAATGGTTCTTAGTTTGACTACAGAACCTTAAAAATTTCCGACGTACCGATAAAAACAGCTAAGTTAAATAATTTTTAACCGCCTCCGTGCCGTAACCAGGAGGTCGCGAGTTCGATTCCCGGCGGGGCCAACTTTCTAAGAGTCGGTTTGGTTGGTGGTAGAGCATTTTCATAGCCACCACCAACACCATCTTATCTAAGTCTTGCCGCCAAACATCACTGTTAACAGCATTGATGTGTTCCGACTTGAAGATAAGATAGCCAGATCCCCTTTGCTTTCTATCTTTGGCATCATCGTCACCTGCCATCAGGTGAGATGATCCTAAGTGAGGGCTTATCAATTTTGGATTTAAAAAAATACTATCGGGTCATAATCAGAACGCGTCAATCAGGATTTACCTAGTAAATACCGCGCATTTTTTTTAACCAAACAATGAAAGGTAACTTGTAATTATTCGTTTTAAGCTGGCACACCTTCTAAGTGCAATCAACATAAATAAATCAAATAAATAAAAACCATCAATTGTAAAACTTTTAGTTTCATTTTCATGAATCAACCCTAGCTCTAGAACGCAGTACTATCGCCGCTGCGATTCGCGCGCCGCCCGTGTACGCAGTTACGACCGCTAAGTCGAGCGCCTTAATACCCATGTTTCCGTGAATTGTCGGACACTGGGAACGAGTAGGGTAATAAATGCGTAAGTATTTTTTGTTTTTGGAAGTGCAGTATCTGTTACGAAGTAACTAGTATCTAAACTAGTAAGAGGCCAGAACAGGATTTGACAAAATTTTCTAGTAAAAAAAGATTGCAAAGTTCGCTTAAATTTATCAATTTTCGCTACGTTTAAGCCCACAAAATCCTGTTTTACTTCACTACAGTTACACATAGCACCTTATTTTTTCTTTCTCTTATTCCTCAATAAAATCTTGACATATTTTCGGACTCACTGATTTTGCAAAAATGCCTATGTCTAAGTTAAAACGAAAAAACATTGAAAAAGTGCAAAAGTGGGGTTATTTTCTTTACTCTTTACACGTAAAGAAAAAGACAGAGACAACTGTTCCAATGCGTATTGGGCCATGTCGATTTCCCTCATTATAATTCTAACTAAAGACTATTTGAAATACTATTTGAACAAAAAATCTTACGTGAAAACCCAGGATCTTGCCCTACAATAGTGACTTTGCCAGAAGCACGCATGTTCCCTCCAAACACAAACGATGCCTCTGGAGGCACAAATACTTCTTCGGTGCCATCCGGTATGACGTCACTGAGATACGTGATGTCACGATCTAAGATTGAATATGGTTGTGAAAGAACCAATGGTAGAAGAACCTGGAAATTAAAATTTTGGGCAGAGAAAGATTATTTGTTATAGTAAAATAATAATTCCGTCAAACTCAACGAAGAAATTCATTTTTATGGATAACGAGAAACCTATTATTTAGCCTATGTCGTCTATCTGTCTGTCTGTCTGTCCAACCTTTAAGGGTCATATCTCTTGAACCATTATATGCAGCTTGTAGATTTTTTTCCAATATTAAGTGGTGTTATAGCAAATTTTTTAACAATTAGCAAAAATTATAAAAAACTAGCTGTCCCGGCGAACTTCGTTCCACCCTACACTACACTACACTGCCCTAACCTACACTACATTACCCTACCCTACCCTACCCTACACTACCCTACCCTACACTACACTACCCAACCCTACACTACCCTACCCTACACTACAAAAAAAAATCGATGTCGGTCTCATTTAAACATAGATTAATACAAATACATAGCGAGTCAGAACCGCACACATAGGGTTCCGTACCATCTTACTAGATGGCGCTAGTTTCATGTTTCAAAACCCATTATACTAGATAGCACATTTCTTCATGTTTAATAATTATTATTTTTATTTTTCACTTTTTCTAATTTTTTGTATTTTTGTTGTTATAGCGGCAACAGAAATACATCATCATGATATAGCTTGGTGACAGACGGGTAGACAAACAGACAGAGAGACAGACAGACGGACGGACAGCGGAGTCTTAGTAATACGGTCCCGTTTTGACCCTTTGGGTACGGAACTCTAAAAATTAAATGCCGCATGTATGAAAGATCATCACTTGATAACCGGTTGAACCGATTTCGCTGTTTTTCGGATTTTAAGGCGACTCCCAGGGGTCAGATTAAGCTGAAGCCATATTCTCGGTAACAACAGATTCTTTTGGTATTAAAATTTTGAAGTTGATCTGATGATGAACTTTGGAGATGGAATCAAGGTCCTAGAATAGTCTTTTATTTTTCAATTCAAACATCTAGACTTTACTGTGCTCACCTTTTGTGTGTGGAGTCGTGTATTTTTTATATTCTTTTGAGTAGAAAAATATTTTCAAATAAAAGTTTGTAAGTACCTAAAAGTTTTAAGGTTTTTAGAAAATTTATTTGTTGTGTTCGCAATTTGTCAGGACAAGTTTTTGGCTCGCGCACTGCGCTCCCTCGATATCGACGCTCAGTACCCACGGGAGCGAAGTCGCGGGCAACAGCTTGTAAATAGTAGGTAAATCTACTCACTTGTAAAATTAATACTTTCAAAAACAAAATTATTTTAGTGGCACCCATTTCGAAATACCGTTAACAAATATCGTATTTTCCAGACGTGACTCAATTTTTATTTAAAAAAATTATGCATTATCTTAAAGCCACGTCATTTTTAAATCCTTTGTTAATTTTTCTCTGAAATGTGAACTTAGCGTTTCCTGTTGTTCTGTCTTTGTAAGTAAATATTACCGATTCCTTTATTAACAAATGACATAAATATCTTGAATCTTGATTTTTTTTACCGTCCACGGATTTATTTACATATTTTTAGGTACAAATAGAGAGCTGGCTACATCGAATTTTTTTTACGTACCTAGGTACCTACTTTATATATGTGACCTATTCTACAGTTTTATCAGCGGATGCGCAGCGGCGTTGCCCGCGCAGATCCCGTTTTTTCCCGGGAATTTCCCAAAGTCGTTTCTTAGCGGATATACCTACGTCATAATTGCTACCTATGTACCTAATTTTAGCCCGATGCGTCCAGTGGTTATTGAGCTGTACGTTGACAGCCAGTCAGGACATACGATTTTTTATGTATAGCAGAAGTAATAACATTTTTTTATTTTTTTTTATTCATAATCAGTAAGCCCTTGGCATCATCTCACCTGATGGTAAGTGGCGATGATGCCGAAGATGGAAGCGGGCTTACCAAGATTCCCCAACGCAATGGAGAACTGGCTATCTTATCTTCAAGCCGGAACACATCAATGTTACTAACACTGTTGTTTGGCGGCAAGACTTAGATAAGATGGTGGTAGCTAGCCAGGCGGGCTTAGAAAATGCCCTACCACCAACCAAACCGAGTCTTTCAAGTTGACCCCACCGGGAATCGAACCCGCGACCTCCTGGTGTGAAGCGAATGGACTAACCATTATGCTACGGAGGCGTTTTATTTCTACTGACAGTTTAAATTCGGAACACTGTTTCGGAGTCGGTTGAATAGTTAAGCAACGCAGAACGGCCTGCCGATGTCTGGACGTGACTGATCATGGGTTGTAACCATGATATGGTTATCTGTGGTGTTGTAACTCTGTCTCGCTTCGGTCGATCACGTACCTACTTACTAAATGTTACAGAAAGAGCCTAAATTATGTTTTGTATTTTAGGGTTCCGTATGACAGAATCCTACTATTTATTAGGTACCTACTATCTGTCTGTCTGTCCGTCCGTACGTCTGTTTGTCTGCTCAACCTTCAAAAGGCTGTATCTTTTGAACCAATCCAGATGAAATTTTTACAGGATAAGTATGTGTTATTTATTATACATGAGTACCTAATAAAAAAATAGGTACTTATGTATAGGAAAACATTTATAATGAGCCACAAGTCGCGTAAAATGAACTGTGGTTGCCGTAACCGTGATATTTATTTTGTAACCATGTATTTTGTTTTTCTGTCACGGGCATTTGTAAAGTGAAACTTAGAGAAGGGGGGTATTAGGATTTTTTCTTTTACGGCCGCGTGGAGGGGGTAGACGATATATCTTTATAAATCAATAAGTTGAAAACCTCCAAATCTCGAAAAAATGTTTTGTTCCTTTTCCTTCAAACACCGAAACCTCCATTACTCGAAATCTCAACCCTCTATTAGTCGAAATAATTAGTGAGTCCCTGCAAGCCCTTTTGGTACATATTTTCCCTTCATAACTCGAAAAATTAAATATAAATTATGTATCTCGAACATAGCAATTTTTTATTTTACAGCCTTTAGAACTGATTACCTGTATAGTTCGTAGAAAAATAAGTTACCGACTTGTAAATAGTCTTTATTCTTTGCCGACTTTAAGAATTTGCCGACAATGTAAGTACACCATTGTTTCTTAGAAAATAAAGGAGAATACCATAAATAGGATTAAATACCACGAATTTATGACTCACGTTACCACGTGTTTGCTTGCTTGGTGTGAGGTATTTAATTTAAATTATCCAGGTGCAAAAGTTCATCAAAATCGGTCCAACAGTTTCTCTGCTACGAACAAACACTCGCACACACACACACACACACACACACACACACACACACATTTTTTTAATGCTTTTTTGGTATCTATGAGTAATGTAGTGCATTTTCGTCAAAATCTCAAGTCGGTTTTGCGACATATCCTTCTATTTGCTCCTTCGTAAGGCTAACGAAGTAACTTGTATCTCATCTGTGGTAAGGCCTCCCCCAAGGAGTTCCACGATGACCGGTTCTGCGTTGCCCGCATCCTTACCAGGTCGTCGGTCCACAAAGGTAATAAAAAACAGTATTTATTATGTCACTTTTATTTAGGTACACATCAAATCAAATATAAACACAACATATTATAGAGACTACGATACCCAAAAATTAACAAGCACTATGACTTCTGAGAGTTCTGTTGACTCTTGTTGGCATCAGCCATGAGTTTCATGAAGCCGGCCATGGTCTTCCACGTGCAAGGATCGCTGGCCAGGGTCATGAAGTCAGTGAATGCTTCCTGGTTGCCAGCTAGGTTGGAGAAACCTGGTTACAGAGAAATAATAAAATTCCATAAGTGTTCTATTTAGGATTTGTGTTCCAATATACACTGAGTTATATAACATTCCACTCACTCACTCACATCAGCTCATATACGTCCCCACCGAGGGGCTCGAGCTTACCCTGAATTAGGGCGATCGGGCCTTAGTCAACCACGCGAGCCAAGTGCGGGTTGGTCAACTTCACACACAACCTTCGAGTTTCTTCGCAGATGTTTGCAGGTTTCCTCAAGATGTTTTCCTTCACCGTAAGAGCGTCAGATAAACGTATATATGATATCGAAATTCGAAAACACATTGGTACGTGGCAGGACTCGAACCACGACCTCCCGAATAGGAGGTAGCAGCCCTTGTCTTTGCGCCACCGACGCTATTCAACATTCCAACCAAGATTAAATAAAATGGTCGACATTGAGCAAAAGCATTCGATAGACTTAATTTTAATGTTTTGACCCGACTACACCAGAAGGAGGGTTATGTTTTTTGAGTGTATGTATGTATGTATGTATGTATGTTTATTTCTTTCTTTCTTCCATTGGCACGCTTGATGGATTTTGGAGTGCGAGATGTCGTTAGACTCGTCTTGATCCCGTGAGTGACATGTATCCTATTTATACCCCACTGCCCAAAAAAAGAGGGGTTGTTTTTATGCAGCTAGCCAGGCGAGCTTAGAAAATGCCCCTCCACCAACCAAACCGAGTCATACAAAGTTAGACTCCACCGGGAATCGAACCCGCAACCTCCAGATATGAAGCTTATGAACTTAACCGTTACGCCACGGAGGCGGTTAATCAGGTTATACAAATCAATTAGCTAAAATTAGCTTTGTTTTTTTTTTATTATACTAAAATCGACAGCTACGATGTTAAAATGCTACCAATCTGATATTTTAGACCCAATCAAAAATGGAAAGAAATAAAATAGAACTTTATTGTTAATCGTGCAGAATGGCTTAACTTAAGTGACAGTGGGCGGGAAGAGTAAAGTTTTCTAGTAGCGACCATCACGTACCGGAAGGTGTAATGCAGCAGGCTACCCACTCAGTGGACCAACGACCTGGTGAAGTTCACAGGAAGCCGTTGGACAGAACCGGTCGTTGTGGAAATACGCGTTTGTCCAGCAGTGTATAGTGCAGCAGCTGATTTAAAGATCATTAATTCTGCTCAAAATATCAAATAGAAATCATTTAAACGTTTTCATTTTAAAGTGAAGATGAAAGATATGCTTGAAACAAAGGGTCTTTTACCAGGAATGCCACCAGTAGATCCACCACCACCAGAAGATCCAGGGAAGTTGGGTATGTTGTTGATAGGATTAAAGTTGGTAATTGACGAGAGGCCCGATGCGCCCGCGTCGCTACCAGATTTCTCAGCGACAATGACGCATAGCTGGAAGTAAAGTTTGACATTAACTATGATTATTTAATGAATACACAAACGATTGACGACCACTAGTGGGGTAGAGTAGTGTAGGGTAGGGTAGTGTAGGGTAGGGTAGTGTAGTGTAGGGTAGGGTAGTGTAGTGTAGTGTAGTGTAGGTTAGGGTAGGGTAAGGCAGTGTAATGTAATGTAAGGCGGTACGTAGTTCGCCGGGACAGCTAGTTTACTCTAAAAATACGCATAAAAATCTCACGTGAGATTAATTTCGATCCGAATCTCACGACTTCTCACAGGGGAAAGGTAGAAAAATCTCCAAAATTGCCTCAGATAATTAAGGCGAGGTATTAATTGGAACAGTTGTCTCTGTCTTTTTCTTTACATGTGAAGAGTTAAGAAAATAACCACACTTTTTCAATGGTTTTTGATCAAAAAATACTATGAAAGTATAAAAATAATAACATTACTCAGTTTGTGTTATCATAACAAGTATTGTTGTATTTCTTTTTATTTATACTTAAAAATATTAGTCATAACTAGAGTTTAAAGTAACGGTGTAGAAATATCTTTGGATTTTTTTCTATCCAGCCAAAACTGCTCAATCGTGTTTCTGATAGCTTTTGACTTAAGAAACATCATCAACAATAACCTTGGGTTTTCTATCGTTTAGCAGTCATTGACGTCAAAAATAACGAAAATCTTTAATATTACCGCCGTAATGAACGCACCCTAACTCGATAGTCAGCCATCATCAGCTGTTGCATACTAACTTACAACTTTCAATACACGTTCAATTTCCCGACTATAGTATAAAAATCGAGCCAAGTGCGTGTCGGACCACACGCAAAGTAGGGTTCCGTAATTTTTTCAAAAAATAAATGTACATTAAAAAACAAAATTCATTTTGTGGTTAGTAATAGATCTATGAACTTTTTCTAAATCCAACCACATTTAAGCCTTCCTAGCCGTTATATTTTTCCTTTTGAATTGATTAAACATCCTACTAATAATATTTTTTTCAGATGTCCTGAAATAGCAGTATAGCTAGCTGAGGGTGGGGCACTTAACTCTAACAATAATTATTATTTTAAAGCTTAATATTTCCCAAAGGAATCCCTGAATCAAAAAATGATATTCACTTGTCCGCAATAATTTTGATAGACCTATTCAACGACACCCCACTCTATGGTAGATACGGTAAAAAAATTACCCCCATTTTGACGTGTAAGGGAGGTACCCTCAAAAAATATATTTATTCATAATTTTATTTCACTACTTTGTCAGCGTGATTAATAAGTATAGCCTTGCCAAATTACAGGTCGATCCGTGATAAAATAATATCGAACGTAAGACTATTCATTTTAAGTTATTATTGACAAAAATTATTATAGCGTTAATGAATACCTCTGTGACAAAAATAAACTTATTGACATTTGAATTTTTAAAGTTTACGTGACAAAATAATTATAATCTATGTTAAACATTTGCATGCCTTGCACAGGCGAAACATGATTGCACTAAAAATTATATTAAACATCCTACTACCATGTTTGATGCAAATAAATTATCATTTCATTTCATTTCATTTCAAGTTCAAACCAATGCGGGCTTCAACGCGGCTGTTACGCTAAAAACGCCTAGTTAGTTCTCGATTTTTACATGTTTTTATTACTTTTGTTCACTTTCAAATAAGTTTAAAAAAATGTGTTCAATTAAAATGAAAGGTGTTAAAGTCACCTATCTTTGTGTGTTAGTTTCATTCAATATAAACAATTTGTTTTCGAGAAATTTTGCAATTAATGCAGAAAACAGGGTCTACAGTATATTTTTTCCATCAAAAGTGGTAATATTTTTAAAATTTTATTTAATCAAATCGTTTTTTTTATTACTTTAACTATATCATATATTTTTCCATAGTGATGGCAGTCTATCAATAATTCGAATTGAAATTGCGGTTTGACCCATCTTAGGGCCTTAAACCGTGAATGAAAGGACGGATATTACGACGGACTTGACAAATCTATAAATGTTTCTTGTTGACTCCGGAACTCTAAAAAGAAGAAGCAATGAATGCATACTGCGGTATGTTACCGTGATTTTAGAGACGTTTAACGTCTTCAAATATTTTCAAAGTATTACTTTTTCAATAGGTTTTTAATTTATAAAGTTCAATTTTTTTCTAAATTTAACTCAAATTTTAGGGTTATTGATGTTATATTTCACAAAACAACCGATCAGAGATCAGTCAAGAGATCAAACAGCAAAGCTCCGCTTATCGCTAAAGATGGTGCTTAAAATAAAAAAAAAATTAAAGCCGACTACCAGATACTACTTACGAAGGTTATTTTTTTTATTTACAGTAAGCCCTTCATCATCTCACCTTGTTCAAAATATTTTACACTAACTGTTTCCCGCGGCTTCACTCGCGTGGACAACGTTTCTATGACTTTTCGAGGGTGCGCAGTGCGCGAGTCGCAAGCGGCTAGCAAGCGAAGAAAAAAGTAGCCTATGTGTTAAACCATGTCCTAATCTGTCTACCTACCAAATTTCAGCCAGATCCGTTCAGTAGTTTCTGCGTGAAAGAATAACAAACATACATTCTTACAAACTTTCGCGTTTATAATTTTAGTAGGAAGTAGGATATTAAAGTAATCTTTTTATCTTCAAAATTCTTGATATCTTGATTCACTACACGAAAGAAAGCAAATTCAAAAAACCATTTAAATCGTAGAATCGATTTCAGCGCTTACCCTCCGTATAGAAAAGCCAAAACACTTACCACCACACTTAGACAGACGAAGATAGCTGCAATTTTGCTTGCCATTTTTAGAACTAGATTGGTACTGGTATAGTTATTCAATTCGAGAAACACCTTGTGACTGTTGGTTGGTGAAAATTCGCTGTTTTATACTGCATACGTTTATCAGTAGAACCGTTTCTAGGTCGTTAAGGTTTTTTGAAGGAAACAATTCAAAATTTAAATAGGAGATAAAAACACTATCAAGGTCTAGGTATATCTTAATTTTCTTCTTTTTATTAGGACTAATTAAGCACCTTACTCGTTAGTACGTTAAGATAAGGAAAACTTAGGTAAATAGTCGACATAATTTAAGTTAATTAAGGCGGTAATATTACAGATTTTCATTAAAGGTTGAAAAAAATACCCTTATTTTTGATGATGTTCCGTAAAGTCAAAAGCTATTAGAAACACGATTAAGCAGTTATGGCTCGATAGAAAAAAATCCCAAAGATAGGTCTACACCGTTACTTTCAACTCTAGTTATGACTTATATTTTAAAGTGTAAATTTTTAAAATTATACCATAATATTTGTTACTTATGATCATACAAAGTGAGTAGTGTTATTATTTTTTTATACTTTTATTGTAGTTTTTGATTGACACGAAAAACCATTGAAAAAGTGAAAAGGTGTGGTTATTTTCTTTACTTTTTACACGTAAAGAAAAAGACAGAGACAACTTTTCCAATCAATAAGCTTATAATAAGTTAAACGCCAGTAATATATAAGTCATTGAAGTTAAAATAATAAATAAGTTTATAATTTGTTTATCGTCTACAACAACTATTAAAACATCTAGTGAGATGGCTTTTGCGAAGATCCTGACGCAAACAATTTTCATGAAACCACTTGGACTTTTTAACCGACTGCCCACTTAGAAGGAATATAATGTTTATTTATTATTTTTATTATTTATTCAGTTGCTTTCATGTACATAAAGTTCTTATATCTAAGGATATTAGGGTGCATAGGCCCTGTAAGCGCATTCCAAGATAAAAAAATGAGCAGCCCGAAAGGTATTATTAAATTTAATTTAATTTAAAAATAATAAAAATTTGAAAAACAATAAAATTTTATGTAAGAACTGCAAATTAAATTATAGGTAGTTGTATTGTACGTCATGAATTCATTGATTGAGTAAACCTTCATGTGGGAATTGTTTTATTTAATATCAGATTTCATATTTTGAGGTAGTTTATTGTAAATAGCTATTGATCCGTAATAGGGTCCATTTTTTATATTTTTAATTTAGGTGCGGGTAGCGGAGCAAGCTGAAGTCTCCGGTGAGCACTAGTACAAAACCTTCTCAGAATACAGAAAAAACCAGAATGCGCGTTAAGTCAGAATAGTATGACGCGCGCTGAAGCCAAAAACTCCACGAATACCCTCCTTCCCTTGGTTGTAATGTTGCTGTATTAGGTCGGATTTTAATACTTTTTGAATTAGATAAGTTATGAAGAACCACTGCTTGTTTACTCACAAAAATAAATCACCTGCATGCAGGATTTAGAAGGAACAAAACGTCAAAACTACACCGATTTAGAGTAGATTACAATAGGCAACATGCAATATTTTTATTTTTGCTTTCATTTAAAAGAACTCTATGCAGAATAAACCAGGAGTATAATAAAAAAATAAAAAAACTTGATTTTTAAGTTTAAATGCAGTTTTAAAGTAACCGTTTAAATTTGCGCGCGCAAACGGACGTATAGTTCCGATGACGTCACTCCTGTCTGTCACTCAGACCAAAGAGAATATAATACATTGTAATTTATTGTAATTGTAATGTATTATATTCTCTTTGGTCTGAGTGATAGACAGGAGTGACGTCATCGGAACTATACGTCCGTTTGCGCGCGCAAATGTAAACGGTTACTTTAAAACCGCATTTAAAATTAAAAATCAAGTTTTTTTATTTTTTTTATATACTCCTGGTTTATTCTGCTTATTTTGCTTTCATTTCTTTAAAATGAAAGCAAAAATAAAAATATTGCATGTTGCCTATTTGCCTCACTTTTATCGCCGTACGCGTGTTCTGGTTTTTTCTGTATTCTGAGAAAACCTTATACTACTCTAGATTTTTACGTACGTTGGTAGCAATTACCTGGATTTATATGCATTTTTCTTTTTTTAAGAAAGGCCTACACCTTCCTAAAGGCCTAAAGTTTATCAGGAGTATGTATTTATGTACTCGTATTTATCCTCGGCTGAGCCGAAATGGCTTGTTTAATTTTGGAACTAGAAGTGTGTCTATGATTTGTTTTTTTTTTCGATTGAAATTTGATACATTTTTACACGACTGCCCAAAAAAGAGAGTTATGTTTTTTATGCAGTCGGGTTTTTAATTTCTTATTGAATAAGTGAGGTTAACTAATTTATTTATTCTGTTTCTACATTCTTGCGTAAAAATTTCAAATCATCGATGTAGGCAGTTAATTCTTCCATTGTCAAGTCTGCAGGCAACTCTGCCATTATATCTAATAACATTTCCAGATCTACATTGGATAAAAATGTCATTTCTGGCATCTTTGGCATGTTAATTGAATCTTTGGCTTGTAGGGTTGGCACTGCTTGGTTAGACTGTGCCTTGGCTGCCCAGTGAGATAGACCAATGCTATCTTTCTGTGCGTCTGTTGTAAGAATCTGAAATAAATATTGAGTATCTTTTAATTCAAGTTGAAAAGAGCTGAAAATTGCGCACCGAGGATTTTGTACCACCACACCATTATGCCATCAAGTATAGTAATGATACCTTTTCATTAAATAAAAATTTGTTAAAAAATTAAAAAAAGGTTTTTTATTCAGTTCGGACTCATTAGCGCAAGTACGACTCACAATAATTATATTAATAATGTAATCACACCAAGTAGGTACGGTTTACAATTTTTACGATAGAGCAACAACAAATGCCTATTTAATAATAAAAACACGTTTCTTGTATGGAACCCTCCTTTTTTTAAATTTTTCTTATTTTCTAGTAAATCTCCCATAATAACATATGTTCTGTGAAAATTCCAGTCAGCAACTTATCACCTATCACGGTTCCAAAAATAAGTTTTTTAAACGTTGAACAGATGAACTCATGGAAAGCATAAGCTTAGTAATACATGGTACGGAACCTTCATGTAAAAAAAAACATAGTTCGAAAAACATGACTTCATGTCCCTGAGACTTTTCTTACAGAACGCGTGTTTTTAATACTCATTTTAAAATGAAAAAACTTACTATTAATAAAGATGATGTCAACAAAATCTTAAACATTTTGAATACGAACTGATGATATAAATTTCAAATAAAAACACATCCCCAGTGTACACATTACTATTTATACGTTTATTTTATCATACGTGTGGGTCAAAGCTCACGTTTTTGCCCACGTTCATAAAATACTTAAATAAATTAACAAAGTATTTACAAAGTGTTGAAATCATGGAAAAACAGTTCTATGTTGTGGATATTATCGCGTAAAATAAAACTCAGTTTTTAATTGTTTATTTTTTTTAATGAAAGTAATAATAATAAAAGTAATAAGGCAGGTACTTACATAAACTTGAATATTTTAAGTACATATATCTAATTACGTACCTAGTTTAAATTACAGACAATATGCTATCTAAAACTGGTGTTAATTTGTATACAGTCTCAGTAACTTTTATTACTGGCATACCATTGATTTTTGGTAAGTTATCAATACACTCTAAGGGTACAACTGGTACTGAAGTAACGCTATTATTGCTCCCAATATCTTTCTGACAGGTGCTACCCAATGTACTTAAAGAGGATGCCAATTTTTTTGGTAAAATACTACCTAAATCTTTAGAAGAAAACGCGAAATCGTTTAGCTTGATTGCCAAACCACTTGAAGAATTGTTTGACGTGGCTGCCAAACCACAAGAAGACAAAGCCAAGTTGTTTGGCATAGCAGAAAACCCACATGAATTCGACGATGCCCAACTGCTTGGCGTGACAGACAATCGACTCATGGTTTGCTTGTTATCAATTGGCAAACTGTTGAGCAATTTATCATTCATTGGCAAACACATTTGCTGTAAGTTGTTACCAAGTTGGTTATTTTTGATAGGCAACTTTTTACTGACAATTGGCATTTTAATTTTAAGGCCTTTTTTAGCCACTACTTTGTTTTCGTTACATCCACAATCATTGTCTACTGTAGTAGGTATTGCATTGTTCACAAGTAATTTTTCAATACTTGCCTTTGGTTTTCCATTGTTTGTTAGTGGTGTTCTAGTATTTACTACGTTTATTCCACTAGACACTTTTGGTATTTTTGTGTTTGGCATAGATTTAATATTATTGTCATTTGTAATTAGTTTCAATTTATTACAGGATTTTAGAATTTCTTTATTTAAAAATGGAATTTCTGTTCTTTCTATTGGTTTTTTAAGAAAACTATTGATATCCAAAGTTTTCTCTTTTGCCAGCTGTATATTTTTAGATTTTAATTCACCATAGTTTCTACTTTTTGTCAATTCTAGCCTGTTTTGAGCAATAGAAAATCGAAAACCATTATTGTCATCTTGCAAACATTTTTTTATCAGTCCTAGGCCATTTTTGGTCAATGGTAGGCCATGGTCGGTCAATATGAATCCATCTTTCGTCATTAATAGATCATTATTTGCGATTGGAAATTCGTTAAATATCAATGGTAACACATTGTTTTTCACAAGTAAGTCATTTTTTGCCATTGCTAGTTCATTTTTTGTTGACGGTAAACCCTTGAATGCCATTGGCAAGCCATCTTTGGCATATGGTATATTATTTGTCTGTCGCAAAACATTATTTGCAACAACAATGGGCAACACGTTTATTTTTGGCGGCAAACCACTATTCGACAACTGTAAAACATTGGTTGCTCTTGAAAGATCTTTGTTTCCAGCAAAATTGGAACTTTGAAGGTTTACTGGTATTACTTGTACAAATTGAAAACCACTTGATTCATACTGGCAGCACACTATCTGGAACATAAAAACACTTGAGTTTTAAATGAATACCTACTAACATAACATGTAAAGAGGTTTACAATAACAACTAACCTAATTTACCTTGGCTAAAATAAAATGCACGATAAATGTAAAAATATGGGTTTCCATTTAGATAATTTTGATCAAATGGCACAATATGATTTTGAGATGCGTTTTATAAATTTTTGTTTGTTAATACGTACATATCTTGATCAATACTAACGATTAAACACCTGTATGACTCTATCTACTTATAACGTACGTGTTTCTCTTGCATTGTTATATGATTTGGATATCTATTTCTACATTACCTACAATATTACAGATTTTTAAAATGCAACTGATACGCATGAAACAATATCAGAAAGTTAGTTAATCTAGTCAGATAAGTTTATATTTTTTTAGGGTTCCGTAAGACAAACCTTTCATTAGATCGTTCGGTTCGTCATAAACTTCAAAATCTAATAACTATTATGAACCGAATTGCATGAAATTTTGGCACAAAAATTATTTGAATGTCTCAATTTTTAATAATCAAAAAAATTTAGTTTTTAAATTGTTAAAGAGAAGATGTAATAGCGGTTACAATTTAGTTTAGATTTTTTGTTAGTGAGATATCGTTATATCATCATATCAGCTCAAATATATCTCCAAGGAGGGTCTTGAGTTTACCCTGAATTAGGGCCCAGTGCGGGTTCGTCGTCTTCACACACAACCTTCTGTTTCTTCGCAGGCGTGTGCAGGTTGCCTCACTCCTTCACCGTGAGAGCGTCGGATAAATATGAAATCGTAATTTAAAAACATATTGGACGTGGCAGGATTCAAGCCACGAATTCCTGGACAGGAGGCAGCTGCTCTAACCATTACGCCACCGACGCTCTTTAAATAGGTCTTTCTAAATTAAGCAAGAAAGTAAGTAAATCTAGACACACGGCAGTGTGTCCGCCAAGTTCGAAAAGAAAAAGGCGACACCGGCCGTGGGTGATATCACACGAACGATATCGGGCCACTTTCGACTTACCTGTAACTTACGTAAAATCTTTTTGACTGAAATCCTTGCGTGTTTGTTTATAGTTTTTGCGTATCTAGTAAGACTCCCTCTTTCACCTAGAATCCCAATTTTCATAGATATATCTTTTATCATTTCTGGGATATTGACGTCCGAAAATTACTATTTTTATTACTGACTGACTGATTATCAAATTATAGACCACTTCCAGGTAACTTAGAAACTTTAAATTTGGCATCGAGATAGGTTATTGGACGTATACAAAGGAAAATTTGAAAAAAGGCCAAGTGTGAGTCGTACTCACGCACTGAGGACTCCGTATCACCACTACTCAGAAAAATATATAAATCACTTCCAGGTAACTTATTAACTTGAAATTTGGCATCGAAGTAGTATTGGACGTTTACAAAAGAAAAATTCGAAAATGGTCAAGTATAAGTCATACTCGCGCACTAAGGGTTCCGTATCGCCACTACTCAGCAAAATATAAAGAGCACTTCCAGGTTACTTATAAACTTGAAATTTGGTATTAAGATAGGTTATTAAGCGTATACAAAGAAAAAATCTAAAAACTGGCCAAGTGCGAGTCGAACTTGGGAGATTATTAGGATTTCTTACCACTACTATTTATCAAAATTATAGACCATTTCCCGGTGACTTGGAAACTGGTTTGCCACATAGGTAGGTTATTTGGCGTATACAAAGGAAAAAGAAAAACCAGCCAAGTTCGAGTTGGACTCACGCAATTAAGTTTCTGTACCACCACTACTCATTTGAATAATTATATATACCACTTCAGGGTGACTTTTTAATGTGAGATTTGGAATCGAAAATGGTTTATTGGGCGTATCGAGTAAAAACTCAAAAAACTAGCTAAGTGCGACTTGGGCTTGCGCATCGAGGGTTCGGTATCACTAAAAATATATTATATTATGTATGTCTATTACTTGAATAAAGATAGGAAATTAGTATTATTGCAAATGATTTTCTAAAAACCAAAAAGTACGCCACGGAGTTAGTACTGTACTAGCTTTTGCCCGCGGCTTCGCTCTCGTGGACATCATTTTTATGACTTTCTTTGTGGCTTATTGGTGCGCGAGCGTAGATACGAGTTTCCATCAGATCCCTTGGGAACAATATCAAGCTATTTTGATGATAGGCTTTGTCACTTCCCACTCCTTCAACTATTTCTACGCAAAAAAACAAGTCAATCTGTTGCTCCGTTTCGAAGATGAGGTACGCGAGCCTGAAAATGGTTTTCCACAGATCTCTCGGGAAACATATCGGGCTATGCTAATTAGTAGTCTATCTCATTTCTTACCCCCTAAACTATCTCTGTGCAAAAAATCACAATGATCCGCTGCTCTGTTATGATGTTAAATAAATTAACCAAAAGTCTTTTTTTTTCAGTTCCCTCAAAAACTGTATCAGACTTCACGACCTCATTCCCTCAGCTCCATTCCACTTTCGGTCAACGAGACGCAGGGGAAGTTTCAACCCCTTTGTTGTTGATATTTAGCCTATACGCACGAAGCGTTACAGTTCCTCATTTATTATGCGGACAGCGATGGAGTGGAACTCCTTGCCTGAGTCTGTTTCCCGACTCCTACAATTTGGGGTTCTTCAAGGCGAGAGTGAATATGCATTATTTGAGTTTGCGTGTACCATCCTCGACTACAACGTCACTTAGCATCAGGTGAGATAATAGTCAAACGCACTCAAATTTTTAATAAAAAAAAGACTATGCTATTTTCACAGAATAAAAAATAGCCTTTATTCTTCTCGATGACACAGTCGACGTGTGTGCTAAATTTCATGAAGATTGGTTGAGGTTTTGAAGAGGTGACAAACAAACAAACACATTTACACATTTGTAATATTATATAGTAAGGATAGTGAGGATGAGAAGTCTTTTTTTTTGCGATTACAGCAAATTCGTAAAACAAAAGTTTTTCAATTTCAATTAGTAGAAGCTCCTATAAAAAAAAATATATACTTATTTATGTAAAAACATAACACTTTATATAAAAGACTTTGTCTTCTAAATTTTATCACAAAAACAATCTTCATTTTTTTAAATATGGTAGGTAGGTGTCCGAAGATACTACGTATCTACCCTAAATTCACTCATCACTTGCCATCAGGTGAGATGTTGCCACAGGTTTATCAATTGTGAATAAAAAAGAAACAATCCTTAATTTTTTAATTCCAGAAACTATTATAAAAATTAAATTAGTAAGTTATACCCAATAATTAATATATGTATACATATATATACCTTAAAAACAATCAAGTCTTACACGCCAAACATTAGTGTTAACAACACTGATGTGTTCCGGCTTGAAGATAAGATAGCCAGATCCCTATTGCATTGGGGAATCTTTGGTAAGCCCGCTTCCATCTTCGGCATCATCGTCACTTACTATCAGGTGAGATGATGTCAAAGGCTTACAAATTGTAAATTTAAAAAAAAATAATTCTTCTATATTTTTTTCTTTAGCACGTCCATACTCTCTCATTTATTTCAATTATCCCAAAACATACCTAAGTACTTCTACATAAACGAGAATTTATCGCCTTACAAATGTTGCATTGGGAAAGTCTCGAACTTTTAGCAAGGACGCGACCCTGGGAGGACCCTGGAGGAAGGACGCCGGCGCGACCTTCAGGTCAAGGTCACGTCTCTGGGACTATTTTATTTTGTTATGTATACTGATGTTACTTTGGGTTGTTCGTAAGCTAATATAATACAAGTACGAACCCTTATAGGATTACTTCGTTGTCCATCCGTCCGTCCGCCTGTCCGTGTCTGTATGTCTGTCTGTCTATCAAGACCCTGTTTCTCAGTAGCGCGTAGAGGTATTAAATTGAAATTAATATCTAATTCTTAGATCTACGGTCTAAAAATCAAGCGACGAAGACGGCACAATAAAAAATACGGATATTTATGTCGCGTATTTTGACACTAGCAAGTAAATCGAAACCCTTAATAGGCTCCTTAACCTAGATTCTAGAATCATAAAATTTGATAATAAGCAAGGTCTCACAGCACAAGTAAAGAAAAAACCCTGAAAATTGATAATTTTGATTAATTTTTTTTGTTATTATAAAAAAATCGCGATTACAAACTTTATTGGTAGAAAGAAGAAAGAAAGAAGAAAGAAATGTTTATTTGCCAGAATACATACATGTGAAGATCTTAATGTTAGAATGGAAAATGTATTCAGCCGTCATAAAGATGGCATGCAAATTTTTACAGGTTAAAATATTATACCTACGCTAATAACATTTTATAGATAATTTAGTTTTATTATTAAAGTTCATATATTCACTAATACTATAGAAGCAGTGTTGCATTAGCCATTCTGTTAATTTTTTCTTAAGTCTAATTCCTCGTAATTGTTTTATGTCATCTGGAAGCTTATTAAATATTTCAATACACATATTATAAATATTTTGTTTATATATTTTAGTTTTGCAGGGAGGTTGCTGTAACCAATGTGTATATTGAGCCCTTGGTACATGAAATCTAACGTCTCTAAGATATTGAAAATACTCTGGGTGAGATTCTGTAAACAGACAAACCTTTCTTATATACATGCACGGCAACGGTAAAATATTTAGTTTTTTAAATAGGGGTTTACAACTCTCCATAAACCACGCATTATTAATAGCACGTACACACTTTTTTTGCAATCTAAATGTTCTATCGACATCTACAGAATTTCCCCATAGTAAGAGACCATAATTCAGGACTGACGATACGTGGCCATGGTAGGCTGTCAAAGCGGCTTCTATAGAGACTGTTTGCCTTAGTCTTCTTAACGCGAATACAAACCGATTCAGTCTTTTGCAAATTGAGTCAATATGGTCCTTCCAGTTCAAATGATTGTCAACATGTATGCCTAAAAATTTAAGTCCATTAGTTACGTCAATTTTACTATTATTATAATTTATGTCCAGAAAAAGGGGTTTTGTTTGATATGAGTGAAATTGTAATATCTTAGTTTTATTTATATTAATGTTAAGGTTATTGTTGTCTGTCTTTTCTATAACCTATGCTTTCCAGTAATAAAAATAAAAATTAACAATCGCAGAAAGAATATTAAATGGTTATCAACTGGAATAAAAAAATCTTGCCTCGTAAAACGCAAAATGTAAAAAGTAAATTGACCCTGTCGTATACAGGATGTAACATAAAAGTGCAGTGATACTTTAAGGTGGGATTATATTTATCAAACTAATTACTATCACTGCACCTTTAAGTTACACCTTGTATGTCGTTGTATGGGAGAATATTTTTTAAACTACAAAGTTAGGTTTGTCTTTCACAAATATTTTAACCGGTGGTACGGAACACTCGGTCTTGGCCGGTTTTTTATTTTTTAAACTATACCAAAGTCTATAGAGTAGTTGACTAATGTTCTGCACCAAAAGGAAGCCAAGGGTTCGTAAAACTAAGTTTATGCTGTATTGTCTGTCTGTCCAACCTAAAATAGGCTGTATTTGAACTGTGATAGATAGCCATTTATACAGACTTTTTTTACTTCGGCATATTAAAAAAAAATAACAAAGTTAATACTTACCTACACAAGAATATTATTATTATTCGCTGAAAAGCGGCAAACGGTTGATTTTCTTCATGAAACTGAACAACTTTCTTCAATCGGAGCAAAAAAAATACGTCACGTACTAATTGTCAATAATTGATCATACAGGTTATTTGTAATCCAGGTCCAAATCAGTCTACTTACAAAAAAAATACCAAATTTTATCCAGATCCGTTTATCTGTTGTGGCGTGAAAGAGTAACAAACATCCATACATACGAACTTTCGCGTTTATAATATTAGTAAGGATTACCGTATTCGTCAACTTTGCGGGCTTGATGTTTTATTAAATGATATTCAATTTAATCTAAGTCAGAAATGCTGAGCCAGGCATATTGTAATAATTCATCCGTGTATAAACGGTCAGGCAAATTGTAAAAATCTGTACGCAGATTGTAAAATGCCGAGCCGGGCAAATTGTAAAATGCCGTATGCAGATTTTAAATGAGCGTGCGAAGCGAGCGATGTTAGGTTCGGTCAGGTTTGATTGTAAAATGACTTAAGAGGGAAGAATAGTACGTGCTCGTCCATACAAAAAGAGAAAACGTTTTTCCATTTCTAAATATTTTCCAATCATCATGATTTTTTAGTATGTTATTGACACAATGAATTACTAGGTTTATAGCTTTTCCTTTTTTCAAAATTTGCTATAGATTCAAACTTATAGGCAGCTCAAGTAACGTAATTTTTGTGATTAAAACTGTGTCGAATTAAGCCGTTTTTTGAACAAAATCAATGTATTTTTTTTTTAAAAGCGAAACCTATAAACCTAGAATATATTGTGCTGAAACGATCGACATCAAAATCAAAGAGATTTGTTAAGATTTAGTTAGTGAAAACCGTTTTCTCCCGAAATGGGAATTTCGTCCAGAAAAGTACCTATTGTCAGTTGCGAGCTGCAACGCTCTCTATCGCACGATTGGGGGTCGGGGGGAAAGCAAAGCACACGTACAATAGAGATGTCGATGGTAAAGTCGATAGTAGAGATGGGATCCCACCCACGTTATCGATATCGATCTGTTTAAAAAAATCTGGGAGTGGGAAAAGTTAATGTTAGTAGGTTTTCAAGAAAAAGATTGACCAGTGATTATTGTTTTATTTCTTCCTTACTCAAAATGGATTACATTGCTTTTTTTTTTAAACGATTGTGTGTTTGTACTTCGCTGTTCCAAGACGTTACAGCAGCTAAACATGTTCGTGAATGTAGCCGAATTTGCCATCGTCGCATTTGGACGAATAAGACGAATACGCGAACACGAATAGCGATGTGATGTGCTAGCATTAGAGTTCGTTGTTTTGCTTCAGAGCCCTTATATGAACGATAAACTAATTGAAGTATCTACCTATTATGTTTTCACTCGCAAACAACTGCTTAGATATTAGAAGTCATGTTACTTACTAAGGCATAAGTAGCTCAACTTATGTGAACTAAAAAAAAAACGAGCAAGTGCGAGTTGAACTCGCGTAGAGAGGGTTCCGTACAATTACAAAGACATTTAGGGTGATTTTTAAATAATTAAAAATATCACATTTGAAATCGTCACATTAAGATGCACTAGCGCTATCTAGTGGTGTTTTAGTGAACTACTAGCTGTCCCGGCGAACTACGTACCGCCTTACATTACATTACACTGCCTTACCCTACCCTAACCTACCCTAACCTACACTACACTACCCTACCCTACCCTACACTACACTACCCTACCCTACACTACCCTACCCTACACTACCCTACCCTACACTACTCTACCCTACACTACACTACCCTACACTACCCTACACTACACTACCCTACCTTACACTACCCTACACTAGACATGTGCGCCGCACCGCGCCGGTGACCGTCGCCGCCGATCAGGACTTGAAGCCGCTGACCATTTAGAAAAATCGGCGTATTCGGCGCAAATGATGCGAACGGCGAAAAGTTCAACGCTCGCCTAGGTTGCGTGTATCGCCTTCGGATATATTACAAAAATCTGAAAACGTGTCAAGGTTGTCTACTTACCAAAGCCGGAAACAGAGAGCTACGATGAACCGATGTCCTACAGACCCATATACCTTTCATCATTTCTGTTGAAGGCTCTGGAAAAATTGGTCGACAACTACATAAAGGAGGGGTTCCTTGCGGAAAAAAACACTTCATGTACTACAATGAGCATATCAGTCTGGTAAAATGACTGAAAGAGCACTTCATCTTGTAGTATACCGTGATAAAAGTGCGTTGGAAAACCAGAAGGTATGTGCTGCTGCCTTCCTCGATATCGAAGGAGCCTTTGATCGCACTAATTTGGAGGCAATCAAGAATGCAGCTATCTCCCATGGTATATACCAAACGTTTAGAAAATGGATAGATAGCATGCTTAGGAAGATAATCATAACATCTTTACTATTGGGGGAGAAGGTTACTGCTACCACTTCAAAAAATGCCCGCAGGGTGGCGTTCTGTAGGTAGCTTCTGCAGCAGCTGAAAAACCGGATCTTTCTACACGTTTGGTTAGGCTGACGATCTAGTGATTATAATTAATGTTAAATTCCCGAACATATTATCGCGAATAATGTACTCGTGAAAGGCCTTGCGTAAAGTTGAAAGGTGGTGTGATGGATATCACCTATCGATTAAACGTAGCAAGACCACGGTTGTACCATTCACAAGAAAAAGAAACCGACAAGGTTTAAAAATTCTCAAACTGTATGGGACAGTCCACGATCGTTAAGTATCTAGGCATGACTCTGGATAAAAAACTGACGTGAAACCTGCACATAGAAAGGACCATGGCCAAGGCCACAAAAGTCTTCGGTATGCTAAAATCTGCGTACGGTAAGAACTTGGGGTTTAAAACCCATAGTCATATACTGGCGATACACACTAATAGTAAGGCCCATTCTAGGCGTAGAAGGAACAGGCCGATGGAAGATTAAACTGACATGTCTTAGACTCAAAGATTCCAAGCTCTTCATCGGTGAGGTAACCACAGGGGCAATCAAGTACAGTTGGAGAAACAGCAGGACACGTGTCAGAGCGGTAACAGGAGCGTTGATAGGAGTTATGCTACAAACGCACACTTGAAAAAATCAGCCTGATGAATGACCCGACCTGCAGAGCCTGTGTGGATACAGATTCAATGGAACACTTACTGTGTTACTGCAATGTTCTGGCCAGTAGCGCATTTGTCTCCTTGGAGTCATAAATATAAGATTGTAACTTACAATTTGTAAGTACGTTATTCGTAACCAAATTACCAAAGCAAACTATTTTTGTGCCATATTTTATTGCGACTTTAACGTTTCTTTTCATACCTTATATTAATTTTTATGAAAACGTTTTTTTTTTAATTTTACTTCTGATTCTCCTTGTTTTTTGTGTAATTTATGCCGCCATTTACGACGCCGTTTACGCCGCCATTTACGCCGCCGCCGACCAAATTCTACCTCTACGCCGCCGCCGAATATTTCGGCATCGGCGCACATGTCTACCCTACACTACCCTACCCTACCCTACACTACCCTACCCTACACTACACTACACTACCCTACCCTACCCTACCCTACCCTACCCTACCCTACCCTACCCTACATAAGAACCTTCTCCTGACAATAACGAACTCGACAAAAAAGAATTAGCGAAATCGGTCCAGCCGTTTAGGAGGAGTTCAATGACTAACACACGGACAGAAGATTTATATATAGTGAACTATTTACCGTAAATTTACGTAATAAATTGAGTTTACCACTTTATTTACTATTGATAGAATTCTTATAGGTTTTCCTGTAATCTACAAGCAATAAACTATATTTTGTAGTTTTGGAGTAATCACCTAATGGGGGAATGGTCAATTTTCTTCTTTTTCCAAGCGATTTCCAAAAAGGAGGAGGTTCTCAATTCGACTGTATGTTTTTTTTATTTTTTTTATAAGTGTTACCTCAGAACTTTTATTGGGTGAACCGATTTCGATGATTCTTTTTTTCTTCGAAAGCTAGTGCTTCCCATGTGGTCCCATATAAATTTTATCAAAATCGGTGTAGTGCTTTATAAGAAAATTAACAAAAACCAAAAATAATAAACCAAATTTTTCGAAGTTGTTCATTTTTTAACTTTTTTTTAAATTTCCTAATTAGTCCCCCAAAAATACCCTTAATTTTTAAAAATATTTATTGTCTGCACATCTGTGTTTGGGTGATAGTAAGACAGACAGGCGCACGAGTGATCTTGTAAGGGTTCCGTTTTTTTGTAAGGAACCCATAAAACCTTCTTATTATTTAGATGGTCACGTTAGGTATACTCGTATAATTATTATAGTATCACATTAGTAGTTTCGTTCACAATAACTAGCATAATATTTTATCACGCTTTTATTATCAGGTGAGGTGCAGCCAAACGCAGTCAAATTTTTAATAAAAAAATGCTTCACCTGTATGTTTGTATGTAACCGACTCCTATACTCGATTCTGACCCACTTTAAACGGACAAATTTAATTCAAACTTTGTAGACTTATCAAGAATCAGCGACAATATAATAATCTCGTAAGTTTGAACTAAAAAATAAATAGAGTTTAAAAAAACTAAAAAACACGCTTTTAAAGTACATCAGACTAAAAAGTAAAAAATAATTCTTAATATAAGTTGAAAATAATAATTAACAAAAAATACTAGTCTTATTTGTGAAAAAGTGTGGGTTGCTCGATAGACGAAAAATATGGCACAGAGCGCCCCACGCTTTTTCACAATAATCTAGTATTATTTTAGTAATTCTAGTTATATATTTCGTTAATTATTATTTTCGACTTATATTAAGAATTATATTTTACTTTTTAGTCTGATGTAGTTTTAAAGCGTGTTTTTTAGTTTTTTTAAATCTTATTTATTTTAGATACACTGCAAGTACCTAAATAACCTTACAATACAAAATTTCAGTCATTTAGGGCGCATATCGTCAACAAGCCGATTTATCAAAAATCAATTTAGTTTATACTCCTTGCTAATTACTATTATCTACATAACAAAATACTCACTCGAAATTATCACTATTCCCTACTGCTATTACCTTCAATGTCTCTGTAGCGGAGTGTCGGGGACGCCACAACAATCACTATCCGTAGGTACCAAGTAAGAAAACACTCCGCCTTTCGTCGCAACTTCTCGCCAACTGGCAGCGTCCGTCGATGTGTGCGTGAGGCTCTTTGTATGTGCTGTGCGCGATGCCTGGGGGCATGAGCGCACGAGCGATAGCAAATATTTTCCCAAATACCTATTTCGTTAGGATCGCGAAGCTATTCTTCCCTCTTAAAAAACGTTCGCAATTCCTGTTACACATTGTCGTCCCAGGGTATTTAACAGTGTAAAATAAATTAGAAAATATTATTCACTAAATAGCATTTCTCCTACAAAAACATAAAAACTTATTCATTTAACATTTTATTCTAATTTCAATTTTATATTTATCAAAATCACTAAATTAGTTCGTCAAAGACAATGACGTCAGAAGTTTGTAATACGAACAATTTCAGAACAAAATGTCGTTTTTGACAGTTGATAAAAAGTAACTCAAATGACTAGCAGTCAAATACCGGATTGCAGGAAAGCGAGAGGAAAAATGTTACACATCAAAAATATATATTTTAATGTCAGTTACTTTATTATGATAAATTAATACAAATCAACATTAACACAATTAGTAATTTAATTAGTAAAGTAATAAATCAGTGTTTGTGTACTGTAATATTTTATTTACATAAATTTGACGTAACTACTTCTGAATTCTCCAAAGTTATGCGCATCTTTGATTGGTACAGTTTCTGTTACAGATATAACTATCGGCTTCTCCTTACAACTGTGGGCAGCTTTCATCAAGTTCCCGATGGCGGACTGCTTGAAAACCTCTGCTAAATAATGACCTGGACTTCTGTTCTTTTTCGGCGCGTTTTTCGGTGGTTCTTTTTGGAGGACGTAAGCGATGGAGCCGATTTTTTCAGTAATCGGCACATGTATTTGTGATTCGATAAACGTTGAGGGTAAGGAACTCAATTTTATTGGTGATTGTTTTATTGGTGAGTACAGTTGTGTAGCTGGAAGGCTTCCGATAGGAATTTGGAAGACTCTGGCTTCGGTAATGTTCTGAAATACAGAAATTAAATTAGTATATCATCACAGCAGCTCATACCTATACACGTCCCCACCGAGGGCTCGAGCCTACCCTGAATTAGGGCGATCGGGCCTTAGTCGACCACTCGGGCCCAGTGCGGGTTGATCGAATTTACACAAAACCTGCGAGTTTCTCCGCAGGCGTGTGCAGGTTTCCTCTCGATGTTTTCCTTCACCGTAAGAGCGTCGGATAAACGTACGTACGATATGAAATCGAAATTTGAATACACATTGGTACGTGGCAGGATTCGAACCACGACCTCTTGGATAGGAGGTAGCGGCCCTTGCCGTTGCGCCACCGATGCTCAAATTAATATATAGCCACGATTTATTGCTTTTTGGGCTTCTGTACAACCAAAGGGTGACCAACGGGACCTAATTTTATTACAAGCCTCTGCTGTCCGTCCGTAAGTCTGTCAGCGGTTTGTATCTACTTTATGTACCGTAATAGATATTTTCACAACGTGTGTTTCTTCGACAAACACTATCAAAATTTATAAAAAATAAAAAATTATGTGGGGCCCCATATAAGTATTTTAGAGGTATTTTTAATTTAGCTTTATCGCAAAAACGATAATACTTCCAAGCGTGAAACTTAGTGTAATCATACAACTAATTTTTAAATAAAACAACAAAAAAAATGGCCAAGCGCGAGTATTACTTGTAATAAGGAGTCCGAACTGAGTTAAAACAAAAACATTTTTCTGTCGCTTGCGTTGATGTCTTTTGTTTGTAATTTGGTATCATTGTCATACTTGTGTGGAGAAGTGTCTCATAGTTGTGTGGAGAAGTGTGGTAGTACGGAACCCTCGGAGCGACAGTCCGCCTCGCTCTTGGCTGGTTTTAACATTATGTAGGTAAAGTAATAAATATTAACAGATACGTAAATAAAAATTAAAGTAAGTACTAAATTCATATTCGTCCCCCCCCCCCCCCCACCGAGCCTACCCTGAATAAGGGCGATCAGGCCTTAGTCGACCACGTCACGCGGGCCCAGTGCAGTTTGGTCGACTTCACACACAACCTTCGAGTTTCTTCGCAGGCGTGTGCAGGTTTCCTTACGATGTTTTCCTTCACCGTTAAAGCAATCGGTAAGTATGTACGTAAGTTTTTGAAAAACTCATTGGTACATTGGCCGTCCAGATTTTAATTCGGCACCTCTGGTAAGTACTAAATTAATGAATGATAAAAAAAACTAAAAACCACGTTTTTGTGTGCCTTAAAAAACCCTCCGGGGTTCTTGATGACCCAAGAGGACATACACACTAAGGCAGTACCTATATATACAGGATGTAACTAAATTGGTGTAGAACCCGTTAACTGGGGCATCTACTCATCATACTGAACAACTTTTCCCAAGGAACCCATAGTACATTCTCAAAAAAAGAAATTCGACCCTCCATACATAAATGTTTAAAATCGGTCTTATCAGCCGATCGATTTGTATGAATAGTTCAATTTTTTTGTTTGCGATTTCACCAAACTTGTAGGCCAAAAGTTGTTCAATTTGATGAGTAGAAGCCCCAGTTAACGGGACCTACACCAATTTTGTTACAGCCTGTATACTTTGCTAAGGCTGTGTGCAAAGTTATAGCATGATCGGACAACAGGAAGACAGAGAGACAAACAAGAAAGTGACTCAATAAAAACGTGATAATTAATGAGAAAATATAAACATTTCAATACTTAGGTATTTCTTGATAAAAGTGTTTAACGTACAGACGTACTTACATTGATAATAACAAAAA
Organism: Coleophora flavipennella; assembly: GCA_947284805.1. Classification (NCBI taxonomy): domain Eukaryota; kingdom Metazoa; phylum Arthropoda; class Insecta; order Lepidoptera; family Coleophoridae; genus Coleophora; species Coleophora flavipennella. Next base: position 4,600,172 of record OX369262.1, on the reverse strand, counting down.
ACGAAACAGTTATTAATAATAATTTTAACATCTTGATCTGGTATCTCGACAACGACGTACTTTAAACAATATACGGAGACTTAAGTAATAATTACTTTTATATTAAGTTGTTATCTAAAAATCTGATAAGTAACCGGGTAGTTGTGTAAAACTAATAATCAAATAGTCATTCTGAGAAGAGGCATTTCATAAGAAATAAGAAAAAGAATAAAGATAACTTTAGTTTTTTTATGATTTCTAAACTTAAGTAAGCAATTACTTATCTACCTTAGTAGTTTAGTACAAAATTTCTTTTTTTTACAAGCTTTTAATTCACTTGCAGTGTATGTATGTTTGTTCGGGTGAAATCTTGCAAGTTAAATTTGACCCACTTCCCGGTTTCCGATTGAGCTGAAATTTTGCATGCGTAAGTATATCGCGTGACAATACAATATTAAAAGCTTGTACCTAAAAGTTTTTAGGTTTTTGTTAAAATTATTTTGTTTTTGTTACTTTTCTTAACAAGTAAGTATGAGCTCACTCACTCTGGAGGCATAACTCATAAATTTAAAAAAAAAGAATCATTAAGATCGGTTCATAATTGGCGAAGAAATCGCGTAACATACATACCAACTTGACCAGCCACTCTGTGTGTTTTGGATATTATTTTAGAAGCTTATAGAGAAACGACCTTTTCCCAACTGACACATATGTTTTATTTGTTGCTATGGTATTTTTGTGACACTCCCGGCCAGGGAGGACCGGAAGGTCCAAAGATCATACATAAAGGGTAAATAGAACATACAAAATTACATAAAATTAAACCGTGCGGGTGGCCTAGACAAACGTCCGAAACGAGTCACAGTCGGTTGTCCAATTACGTCAGTGTTTGAGGCTGCCACGCTAGTGTCTGTCTGAGTCTGAGTCGAAGTAAGTGCTACTAATCCCTCAACGTCCTTGGATGCTTGATGAAGCTCGAGAGGATACAGCCTCTGAAATGGTCGCACTTTATCAACTTTATCAACTTTATTGAACTTTCGCAACACGATCTTGTCCATCACGACCAATGTATGTTTCTTCAACGATACCTAGTGGCCACAACAAACGTTTGCAGTCGGACTCAATGAGCACCACGTCACCGACCTTCAGTGATTGTGAGGTGTTCCACTTGGAACCTTTCTGTATGAGGTGACTAATGTATTGGATACCGATGTTTTGGATATTATTTTAGAAGCTTACAGAGAAACGACTTTTTCCCAACTGACACATATGTTTTATTTGTTGCTATGGTATTTGTGACACTCCCGGCCAGGGAGGACCGGAAGGTCAAAAGATCATACATAAAGGGTAAATAGAACATACATAAAGGGTAAATAGAACATACAAAATTACATAAAATTAAACCGTGCGGGTGGCCTAGACAAACGTCCAAAACGAGTCACAGTCGGTTGTCCAATTACGTCAGTGTTTGAGGCTCCCACGCTAGTGTCTTTCTGAGTCTGAGTCGAAGTAAGTGGTACTAATCCCTCAACGTCCTTGGGTGCTTGATGAAGCTCGAGAGGATACAGCCTCTGAAATGGTCGCACTTTATGGCCGGAAGCTGTACGAACTTTCGCAACACGATCATGTCCATCACGACCAATGTATGTTTCTTCAACGATACCTAGTGGCCACAACAAACGTTTGCAGTCGGACTCAATGAGCACCACGTCACCGACCTTCAGTGATTGTGAGGTGTTCCACTTGGAACCTTTCTGTATGAGGTGACTAATGTATTCACGTCCTGTCACGGTCGCCACGATGTTTTGGATATTATTTTAGAAGCTTATAGAGAAACGACCTTTTCCCAACTGACACATATGTTTTATTTGTTGCTATGGTATTTTTGTGACACTGTGCATACTTTTCGGCGAAGCCTTCACTGTCTGGTGTAATCGGGACTACACAAAAAATCGGTGAACATACATAAAAAGCGCCGCCGCCTCCTGTCCGGGATGTCGTGGTTCGAGTCCCGCCACGTACCAATGTGATTTCGAATTAAGATTTCATATGTACGTTTATCCGACGCTGTTACGGTGAAGGAAAACATCGTGAGGAAACCTGCAGGTTGCACACGCCTGCGGAGAAACTCGCAGGTTGTGTGTGAAGTCGACCAATCCGCACTGGGCCCGCGTGGTCGACTTAGGCACCATCGCCCTAATTCAGGGTAGGCTCGAGCCCCTCGGTGGGGACGTATATGAGCTGATATGATGATACATAAAAAATACAGTCGAACTTAGTACCTCCTCCTTTTTAAACGACTTAAAAACAACAAAAAACATAACGCTTACTTAGTAGCAATAAAAAGAGGTATTAATTAAGATTTAAATTTAAAAATGCAGTGATATAATAATTTTTTTTTTTTTAATTTCTTCTTTTCGAGTCGACGGCAAACTCAGATAGTCCCATCCCAAAACCGAGCCACGCAAATTGCCTTGTCAGTGGCCTGCAGCAAGTCTTCCCGCGTGCAGGTGACTGGGCAAGAAGGACACGTCGTAATGAGGTGGTCCATCCTTTGAGGGACCGCACCACACCTACATTCCAAATTCGTATCTCCAATGAATCTCCACCTGAACAATTTTGTTTGAACTTGTTCAGTTTTTTTTTTTTATGGGAGGTATCTACCTTATTCAGATTTTTTGGATTAACGAACTACTCAGTCGGTAGACCTTGTTAAGTCTTGATTATCCACAAAGTTTCATTTTAATCGTTACAGCATTTTTTGAGAAAAGTAAAAATAACATGGATTTATATGGGGCTATGGAAGCGTCGGTGGCTCAACCGGTAACGACTCGGTCCATCTAACCAGAGGTACCGGGTTCAAATCTGGACGGCCAATGTACCAATGAGTTTTTCAAAAACTTACGTACACACTTACCGATTGCTTTAACGGTGAAGGAAAACATCGTGAGGAAACCTGCACACGCCTGCGAAGAAACTCGAAGGTTGTGTGTGAAGTCGACCAACCCGCACTGGGCCCGCGTGGTCGACTAAGGCCTAATCGCCCTGATTCAGGGTAGGCTCGAGCCCCTCAGTGGGGACGTATATGAGCTGTAATGATGATGGGAGGGATTCCGATTTTTCCCGAAATAACGAACTACAGCGTATAGTAGACTTTATAAAGCTATAGTAACGTACATAGTTTCATCCAAATCGTTAGACCAATTTTTGAGAAAAAACAAAAATGGTTTTTTTTCTGAGTTGCCAACTCTGAAAAATCACGTACAGTTGTTTGCAAGTCCGGATTAGTGGAGATTTTAGGTCTAATGTTGGATCCCACTGTAAAAACTTCAAGCCGCCTATAAGACCTCTAAAACGGCTAAGCGAGATAATCATCATCATCATCATCATCATATCAGCCACAAATCGTCCACTGCTGGACAAAGGCCTCCCCCAAGGATTTCCACGACGACCGGTCCTGCGCTGCCCGCATCCATCGGCTTCCCGCGACCTTCACCAGGTCATCGGTCCACCGCGTGGGAGGCCTGCCTACGCTACGTTTTCCGGTGCGCGGTCGCCACTCGAGAACTTTACTGCCCCATCGGCCATCTGTTCTACGAGCTATGTGCCCTGCCCACTGCCACTTCAGTTTAGCGATTCTGTGAGCTATGTCGGTTACTTTAGTTCTCCTGCGGATCTCCTCGTTTCTGATTCGATCACGCAGAGAAACTCCGAGCATAGCACGCTCCATTGCCCTTTGGGTGACCTTGAGCCTTCTTATGAGGCCCATAGTAAGCGACCATGTCTCAGTTCCGTAAGTCATCACTGGCAACACACACTGGTCAAAGACCTTAGTCTTGAGACACTGCGGTATTTGGGACGTGAAGATATTGCGAAGCTTCCCGAACGCTGCCCAGCCGAGTTGGATTCGTCGATTGATCTCTTTCTTGAAGTTGGAACTACCTAACTGGACTGTTTGTCCCAGGTATACATATTCGTCAACAACTTCCAGTGTAGAGTCTCCAACCTTTAGAGGAGTGGGTGCGACACGGACATTTAACATTATTTTCGTCTTGTCCATGTTCATTTTAAGACCCACTTGTTGAGAGACCTTACTGAGGCCATCGAGCATTGTGCTTAGGTCTTCCATAGTCTCAGCCATGACCACGATATCATCAGCGAATCGGAGGTGGGATATGTACTCGCCGTTGATATTGATGCCGAGTCCACCCCAGTCCAGAAGCTTAAAAACATCTTCCAGGGCGGCGGTGAACAGTTTCGGAGATATAACGTCTCCCTGTCTCACCCCTCGCTGCAACTGGATAAGTTTCGAGTTCTGGTCTTGGAGGCGAACCGACATGGTGGCGTTTTCATACAGACACTTCAACACCTCGATGTATCGATGGTCAATTTGGCACCGCTGGAGAGACTGTAGCACAGCCCAGGTTTCGACTGAATCAAAAGCCTTCTCATAGTCCACAAACGCCAAGCATAGTGGCTGATTGTACTCTTCGGTCTTCTGTATAATCTGCCGCAGCGTATGTATGTGGTCTATGGTACTAAAGCCTTTTCGGAAACCGGCTTGTTCGGGAGGCTGGAAGTCGTCAAACCTGCGTGCGAGACGATTCGTAATGACTCTCGAAAACAGCTTGTAGACATGGCTCAGAAGTGAGATGGGTCTGTAGTTCTTCAGCAGGGTGTTGTCGCCCTTTTTGAAGAAAAGCACGACCACACTTCTGTGCCATGCCTTAGGCGTTTGTCCCTCGAGTATAACGGAATTAAATAACTTCTGAAGAGCTTTTAGTACCGGTGATCCACCTGCTTTCAGAAGTTCAGCCGTAATTCCATCATCACCCGGTGCCTTGTTGTTCTTGAGCTGTTTGAGAGCCATTCTAATCTCGTACAGGCTGACGTCCGGGATATCTTCGGTATAGTGTCGGGTTAGTCTGGCTCTTGGGTCTTCAGCCAGATCACTGACAGGCAAACGTGTGGTCGTGTACAATTGTCCATAGAACTTCTCAACTTCTTCCAGCAACTCAGTCTTAGACGATATGGTCCTGCCGTCCTCAGTCTTCAGCTTGGTCAGTTGGCTTTGTCCAACAGACAGATCTCTCGCGAACACTTTTGAGCCTTTATTGTGCTCAATCGCCTCTTTAATACAATTTGTATTATATTGGCGTAAATCGCGAGTTAGGGACTTGGAGATCTGCCTGTTTAGTTGCCGATACTGAGTAGCGTCTTCAGAGGACTGCAAAACCAGTCTGCGTCTTTGTTCCATGAGGTTGCTGGTGAAGTCGGAGATTTTTTTGGTTCTGTTTGAACGGCGAGTTTTAAAAAACTTAGACCCGACCGTTTGAACAATTTCCACGAACCTGTCATTATAATCGTCCACATTCTCGCAGTCTTCTAGGCATTCGAAACGATTGTGCAGCTCGAGCTGAAAGCTCTCGGGGTTTTGGAGCTGGATGGGCGCTGGTCGGAGCGTAGACTTCATCAGTCGACATCTTTCTAGCTTGGTATTTAGATTCAATGTGCCTCTGACCATCCGGTGATCACTTCCTGTTTTGACTGAATTGATCACGGAGACATCATTGAATATTTGCCTCCTTGTCGACAAGATGAAGTCTATCTCGTTTTTTGTTACGCCATTGGGATGCAACCATGTCCACTTCCGCTGTTTTGACTTTTTAAAGAAGGAGTTCATCATAAAGAGGCTCTCCTTCTCCATAAAGTCGGCCAGCATCTGGCCACGTGCATTTCTTACTCCATATCCAAATTGCCCCACTCTCAGCTCACCATCGCTTCGTTTGCCCAGTTTCGCGTTAAAGTCCCCCATAACAACGGTATAATGGGTCCTGGTGCTATGTAAGGCTGTAGAGATGTCCTCGTACATACTCTCTACCTCGTCGTCGGAGTGTTCCGTAGTCGGCGCGTATACCTGTATGACCTTCATCGAATACCGTTTGGTGATTCTGAGTATAAGGTATGCTACCCTTGTCGAAACGCTCACGATTTGGACCACATTGTTAATGAGGGACTTGTGGACGAGAAACCCGACACCACCCTGGGACTGTTGGTCGCCCTCCCGGAAATAGAGCAGGTTTCCGGATTTAAGGATCATGGTGTCCTCTCCCTCTCTTCGGACTTCACATAAACCTACGATATCCCACCGTAACCTGCTCAATACTTCTTCGAGTTCTGCAAGTTTCTCGTCAGTCCGCAGTGTGCGCGTGTTGTAGGTTGCCAGGGCCAAAGGTCGTTGGGTTTGGTAGCCTGGCATCTGCCGGGGATTCTTCGCACCCCCTACCCCGCCGTTACCATGACTGCTACCGGAGCCAGGAATAGCGGAGCTGCCGGGGACTAGGGGCCGTTTTCTGGGTGTGAGATTCATTGGGGGGGTTTTGCCGTAATCGCCACGCTTGGCAGGCGGGTTGGCGATCGCAGTTTGATTGCAGGTGTGTTGCAATGCACGGAAAGACGCTGCTGCCCATCCTCCGGTTTTAAGTCCCTTAGTCGCCTCTTACGACACCCATTGGAAGAGATGGGATGGTCCTATTCTTAGCCGGGAACCATACGGACAAAGCGAGATAATCACACTAATATTATAAAGGCGAAAGTTTGTGAGTGAATGTTGGTTACTTCTTCACGCAAAAACTACTGAACGGATCTGGTTGAAATTTGGTAGGTAGACAGATTAGGACCTGGATTAACACACAGGCTACTTTTTTGACGCTCTGCGCACCCTCGAAAAGTCATAGAAACGTTGTCTACCCGGGTGAAGCCGCGGGAAACAGCTAGTTCGATATAAATGCAACAGACCGTCCTTCTAGTCAATTGAGCTGCGTGATCGACCCAACCACGCAAGTCGCTTTGACCTATGATCCCTTTTTTATCCTTAATTGGTAAGCCCTTAGCATTTTCTCACCTGATAAGTGACGATGATGCCAAAGATGGAAGCGGGCTTACCAAGATTCCCCAACGCAATGGAGAACTGGCAATCTTATATTTAAGACGGAGCACATTAATGCTGTTAACATCGATGTTTGGCGACAAGACTTAGATAAGATGGTGGTAGCTAGCCAGGCGGGCTTAGACTATTCCCTTCCACCAACCAAACCGAGTCTTACAAAGTGAGACTCCGCTGGGAATCGAACTTGACCTCCTGATGTGTAGTTAATGGAGTTAACCATTACGACACGAAGACGCTTTTTAAATTATACACTAGATTTTTTTAACGCTTTTGACAACGTAAATTTTGCAAATTTTATTCAAAACTTTAAAAAACATCAAGAACCTCGACTGGAAAGATCGACGTATCAACTTTGAACTGTACAAAAATACAAAACACAGTTTACAAAAGTAAATATCACTGAAATTGTAAGCAAATATTAAGAAGGGAGTCAAACAGGGATGCAGTTTATCACCAATACTATTCAATATTTACAAAGAAGAAATAATGAAAAAGATTTTATAACTAATATACGGGGTAAAACTCAATGTGAACATCGTTAACAAAATCAGATTCGCTGACGATATAGCATTGGTTGCAGAAACTGAAGAATAGTTACAACACAACCTAAAAAATCATGGACAAAATTTTCGAAAATTTAAACTCAAAATCAATAAATCAAAGGCGAAAGTAATGGTTACAGCAATAACCAAGCATCCAAACCTTAATAAACACTTAAAGGCGAATTGCACCAAGTAAATCAGCTCACTCATTTGGGCAGTATAGTGGAAGAAACTGGGAGGTATGAGAGAGTAATCAGAACGAGGATAGTAATCGCGAAAAAATATTTTACAACAAAAAGATATGTCAGCGCAACCTCTGCGTGCGTCGAAGCGCCATCTTCCCTGTTTTAGATTGTTTCACGGAACGTAAAATGATAACGCTACTACTGCAACCACTTTGACGCGATCTATGTGTTTTTTCTTGAAGCGTCAAGCGGTTGGCTTAGGTACGGTCGGTGCGAGGCTGGAGCTCAGTTTTTGTTGGTAGTTGGTAGCCATGTTTTTGTTAGCCAATCAGAGTTGGCTAGCCTACGGAGGCTGCGATAGAGGCACCAATGAGAACTTTTGATCGTACAGCTGAACCGTCAACTTGGGAAGCCAGCCCCGTGCCGAACTCACCGTGTTTCTGAAAATAATCTGTTTTCATCCGCATTATGCCTTAAGTGGTTAAGGTGTGTAAGTATTAAAGATAGACTCAAACCTATCACAAAGACGAGTTTATTTTTGAGATCTAGCCAAAACCCTTCTGATGACATAACAGTAAAATCAACATAGACATAAACAAGAAACTTATCAAAACCTATATCTGGAATAGGCACTGTAAAGATGTGAGAGCTAGAATACCAACAAAAAGATAGAGAACATCTAGAAGCCTTCTTCAAGTGCAAGTACTTCCCGTCCCTGCGTCTCCCACACCGCGGCAATTAAACTCGTCACATGGTGCCACATGTGTCATCTGAACTAGCCAGTGTAGCCGGCGAGTTTAGTACAGTTCATACAACGGGCCACGTTAAAAAACGGACAGTTGAACCAAAGTACTAACATACAGTATGGACACTCTCTGCCACTCTCTAGATTCCGACCTTACCACCTCGTCACGAAGATTAATACCGATTGGTTATAGTTTGGTTCTCGAACGTATAGGATTTCGCCGTGTTTTGTTTGCTCCGTCATTTGTTTTTAGAAATTCATTTCACGACCGTTGTATGCAGTGTCCGGGGTTTGGTTAAACTAAACTCGCCTTTACATGTGGACTTACCAGCTACTTACCGATCCAAATCGATTAAGTTGCAATTTAACTTGCTACTTAACAACTAAAGTGCGTGTACTTATATCAGCCTTCAGATTAAGAAGAGAATAAGGTAGTTAAATTTCAAAAACATTATTTAGTCCAATAACTTTATTTTTAAAAGTAGACTATTACAAATTGTGGTGAATCACAAGTTTAATCCATATTTAAAACGTCAGCTATAAACGGAATCATAAGGGGTACGTTCCACTAAACGCCCGCAACGATTGTAACACCCTCTGTATCGTTCCACCTAAGGCCCGTGGTCGTCGCGAGCGATCGCTCGACGTCATAGATGACGTCACTGTTCGCGACCACATCGCGCCCACTTCGCCCACAAAATATTGGTGGGTCAGAGTGGGCTTTCACCAAAGAGAATGTGGCCTCCCTATTGAAGAAGAGACTCCGGCAAAAATCAGAAGAGGAGGAAGCGCGTGCGTAAGTTTTCATACGCAGTTAAAAAAAATCTATAGTATTCAGATTTAATATCGATTATTTATTGAACTATTTATACGAGAAAACAGAAAACTTTCACCATGCCGCCATATTGCGAGCTCACAGCGCTCAAGATGTGCGTTCCACCTAAAACATTCCCCTACAACGCCCGCGGCCTTTTTCCGTTAGTGGAACGGCAGTTTCAGCGGTCGCTGTCGATGGCGTTGCGGGCGTTAAGTGGAACGTACCCAAGGTGTCTAAACTAATCGTGATTCGGACGTAACCGGGGCTACAAAATTCTTTAACATTTTCCTTGAAATTTTAGTGGTTATGGCGGTATATTGACAAATACTCGTAAGCAATGAGAAGAGCTTCGCAAAAAAATCAGGAAAATTATTTCCGCTTAATTTATCGGCCTGAAAAAAAGATATGTTATATTCAAGGATATTACCTAGGACCCTTGTAAGTTTATTATGCGATTAGATTAACTTGATTCTATCATAAAAAATCTCAAACATAGCATAAATTGAAGCAAAGTAAAGCAAAGCCTGTAAATCATTATAGGAAAAAATATTTCTTTTCAATTTGAAATTTATATCATAATTTTCTTTTTTTTAAACTATGTAGTCTATGTTTATTCAAATTTAATTTAGTTCACTTTTTCGAAACTTTTTAAGGAAAAATATTGAAAAAGTGAAAAAGTGTGGTTATCAACCGACTTCAAAAAGGAGGAGGTTCTCAATTCGACTGTAAGATATTTTTTTTGTATGTTTGTTACGCGATATCTCCGCCGATTGTAAACCGATTTTCAAAATTCTTTTTTTATTCGAAAGAGAATACTCCCGAGGGGGTCCCATTGTCACCAAGTCAGGATCTGATGATGGGATCCCAGGGAAATCGAGGGCAACCCTCAAATTTTATAGGCACGTTTTACGTGTTTCATGTATTTTCTAAAATTTGTAAAGTATTTGCATCTGGTAGTCATCATCTAATGTTGGTGAGCTCATGAAGGAAGGTACAACTCCTTAACGGTTAGGAGTTGGAGGATAATTCTTCAAATATTTTACGTAGACACGTAGGTACGTATAGACCGATAGTTGTATTCTTTCAGGTTATTCAGATGAGCAGGTGATGGAAGATTTAACTCCTTAACTTTGATGCTGTCTAGATGATGATGGAAGCCACAGGAATTTATATCTGTTAATGAAACACATGCATTATGATTTGATGGTTCCTATTGCCGAGTGTGTGATTGAATTTAACGTTTTTAGACAAATAGCAATATTACTAAAAATAAAGAAAATAAAAATAAAAGTTTAAAAAACTAAAAACCGACTTCAAAATGAAATTCACTCAAATGTATGAAATATTATTATTATACTTAGACACACGACATTAACCAACAATAACGACATCAAAGTGGGTACAATTTAAATTAGGGGCCTAAATTTATTTTTGAGGTCAGTACCAGCACATAGCACATTTTACTTATAGCATTGCTGACGACACCGACCTCAAAAATAAATTTAGGCCCCCAATTTAAATCGTACCCACTTTGATTTCGTTATTGTTGGTTAATGTCGTGTATCTAAGTATAATAATATTATTTCATAGGTACTTTTGAGTGAATTTCATTTTGAAGTCGGTTTTTATTTTTTTAATTTTATTTTTTTTTCTTTAATCTTTCCACGTAAAGAAAAAGACAGAGACAACTGTTCAGTCAATGTCTCGCCTTAACAAAATGGTTGTGTTCATCATTGCTTAATTACCTAGTGATTAGTTAGGCAGTCATGTCACAGGGTCGCAAAGATGACCCCAACCGTTGCTTCGTGTGTCTACCACTAAATGTTTTAAAAAATTCAAAATTTTTGCCGCTCAGTATTCGGAGGCAACGTGCCTTTCACCAACCGGCTCGAGCGCTCGGATCGAGGCATGCGCACGGCGAGGCATTTATACTAGGAGGTAACGACAAATTTGGTAACGATAACGGAACTGGATAAACTTAGGTTCAGAGGATAAACGGCGACCCTCTGATGTTAAATATGTCGGTCTGCCTGCGCAAAGTGGTTGCGTTATATACTTAAAGCTCCTGAAAAACTAGTTAGACTGACCAAAAAAAACGACAAGGGAAATGGTTGAGTAAGACAGAAAATGAAAGTAGGGGAGACCGGGGTAAAGCCGTATAGCTAAGGACTTCAGGCTGTAAAATATTAATTATGAATCACAAATATATAAAACAAACGTTTACAATCAATAAGTTTAATGAGGAAAACAATGGCATCATCAAATTTTGGATAGTTGTAATAAAATATTAAATTTAATGCAAAAAACAAAACTATTGTCCTTTCCGATTTTGCCCCGGGGCCTGTACAAAACCGTATACTATGTACGACATTGCCCCGGAAGTCACTGAGCCACCATGCATGCCCTGCACATAAAATCAATCAACTCCTCCAAGTCGTAGCCGGTGCAGCCATCATGAGCCCAGCGTTTACAGCCCCTGCATTGCACCCAACTTTCATTTACACGACTAGCACCATATTCTTCGAGACAGTAGAGACAATTATTCTCATTAGCGTTTGTCTTTTTTTTTTCTTCGTTACTGGCAGTACTGGCACGTTTTGTTTATTTTGTGTTTTTGGTCTAGAGGATCGTTTCAAGCTTCGAGTATTTATTGTAGTAGGTTGGTCAATATTTAAATTAACGGTTTTGATGTTTTTATTATTAACCAATTCGTTTTTGTAGGGTGATGAAGTTAAGATTGCTGTTTTTCCTCTGCGACGGTCAGTAGCCCTTTTTTTATTCGTGTTTATCTTGGGAATTGGCATGATATCAGCTGGTGACACCATATCAGGGACACTCTTCGACTTGGTAGGAGTTGGCGGGGCGGCAGATGTTGATACTAAAGCTGATAACGACATATCAATGAAGGCAGCAGAAGTCGATGGCATCGGATTCACGAGAGTCGCAGAAGCTGTAGGTGTAGGTGAAACCGAGTTTAAGAGAGGTGCAGTAGAGGTAGATGGTCTCGGTCTTGAATCCATAAAACATGTAGCAGATGTGGATGGTATAGTATCAGCAGGTGACGCAGTCGATACGGAAGGGAGTTCTATATCCGTCGTTTCTGCCGCAGCAAAATCAGCATCATTGAATACATTTCGGTTTGTTGGGAATATGCCTGTTTTAGAAAAACCAGATGCTGCATTCTGTATTGTAGCCGCTTTGCAATAGGCTGATCCAAAAAGTCTCGCCAGTTGGAATTGGGTGACTACTCTACCGGGATTATTTCTAAGCCACGTGTTTACTTCTTGTGTATAATATGTACTTATTGGACCCATGATACTAACGTCTAAAGGCTGTAATCTATGGGTGCAATGAGGTGGAAAGCTTAGCATCACAACTCCGTTTTCCCTTGCTTTTTCAATTAATGGGAGATTTTTTGTATGAGTCGAGTGTCCATCAAGCAAAAGTAGGACCGGGTCTTCTTTCTTTGGCTTTACTGCAGATATGAAGTGATTCAGCCACTCAACAAAAATTTCGCTTTGTATCCAGCCACTTGGATGGCAAACTGAAACTGTTCCCGGTGGAGCACCGTCCAACAGTTCTGCCTTCATGCGAACGCGGGGAAATATCAGCAGTGGAGGTACATAGTTACCAGAAGCAGAAACACAAAGGACAGCTGTGGTAAGCTGACCTCTTTCTGCAGAACTAGCAAGACCGACTTGCTTCTTCCCTTTTAAAGCTATAATTCTGCTTATCTGTTTAGGGACTGTTGTCAGACCCGTTTCATCCACATTATAGATCCTAGTACACTGAAATTTATATTGATCTATTACCTGTTCTAATAAATTAAAAAAAATTGTTTACACTTGTCATGTTAAAGCCCATGGCTCTTGCTACAGATGTGGGCTCGGCTGCGCGTAGTGATAATTGTGGATGCCGCTTCATAAATCCAACTAGCCAATCTTCTCCAGCTAATTTGTAGGTTTTATTGAAACCATGGTCGATATTATTCGCTTCTGCAAGTTGATACGCCAAGCGGCGTAGATCTTTATACGTGAGACCAAACAACCGTCTTTCCATCGTTAACACATGTTCAACCAATAAGTCTTCTTGGTCAGACGAAAATGTAGGTTTAAATCTTCCGAAGCCTTTTTGTGTTGAAGCACACAGATCGTTGTTTTGTCTAAATTGGTTTACTCTATCTTGTAATGTAGATTTTGGAACATTATAAGTTTGTGCTGCTTTCAAGTATCCCAAATTTCCGTCAAATACTGCTTTAATAGCTTTTTTCATATCCTCCGAGTTCCATTCTTGTCTATTAGACGTCCTTTGATACTTACGCGGCATTTTTATACTACCTAGAACAATTTAAAAAATTATATTCGTATTCATTACTTCGGGGTCAAAATCGTATATGATACGATTTTACCCCGTACGGTTGTGACCCGAGGCGTTCAAGTATCAACATGTCACTTACAAGTACAATCAAATATAAGTTTCGCGCGTTGTAAATTTCGTAAAAAACAAACAAATATGTACACTTTAACAAAACCAATAGCAGACTTACCTCGTAACAAGTTTCATTCACTGATTACTACGTAAATTTACGCCAAAATAAGATCAAAACCGTCGAAAAACAATAAAACGGCATATTTCGATGCGGCGCGTGCATGCAGCGACCAGTGTCTGTTGACGAGTAGATCCCATTGGCGGGCGCCGATGAGCGGCTTGCGCGCGGGAAATTTGAATTATTGACAAGAATAAGGCCACCATACGGTTTTACCCCGGTATACGGTTTTGTACAGGTCTCCCCTACTAATTGTACTAATGGCAATTTTTTCTTATCGTTTTTTTTTTGGTCACGATAACTAGTTTTTCAGGCGCTATAAGTACATAACGCAACCACTTTGCGCAGGCAGACCGCCATATTTAACATCCGAGGGTTGCCATTTATCCTCTCAACCTAAGTTTATTCATTTCCGTTATCTTTACCAAATTTGTCATGACCTCCTAGTCTAATTCTTCAGGCTGAGTGTTTCCACATTCGAACAAATGTACAGAGGCATTCTGCTTCAGCCCGAAACTAACTCTAGTCCGTATGCGCCTTATATAAACGGAGGAGGGATCTTCTTAGTCAACACACATCTCCTTGTTGCGTCAGGCTGTGGGCAGGGAGCTGGGATAGGTGCTGAAACCGGAACTCTTGGAAGGTAGGCTGCCTTCACTTGAGAAGGAAAGTAGCATGGAGCTTGAGCACGTTTGCATTGGGAGACCACGTACTGTTAAGAAAACAGAATAAAGGTATATTAAGAATATAGAATAAAGTTATATTAAGAATATAGAAAAAGAAAAGTAAATACAGTATGAACGTGGTAAACAAAACATTCCAATGTTTCCCAAAAATATGTTCTGTATGACTTTTATAAACAAAAAACATGTTTTCAAAAAAGGTGCGTTCGTCCATCCGTCCGTCTGTCTGTTACGCTTTCCCTAGCGAGTAAACCAATGTTCCAACATCAAATTTAGAAATTAAGTTTTATTATAATTTGTCGTCTTGTTGCTGGATTACCATTTAAAAGATGGCGTACAAAAAAAGTGCAAATATCTCAAAAATGGCTTTGACGATTGTGATGAAACTTTGCAAAACAATGTGGCAGTAAATTCTATAAAAAAACGTTATAGGCATATCATACAAGTAAGTTTTGTTTTCGATTTTCTTTAAAATTCAACTAGCCTTTCCCGCGTGGAAATAGTTTTATGACTATCTTTGAGGGTGAGCGGTGCGCGAGCTGCAGCGGCTCGCAAGCGTAGAAATGAGTTTTATCCAGATCCCTATCCCAGATAGGGCTATTGTAAATAGCAATGTATGACACTCCTCAACCATCTGTGCAAAAAATCACAAAAGTCCATTGTTCCGTTGCGATTGTAAGGAAATTAGCCAAAAATAGAGTATTTTTTTCAGTTCCCTCAGGAACTGCATCGGACTATGCTATTTTCACGGCATAAATAAAAAGTAGCCTATGTCCTTTCCTGTGACACAGACAACCTGCATGCCAAATTTCATTAAGTACGCTTAGGCGCTTTGCACACGACGACGGGGCGGGCCGGGCCGGTCAATTCGCCGCCAACGATAGCACAAAGGAAATTCTATACTACCAACGCACATGGAGGCGGCGCGGTCTTTTTGTCCTCCATGTGCGTTGGTAGTATAGGATTCCCTTTGCGCTATCGTTGGCGGCGAAATTGACCGGCCCGCCCCGCCCCGTCGTGTGCAAAGCGCCTTAAGTTGCTGAAGCGTAAAAAGGTAACAAACAAACAAATAGACAAACACATTTTCACATTTATAACATTAGTAAGTATGAGCTGCTGTTCTGCTTCAGGATCTGCTTCCTACATTTTCCTACGCTATTAAAGCTAAATATTTATTACTGTTTTGTGTATTTCAGACAGTGAAGGCTACGCGAGAATACAAAACGTGGCTATACAACTTATTTGAGTTTTAGATCGTGTTGTACCATCGCAAAGTTTAAGATATTTGGTTTCTTTCTAACCGTCACCGTGGCGTAGTGGCTTGTACACTTGCTTCCCATCAGGAGGACGCAGGTTCAATCAGGATCCTACTTTGTTAGGCAGGGATTTAAACTGTGTAATTATTTGTCTGTAGGCTTGTCCGGAAAAAGCACAATATAAAAGAGTTTACTCCTTACTAACGATTATAAGAGTCGGTGGCGTAATGGCTAGGGCCGCCGCCTCCTGTCCGGTCGTGGTTCGAACCTGCTACGTATCAATGTGATTTCGAATTTAGATTTCATATGTACGTTTATACGACGCTTTTACGGTGAAGGAAAACATCGTGAGGAAACCTGCACACGCCTGCGAAGAAACTTTTTTTCACGCTTCAACACCTTGGCCAATCTTTATGAAATTTGGCATGCAGGTAGCCTGTGTCATGGGGAAGGACATAGGCTACGTTTTATCCCGTGAAAATAGCATAGTCCGATGCAGTTCCTGAGGTAATTAAAAAAGAAGACTTTTTTGGTTATTTTTTTTTAACATCGCAACCGAACAATGGATTGTTGTAATTTTTCGCACAGAGATGGTTGAGGAGGTGGGAAATAACATAATTTACTAATAAGCATATCCTGGCATAGTTCCCGAGGGATCTGGGTAAAAGTCATTTTCACGCTCCAGCTCGTCGGCGTCGCAACGGAGCAACGGATTGAAGTGACATAGACTGCTAATCAGAATAGCTTGACATAGTTGACAAAACTCATGTCAATGCTCGCGAGGCGCTTGCGGTTCGTGCACCACGCACCCTCAAAAACAGTCATAAAAACAAAGTCCACGCGGGCGAAGCCACGGGTAAAAACTAGTGTAAGATGTATATAAATTAAACATTAATTCTTACCTGTACAAATAAAATATGGAAAGCTGCTATAAACAATGTAAAAACTCTCATTTTCTGCTTTTTGAACAAACGTGTGAGAAAAAAAACTTCTTGTCTGTGTCAGTAAAGCAAATAGCTTATTATAACACAGTAGGTAAACAAAATAATTTGTAATTGAGTGACTGTTATTACAACCTTTTTATAAGAAATGGTTGCATTGGAATTTAATAAAGCAATAGAAAAACTTTATTTGATACAAATAAGTAAGCGATAGTGCCATTTTAAAGTGGTTACATGTGCATTATTTTTAAAGTGGTTAATTGTGAATTATTTTTAAAGTGGTAACATGTGAATTATTTTTAAAGTGGTAACATGTGAATTATTTTTAAAGTGGTTACATGTGCATTATTGTTAAAATGGTTACATGTGCATTATTGTGAAATTGTGTACATGTGCATTATTTTTATAGTGGTAACATGTGTATTATTGTTAAATTGGTTACATGTGCATTATTTTTAAAATGGTTACATGTGCATTATTTTTAAAATGGTTACATGTGCATTATTTTTAAAGTGGTTACATGTGCATTATTTTTAAAGTGGTTACATGTGCATTATTGTTAAAATGGATACATGTGTATTATTGTTAAATTGTTTACATGTGCATTATTTTTATATTGGTAACATGTGTATTTTTGTTAAATTGTTTACATGTGCAAAATTTTTATATTGGTAACATGTGTATTATTGTTAAATTAGTTACATGTGCATTATTTTTAAAGTGGTCACATGTGCATTATTTCTAAAGTGGTTAAATTTGCATTATTTTTAAAGAGGTTACATGTGCATTATTGTTAAATTGGTTACATGTCCATTATTGTTAAATTGGTTACATGTGCATTATTTTTAAAGTGGTTATATGTGCATTATTTTTAAAGTGGTTACATGTGCATTATTTCTAAAGTGGTTACATTAGCATTATTTTTAAAGTGGTTACATGTGCATTATTGTTAAATTGGTTACATGTGCATTATTGTTAAATTGGTTACATGTGCATTATTTTTAAAGTGGTTACATTTTGAAACGCAAAAAATGTTCGATTCGAAGTCATTCATCTTGCTTTGTGTTTCATGATTAAATTCTCTTTTGGTTTTGTTCGTCTATGAAAATTTAATTTGAAAATGATTGTTACCTTTTGACATGAGGAAAAAAGAAAAGATGACCTTGATGTGTTGATTGTTATGGGTGTTTAAATTCGGATTTATATTTATGTTTCGTTAAGTCCCACTATTTTATTCAGTGGTAAGTAATTTGTGTAAGGAAACCGCTTTGCGTATATTTTTGGTACTGCTGCGAACTAGATTTACATTAGTCCGTAGGGTCTTTCACTCCCCCTGCGAGTTTAACGTCCCCGAAAATTCCTCCGATCCAAGAATGATCCTGGGATAGAGCTGCGCTAACCATCAGCTAGTCTTTTGGCTACACTGCCCGCCCAGCTGCTTGCCTAAAGGGAACTAAACTATGAATTAATCCTTGATCCCGAGCGACTGTCTGGTCATTGGCCGTCCTAGAAGATTTCCTGCCTCCGGTTTTTAACAATTTAGCTATTAGTTTTAAATTTTAAATGTGTTTTGTACCTAGTAAGTGTATATTAGAACGGTGGGGTAATTCAGACCCAAGTGAAATTTAATTCTTTTGTTATTTTAGTACTTGGTTACTTATTTAAATACCAAGGGGAGGGCGACGATCGTTGCCTATCGGTGAGGTAAAACACCGTGAGGAAACCTAGACATCTGATTCTAAGATGTGTATGAAGGTCGCGTTGCACGCCTCTGTAGGTGTAAATCTAAATGCCCTAGACGTGACCGCGGATAATGCAACACCAGGCGACCGCCGTCTATCGCTTGGATAGCACGGTTAATTGTGCGTTGTGCCACACGATAAGAAAGAGAGAGAAAGAGAGTCTAGTATATACATACTTTCTTATACAGGTTTTTTTTTAAATACAAGCAATGTTGTAAGGAATAACTGTATGTAGAATAGAATATAATACTTACAGGAAGCGTCGGTGGCTCAACCGGTAACGACTCGGTCCTCTTAACCAGAGGTGCCGGGTTCAAATCCGGACGCCCAATGTACCAATGAGTTTTACGAAACTTACGTACATATACCTTCTCACCGATGCTTTAACGGTGAAGGAAAAACCATCGTGAGGAAACCTGCACACACCTGCGAAGAAACTCGAAGGTTGTGTGTGAAGTCGACCAACCCGCACTGGGCCCGCGTGGTCGACTAAGGCCCGATCGCCCTAATTCAGGGTAGGCTCGAGCCCCTCGGTGGGGACGTATATGAGCTGATATGATGATGATGATGACTTACAGGAAAAATTAGAAAATAACAATTTTTTTTATTCACAATTGGTAAGCCCTTTGCATCATCTCACATGATGGTAAGTGACGATGATGCCGAAGATGGAAGCGGGCTTACAAGATTACCAACGCAATGGAGAACTGGCCGGAACACATCAACACATCTTTAAGAAAAATTACGTTTTCATAGAAATCTTTATCGTAATAATCATTTCCACCGAACAGCTGGGCGTCCGTTCGTAGACCCGGTAGGTAGTTGGCATAAAACGGGAAATACGGGAGATTCAGGAGTGAACAACCTTGCGTGCTTGGACAAGAAATTGACCACACCTTGACACTTCAAACAACGGGCCAGAAATGACATTTCAAAAAACGAATAACGAAACAAACAAAATGGTGGCGAAATCCTATTCGTTCGACAACCAAACGGTAACCAATCTGTATCACGGATGACGAGGGGGTGAAGTCGCAATATCTACTTATGACGTTCTAACTATCTACTTATCTGCGTTTTAAATTCTCAAATTGTATGCGAGTGTTTTTTGTACATAGAATTTAACTTAAATATTTATTTTATTCAAATATCTCCAATACTACTCATAGAAGTAGAATTTATTTACTATAAAAATAAAAGTTTAAAAAACTTAAAAACCGACTTCAAAATGAAATTCACTCAAAAGTATGAAATAATATTATTACACTTAGATACACGACATTAACCATCAATCACGAAATCAAAGATGGCTAGGAATTAAATTAGGGGCCTAAAATTTTTTTTGAGGTC
The DNA here is from genome assembly GCA_947284805.1 of Coleophora flavipennella. Lineage (NCBI taxonomy): Eukaryota > Metazoa > Arthropoda > Insecta > Lepidoptera > Coleophoridae > Coleophora > Coleophora flavipennella. The sequence goes on along the minus strand of OX369262.1, from coordinate 4,580,437 downwards.
GGTATCAGCATACAGCTACTTACGTATCAAATGTTTTAGATTCGATAGCATTGCCGACACCGGCCTCAAAAAAAATTTTAGGTCTCTAATTTAATTCCTAGCCATCATTGATTTCGTTATTGTTGGTTAATGTCGTGTGTCTAAGTATCTATATTATTTTATACTTTTGAGTGAATTTCATTTTGATGTCGGTTTTTAAGTTTATTAAACTTTTATTTTTATTTTATTTATTTTTAGTGATAATGCTATCTATCTAACAACGTTATACCCAATCACCCACTCGCCAATAGGAACCATCAAATCATAATTCATAATGCATGTGTTTCATTAACATATTATACAGATTTCTGTGGCTTCCATCATCATCATCTCAATAGCATGAAAGTTAAGAAGTTAAATCTTCCATCATCTGCTCATCTGAATAACCTGAAAGAATACAACTATCGGTCTACGTGAAATTTTTAAAGAATTATCCTCCAACTCCTAACCGTTAAGGAGTTGTACCTTCCTTTATCAGCTCATCTGATGATGATGATGAGATGATAACTACCAGACGCCAAAACTTAGATACTTTTAGGAAATACATGAAACACGTAATATGTGCCTATAAAATTTAAGGGTTGTTCTCGATTTCCTTGGGATCCCATTATCAGATCCTGACTTGGTGACAATGGGACCACCTCGGGAGTATACTCTTTCGAATAAAAAAAGAATTTTGAAAATCGGTTCACAATCGGCGGATATATCGCGTAACAAACATACAAAAAAAAACATACAGTCGAATTGAGAACCTCCTCCTTTTTGAAGTCGGTTGAAAAATATAAACGCGAAAGTTTGTAAGAATGTATGGATGTATGTTCGTAACTCTTTCACGCAAAAACTACTGAACGGATCTGGCTGAAATTTGGTGGGTAGACGCCTCGCGCACTGCGCACCCTCGAAAAATTTTGTCAATGCGGATGAAGCCGCGGGAAACAGCTAGTTTACTGTAAATTAGTCAATTATGTTTTTTCTTTTTATGTACCAATTTCAAAACAAAATACAAAACAATTAATCATCTAGCACCTTTAATCGACTTGTTCATATTATTCACACTGTAAGTAATAGTCTTGATCTTCGGTCTTCACTAACTCTTAGAGTTGATTGCTTGGGTCTGAAGTGGGGAGTGTACTGTGATATCACTGTGGCAAAGTATACATATTAGTACTAACCTACAGTATGGAGACTCCCTGCCGCTCTCTAGATTCCGACCTCACCCCCTCGTCACCCAGATAGATACAGATTGGTTATAGTTTGGATCTCGAACGTATAGGATTTCGCCGTGATTTTATTAGGTCCGTCATTTGTTTTTAAAACTGTCATTTCACGAATGTTGTATGCAGTGTCCGGGTTGTGACTGTGGATTGCAACCAGTGACTTCTATATTACTGGCGTAAGGACCCGGCCAACGCGCGCGACTAATGCTCCCAGCGAATTGGTGCAAAAATCGAAGGTTTCGCACACTCGCGACTCAGTCGTCTGCGGGAAATTGTACAGTGCGGTGGAAAGGTACTCCATATAAAAATACTTTATTGTGTTGTTAGAGACTGTAAAAATTATGAAAGGAAGGCTAAAAAGAAACATGGGATGTCGTATCATCGTTAAATAACCTTACATTGTATTTTTTTTGTAAACAAATTAAATTAACGAATTTTTAAAGCGACAATTCTACCAAGTTTCTTTAAACGCAGCACTGACATCAACTCTCGCCCACGCTAGTTCGTACGAGTACGTTAGATGGCGCTACTTTTTGCTTGTATCAAGAAAATCTGAGTAAAATATGGAGACGGGCGGATCCTTCTGTTCAAATCTGTGGTTGCAACCAAGTCAAAGTACATAATATATTATAGTATGTTAGTACATACAGTATGGACACTCCCTGCCGCTCTCTAGATTTCGACCTCACCCCTTCGTCACCCAAATTGATACAGATTGGTTATAGTTTAGATCTCGAACGTATAGGATTTCGCCGCGATTTTATTTGTTCCGTCATTTGTTTTTAGAAATATCATTTCACGACCGTTGTATGCAGTGTCCGGGGTGTGACTGTGGACTGCAACTTAGTAAATGACTTTTGATCTGATTATCAACTAGACTTCTAGAAGTAGTATCTTTTCAATCACATTACTGTCATAGTATAGTCTATTTCAGTCCTAGTTACGGACTAAATAGCTATTATCTACTGCTGGAGCGCAGGAATTATCATTTGGTACTAGGTGGAGTATAGTTCGTCTGCTGAATGAACTGCAAACTGCACCTTTGATGGCTCGCGTCACACACCTTGTCAAAGGAGCCCCTTTGACGGGGTTTGACACCAGCCGGCAGCGGCGAGCAGCATTTATTAAAGGTGCAGCTTTCAGCGAACGAACTATTACTATTTTATTATAACAGCTCATATACGTCCCCACCGAAGGGCTCGAGCCTACCCTGAATCAGGGCGATTAGGCCTTAGTCGACCACGCTGGCCCAGTGCGGGTTGGTCGACATCACACACAACCTTCGAGTTTCTTCGCAGGCGTGTGCAGGTTTCCTCACGATGTTTTCCTTCACCGTTAAAGCAATCGGTAAGTAGTACGTAAGTTTTTTGAAAAACTCATTGGTACATTGGCCGTCCAGATTTGAACCCGGTACCTCTGGTTAGATGGACCGAGTCGTTACCGGTTGAGCCACCGACGCTTTCTGTTACTATGTTAATATTTTCTGAACTATTACTATATAGAAGGCTATATAGAAGATAGCTAGAATTTAAAATATACAGTATATACAGTTACCGATATTTTAAGAGCATGTAATTTAAGAAAACTTTTCATCGACGTTCGAATAACCACATTGTTTACAAAAACAAGAGATGTACGACGAGTACATGCACGATCCATTAGAGATCCAAATAGATTGGTATACGACTCAAATCCCAGTAATGCTGAATATTCCAGAAATTGTAATGTTGTGTGTGTTAAATAAAATATATAATGCGTTGCCCATTGACATTAAATATTTACCTTTGACATCCTTTCGTCAACAATTAAAGCGCTGCTGGTTAAAACATAAAAATTATTATTCTACAGCAGAGTTATTGAATTCTAAATTACAATATATGACTAATTTCTTGAATTTAATTTACTTTTGACTTTCTTTTTATTTTATTTATTATTTTATTGCTCTGTTCTATTGGTTTTTGTGTAAAGTTGACATGTGTAAAATAATTTAATTTATGTGTGTAATGTTTTTAAATGACTATGAATTCCAATATTTTGGTTTTAAAATACTTAAATTTTATCGAAGCGTATAAGTTATTGCTCGTTTAATAGTAATAATAGATTAAGATAAGTGCTATCGTAATTTTGTAAAAATTGGCTTAGTGATTTGTAATACAGCATGATTGTAGGTATTTAAGTTTATTGCACAACAAATAAAAACGATATTAAAATTATAAAATTAGCTCGAATAGGCAGAATACACTGTTTATAAATTGCGAAAAAATGTTTTATCGATTCCGATGTTACTTTCGCACAACCAATTGTGTCAACTGTGACTGTAGGTATAAGCCACTAATAATCGATAAAATTAGTTATCATCATATCAGCTCATATATGTCTCCACCGAGGAGCTCGAGCCTACCCTGAATTAGGGCGATCGGGCCATAATCGACCACGCGGGCCCAGTGCGGGTTGGTCGACTTCACACACAACCTTCCGAGTTTCTTCGCAGGTGTATGCAGGTTTCTTCACGACGATGTTTTCCTTCACCGTTAAAGCAATCGGTGAGTATATGTACATAAGTTTCGAAAAACTCATTGGTACATTGGCCGTCCAGATTTGAACCCTTCGATTAGGAGGACCGTGTCGTTACCGGTTGAGCCACTGACGATTAAAATTTGGTATAGTTAGTAAAAAAGTGTTGAAATTTTAAAAAAATGTGATAAAAACCATAATTAACCACGCTGAACACGTTAAAAAATTCGTCTACAATCGCAACAGCTAAGTACAATTATGCAACTTTTCTTTTGTTTGTTAATTCTCTAAAAAAAGTACTTAACCAATTTTGATAAAATTTATATACCAGGAGTATACTCTTTTGAATAAAAATAAAAAATTTAAAATCGGTCCACGAAATCAGTGGAAATACATAACAAAACTGGTCAAACTAGCGCCCTAAGGCTTCGTACCAAAAAACTAATTTTTATCTACAGCGCCATCTATAGATATGGGTAAAAGTGAACTAATTGCTGTTGTCGTATTACTACGTAGATTAACTATGTAGAAGATACTACTAAATCCCACTAGATGTCGCTATTTTATAAACAATCGGACTTTGGGAATTTCTTTTTTCCTGTCACAATGGAAAGACTAGATTTTCTAATATATTTTTCTTTAAACTATGCATTTAACCTCATCTACTGTGTTTTTTTCAAAATTTATAATGAAGGGGGGAATGGTCAATTGTCGCCTTTTTCCTTAATAACTGTAAAACTATCTACCTTAAAATTATAAAAAAAACATACTTGAGGTTCTTACAACAAGCCCTTTTATTTGATATATTACACAATATAGTTTGCAAAACTTTTTTTTTATTTTCCTGATTTACCCCAAAAGTGGCCCCCATGTTTAAAATTAATTTGTTTACATTACATATCCGTATTTGGGTCACCGACATACATATGTGTACCAAACTTCAACTCAATCGGTCTAGTAGTTTCTGAGAAAAGTGGCTGTGACAGACGGACGGACAGATAGACACACGAGTAATACTAGAAGGGTTTTTTCCTTTTCAGGTACAGAACCCTAAAAATATATACAGTCTAACGTAGAACCTTCTCCTTTTTGAAGTCGGTTGAAGAAGCAACATTTTTATTTTTGTTTCAAGTATGATCAGTAGATCACACACATCCCATAATTGCTTGTACCATAAACCCAAAATTTAAGAGTCACAAACTTAAAGATAAAATCTTTATATGCAAGGTGGTGGCACAGGAATCTTCCTCAAATACGTCCCTTTACTGCAAGGACAGGCTGGAGGTAGAAGGTTTGTCACTGGCGAGGCTAGAGCTGACACAGGCGATGCAGCAGGTAAGAACGGGTTCACTAATGCAGCTGGTAACACTGGAGAACAGGACGAGCATCCGCAAGGAGCGGGTAAGGGCTCACATCCGTAGCTAGAGACGGGATAAGGTGCCCCACATCCACACGGGGCAGGAGGTAGGTAAGCAGCGGGTAGAGTGATGGGGTAAGAAGAATAGGGTGGCGGCAAGCATTGCTGAGTTGATAGCTGAAAGTAAGTATTTGGTCGTTAGGATTTGGGGTACCTGAATAGGAACCTAAGTGAAAGTTTCTTTTTTATTTTATGACACATTAATCAACTATTACGAAACGTTTCAACAGATAACGAAATAATAGGTTAGGTGTGTGAAGCATGTTTCAAACTGAAGCTCATTTGTTTTATCATTCTGAGGGTTGCGTCAAAGTATACATATTAGTACTAACATACAGTGTGGACACTCCCTTCCGCTCTCTAGATTCCGACTTCACCCCCTCGTCTCCCAAGTTAATACAGATTGGTTTAAGTTTGGTTCTTGAACGTATAGGATTACGCCGTGATTTCATTTGTTTTTAATAATTATGTCCTTTCTCGCCCGTTGTATGAAGTGTCCGGGGTGTAGTCCATGCAACACATGTGCACATTGTGATTTTCAACGATATTATTATTAAAACTGTTTTAAGTAGGAAGTTAATAGGGACGTATATTAACTAATGGTAAAAATATATAAAGGGTTACTTACACACACAACAGCAGCTAGAACTAGTAAAATTTTTACTGCCATTTTAATTTTAAATAGGTTAACTACTTTCTTTCTGGATATTCTCAGGCGAATGATGGTACAAAACCAGTTAAGGCTTTAAGTACAACATTTTTATCTATTTCGATATAGAATTATTGCAATATAGGTTACAATGTTGTTTCTAAACTATGATAGAGCAAAAAAAAGCAATGGATGGAATTCTAGATAATAAGACCAAAGTATTCATTGAAATTATGAAAACTAACCAAATAAAAGTCCAAAATAAGTAAATAATATTTTATTTGCTAACATTGTACTCAATAAAATACTGTAACAAACTAAAAACACTACAATGTAGGCGGAGGAATAGGAATCTTCCTCAAAAAATTACACCTACATTGATTCAACTCAGCTGGAGGAAGAAGATTTGATGTAGGAGGTGCTATTGCAGACACGGGCGAAGCCGCAGGCAAAAACGGGTTCACCAAAGCCTGGGGAACTACTCCTGTAGTACACGCACATGGATTTTTTTCTACGCACGGTAGAGGGATATTCGGGGCAGCTACAACATAATTTTGGACGGGAACAGGAACATTTTGACACGGAAAATTGATGTTTTGAACGGGAACAGGAACATTTTGACACGGAACATTGATGTTTTGGACGGGAACATTGATTTTCGGTGCAGAATATGCGGGATTCACAATTACTCGCTGAGGTACTTCCACGTAAGGTTGCAAGGCTTCTAGACAAGGTTGCGGTTGAGCTAGCAGATTCAAGTTGTTTATAAGTTGTGGATTTTGAAGGAGAGAAGCGACAAGATTCGCAGGCGATATTACTTCATCCTTCAGACGTGGGCAGGCACTTCCACCCAAAAGGCTCTGTAGTAAAGGCCCCAAGGGATTGCCTCGTGCGCGTCTTCTTTGGCAGTCTCCCATGTCACAAGTAATTGCGAGAATGACAAGTGATACCATTGTTTTGTTGAAAAACCCCATTATATCTGAAATATAAAGATCAGGAATTAAATTGTGTATTCATCCATTATTCAGCTGACAAAAATAGTAACAAGTGCAATAAAGTTTAGATAAGGGTGCACATCCGCATCGACTGGTTGGGGATGCATATCCGATGGACATATCCCTCCCCCCCCCCTCGCATTTGCAGGTAGAGGCAATATACGCTGCGGTATCCTCATCGTCAGCATTCAGTATCAGCTTATAACTAGGCCACATTTTTTTTATTCACAATTGGTAAGCCCTTGGCATCATCTCATCTGATGGTAAGTGACGATGATGCTGAAGATGGAAGCGGGCTTACCAAGATTCCCCAACGCAATGGAGAACTGGCTATCTTATCTTCAAGCCGGAACACATCAATGTTGTTTAAACTGATGTTTGGCGGCGAGACTTAGATAAGAAGGGTCTAGCCAGGCGGGCTTAGAAAATGCCGAGTTTTACAAGTTGACCCCACCGAGAATCGAAACCGCGACCTACTGGTGTAAAGCGAATGGACTAACCATTACGCCATTAATTTGTTCATTTATGATACAAATAAAATAAGTAAGTTTTACTAACATAGTGTTAAAATGTTACGTGACGTTTAAGGGGCTATTACTCACCTTTTTACGGAGACTCCTGAAAAGCTATCTACTGTTTGAAGGTCGTTTGACCTGTCTTAAATATAGGTAAATTAAATATGCCTTATCCTTTTATAAAACATGGTATCGTAACACTAGCTTATTATCGGCAGGTATTTGTAACAGATATGTATCATAGTGTTGTGACATTATTATCGATGTCAGGATTCCAAGTTGACACAAATGACACAACCAATTATCTATTCGTTTAATCAGTTGGCGTGCTTTGTAACCTTCCCCAAGCGTTTAATAAAAAAACATTTAAAAAAAACTCCTTTTTATAGTATTTTTGATATAGGTAGGTGTATTGTAAAAACGGTGATACATAGAAGTGTGAAACTTTGTGTGATTATAGTACGTACTAACTTTTGTACAAATTTTGAATAAAAACAACATGTAATAAAGACCAGTCAAGTGTGAGTTGTACTCTGGCGAAGGAGTCGGAAATGAAAAAAAAAAAACATTTTTCTGTCGCTCGCATTGATTTAATTAATGTAAATAGATATCATTGTCATAGTTGTGTAGTGCGGTGTGGTAGTACGGAACCCTTGGAACGCGAGTCCGACTCGCACTAGGCCGTGGTTTTTTTTAAAAAAAAACTTTTTTTTTTATTCACAATTGGTAAACCCTTGACAACATCTCACCTGGCACGAAGTTGGCAGCTCACCAGCTGATGAAACCTGGCTTCCACTTATCAGCATCTGTAATACCAGGGATGTTAGTGCTATTCCAATCCTTGAGGGCTGTTTTAAAGATGGAATGGTTTATGTGCCGTTATCATAAACTGTTATCATCGTAAACTGACGTTTTTGACAGATGATAAAAAAAAATCAATTTGAATACCCATTTGTGACTTCAGTAAAGTAGTGTAGGTAAATATTTTTGTCGTGTATAATATTAATGTTTCAATTCGTGTAAAGTTATTTTCTACGAATTGAGTCAATCAGTCTTTACAATAACTTATCATTTGTCACAATCGATATTTCTCAATTTCTTAAACTTGGTAAAAATTGTAAAATTAATGATATACTAGTGATAAGTATTGCAATACTTACTTATAGTTTTTAAAGTGTTGTTATGGAAAGATAAGTTAGAAAAAACTGCCAAGGGCGAGTAGGACCCGCACACAAAGGAACCATCGTACAAGAAAATAAGTTCAACATTTCTGTGGGTCCCTTTACTTTTTTTTATTATTTTTTTAGCGCAGGATCGGTCGTCGTGGAAATCCTCGGGGAGGCCTTTGTCCAGCAGTGGACGTTTTTCGGCTGATATGATGAAGATGATGATAATAGCGGCAACAGAAATACTCTGTGAACATTTCAACTGTCTACCTATTACGGTTCATGAAATACAGCCACAGACAGACACGGACGGACAGCGGAGGCTTAGTAAAAGGGTTCCGTTGGAACCCCAAAAACAAGAGCTAAATACTCAGTCTTGACGAAAGTCCTTGCAAGGGTGCTCATTTCTTGCTAGGTGAGTTTGTTTTCACAAGGCCTTTGTATCAACTCGGCAGATACATGAGATGATGATGGCAAACACTGATGATTAAACGGTAAGACTTAGATAAGATAATAACCCGCGACTTCCTTATGTGAAGGGAGTGGTCAAGCCAGTAGACGCCACTGACACCTTATAAAATTTAAGGTGTTACATTGTTGAGCATCGGTGACGTAATGGCAAGGGCTGCTACCTCCTGTCCGGAGGCCGTGGTTCGATCCTGCCACGTACCAATGTGTTTTCGAATTTCGACTTCATATGTACGTTTATCCGACGCTCTTATACGGTTTTTCCTCAGGAACAATATCGGGCTATTCTGATTAGAAGTCTATGTCACTTCCCCACCCCTCAACCAATTCTATACAAAAAAAACACTTCAGTCCGTAGCTTCGTTGCGACGCTGACGTGCGCGAGCGCGGAAATGAGTTTTCGCCAGATCCCTCGGGAACCATGTCATGCTAATTAGTAAGGATGGTCGGCAAAACAGTACTTTTAGATACTCTTGAATGGTATCTAACCTAGTAATTTAGAGAACAAGTTATATTTTTGAAAGATAAAAATGCTATTACAAAGATGGCGCGTTAATTAGCACCCTTAATTTACCTACCCTACCCTATTTCTACCTTAAAATAAAACAACAATTAAAAAAACTGGCCAAGTGTGAGTCGAAAAACATCAAATTTGGCATCTTTAAAAAAAATTATGATATTTTTTAGGCGAGGTATTAATTGGAACATTCTATTCTATAAAAAAATAATAACATTACTCACTTTGTATTATCATAATAAATATTGTTGTATATTTTTTAAAATTTATACTTTAATATATTAGTCATAACTAGAGTTGAAAGTAACTGTGTAGACCTATCTTTGGGATTTTTTTCTATCGAGCAAAAACTGCTCAATCTGTTTCTAATAGCTTTTGACTTTAAGGAGCATCATCGACAATACAGGTATTATTTTTTTAAACCTTGGGTTTTCTATCGTTTAGGAGTAATTGACGTCAATAATAGCGAAAAACTGTAATAAGTCGACTCAATCCTAGCAGGTCGATCCGTGATAAAATAAAAACAATGGCATGCCCGCTTGATACACCTCACCACATAGGGAGAGACACTGCCAGCACAACGTAGCCACGCGACGCTATACGTGATTTAGCCTACACGAGGCAAGTTTATACTGGCCGTGTACCTATAGTTTGTTAGTAAATAGTTTTTATTCTTTGCTTGTGTGATCTCTTGTGCCTGAAACTCTTAATAGTGTACATAATAGATATATTAAAATAAAATCGTGTTGAATTTGTTTTTTTATATACTGAACCAATTCAGATGCAGTTTTATGTATAGAGATAGGTTTGGGCTAGGATTTTGTGTAAAATAAAAATAACAATACAGATGTAGTCGCGGGCACGTTAGTGTGCAAGAAATAATATGTGTGGCTTCGCTAACTTACAGGTAAAATTAAAAAAGTTTTTTTTTAATTAAATGACAATTTTGTTTTTATTTATGTAGGTAAAGGACAATGGTATACTCGTATTGTGTTAAGTTACAATTTTAAAACCTTACAAAAATGGAGGCTGGACACAAACTTGTCTTAAGTATTGTCCGCAACACCCCACAGCTGGTGGAAACGGGGGGAGAGTTGGGACCCCATACACAAAAGTGGGTGCCCCACATCCGCAAGGAGAAACCCCACATCCGCAAAGAGATACCCCACATCCGCAAGGAGATATCCCACATCCACAATTGACAGTAGATACAGGCGTAACACATGGTAAATCAATAACCGGATAGCTGCATCCGCAAGCTGTGACTGGGTCTACAAACCCTCCAGCGAGAATTTTGTTGTAACATCCGTAAGATGGGACTATAGGTTCACATCCATAGGTGTTACCACATCCGCATCCAGAATCAATAAAACCTCCGAGGTAATTGTTGTAACAACCGCAAGTGGGTACTTCGATTACAGTGTCGCATCCGCAGTTAGATACTGCACATCCACAGCTAGATATTCCACATCCGCAGTTAGATACAGAAACTGGTAAGCTCGCGGAGACTGGAACGGTGGTGGTGATGGGTATGCTAGTTGTCACGGGTATATCAGCTATTATAGGCAAGTTCGCGACTAAATTCGGAGCACATCCGCATCCGCCAAGTGATGGGACTAGTACTGCTGCGTTGGCCTGCAAACAAAAATTTCAAAGTACAATTACAATATTTCTATATAAATTACATTAGACTAGCTGTCCCGGCGAACTTCGTACCATCTTACTCTACACTACACACCCTACCCTACCATACACTACGGTACACTACACTACCCTAAACTACCCTACCCTACCCTACATAAGAACCTTCTCCTGATAATAACAAACTCAACAAAAAAAGAATTAGCGAAATCGGTCCAGCCGTACACGCGTGATGATGCCGTGACCAAGGGAAATAGGTATGCATTTTTATATATATAGATTAATAAGTATTGATTAGGACGTGTGACTGACATGCACACTATTTTAATCCACAATCACTCTTAAAGAGAGACTGTGAGTATACTAAGAGTGTTTTTTGAAGTCGGTAAAAATAAGCAATCGGTTGGATAGAATGGCCGGACGCATGTGCTTTGTAATCGTTCTACTGACTTGTTTTTTTTTTAACAAACTCTGGGCGTTTAAATAGCCCGTAGGGAAATCTGGCTGTATTAGCTAGCAAGTTTTTTAGTTACAAAAGAATAAGTTTGACTGCCCGAAAAAAACAATGTTTTATATCAGGAATCTTTACTGTAACAGTTGGCAACACATTATAAAGCGATGTAAAATGGAGTTTTTTGGCGGGATTTGTGGTGGACGCATTCGTAGTTTTATTTTGTTGTTTTTTCATTGTTTTCTGCTGGGATTTTGTTCAAGAAGTGGTGCATTTTGGAGAAAATCGTCTAGTGCACGTGAGCAATGTGGAAAACAAGAAAATAAAACGAAGGAGGACGTGAGAACCCAACTTGCTCTGAGTGCAGTTTTATAGACGCCCAACAGCAACTGGGTGTTCCACCTCAGAATGTAGCTGCTGCAAATGCTGTCAAGAACTTCAGAGAAGATTTGTAATGCACCGGCACTAGCATTACAAATCCAAAAACAAATGAAGAAAGTGAAAATTATTTACTAATCCGGCTGAAGGACTAGTTTCCATGGCCAAGAAAAATTCACAACAACAACGATGTAAAATTATAAAGTAATTGTACGGGGACTTTTTGGCGGGAATTTGTAGCGTTCAGTTTGTAATTTTTCTTTTATTATCCGAAAAATTACATTTAGTGGTTTTCGATGTGTAATATTGATAGTGTATTTATCAGCGAAGTATCATTTATATGTTTCTTGTGTAGGATAATGAAATAAAAGTGGTGTATACTGTGTTTCGAGTTCTCACAAGAAGTCCGAGCAAGCTTTAGCAAAAGTGCTATCATTTTGCTAGAGTATGTAGGTTAGGTTAGTCTATAGACAATGATATGACGTGAACGTGAAGAAACAGTGACCTTAAGGACTGAAAAGGAGAAAAATACTACTTCTGAAAAATATACTGAAAATTACTGATGACGTGAATTCTACAAATTTTAATACTGCTGAAAAACATATACTGAAGACTAGGCGGTATGGCCAATGAGCCTTAGCCTGCCCTAAAAGGGCGAAGCAAAAAAAAGTAATTGTACGGGCAGGTACTTAATTAGGTTACTGTTTTTATATTGTGTTTGTTTTTTGAATAACTTAAGGTTTTTAAATTTTTAAAATATGTTTATTTTCTAACCAGTGTGTGCAATAAAGAGTATTTATCTTATCATAGATACTTACAAAAGCCACACAGAGCGCGAAGAATGCTGCGTAGGAGTTCATAGTTGAAACTTGTATACTGACCTAATTTCATTTCAAAATGTTTCAGTTTTTATACAATACAGATAAGACACAATGAAACATTGCGTTAAAACATACCTAGATAGGTAGGTAATGTATTTCAAATAACAAGGCCATTTTCCACATGAGACGGTTATTAAATTTTAACAAGATATTGATGTCTGAAGAGACCATTTATGGCGTGATGTAAAAAACGGCGGGTAAAAACACCCGAGAGCCCAAAACACAGGGAAATGTTTTTCAGGTGTACTCGTATGTATGAATGTTTCTAAGTATATATGAACGTAGATATGTATACAGGATGTAACGAAACTGGTGAAGAAGCCGTTAACTGGAGTTTCTTTTCGTCGTACTGAACAAGTTTTCCCAAATCAATACTCAAAAAAATTTTTGCCACTCCATACTAAATTCGTCCACCAGCTGAACGATTTTTGTACGAAAATAAAAATGTTTTGTTTTGCGATTCCAGCAAAGTTGTTTAACAAAGGTTGGTCGGTTTCATGAGTGGAAAAGGCGTTGTCAACCAAAACAACATCTGTATAATTCCTTGGGGAAAGTTGTTCAGTGTGGTGAGTAGAAGCCCCAGTTAACGGATCCAACAACAATTTTGTTACATCCTGTATTTGTCTTATTTTTCGACTAGGTGCATAAAGGATTTTGGAATGCGAAGTGTCGTTAGATTCGTCGTGAGTGACATTCAGAGGGAGTGACATAGGGCAAATTCGTCGTGATCCTCTGAGTGACATAGGGTAAATTCGTCGTGATCCTCTGAGTGAAATAGGGTAAGTTCGTCGAGATTCTCTGAATGGCAAAGGTTAAATTCGTCTTGATCCTCTGAGTGGCATAGCGTATTTACTTACTTTTAAGGCGTGAAGTGCTTCAAATTTTTACTTTTAACTAAACTGTTAAGGTTATTCATGCTAAAGCTGACCGATGGCCGGTCATTTTGACAACAGATGATGCTTAAGTTTGATTACCTATTGAAGGTAGTAAGATAATAATATAACAAAAGATCAAGATTACAGCTCTCGTTGGTTGGCCTCAAGTGGAATGTGGCCTTGGTATTTGAAATACACATTACTATACCTACCTGTTTTTGGCTACCTATTCTTATACAGGGTGCAACAAATCCATGAGGGAGCCGTTAAATAGGGCTTCTATACTCATCAAACTAAAAAACTTTTTCCAAGTGACCCCATAGTCAGTTCTTAAAAAAAATAAATGAACTTCATACAAATTGATTAGCTGATTGACCACTTTTTTTCATTGTGGTATGGAGCGTCGATTTTTTCGCGTTCCGTTCCTTGAAAGGTAAAAACTAAATCCTTATAGAATTACTCGTGTGTTTGTCCGTTCGTCTGTCACAGCCAATTTACTCAGAAACTACTGGACCGTTTGAGTTGAAATTCGGTACTCATATGTTAATCGGTGACACAAACACAGACGTGCAACGTAAATAAATTAATTTAAAACCTGCGGCCACTTTGTAGGGGGGTAAATTAGATTTTTTTTTTGTAAGTTTTGCAAACTATATTATGTGACATATTAAATGAAAGGGCTCGAAGAATCTCAAATATATTTTTTTTTTTTATAATTTTTAACTACTGGGCCTAAAATCTTCAAAAAATCACAGTATATGAGGTTGAATGCATAGATCATAGGAAAATCTTTGAGAAAATCTACAGTTCTTCCGTTCCCACAGAACAATAAAATTTTCAAAGTCCAGAATAAGTAGACACCTATTTACCCAGAGCATAGTATGTACTGACCAGTCTTGTTCTGTTTGTACTTAAAGTTTTTTTTTTTTTTTTAGGAATCGACTATGGGTTCCTTGGGGAAAGTTATTCGGTATGATGAGAAGCCCCAGTTAACGGGTCCTACACCAAATCTTACTAATTTTGTTTTGCACTTCGTCTTTAACTTTTAATTAAACAAAATCACAAAATTAGATCATCAATGACGCTAAAAAACTATGACGTCACGCGTGCTCATATATCATACATTTTCAGAAAAAAAAATATGGTTTTTTTATCCACAATTGGTAATTCCTTGACATCATCTCACCTGATGGTAAGTGACGATGATGCCGAAGTTGAAAGCGGGCTCACCAAAATTCCCCAACGTAATGAGGAACTGCCTATCTTATCTTCAAGCATGAAAGCATCAAAAGCTATTCACATTGATGTTTGGCGGCAAGATTAAATAAGATGGTGGTAGCTAGCCAGGTGGGCTAGCCAAACCGAATAATACGAAGTTGACTCCGCCGGGAATCGAACCCGCGACCTTCTGATGTGATCGAAGCTAATGGACATAGCCGTTACGCCACGGAGGTGGTTAAAATTTGACAGGATGATAAAAAGTAACTCAAGTTACTATTACTAGTGAATAGAAGTTGGTGGAAGTAGACGTTGACCTTACTCTCACTAGACTTTCACAATTTCACTAGACTTTCACAATTTCACTAGACTTTCACAATTTCCTGTAAGTATCGGTTTCGTCTTCGTGGGCTAACACGTGAGTTGCTGTATGGAAACAATATGTTACTCCATTAGTTAATACTCTAACTGCGATAATTGCTCCATATCGTAATAAAACTACACGAGGAGGCGTCGAGTTTTTTTTTCTTGTTGCATTTTAATCGTTTAGAAATTTTAGAATTGTTTTACTTAACCAAATAACGTTTGTTTACTTAAGTTTTATGTCATTTACCTAATATATCAGGAAGATTAATAAGACTCCATGGCCTACAGTCTAAACCGTGAGGCCGCAAGCCGAGCTCCACGTAGGATTAAAAAACATCATCACATCAGCTCATATACGTCACCACCGAGGGGCTCGAGCCTATCCTGATTTAGGGCGATCAGGCCTTAGTCGACAACACGGGCCCAGTGCGGGTTGGTTGACTTCACACACAACCTTCGAGTTTCTTCGCAGGCGTGTGCAGGTTTCGTCACGATGTTTATACAAATAAAAAACGGTAATTTAAAAAACTAAAAAACCCGACTGCGTTTCTGTGTAGTTTGGAAATGAAAAACCCTAAAACAAGAAAGTCGTCATACCCGATTCCACTTAACTTAAGAAAAATTGTAGCAGTCGGGACCCATTCTAGAAAGTCAGCCGTCTAGTCAGTATATTGGAGTAATCTGCAATGTAATATAGGTATGTGCTCTCAATTCACTATGCCTCCATTTCTAGAATTGGTCCCGACTGCTACAATTTTTCTTAAGTTAAGTGCAATCGGGTATGACGACTTTCTTGTTTTAGGGTTTTTCATTTCTAAACTACACAGAAACGCAGTCGGGTTTTTTAGTTTTTTAAATTACCATTTTTTATTTTATTCATTTTTTACATTTATTATTGAATGAGTTTGTATACTAACCTTACACAATGACACACATTAAATTAACGCAGATTATTAACTTATCAGTTCATAGAAAATCCATCGAGCCGTTCTGGCTGCAGAGCGTGCCAAACATTTGAATTTGGCGCCAAAAATCCGCCATTTTGTTTTTTTTTATTTTGATATACCCAGTTTCACTCACACAGTAAATACGTATCTAACGACACCCCTCAAACTAAAATCTTTCGAGCCGTTCAGGCTGCAGTGCGTGCCTTACATTGGAATTTGGCGCCAAAAATCCGCCATTTTGTTTTTTTTATTTTGATATACCCAGTGTCACTCTCACAGTAAATACGAATCTAACGACACCTCTCAAGCCAAAATCCATCCAGCCGTTCAGGCTGCAGAGCGTGCCAAACAATTATACATACATACATACTCTCGAAAAACATAACCCTCCTTCTGGCGCAGTCGGGTAAAAAGAGTAAAAAAGTAGTAGACAGTTGATTTTGCTAGGGTTTAATATCATTTCCCCACTCTGAAAACAGCATATGATAAACTACCATTTCATAGAGCCCCAACTCCTGTTGAGGATTCCGTCTGTGGGAAGCCAAAAAAAATTAATGTTTTTTTTTATTCACAATTGATAAGCCCTTGGCATCACCTCACCTGGTGGTAAGTGACGATGATGCCAAAGATGGAAGCGGGCTTACCAAGATACCCACGAGTAATTTACTTACATTAGGTAAGCCCTTTCGTTCTTCGAAGAAATAAAAGGATCCAAGTATATATACTGGCCTGACTACCCGGGCATTCAGTAAAGGAAGGAGGCTACAAATCTCGAAAGAAATTTGGAGGACCCCATACAAAACAAAAAAAAACTGGGCTCGCATCACTCACACTAGATGAATAGACACCTATTTACATTTCTAGACGTTGAACTAATCTTTCGTATTTTTGAAAAAGTTTTATTTATTAGGTATAACTAGCTGTTGCCCCCTTGGATATCGAGGGTGCGCGATGCTATAAAAATTAAAAACCTTGTCCTAACACAAGCAGACAGACAGTAGGTACCAACAATAATTGACAGCAGCAGGGTCAAAAACTTTTGGCTGACTCTATGAAGGTTCTTTTTATTTTTTAGGCAATGTCAGTTAGTAAACTTAAAATTACCTAACCTGAATTTTTCATAAAAATGCTCCTAAAGATGAGGTCGTACCTTCAATATTATATAAAATTCCGCCTTTGTACTTGAGCTTTTTAAAAAAAATATTATTTTAAGTGTATATTTTGTGCAATAAAGAGTTTGCAAACAAACAAAATTCTCGTGCCACTGTGCTGGTTGCCATACTCCTCCGAAACGGCTTGACGGATTTCCATGAAATTCTCTGTGTATATTCTCTGTGTAGCTCTGAGAATAGGTATAGATATTTTTTTACCGGGATCTGAGCGGGCGAAGCCGCGGGAAACAGCTAGTTATTATATAAAATTAAAAATTTGGCGCTCGTTACGCTCTTTTTTCAACTTTTAATTAAGTTCCCTTTGCTTAGGTTGATTTAGAAAATGCGAAGTAAAATGTAGTCTTTGTTTATTACTCACTAGTGGATGCCCGCAGCTTCACCCGCGCAGATTCCGATTTTTGCGGTTCCCGTGGGAATTTCCCAAAATCCTTTCTTAGCGGATGCCTACGTCATAACATCTACCTGCATGCCAAATTTCAGCCCGATCCGTCCAGTGGTTTGGGCTGTGCGTTGATAGATCACTATGCCAGTCAGTCAGTCACCTTTGAGTTATATATATTTAGATATCTATAGAATTTTAAAATTCAGCTATAATATACATAAATACAAGCGCTTCCCTTCCGAGCCTAGCATATGCTGAGTTGGAACCCTGTAGTTGCAGTTGCCCCTCATGAATATACGTCATTTTATATTTACCTAAACTTTTGTTACTAATGTATTAATTATGTATTTTGGTGTGTTGTTACTGTAACTAATAATAGTTATTTGTTATACAAGAGTGCAAAGTTGCTTTTTAACCGCGTGCTCAATTTTGATGACCGAGCAAGCGAAGGAGTCTCAAAAATTAGAATCCTGAGCGTTAGCGAGAGAATCAAAAGAGCACGAGGTGAAAAATCTTTGCACTCGAGTGTAACACGTAACTTTTCATTCCACCTCAGCGAGGAAATTACTAAATGAAAAAAAAAACATTTGCGCATTACAAACAGTTTCAGTCAATCCTGGTGGCGTCAACTTCCTCGTCACTATAATCACTCATTTTAGGTTTTTCACTTGTTTTCAAGTTTCTTGTTTTTAACCTAAGGTTTTAACAATATGACATGAAAAGTAAATGACGCGCGCAAAGCAAATTAAAAAAAAATGCACAAAGAAGATTCCGAGTCTGAGTTTTTAACAAATTAAAAAAGGTTGTATGATAAATTCGGCACCATGAAGGTAGAAGTAAATAGGTAATAATAATGTTTTGAATTCACGATGTTCTACATTCAATTTACTTTTCTCCTCTAGCGAAGGAAAACGGCTTTTGCACTCAGATATTTACATAATCCCCTAGCGAATAAAAACGGCTTTTGCACTCAGATATCGAAGAGCAAAAATACAATTTCCGAGATGGGGGAATGAAAACGTATTTCTTTCTTTCTTTCTATTGCCCGTGGCTTCGACCCCATTGCGCGGTACGCAAACCGCAATTCGTTTAGCGCTCTGTCGACTTAGTACTCGCTTAGTATTTTTCAGAGCCCTGCAATAAAAAACCTCTTTTTTTATTTTTTTTATTCATAATTGGCAAACCCCTGACAACATCTCACCTGGTGGCAAGAGACGATGTTGCCGAAGAAGGTAGCGGGCTTACCAAGATTCCCCAACGCAATGGGGACCTGGCTATCTTATCTTCATGCCGGAACACACCAATGATATCAACATTGATATTTGGCGGCAAGACTTAGATAAGATGGTGGTAGCTAGCCAGGCGGGCTTAGAAAATGCCCTACCACCAACCAAACCGAGTCTTACAATTGACCCCGCCGGGAATCGAACCCGCGACCTCTTGTGTAAAGCCAGTGAACTTTGCCTCTGAGCTACGGAGGCGGTTAACGATTCACGATGTCACGATTCTTTTTTTTCTGCTGCCAATCTGTTAAAGTAATCTCGGAGTCAATTTAGCTGAAAATATTAACTGTACGATAAGGCGCTTTGCACACGACGGGGCGGCGCAGTCTTTTTGACCGCGAAGCAATAAAGACCGCGTCTGCCCGTCGATGCCCGCGGCTGCCTTCACCGCGTACATAAAGCACACGAGGGACAGAAGCGGTCAGTTCAGTACGTTCGTTCTAGTGAAGCGTGGCGCGGACTGAGTTAGCCGCCCCGCGTCGCCGTCTGCGTTACTGCATACAAACTGGTTTGTGTGATCTATGGCGGGCAGCCACGGACATGCCGCGCCCCCAGTGCCCGCCGGGCACCTGCGGCGCGGTCTTTTTGTCCGCCATGTGCGTTGGTAGTATAGGATTCCCTTTGTGCTATCGTTGTTGGCGGCGAAATTGACCGGCCCGCCCCGCCCCGTCGTGTGCAAAGCGCCTAAATAACCACTGCGTGGTCCTATTAACCATAATTAAGATTTAGCTAGCCTAAGTAAAATTGATACTATCAGAGGCCGTGAAATGAGTTTTAGGAATCTTCAAGTCGAGAGTGGATAGGCACTGTTAGAGCTTGCGTGTTACATCCTCAGCTGCATCGGCACTTACCATCAGGTGAGGTGCAACCAAACGCACTCAAATGTTTAATATTTTTTTATTTATTTTTTAAGTTGACGATTACCTAGTTTGTGTTTACAAATACTATTACCTACTTGTTTCATGCAATAGTTTATTTGAAAATGTTCAATAGGGGATCGGACTGCTAGTCATTTGAGTTACTTTTTATGATCTGTCAAAAACGAAATTTTGTTCTAAAAATGTTTGAAATACCCACAAGTGACGTCATAGATTTTTAGTGTCATTGACGAACTTATTTTGTGAATTTGATCAATTAAAAATTGAAAACGTGATGGAAAACCAAAACAATTAAGGTTTCTTGAAACTTCAAGAGGAGAGCAATTTAGGAAATCATATTTCAGAATTTATTTTTGATGCAGTCCGATCCCCTATTGTTACAAATATATTTTTGATAAACCCTGGACACTCCATACGACGGGCCAAAAATGACATTTCAAAAAAGGAATGACGGAACACTTTAGAGTCGCAATCTAGAGAGCGGCAGGGAGTGTCCATACTGTATGTTAGTACTAATATTATACTTTGGTATTAGTTTAAAGAAGTTCATTTCTAAAGCACAGGCTCAGTCTAGTTCAGGCACAAATTATAATTTGTCATCATATCAGCTCATATACGTACCCACCGAGGGGCTCGAGCCTACCCTGAATTAGGGCGATCGGGCCTTAGTCGACTTCTCCGCAGGCGTGTGCAGGTTTCCTCACCATGTTTTCCTTCACCGTAAGAGCGTCGGATTAACGTACATATGAAATCTAAATTCGAAATCACATTGTTACGTGTCAGGGTTCGAACCACGACCTCCCGGACAGAAGGCGGAGGCCCTAGCCGTTACGCCACCGACGCTCTTATAATTTGTACCTAAGTATCATTAAATAAATCAAAAAAAAGGAAAGGAATCAAGATAATTATTTAAGCAATACTATAAACGTGTTTCTTTCAAGGAACTCGCAAAGAATTGAAACCGCCACCTTCTGATATGAAGCGAGGGGACTAGCCACCATGCCACGGAAGCGATTTCTGGTGTCTTAAGATGAAAATTAAAATATAAGATTATGTACAAACTAGCTTTTATTTATTTTTTCAAAACTTTGTATAACAATAACATTATAATATGTATGTGTAGATAAATGTACAACAAATACAATAATAACATTACAGTATTTAAGTGTAGTTGATAGGTACAACAAATAAAACAATTGACTTCGCTAAAAATGTTAAGAACAAACGACTTCAAACACAAAATTTCTGTGTTAAACCGACAAAGTGTTTTTCCAATGAGTGGTACAGTCCATATATTGGAAACTACTGAACCGATTTTCATGAAACTTGCACTGTTCCCTAAGTTGAAAGAAAGTTGATAAAAAATATTAAATTTTTATTTCTAGTATCTGAGAATACGTGGACAAACATACATACATGCATGCATACAAACATACACTTATGAAATTTGGCATACCTGTTAGAAGCCCACATATGCAACATTTGCGAAAATTGTGCATTTAGGTGTTTGAGCCTACGCTTGACCCACTTGTGATATTATCTCTTGAATTTTAACTAGCTGCAGTGTGAATATTCCCCTTAAACAGAGTAGAAACTATCTATTATGCTAGTAACCCAACAGTAGCGCGGCGGGCGCACAGGCAGCAACATCGCCGGCGGCCATTTTGATCCTCAGTACGTCTTGAATTTTCACGGAGTGCAGTGTGTTCATCGAAGTTAAAAAATAATTTCTCGTGGTAAGACTGCTAATAATATATAAGTATAGTAGTAAAACAGGACATATTCGTCGCTAGTCAAGAAAAAGTAAGCTAATAATAATTTGGGAAACCTTCAAATGTTAGTGAATTGTTTTATAAGGAAAGCCCTTATAATCACACTATTCTCTTTAACCCGACACCTATCGGTTATATTTCACCCTCAACAGGGTAATAGACAGTGCCATGCACAATTGCACATGTACATTGCAGGCGGGCTGGCTTGCCCGCAGCCGACAGGAGATGTACTATCAAATGTCGTCGGCTGCGCAGACGACATGCAAGTCATAATTGGTCGTTCATTCAGACGACATGTCGGCTACACAGACGACAGTCAGCTGATCAAGCGACATGTCGGCTACACAGACGACAGTCAGCTGATCAGACGACATGTCGGCTACACAGACGACAGTCAGCTGATCAGACGACGGGTCGGCTGCGCAGCCGTCATACTGACTAAGTTATTCGCTACAATTTATGAGCGCTATAAGGTAACTTTTTGGTTGTCTTATTTGCAGATCATAGAACGGACGACTTTAGGGGACCTTGTGGACTGGGAACCCCCTCCAGAAGAACAAGATCAATTCACCAAATTTACCCAAACTATCGATAAACACTACCCGGAGAATCAGAGGAACTGGGAAATTAATAAGGTGGACTACTATGATCTGTTCGGGGAGAAAATTTCGTCCGATGATGAGTGTCGCCTCCTTTTCACCATCCCGACGGTCAAACTGGCCAATTTATTAAGTGATGCACCTACCTCACTTAGAGAAAGGAAATATAAGGCAATCAAGAGACTTCTGCTGAGGTGGCCACTAGGAAGATCTACAATATATTGTCCTCTGTCCACAATGAAAATGATTCATCCCGCGAATGCCGCCAGTGGTTTTCCTGGATCTTCTACCCCATCAAAAACCAAAACTGCTGGCAAGGGTAGAAGCTGAGAAGATGATTAAATCAAAAATGGGTAGAAGTCCCTCTCCAGCCTCCCCTAAGGAGCCTCAGAGCCTGAAGAGGGCTCATAGCCCAGATGGTATGGCTCATCCCGGTTAAGAGAAAAGATCTAAATCCTCAGAAAATACTTCTGAAGTTCTCCTCAACGCTTTACAACAGCAGAGTTCCTTGCTGCATAAAATAATAGATCTCCAATATAACAAAAAGGACGCGGGTCCCTAATTCAGCGCTTATGATAACGACAGTGTCCTAGGAAACGAGTCAAGCGAGGAAGAGAGCTGGTGTGCCCCTTCTTTCGAGGGGAAGGAATATGAAGTCGTAGAACCACTCGAAGAAGGCCCTACACGACTTTGACCCAGACACGAACGGATCAGAAACCAAAATAGGAGCAGCCAATGAAAAACTACTTGATCAAGTCATATGCTGCCAGCGTTTCGGTCTTCCTACCTGGCAAAATATTAGGTATGCGGAAGGTCAATGCGCCCACCTAGCCACTGTAACACCACCCTGGCAACTAGTATCAACACTGGAAAAGATGGACCTACGAGGGCTGTTTGATAAGTCCTTTTAAAAACTATTTGTAAAACTTTTTTTTTGGTAAATGGCATTAACACTGGCAGGCACAATCTTTCAAATGAAGACTGTCAAAAATTTAGTAAAAAGAAACAAGAAATTGACACTTTAACCATTGCTTGAATGTGATCACTTCTAAATTTTCCACAACTATGGAAAAATCGGATTTATGAAGGGTTGCAGTGCTGCCACAATAAAACTGAACTTGTTTCTGTTCATGGCACTAACGCACCAACGTAGCAGACTGTTTATAACTGGTTTAATGATTTTGAACGTGGTCGGTCAAGCACATCTGATGCTCCGCGCTCTGGTCGCCCAATCGAAGTCACTACTGGGGATGTTGTTGAAGAAGTCCGTACTCGTAATATTTTACTCGACGACCGCCGAGTGAAGGTGCGTGAAATAGCTGAATAGCTGAGATCGTAGGCATCTCCACTGAGTGAATACATAAAATACTTCACGAAGATTTGGCTATGACAAAGCTGTCTGCACAATGGGTGCTACGTTTGTTGACGATCGAACAAAAACGCGAAAGAAAGCGAATTTCAAAACTGTGTTTGAATATGATGAAGCGTAATCCTCACATTTATTTAAGTCGATTTGTCACTGTGGACGAAACATGGGATCGAACAAAAACGCGAAAGAAAGCGAATTTCAAAACTGTGTTTGAATATGATGAAGCGTAATCCTCTCATTTTTTTAAGTCGATTTGTCACTGTGGACGAAACATGGGATCGAACAAAAACGCGAAAGAAAGCGAATTTCAAAACTGTGTTTGAATATGATGAAGCGTAATCCTCACATTTTTTTTAAGTCGATTTGTCACTGTGGACGAAACATGGGATCGAACAAAAACGCGAAAGAAAGCGAATTTCAAAACTGTGTTTGAATATGATAAAGCGTAATCCTCACATTTTTTTTAAGTCGATTTGTCACTGTGGACGAAACATGGGATCGAACAAAAACGCGAAAGAAAGCGAATTTCAAAACTGTGTTTGAATATGGTGAAGCGTAATCCTCACATTTTTTTAAGTCGATTTGTCACTGTGGACGAAACATGGGTCCACCATTATACACCCGAGTAAAAAACAGGTGTACAACTAAATTAAGACCTTGTTTTTGTAACTTGTAAACTTTTTGTGAAATAAATTTATTATTATTTAAAAAAGTAAAAAAACAGCAATCCAAACAATGGATGGCTACTGGTGAACGTGTCCCAAAGAAGGCTAAGACTGTTTTGTCGGCTGGGAAAGTGATGGCGACAGTTTTCTGGGATGGCGAAGGAATCATCATGATTGACTACTTTGAAAAGGGGAAGACTATTACTGGCCGTTATTACGCCGAGTTATTGTACCGTTTTAATACCGAATTGTTGGAAAAACTACCAAAATTGTCCTTTCATCAAGACAATGCCCCAGTGCACACGTCAACCATTGCAAGGGCTAAAATACACGAGTTGGGCTTCGAGCTGGTTCTGCATGATCCGTATTCATCGGACCTAGCTCCGTGTGATTACTACCTATTCCAAAATTTGAAAAGATGGCTTGGACGACAAAAAAATTTGACAAATGAGGACTGCATCGCAGGTATAAACGAATATTTTGCAGACCTCGACAAATTGTATTTTTTGGAGGGGATGAAAAAATTGGAAACGACGACGACGAGTTTCTCATAATCCATCCAGATCCAGAAATCCTTCTTCAACATTCACGGGAAGTAATAGACACTTTCACCGACATGGGTTGGTGCATCAACTTCACAAAATCTTGCCTTCTTCCATCACAATCCATGGAATACCTGGGAATCATGTGGAACATGAGGTGAAACGTCAAAGCCCTACCAAAAATCAAAATATACAAAAAGGTAGAATTATTAAAACAAACATTAAAACCTCAATGGTGGAGTTGGTGGACGGCAAAAGTCCTTCTAGGAAATCTGAACTTTGCGTGTTTTGTAGTGCCTCTAGACAGATTGCACTGTCGCGAACTTCAAGTCAAAGCAAGACTCCTCCCAAAACAAGATCGTCATAGGAAATTCTCTTTGCCACAAGTAGTGCATTAAGAACTTCTCTGGTGGTTAGAAAATATTCAAAGGTCTTCATTCATTTAAAAAATGTAACAGTCTTTCTAACTACAGATGCTGCAAAAAAGGGATGGGGAGCCACAGTGAACGGAGAAAGTCTATGCAGAACCTGGAACAAAGCGCAGGAATTGTGGCATAGCAACCAAATAGAGGTGTGGACGGTAATAGAGGTACTAGAAAAGGTAGGTACCAAATTTCAAGGCCAAACTATGAAGTAACAAACAGACAACAAAACAGTTGTAGCATATCTGACAAAGGAAGGAGGAACGAAGTCTCGAATACTACTGAGGTCCACGCAAAAAATCTAAATCCGGCATGTCATCACAACATCAACATCATGGTGCAGTACCTTCCGGGGAGGTACAATTTAACGGCAGACAGCCTCTCCAGAAACAATGAATTACCAGAGTGGTCACTGAGCAAGGAGATTTGCAAGACCATCTTCAAAAAATGGGGAACCCCAGAGATCGACCTGTTCGCCAGCAACCGATCTGCGATACTACAAACCTATGTGAGCGAAGATGCCAAGGATCAGGAATGTCTTTTTGTAAATGCGTTTAGCAGGACCTGGACATTCAACCTAGGGTGGCTGTCCTCCGGCAATGATTCCGAGAGTTCTACAACATCTAGCGATGAGTACGCGCATGTATCTCCTAGTAGCTCCAA
This sequence comes from Coleophora flavipennella, assembly GCA_947284805.1. Taxonomy (NCBI): domain Eukaryota; kingdom Metazoa; phylum Arthropoda; class Insecta; order Lepidoptera; family Coleophoridae; genus Coleophora; species Coleophora flavipennella. The sequence continues at coordinate 4,554,436 of OX369262.1, read as the reverse complement.
AATGGGATCGAACCTTTTGGAAAGCAGAGATAAAGCAACGTTCTCAAAACCCACCGTTCACAATAAAAGATCTTCAACAACATCTTATAGACCTGAGGACAATGAAACCTCCGCCAGCAGTAGAGGAACTCAGTTTGCAGATCTGGAGAATTCGGACTGGTCCCGTTTAGTACATTCATGGGGCCCACAAAACAAGAAGTTACTTGAATCCTCATGGCGCAAATCTACTTACGCTTTCACATGGGAACTATGGAGAAAGAGGGCACGAGACAAGAACTCTCAAGTAGACAACCCAAGCGCTAACCAAGTCGCTCAATATGTGTTTTCTCCATTGAACAGTAAAGTTAGCTCCAAAAACTATTGCTCTGCATAAATCAACTGTCGTCCCGTTTGCTAACCCACAAACATCCGAAAGGTTAACCAACCACCCCCTGGTTAGACAGACGATGAAAGCCATCCTTCTCTCCCGACCACCGACTCCAAGCAAACCAGTAACATGGAATGTAAGTACAATCTTACACCATAGATACTGAAAGTCTATTTCAAGTTTCACGTCACACGCTAGCACTTCTCCTTCTAGCTTCCGGAAGCAGAATTCCCGATCTGACATTACTTGTCATCTCGCCAGAATCTCTCGCAATTGAAGATAACAACATAACTTTCTGGCCGCTATTCGGATCGAAAACTGATTCCACTAATGACAGGCAATCCGGCTGGAAGCTATGGGCGGTTGAAGACGAAAGGCTGAATATCCCACTCTGGACAGTCAGAATAATCAACGTGTCTAGAAGCAGATGATCGAATAACGAATCCCTAACCGTCTATTTATCACTACCAGAGGTGAAGTTAAAGCGGCGACACGTGCAGTGATAGCAGGCTATATACGCACCATTTTAATCGATGCAAGTATCCAAGCATCACCGGGAAGCTGCAGAGCAGCCGATAACTCGGACAACTGGACGAACAGAAATTTAAGCTAAGACGATGTAATTAAAAGAGGTAAATAAGGACACATTTATAAAATACTACTTTAAAGAAATTCCCCGCGATTTCTCACCAAACAGATTATCACAATCATTTACACCTATATAAATTAGTTAAACCTAAAGAATGATTAGATTCTTGTATTTCAATTATTATAAGGAAAAGATCTCCTTTAGATGATTAAAACTTGCTGTTTTCTGTATCAAAGAGGATTTTTCATTTTCTTCCTATGCACAGTACGTCAATGCTGCTGATAACATCGCCGGCAGATTATAAACACTTCTCACAAGTGGGTCAAGCGTAGGCTCGAACACCTAAATAGAACCGTTTTCCCCCCGAAGGGTAGAAAACGGATGTTTAGGTTTCAGCCGTAGCTTGATCCACTAAACCATCAAAGCTTGCCGGCTTGAGTGAGTACCTAGGAACAAAATGGCCACCGGCGATGTTGCTACCTGTGCGCCCGACGCGCTACGGTTGGGTTACCAGCATCATAGATAGTTTCTACCCTGTTTAAGGGGAATATTCACACTGCAGCTAGGTAAAATTCAAGGGGTAATCTCACAAGTGGGTCAAGCTACGGCTGAAACCTAAATATCCGTTTTCTACCCTTCGGGGGGAAAACGGTTCTAGTTCCAACAATATTACATACAAACGTGTCAAATGGAATACCTCATTGTTTTTGGAACCATTAAAAATACAATCTGTACAACAGGTTGAATATTTTTTTATATTGTTTTATAAGTATTTCCTACCTAGAACTGTTCACATAAAACTAAGAGCAAAAGGCAAAGAATGGTTCAGTCCATTAGCTTCAAATCAGGAGGTCGCGAGTTCGGTTCCCGGCAAGGTCTTACTTTGTATGACTCGGTTTGGTTGGTGGAAGGACATTTTCTCAAGCCCGCCTGGCCAGCTACCACCACCTTATCTAAGTCTTGCCGCCAAACATCGATGTCGCTTCCATCTTCGGCATCATCGTTACTTACCATCAGGTGAGATGATGTTAAGGGCTTACAAATTGTGGATAAAAAAGCGGAAGCCGTCGGCGAGGTCTTACTATCATCACGAGGGTGTAATTAATTACTCTCGGATACATCATACGACGTTCTTCAATACAGTTTCATCATCATCATCATATCAGCTGAAGAACGTTCACTGCTGGACATAGGCCTTGCCCAAGGATTTCCACGACGACCGTTTCTTCGCTACCCGCATCCAGCGGCTTCCCGCGACCTTCACCAGGTCATCGGTCCACCGAGTGGGAGGCCTGCCTACGCTAAGTTTTCCGGTTTGTCACAATTGAATAAGCGTAGTTTAACTAAAGAAAAGTTTACAGTTTAACGCAGTTTAATTTAATAAAAAAGTCCAAAACTGCGATTATGAAGTGCATGAAACGAGCAGACGAGGAGGAGATGCTTTTTTCCGTAACCAAGGGAGGCAACGGGGCCCTGTTACTAAGCCTCCGCTGTCCGTAAATTTTCACAGAATGTGTATTTCTATTGCTGCTATGACAATAAATAAAAAAAACGTGTGGCACTCGGGGACTGCCGCGGTAAAGCTATTGCATAGCATTTTTTATCAACTTATGCAATTATATTATCCCTTCCAGCGACAAACGGCCATATTGGGATGTTTAACGAACATCGCTCCTACGACCAACAACCCATTTGGGTTGTTTTTTACGTACTTTAAGGCGCCCCGATCGCATGGTTGAAAATGGTATACAAAGGTTGGTAAACTTTGGCGAAATGTACGCGAACTATAGGTCCGGCCATTAGTGCACTATTATCAGGCCTTAAACCCAGAGCTAGTAAAATAATTGTGGTATATAAAAAAAAATAAGCCGGCCATATTTATTGATTATTTACGCGATTGTTGTGTAATTGTGTCTCAATTTTGATGAAATTAGCACGGAATTCTCAGTAAATTGAATTTATTCATATAGTAAGGTGTTATTGCGTTACTGTGAAGTGATTTTTACATAGTTTCCTTTTCGAAAAAACTCTTGTGAAAAAGTTCTGTGTTTTATCAACAAATTAGGGTTCCGTGACCAGTTCGAATCAATTCTGTGGGATTATAAGATGGAATGGTAAGTAAATTGCATGTATTTCTATTCTAAGGTATTACTGCTTTACTGTGTAGTGATTTTATCACCGTATCTTGTTCGAAAAAACTCTTAGAAAAATTATAAAAAAACATTGTTTGCATCGGCAAGGAAAACAAATGAAAATCACATTGTAGCAATTTTTTTTTTATTGTTTTTCCACTAGGCTATCTCTTTTTTGTTTTGTATCATGTAGATACACTACCGAGCCATTATAAAAACATCATTTTTAACTGTATTTATGTAGCATAGAAAAAGAAATAGTAAAACAAAACAAAAAAAATCAAAGCTTTCAAATTAATCATGTTGTATTTAATTTTTCTGTGATAGAAGAAATCTAAAAAAAATATGATCAAAAAGGAAATTTAATCAGCTTACTAGATCAGTAACTAGTTTTTATAGGTTTTATACAAAAATACTGAGAAAACCTCGGAAATCCGCAGCGCGGCCGACCCCCGCTAGGCTAGACCGGATGTACCTATCATATAGCAATATTTTTTTAATTTTTTTTTTGCACTAGGCTATCTCTTTTTTGTTTTGTATCATGTAGTTACATTACCTAGCCATTAGAAAACAATCATTTTGAACTGTATTTATGTAGAATATAAATACAAATAAAAAAACAAAACAAAAAAAACAAAGAAAAATCAAAACTCTTAAATTAATCATGTTGTATTTAATTTTTTTGTGATAGAAGAAATCTAAAAAAATATAATCAAAAAGGAAATTACTAGATCAGTAATTAGTTTTTATAAGTTTCATACAAAAATACTGAGAAAACCTCGGAAAGCCGCAGCGCGGCCGACCCCCGCAAAACCAGACCGGAAGTACTTGTCGCGTGGGCGGCGTCGGGGCGTTTGATATGCTCACGGGAAGGGTTATTATTTATTTAAGTTTTTTTTTTTTTTTTTTTTTTTTTTCCCCCGATAGATGTTAGTTGGAGAGAGAGGTGAATGCGTTTACGCATACCTGTGCAGTCGTAAAACTGCACCGGTTATGTGGGACTCACAGTGTTAAACCGAATACCCACTAAACACCCCCCGAAGAACTTTGGCAGCAAAGCCGCCCTAAAAGTATATCGGAGCGACGCCCCCCCCTAGGGAGGGGGGGGGTGCGATTATTTAAGTTTTATTAATGCAGTATTTATTTAACAGTACCATTATAGTCCTTGGGGCGCGGGATGTTTAAGTAATAAATTAACACTAAGAAAGTTAATAATCATCATCATCATCAATCAATCAATCAATCCACTAATCAATCAATCAATCCAACAATCCATTAATCCATCAATCAATTAATCAATCCATCAATCAATCAATCCATCAATCAATCGATAAATCCATCAATCAATCCATAATCAATCAATCATCATCAATCTATAATCGTCAATGAATGTACATACAAAAATTAAGGATTTTAACTGTTTTAATTCCCAAACGCAATGGGGAACTGGCTATCTTATCTTCATGCCGGAACACATGTTAAGCGGCAAGGCTTTGATAAGATAGTGGTAGTTTGCCAGGGGACTTAGAAAATGTCTTTCCACCAACCAAACAAAGTTTGACTCCGCCGGGAATCGAACTCGCGACCTCCTGAATTTCGCCACGGAGGCGGTTAAAAATGCTTTTGCACGCATTTAGTTTGAGGCAAAATAATTAAAGTCAGTAGAGATTAACTTACTAGCCATATAGACTGGCATGTGTGTGGAGTATGGCCTTACGTTCCCGAGTTTGGGAAGATATACGTGCCCCCACAGTGGGGACGTTATGGGTTGTTTACAATACTGGCAAATAAAGTACAACTTTTAGAGCATCTGTGCTTTAAAAATATTTGGTAATCAATCCGATATTATACAGTGTGACTGGTAAGACGATAGACGCATTTCGGGAGGTCAATGAGAAGACGAAACTGTACAATTTTCCCCAAGGAACCAATGTTCAATTTGCAATAATAAAACTTCTTTTTATACAAATCGTCAGCTCATTACAACTTTGTATAAAAATTCCCATTTTTTTTATGAAACTGATTAATTTTCCCCAATAAGACGATGTACGCAATTCAAGAGGTCAATGAGAAGACGAAATTGTACAATTTTCCCCAAGGAACCAATGTTCAATTTGCAATAATAAAACTTCTTTTTATACAAATCGTCAGCTCATTACAACTTTGTATAAAAATTCCCATTTTTTTATGAAACTGATTAATTTTCCCCAATAAGACGATGTACGCAATTCAGGAGGTCAATGAGAAGACGAAATTCTACAATTTTCCCCAGGGAACCAATGGTCAATTTGCAAAACAAAAATTTTTTTTATACAAAGCGATCAGCTCATTACATTGGCCAACTTTGTATTAAAAGTTAAAATTTATTTATAAAACTGATAATTTTCCCCAATAAGACGATGAACGCAATACAGGAGGTCAATGAGAAGACGAAACTTATCAATTTCCCTAAAGAATCAACGGGCAATTCGCAAAAAAAATGTTGTACGCATCTTAGAAAGTTCAGGTGATCTATGAAGTCAATTTTTTTTTAGAGTTGACCATAAGTTGTTCAGTTTCGTCTTCTGGTTCACCTCCTGAATTGTGATACCAGTCACCCTGTAAACAGAGCTTTCACCACATTCAAAAATGGACTAAACTGCACTGTTAACAAAGTCTTATTTACACTGTTCACTGTCCCTTGACCGGTGGAGGCTTCCCGCTGGCCAGCACCGACTTCATGGTCTTCATCATCGAGGGAATGAGCCCCATGTGTTTGTCTACGCACTTCACCGCGCACTTCTCGAAGTCTATTGTGCATTTGTCTACCTGCGGATAAAAGAGTTTTGTGTTATCTATCAGAGCAAAGATCTTCTTTTAAACCACCACTTAACAAAAATCAAAAATTTTAATAAAACAGGACTGCATAGGAACATTAACTATCTTTTGGGAAGTCAATTAAAATTTATCCTATAGATGTCACTCACGGGATCAAGACGAATCAAACAATATCTCGCACTCTAAAATCCGTCAACCCGTTTATTGTTGTTTTAATATATGTGCTGAGGCCCTGCTGTAGTTTTGAATCCTTCAGATCTTCAAATTTTTATTCGTTTCACGCCAAAATTACAAGTTATCTTTTCATAATAATAATTGACATTATACATTGTGACCGACCACCCGGTGAAGGTACCGGTAAGCCGCTAGATGCGGGCAGCGCAGGATCGGTCGTCGTTGAAGTCCTTGGTCTTTAGGCTCATATGATGGATGACGTAGTTTTACAGTTAAAAATACAGGGTGTTTGGTGCATCGTGTGACAAATTGAATTGGCCGATAGGAGATGACAGTAGCTATCCCTTTAGCCCTCGTAATATTTCTTTTGCCCACGGACTTTTTTTTATAAATTTTTTGACAATTTTTAAAGAAAATCCAAAATTCTGCATTTAAACTTGAATTTAAAAATAACTATTGGGTGTAGCCTCAAAGTTTAAATTTTATTTTGATTTGCACTGTAGTATGGTGTTACTAAACTTAAAATTACTGGCAGTTACCATTTAGGTTCATTTAGGCTCTCGAAGTTATCGGAAGAGGTAAAGATGAACTTAAAAGTAAATTTTACATGAGTATAAAAAAAAACTAAAAGCGATCGGGATCTTCTAACTTCCTGAAAAGTTCTCTAGTCTATTCTCTTTCCAACGGTATGCCACATGCCATAAAAGAACTTCACTAACTTGCAAAATTTGTGCATCGGGCAAAATCAGGCTGATATTCAAAATTCAGGTTGAAACCATTTTTTGCGTAAATAACGCGAAACAGGTAACAATAAGAATGTTGGCATTTGTTACGAGAGCAGCAAGGCACGACTTGTTCAGAGTGAAATCTGTCTTTAACAAAAAACCGTAACAGAAGGTAAGTGTCAAGGGCGGCCATAACGGTGAAACACGTTAGACAGCAGAGACAGTCAAACCTCGATTAAAACGAAGGTCGGTCTAGTTTACGAATGCTACGTAAGAAAGAGATAGCAGACAGATTTCACTCCGAACAGGTCGTGCCTTGCTGCACTCTTAATCGTAAAGTGTTATTAACGCAAAAAATGGTTTCAACCTGAATTTTGAATATTATCAGCCTGTTTTTGCCCGATGCATAAATTTTGCGAGTTAGTGAAGTTCTTTTATGGCAAGTGGAAAGAGAATAGACTAGAGAACTTTTGAGGGAGTTGTAAGATCCCGATCGCTTTTGGTTTTTTTTTTATACTCATGTAAATTAAGTTCATCTTCACCTCTTCCAAAAACTTTGAGAGTAAATTTAAAAAAAAACTAAATGGTAACTGCCAGTAATTTTAAGTTTGGTAGCACAATACTACAGTGCACATCAAAATAAAATTTAAACTTTGAGGCTAAACTAAATAGTTTTATAAATACACGTTTAAATGCAGAATTGTGGATTTTCTTTAAAAATTTGATTTTAAAAAAAGTCGTAGGGCTTAGGAAAGATTATGAGGGATGAAGAGATAGCTGCTGGTACCGACCTCTCCTATCGGCCAATTTAATTTAGCACACGATGCACCAAACAGCATGTATAATAAACTATGCAAGAAAAAACAATTGCTTATTTAATGTTACTGAATTCAAAAACTTACTGTCTCTTGGCTAGGGTTGGCTCCTAGCCTGTCTCGCGCCGAATCGTTGCAGTCCATCACACACCTCTGCAGTCTATTTTGAAAATGATTTATTTCTCCCTGGAAAATAAAATTAAAATTTTATAAAAAATCTACAGGCATGGCCGATCGCGCCACAGGTGGCTGTGACCTGCGGCGCGAATTGCGATGCGATCTGCGGCGCGGCAAGCGGCGAATACAAATGTATGCCACAGCTACCGGCGATGCGAACTGCGGCGCGGCGAGAGCCCAGGCGCAGTGGGCGAATGAAACAAATGTACTAGCCAGAGTAGCCAGTATCGAGGCGACCTTTCGCGGTCCAACTCGCACTTAACAGGTTTTTATCTAATGTGTTTTGCTTTTTTATTTTAATTATTATTTAAAAGTTGAGTGCATCTGATGGAAGGTGACGATGCAGTCGAGGATGGTACATGCAAACTCAAATAATGCATATTCACTCTCGCCTTGATCCCCAAATTGTAAGAGTTTGAAAACATAGACACTGGCAAGGAGTTAAACTTCATCTCTGTCCACATAATAAATAAGAAGCCAAATATAAAAACCAAGAGGTGGAACCCCTCCCTGGGTCATATTACCAGAGATGGAAGGGAACTGGGGTCTACTTTCAGGTTTTAAACTAGACCATATATAATTTTTTCATACTATAATTTTAAACGCAAATGAAATTTTGTTGGTAGATAGATCAAGCAATGGATTATCACATAAGCAAATTTTTATCATGTTTGCGGCTAGCGCGTCATTGCACTAAGATCAAGAAGATCCACGCAGGTGAAGCTGTAGGCAGAAGCTAGTAATCTAAATTTGTTTTGATCCTTTTATATTTATATTGAATCCAACAAGAAAACAGTCCTAGTTTTAGCTGAAATTGTTGAATTTATTTATATTAACAATTGAAACAAATTTATTTTTATCTACAAACCTGCACATAATTGTTGGCCTGATTCAGTGATCCCGTACAATTCTCAATGCATGCGTGAACACGCTCCAGTGACGTGTCACTCTCGTCGCAGCACTTGGCTGCGCATCTGTGCATATCCCCCTGCAAATAATGATGTTAGAATTTACAGAATGGTAAAGGAAGAAATCATGGGGGTGGGTATTAGTCATTCTACTTTTTTTTTATGTTTCTGCTTCATGGCAACCTGTTTTCCAACAATAAGCCACTTCTTTGTTTGATTTCTCAGTTTATGTTTTCCTCGAGAGCCATACCTGCATGAAAATTCTTTTCACACGACTCTCTTCATGTCAAGTGGTAAATCTATTATGTAGGCTTGGTATGTCACTTCTTTTTAGCCGGGTATGCTGAACAGCACCTTCTCCACTTAGAGTGTGTGCCGGTTTGTTTACATGGATGGTCAGTTTCTCCTGGTATTTCAGGCTGTTTTGAGCTATTTCCTGCCGAATTGTTTTTAGGCCGAGGTCGAGGTATATGTATCTATTACTTATACAATGAGGGATGCCAACCATTGTTCTCAGAGCTTTGGTCTGGAATCTCTCCACAATATCTATATTACTGTTGCTGGCCGTTCCCCACAGTTGTATTCCGTAAGTCCAGATTGGTTTTATTGTACTTTTGTGCACTAGCATCTTGCTGTTAGGATTTAGTTGTGATTGGTGTCCCAATAAGCATCGGTGGCTCAACCGGTAACGACTCGGTCCATCTAACCAGAGGTACCGGGTTCAAATCTGGACGGCCAATGTACCAATGAGTTTTTCAAAAACTTACGTACATACTTCCCGATTGCCTTAACGGTGAAGGAAAACATCGTGAGGAAACCTGCACACGCCTGCGAAGAAACTCGAAGGTTGTGTGTGAAGTCGACCAACCCGCACTGGGCCCGCGTGGTCGACTAAGGCCTAATCGCCCTGATTCAGGGTAGGCTCGAGCCCCTCGGTGGGGACGTATATGAGCTGTAATGATGGTGTCCCAATAACCAGTTCAGTGACCGCAATTTTCCATCTAATTGTTTGCGCTTTGTCCAAATATGTTTTTGCCATGTAAGTTTCCTGTCAAGGTACATGCCCAAGTCATGCTACTACTGCTGGGGTTAATTTTTGTGAATTCCATGCTAAAAAACTGGCCAAATGTGAGTCAGACTCATGCACCGACGGTTCCATGCCACTGCACTTCTCCACACAAGTGTAAAAATGATACCCCATCATCGATGATACATACAAAAGTCATCAATGTTATTTTTTTTTTTTTTTTCAACCAGCTTGGACTCCTTAGTGCAACTCACACTTGGCCCGTTTTTATTATTTGTTGCTTTACTTCAAGATTAGTTCTATAATCAATCATACCAAGTTTCACGCTTGTGTATTTGTTTTTACTAGATAGCAAAAACGAAAAAACATGTTTCTTGTCTTGTATGGGGACTCCCTTAATTTACTTTTTCATCATCATCATCATCATGGTCATATCAGCCGAAAGACATCCACTGCTGGACAAAGGCCTCCCCAAGTATTTCCACAGGGACCGGCCCTGCGCATCCAGCAGCATCCCGCAACCTTCACCAAGCTATCTAGGAAGCTCCTGAGACTTGGGAGAGCTCAGCTCCGCAAGGTAACAGCCGCTATTACTGGACATGGCCATTTCAATAAACACTTATTCGCTCTAGGTATCACCGACAGCCCACTATGCAGAGCTTGCATGGAGGCTGAGGAGACTGCTGCCCACATCCTACTGGATTGCAAGGAGCTAGCACAGTACAGGGTCGTGCACCTCGGTGAGCCGAGGTCGCTTAAGGAAGTCGTCAGCAACCTTCGGGGGCTACTGGGTTTCTTGGAGGAGCTGGGCTGGCAGTGATGCCGGCCAAACACGCAAAATGGGCGCAGTGGTCGCCTGGTTGCGGAAACCAGCCCGCCCCTAACTAACTAACTAACTAACTAACCTTCACCAAGTCATCAGTCCACTACATGGGAGGACTGCCTATGCTATGTCTTCCGGTAGCAAGACGCCACTTAAGAAATTTACTGCCTCAATGGCCATTTGTTCTACAAGCTATGTGCCCTGCCCACTGCCACTTCAGTTTAGCGATTCTGTGAGCTATGTTGGTTACTTTGGTTCTCCTACGAATCTCCTTAGTAACACAGACTACTAATTAGCATAGCCCATCATAGTTCTTGAATTTAATTAAATTTCCACGCTCAAGAACCACTTGCGGCTCACGCACTGCGCACCCTCGGAGACAGTCATAGAAACTATAATCACGCGAGCCGCGGGCAAAAGCTAGTAACACATATTCTGTTAAAATTTCAGCCAGTTACATTTTCGGTGGGCAGTAGTTCTCGAGTGGCGACCGTGCACCGGAAGACGTAGCGTAGGGAAACGTCCCACACGATGGACCGACGACCTGGAGAAGGTCGCGAGAAACCGCTTGATTTGAGCAGCGCAGGACCTATGTCTAGCAGTGGACGTCTTTCGGCTGATATGTTGATGATGACCTTTTCGGTTCCAAAGATACAGATCGGTTGGTTGGGGTAAACTTAAAAGGGCTGCCATACAAAAAACGGTAAAACTATCGGTATCGTTTACTTACGTAGGGGGCGGGGTGGGGGGAAGGTTATTTGTTTAAACCTGAACTTATATTCTTATGAAACCGATCGGTTCATGTTATCATCACATTGTTGCATAAGGTTTTGTATCGTCTGCGACAGCCAAAAAATAACCTAAAAACTCACTTGCATTTTCCTCAGATAACTTCTGTCCAATTCATTCACCAGGTTCGTCATCTCTTGTTCAATACGATACTTTTGTGCCTCAACCATTTTGAGTGTTTTTTCTCAACAATTCTTAAGAAATTTAATTAAAATTAAACATCGCCGCCTTATCACAGCAAAGCAATTTTTTTTTTTTTTGTTTCTTCGCCCTTTTAGGGCAGGCTAAGGCTCATTGGCCATACCGCCTAGTCTTCAGTATATGTTTTTCAGCAGTATTATTTTGTAGAATTCACGTCTTCAGTAATTTTTAGTATATTTTTCAGATTATGTAGTATTTTTCTTCTTTTCAGTCATCAAGGTCACTATTTCTGCACGTTCACATCATATCATTGTCTATAAACTACCTAACCTACATACTCTAGCAAAATGATAGCACTTTTGCTAAAGCTTGCACGGACTTCTTGTGGGAACTCGAAACACAGTATACACACTTTTATTTCATTATCCTACACAAGAAACACGTAAATGATACTTCGCTGATAAATACACTATCAATATTACACATCGAAAACCACTAAATGTATTTTTTCGGATAATAAAAGAAAAATGACAAACTGAACGCTACAAATTCCCGCCAAAAAGTCCACAGCAAAGCAATTTGAAGCAATTTTTATTCAACATTTTTTAACATTTTAACATTTTTTAAGTCTCTAGGTACAAGCCCTTTAGAGACAGCCTTTAATAAAAGGGCCTGCCACATGATGACTCATGGTTCGGCAGACGGCAATCAACGCCCGCGCCCCCGACAGAGGCAAAGATGACCTATTAAGCAAATAAATATTATATTCTGTTCTGTTCTATTCTATTATTACTGTCGCAAAATGCGACACTCACCTTCCACCCACTAACATCAACGTCGTCACCTGCGGGCGATGATCATGTTCGTGATCGTATTGTATCTTCCATTGTCACCATAAGCTGTGTAAAATGATTGTAAATAAAAAAATCAGTTTACTGTATTTTTCAGTAATTTACAAGTACTAAACGTTTAGAAAAAGCTAGAGGTCCACAAAATAGTTCATATTTATTTTGTGGTTTTTTTCCTAAGCCGAAAACAAAATGAATCGGCGTAGGTTTTCTAGGCAAATATTATGATAGGTAGGTAAGGTAGGTATTATCTAAAAGTAAATAATTACAACGTTTCATACAAAGAACGACTCACAAGACGCCAGAGTGATTGATACAATCAATCGAGTGATTTTTTTCTTTTCTTTTTTATTATTTACTCCAAAATCCGTGTAAGGGCTTAGCAGCTGGGGACACAGCTACATGATGTTTATAAATCGCGTCGCATGAATCTGCGCATATAATTGTGATCGAAGTTCACGTACAGGTAAGTTCGTTTGATCATCAATTATATTTGATACTAGCTTTTTCCCGCGGCTTCGCCCGCGTGGACATCGTTGTTATGACTGTCTTTAAGGGTGATTAGTAAATTATGTCGTTTCCCACCTACTCAATCACAACTCATAAAACAACGCACAAAAATCACAACAATCGAGTATTTTTTTAGTGCCCTCAGGAACTGCATCAGATTATGCTATTTTCCCGGGATAAAAAGTAGCCTATGTCCCTCCCCGTGACACAGGCTACCTGCATGCCAAATTTCATAAAGATTGGTCAAGGCGTTGCAGCGTGAAAAGGTGACAAACAAACAAACACATTTTCACATTTATAATATTAGTAAGGAAAGGATAAGAGTCGTCAGACAGTGCACGTCGTCGGTTGCCAGCTTGGAAGAATAAGAACGGAGTAGGCATAAGGAGACGAAGTACAAATTTTTCTGTCGATATAACCGGGGAAGCGGGGGGTGAAGTTACTACAACACAGACCGCGTACACAACTACTCACAGATTCAAAAATATTTTGCGTATTTACAATGTGTACAAAATGTGTCACACTCATCTATATTCACACACACATTAACGTTCTACAAAAGTAATCGGCTAAAATGAGTAACATGCGAACGGCCAACGAGTGGAATTCCCTTCCGGCGTCTGTATTCCCCTATTCATATAATTTAGGAATCTTCAAGACGAGAGTGAATAGGTACTATTTGAGCTTGCGTGTTACATCCTTGGCTGCATCGGTACTTACCATCAGGTGAGGTGCCGCCAAACGCACTCAAATTAAAAAAGACTAAAATGTTCCATCATGGCAGAGTATGGAAATGACATTTATTTGTCGATCGTCTAGGTTGGTAACAATAAAGGAAAAAAAAGAAGATTACACCACTTAACTACACGACTACAGACTAACTTATAGCTACTTAATAATAAATACAATAAAATTGCAGTAAGTGCCAGGCCAGTGAAAAGGCCCTGGCTCAGCATATGTTATAGGTGAATGCCCATAACGCTGATATTCTGCCAGGGCCCCCACCAGTCTGTGTACCGCGACAGTGTACTAATACAGAAATAATAAACCATAAAAAAAGTTTTGGAAGAAATTATCTGGTGCACGTGAGCAATGTGGAGAACAAGGAAATAAGATGAAGGAGGATGTGAATACCCGGCTTGCACTGTGTGCAGTTTTATAGATGACCGACTGCGACCGGGTGGGTGGTCCACCTTAGAATGAGGTTGCTGCAAATGTTGTTAACCGTCCAGGCCGACCTTGAATATTGACGTTCCCTTCCTTCAGGCGGACCCGCCATTTTCCAAAATGGCGGAAAATGACAAGAAATTGTCAAATTACGAAAATTTTATCTATGATTTTATATTAAACTGCGTATGGCACTAGAAGCGGAATTTAATAACGACGTAAGTCCATAAATCAACCCAAGGCAGTTTCAACACAGTTTTAACTATATTTGTGTACTTTAGAGCATAAGGTCGCGTGTTGTTACCGGGGCCGATGGGTCCCATTAATACTCAACGGAAAGAACAACTTACCGGGACCGATGGGTCCCATTAATACTCAATCGGTTAAGATCTCTATAGATATGATTAGTAATGCTCCGGCAGTTCCGGCACTAACATTGCAAATCAAAAAGAAATGAAGTTGTTTGAAGACTGTCTCAAAAGGGCTCGTACGTAGAAACGTAAATATATTCGCAAAAAAAAAAGAAAAAAAAATGCCAGCCAGCTGTGCGTTTTTAGGTTATCACGAAATATTTGTTAATTAATTTCTTTCGTAAATTGTGAAACTGAATAAAAAATGATTATTTATACAAATGAAAATAATACTTCTACTTTAAAATTATTGATAGCTGCACAATTGGCTGGTAAAAAGGTTGAATTGAGAAACATTTCTTATACAGGTAGGTATCCTAACATTTTCTTTGAAATTTTACCCCATATACGTGTAAAAATCATTTACCTATTTGTACAATTATTATGTAAATAAAATAATTTAACTAATTAACAAATAATTTTATCATTTAAAAAAAATACATTATAAATAACTACGCAAAATACCTTAACTTCCGGTTTCTTGTTTACTGATTGACATTTTATGACAATAAATCCTAAACTTATTGAAAATGTATAAATAAAATAAATTATAATTAATCAAGCAGCAAATTCGTAAAATATAAAAATCAATAATTAATTCTATTAAATAACTACTTCCGGTTACATATTTTATTAATCTAATTCATACCCCTGCAACAATAAATCATAAATGAATCAAAACTGTAGATACAAAATTATATGAGATTTATGCGCATAAACTTGGCTTTACTTAAATTATTAGTATCTTAAATTTAGTCTTATTGCGATATTTACAAAGTACTAATTAAGAATTGTTTACAAACAGCAATTACTTTAATATAACTTTTAAAAAACATATTAAAATTACGTCTGCGCCCATAAACCCGATTCAAATGTATAATTCACGTAACGTGAACCTCTATAAAAATATGATTTCCGCTAATTCAACTAAGTTAATCAGATTGCCGGTTAACACCCCGGACGGTGATGTAATAATTAACGAGCAAATCTTATGTAATTGCCTAATCCAAGAATGCATAACTACAATACAAAATAGCCGCGGAATTTTAGAGATTGAAAACCCGACCAATAACAATATATATTTTTTTCTATAGACCGCCCCGCGGCGGCCGAAATTTTTAATATTGAGCACATATGCACTGACGCCGACCCTGTACATGTACAGTCGCCGCGCGCAAACGAGGTAACATCACGCTTGCGTACGGAACATTTAAATGCCGAGGAAAAAGCAAACCTTATTAAACTTTTTTCTAGATACTCTGATATATTTAATATGGAGAGTGAATCTCTTACATTCACTAATAAAATAAAACACGCTATAAAGACTACTGACGAAGGCCCCATCTACACCAAAAGCTATAGCTACCCATTTGTTCATCGTAACGAAGTTAGTGACCAGATCGCGAAGATGTTAGAGCAAGGAATCATAAGACCTTCCGACTCTGCATGGAGTTCCCCAATATGGGTTGTTCCCAAAAAAGCCGATGCTTCAGGGAAACAGAAATGGCGTTTAGTTGTGGACTTTAGGAAACTTAATAAGAAGACTATTGACGATAAATACCCTATACCGAATAAAGTTGTCCAGGATCGAATTAAATAACGAAGAAAAAAGTTCAATGACAGTCAATCCAACTGAACGACCTGCGACCCTGACCAACTCTGACACAAATACTGTCCACACAGACCAAGAGAACCCCATACTAGAAGTTCCTATAACTCACGACCCATTAAATAAATTCCATCGACAACTATGTTTGACCATAGTGGGCGACTAAAAAAACGACCAGTAGTGACAAACCCCTTTGAAACCCATACCAGAGTCTCTGTCCAGCTCTCAGGTTCCAACCTTGAAGAAGATGTCGTAAACGCAATCAAGGAGTATGTTAATCCGAAGGTTAAAACTGCTCTCCTAATAAATCCCCCATTAGGAATGTACTCTATAGTACCCATCTTACAGGAAAAATTCTAAAATTCAGCAATGAATCTAGTCCTAGCCAAACCAGAACTTGAGAATGTTAAGGAGTATTTAAGACAGCAAGACATCATCAGACACTACCATGATGGAAAGACAAACCATAGGGGCATCAATGAGTGTTGCTTAGCACTATCTTGTAGGTATTACTGGCCAAAAATGAAGGATCAAATATCAAAGTTCATAAATGAATGCACTATCTGCGGCCAAGCGAAATACGATCGTAATCCTATCAGACAAAAGTTTAACATCGTTCCACCAGCTACAAAGCCCTTCGAAATAGTCCACATGGACCTATTCACAGCCCAAAATGAAAAATACGTGACATTTGTAGATGTCTTCTCTAAATATGGACAGGCCTACCACCTTAGAGATGGTACTGCCCTCAGTATCTTGCAAGCTCTGATGAGGTTCTGTACCCATCATGGCTTACCCCTCACTATCGTTACTGACCAAGAAATCGAGTTTACGAACAAAATGTTTGCAGAGTTCTGTAGGGTACATAACTCACCATAAGACCCTTGCCCATTCGCCTTACGACAATGGCAACATCGAGCGTTTTCATTCTACGCTGCTAGAGCATCTGCGCATCTTACGCCTTCAGCGGCAAGAAGAAGCTATAGTGAACCTGATGCCGTATGTTATAATAGCATATAACAGCTCTGTGCACAGCTTCACAAAGTGTAGCCCCTTTGAAGTAATTAACGGGCACTTTGACCCCAGAGACCCAATTGACATTGACGTGAACGGACATCTCATGCAGCAGTACATTCAAACTCACCTGGACCAGATGAAAACCGTGTATGACTTACTCAATGACTCTAGTTTAGCCACCAGAACGGCCCTGATTGAAAAACGTAACAAAATCCGTGACCCAGAACAGGAGTATCAGCCAAACCCATGGCAAATCGCCAAAAGATAGCTTAACGGTACACTCAAGACACAGTGCTAGCTGATCTTCCCATCCATATCTACACGTCCAAGAAACGCGGTCCCGTAGCTAAATCCAGATTTAAGAGGGTACCCAAGAGCGCGAAATTGTTACAGGTTACTGCTGGTACTGATGATGCTGAGCGTGACGGGAGCCCAGGAGATAAAACTTGAGAGTCTTGACGATGGACCAGGAATTCTTCCCTTTAAACTTGGACCGATGCGACTTGTGACTCATTACCATAGCTTTTTACAATATATCGAGTTAACTGACATTGAAGATAAGATAAAATCAATACAAGACCAAATTTTAACAATGAAAGAAAAGTTCCATAACGATACTTATCTGCTATACGAAATACAACTAACATATTTAACTTCAAAATGAAATAAAGTATTTTTACAGTTACAAAGTTTAGAACCCCGAGGTCGTACAAACCGAGGCCTTATAGATGGTTTAGGATCAGTATTTAAAAGTATAACTGGTAATTTGGATTACAACTACGCGATTAAGTATAATAATGACATCAAAACCCTTAAAGATAACCAGGATAAAATAGTCTCCCAACTCAATAGTCACGTTAGCTTGAATAAAGAGTGGATAACCCATCATACTAATATTCTATCATTGATAGTAAGTAATCAAAAGAAGATTAACGATACCGTACATCTTATATAAGAGAGAGATGCTTATGCTGACACTAGTTTAGTAAAATATGCCAAAATGGCCCAGCTCTTAGTTATAATTAGCGATAATGTAGACGATTTATCGAGCGAGTTGCGTAGAATAGAAGACATTTTAGCTTTTACACGTACTTCTAGTACACATCATTCGATGTTAGGTATAGATATATTAGATAGTATGATCGAGAAATTAAATGGGTTATATGTTAAGGACCAATTATTAGACATAGAATTAAGAGAATACTACGATGTTATAGATACAGGATCATATTATACAGGCAGTCAGATAGTCATAATTTTTAAAATTCCTATAATCTCACCCTACACTTACGACTTTTACAAATTACCAATTTCACCGAATAAGAATAGACAGATCCTTCTCCCTCCTTCTCCTTTGATAGCAACCAACGGGAAATCTTATGTGTACATAGAGGCAGAATGCCTGAAGTTAAAAACTCGGTACCTCTGTCAAGAAAGACTAAATCAGCAGATGAGGACTGGTCCAGATTGTATCCAACGGCTTATAACAGATCAAATCTTAGACGTAACTTGCCAGCAGACAACTGTTACACTTTTCAAAGAAACTATGGAGAAACTAGATGATAGACACTAACTATGCTATAATTTTTCCCAGACCAACAAAAGTACAATTAACTTGTGAACGAGATGATTATAGAACTTTAGATGGAAGCTACTTGGCTACTCTCCCTTACCACGGTATGCTACGAACTTCAGAATTTACCATTTTTAACGCAAACGATCATATTGAAGGGCAGCCTGTGAAGATATTGAATATTCCAGACAACATTGTAGCAGATGCAGCATCCCAATCTTCTTCAATTACACTCAGATCTATCAATTTAGATGAACTCCGAAGCATTCAAGATAAAATAATGTCACAAACCTCCGTTTACACTAATGAGATACCTACCAATTCTATGTATCATACTACCATATCATTCTACGTGGTCTTACTTATCTCATGTGCAGTCGCTATACTTGCGCTGTGCCGAAAATACTTAACCTGTTTCCAGAAGAAGACAAATGCAACGCCTCAAGTGACATCACCAACCCATACCTATGAGTCTGCAGATACAACCACCGTCCAGGATCAAGGAAAGAACAGCAGAGCAGCAACATTTTAGGATCCCTCCTAGCAAAACATATTCTGACAAGTAATCACAACAAAAATACTAATAAAAATTGTACTAGCAACTTATCTCAGTCATTCTCAGCGAACTTTACTGGACTTGACACTCTAAAGCCATGCAGTGAAAAAGAAATAATTGAAATCATTAACAACCTTGATCCAAATTCAAGTACAGGCATTGATGGAATTAGTACCAAAGCTATATTGTGTATAAAAAACTTAATTGTGAAAGCACTTACAAAATGTTTCAATAAACTCTTAGATGATGGGTGTTTACCAGATATTCTTAAAATAGCTAAAGTCAGCCCAATCTTTAAGTCAGGACCCAAGACTGATCCAGGAAACTACCGACCGATTTCTGTACTACCCGTACTCTCTAAAATTCTTGAAAAAATTATACACAGACGGCTCGAAAATTACTTAGATTCAATCAACTTTATTTCTGAACGCCAATTCGGTTTTAGGCCTAAAAGTAACACACTTGGAGCAACACTTGATTTGGTTACTAAAATCAAGCACAACGTTGATAATAGGAGGGTTGTTTTAGGTGTTTTTATTGACCTGAAAAAGGCGTTTGATACAGTAAGCCATAACATACTACTAAATAAGCTGGAGAGGATAGGTGTCAGAGGGAATGCATTGAAAATGTTAGAATCATATCTTGAAAAGAGACAGCAAATAGTAAAAATACAAGAACAACAGAGTACAGCCCTCCCGGTAACGTGCGGTGTCCCGCAGGGCTCCATTTTAGGACCTTTGCTTTTTTTAATTTATATTAATAACATCTGTGACATAGGCTTACATGGACATTTAACTTTATACGCAGATGATACGTGCCTGTTCTACTTTGGTTCCTCGATAAACGACATTACGTCACTCGTACAAGAAGATCTGAATAAACTTTTTAATTGGCTCCAGGATAATCTACTAACCATAAATATTTCAAAAACTTCCTATATCATTTTTAAGGCTAAAAACAAACATACCTATCTCTTCCTATGAAGCTCTAACCATCAATAATATACCTACCCAAGAAAAAAACTGTGAAGAATACCTAGGCCTAAGAATAGATACACACCTGTCATGGAACACTCAAATAGAATATATAAAAAATAAGCTGTCATCCCTAATGGGCTCCCTCCGTAACACAGTACGATGCATTCCACGCCATATTAGATTCACCATCTATATTATATAAGTCCCTTGTCAAATCACATCTACTTTATCTATTAGAAATCTGGGGCAGCGCCTCCAAAACTAAAATTCTCGAACTACAAGTAGCTCAAAACAAATTGATCAAAATGCTTTTCAATTATCCCTACCTAACATCTACCTCAAAAATGTACAAAGAAACAAAATTAATGCACCTTAAACAACTTTATATTTATCAAACCTGCCTACTTATCCGCAAAATCCTTAACAAAACTATTCACACAACTATCTCACTTACCCAATTAAGGCATGTAACTAAAAGAATAACGAGACGCGCTAGTTATCTGGTTCTACCGAAGGCACTTACTAATTATGGTAAAAAAATGTTTACTTTTGAGGGGGCACGACTGTACAACAAACTACCCTCACATGTAAAAAATGCGGAGTCATTCAACACATTTAAAGGTAAACTTTACCAATATATATTGGAAGATATTATACATTATTAGCCAAATATCGATGTGATGAATGACCCTGCAAACACACAAATCTTAATTTGTATATATATATTATTTTTTATGTTTCCAAAACGAGCGAACACAAACTTACAAATTGTACTTTATTAAGTATAATAATTATATTTTTCTCATGTAAGTGACTGCTGTCTTTATGGGAATAAATATCTTTAAACTCAACCCTAAGCCTAAAGCGCTGACACACCACCAATACTGCATGAGGCATCGATGACCCGATTTTCCAATCGGATGGCGAAAACTGCTGACGCGAACCTTGTGCAGCGGTCGACCTACGTGACTACCGAAGTCCATTCTGGGTTCCACCGCCGAACCAGATCATACCTAGCCATAGTGTTGTTAGTCTAAGTTTACTTGTAATTACTTTATAAATTAAATAGATTAAAACTATTTCGGTTTTTTTTGAGTACTCCGGCTGCCGCCTTCGTAATTACTGTCATGAATGGTGTTTGTTTTTATTTCAGGTTTGTGGACTGGACGGGATAGAATGGAAGGTTTTGTCGGGCAATGCGGCTGAGCATATGATTGCGACTGAATACAGTAATAATTGGGATAACGACTCAAGTGTCCTCGGTCCTCGTGGACCGCGATGCGTGCGCCCCTGTCGTGCTGGTACTAACCCTACATGGCCTCTTGAGATGCTTTCGTGAGTGGTCCTTATGTGGGTGGCTTCTGGTTTTTGTAAAACTCGTTCCTATACCTTATTGAAAAAAGATATTGTAAAACTAGTAACTGTTTCTTGAAGCTGAATAGTTATCCTTTATGTTATATTCAGTACCAATAACGTATGTATAGAACAATATTACTAAATATGCGGTTCAAAATACACCATGGTGAAAATTAGGAGTAAGTAGTTGAATAAAATTATTTTTATTTTAAAATTAGAGCGATGACATACTTTCTTTTATCTATTAATGTAAAAGCTTACCTAAATACCTTTCCTTTGGCATCAAAATAAAAAAGGGTTCAATAAAAAATAAATTTTAAAAAAAAACATATAGCTTTACGACAAAATGCCGCCTTAGCAAGCCGGTTTTGTAATCCGTCTAATTTGGTTTTTTAGACCACTACAATAAAAAATATAAGTTTTTATAGTAAGAAATATGTATATTCTAAGAGATTCTAAAGAAATCAGTCAAATAATAATAAAAATCAGGTCCCATTAAGTTTTGAAAACAATATCGGTTCATGGCGGTTAGAAATCGTGGTCATATTTGCAGCGAACAATTTTTTTAACTACATGACACCTTCTAATGAAATATTACTTTTTATATACACTGCTTAATCTGAAGATTATTTTAATATATAATACTCTATATTTTCTAGTAAAATACATACTTAAATTTCCGTCCGTTCACACAAACCACAGATTACGAATCTCTTTTTCTTATTTTTTTCCACAGACTCACACAGGTAGGGATGCGAAGTCGACGGTAATATTATAAAAATCGATAAAAAGTTTCCATCAGGCCCACTGGTGCTGTGAAATCGATTATCTACTCACAAAGAGAACCCATCTCAATACGGTTCAAGAGGACCGCAAGCAAATTAGGCAAGGAAAAATTCGGTCCGGTCTGACCGAGAGCAAAGCTTGTAGAACCGAATTCGCACGAAAGCACTCGAGTCGTTAATATTCCATATGTGAACTGTTGAACGAAGATTGTGACTTTGGTTTCAGGATGTGCTGACGATTTCGACGGAAGATTCCTTGAGGAGTGGTAATAAAGTATGTCCTCGGAAGTGGACGAACTTGTGAGATGATACCTGGAATCCAAGGACTGTGTGGATGTTTTTGAAGTATATAGTACATTATCACCAGTGTTTAGTGAAGACAAAGGTTTTGTGTTTTGGTAATAATAAAATATCTTTGACTTATTGTTTTTTTATAAACCTTGTAACTATAACGATAACCAAACCGTAACCAGCCGTCACATCGTTGGTTATATATGGGTTGCAATATTATTAAAACGGTTAAAATGACGTCATAACTTAACGATAACGTAACCGCTCTATTTGGATCGGTTATCGTTTTGGTCAACTACTATTGTTTTTATGTGTATTTCTTTATAGTAACAATGCTAGGTATGGATCGGAATTATCTGCATAACATTTTTTATGCATTTTTGTTAGTACCTATGGTTCTTTTTACAAGACCATTAATAAATGGACATGATGTAGTGTGTTCTATTTGCCAATCTAAAGTGAAATCATTAAATTCTTTGGAATTGAATGGTGGACCGTAATCCGACATCAAAATCTTGGGTATATTTTGTGTCTAGAGAATACAGACTTCAAGTAACAAATTACTATTTTACTAGTCGAACCATATTCATATTTTAATTAAACGAGTTCCACATATTTCGAAAAATAGTTAATATACATATATTTATTTGAATTTAATTCGAATAGGTCTACACCAATTTTATACCGTAGTTTGACTTCACGTGCCTGTTGTGGCTGTTTTGAGGATAGGGCATTTAGAAAATATGTATCAGACAAACTGATAGTCGTCATATCTTGTTATTCTTCAACTAGACGTACTTTCTTGTAGTAGCAGTATCTTGGCGTAGTGATTTTTTTTATGGCAGACACTGCAGATTACACTCATTGCAGGACATCTGGTCTGATGAGTTTGACCACATGGTTGGCATCTCGCAATGATTTTCTCGATGGAAGCTGTTGATTTTTCATATGAATTGTGGAACGACTGTATGTTTGACGAGTTCTACAGGATGATCTTTCACGACTGAACTGACCTTTTTGACGGCTTGAATTGACATGGTGACTTGAATTGTGACTATTTGCTGATTGAGACGACTGACGAATAAGTGTACACTGTGCCTGATTGATGGGAATGACCTGTCCGTGTCGCACCCACCCCTCTAAAGGTTGGAGGCTCTAAACTGGAAGTTGTTGCCGAATATTTATACCTGGGACAAACAGTCCAGCTAAGTAGGCCAGACTTCAAGAAAGAAATCAATCGACAAATCCAACTCGGCTGGGCATCGTTCGGGAAGCTTTACAATATCTTCACTTCCCAAATACCGCAGTGTCTCAAGAATAAGTCTTTGACCAGTGTGTGTTGCCAGTGATGACTTACGGAACTGAGACATGGTCGCTTACTATGGGCCTCATAAGAAAGCTCAAGGTCACCCAAAGCGCAATGGTGCAAGCTTTGCTTGGAATTTCCCTACGCGATCGAATCAGACATGAGAACCAAATTACCGAAATAGCTCACAGAATCAATAAACTGAAGTGACAGTGGCAGGGCATAAAGTTAGTAGAACAGATGACGTTGGGGCAGTAAAGTTCTCGAGTAGTGACGGCGCAGCGGAAAACGATGCGTAGGCAGGCCTCCCACGCGGTAAACCGACGACCTGGTGAAAATCGCGGAAAGCCGCTGGATGTGGGCAGCGCAGAGCCGGTCGTCGTGGAAATCCTTGGGGGAAGCCTATGTACTATTTTTCTTAAACGCGCCTTAAAATTAACCAAAAAAATAAAAGTATAAAAAAAAGACGTGTGGCACTCGGGGACTGCCGCGGTAAAGCTATTGCATAGCATTTTGTATCAACTTATTTTAATTTTAATATCAAAAATTTAGGTTATCTTTATAGCCAAACACACTCAAATTTCTAATAAAAAAAAATAAAAAAATAGCAGTATTATATTTTCAATTCAAAATTAATACTGCATTTGTGATAATAATAAAATGTATGTATATAGAGTACTCACTCATTTTCTTTCACTATTTTTTCGTGACTTTCTTCATTAATAATAAATGCACTTTGTTCATTCATATTTATTTATTTTCGCTTAACCGCGCTTTTATAACTTCTTTGTTTTTTTTAAGCAATGGTAGTTGGAACGATACAGCCAAATATGGAATAAAATCTTTTTGTATCTCTCTCTATAAATACAAACAGCTGTGTCTTAAATAAAATCTTTTTGCATTTGATTTTTTAAAACGTTGAAACGTCAAAATAACAAGTACAGCTATTCACTGTTGTACATAAATACCTATACACCTATATACTTTCTCATAAACAGCTGCTTATGTATTCGTCCGATTTCGGAGCAGCTCGTCTCGATTCGTGCGAGTTTCGTAGAGTCGTACAATACGTCTAATCGCACGCACACAACGCCGTGTCGAAGACTGCCGAACTGAAACGACGTTAGACGATGCACGGCCTTCAAGCCACACCTCTGTGCCCGTCGTATAATAATTCAGTAATTTACAAGTACTAAACGTTTAGAAAAAGCTAGAGGTCCACAAAATAGTTCATATTTATTTTGTGGTTTTTTTCCTAAGCCGAAAACAAAATGAATCGGCGTAGGTTTTCTAGGCAAATATTATGATAGGTAGGTAAGGTAGGTATTATCTAAAAGTAAATAATTACAACGTTTCATACAAAGAACGACTCACAAGACGCCAGAGTGATTGATACAATCAATCGAGTGATTTTTTTCTTTTCTTTTTTATTATTTACTCCAAAATCCGTGTAAGGGCTTAGCAGCTGGGGACACAGCTACATGATGTTTATAAATCGCGTCGCATGAATCTGCGCATATAATTGTGATCGAACTTCACGTACAGGTAAGTTCGTTTGATCATCAATTATATTTGATACTAGCTTTTTCCCGCGGCTTCGCCCGCGTGGACATCGTTTTTATGACTGTCTTTAAGGGTGATTAGTAAATTATGTCGTTTCCCACCTACTCAATCACAACTCATAAAACAACGCACAAAAATCACAACAATCGAATATTTTTAGTGCCCTCAGGAACTGCATCAGATTATGCTATTTTCCCGGGATAAAAAGTAGCCTATGTCCCTCCCCGTGACACAGGCTACCTGCATGCCAAATTTCATAAAGATTGGTCAAGGCGTTGCAGCGTGAAAAGGTGACAAACAAACAAACACATTTTCACATTTATAATATTAGTAAGGAAAGGATAAGAGTCGTCAGACAGTGCACGTTGGTTGCCAGCTTGGAAGAATAAGAACGGAGTAGGCATAAGGAGACGAAGTACAAATTTTTCTGTCGATATAACCGGGGAAGCGGGGGGTGAAGTTACTACTACACAGACCGCGTACACAACTACTCACAGATTCAAAAATATTTTGCGTATTTACAATGTGTACAAAATGTGTCACACTCATCTATATTCACACACACATTAACGTTCTACAAAAGTAATCGGCTAAAATGAGTAACATGCGAACGGCCAACGAGTGGAATTCCCTTCCGGCGTCTGTATTCCCCTATTCATATAATTTAGGAATCTTCAAGACGAGAGTGAATAGGTACTATTTGAGCTTGCGTGTTACATCCTTGGCTGCATCGGTACTTACCATCAGGTGAGGTGCCGCCAAACGCACTCAAATTAAAAAAGACTAAAATGTTCCATCATGGCAGAGTATGGAAATGACATTTATTTGTCGATCGTCTAGGTTGGTAACAATAAAGGAAAAAAAAGAAGATTACACCACTTAACTACACGACTACAGACTAACTTATAGCTACTTAATAATAAATACAATAAAATTGCAGTAAGTGCCAGGCCAGTGAAAAGGCCCTGGCTCAGCATATGTTATAGGTGAATGCCCATAACGCTGATATTCTGCCAGGGCCCTCACCAGTCTGTGTACCGCGACAGTGTACTAATACAGAAATAATAAATCATAAAAAAAGTTTTGGAAGAAATTATCTGGTGCACGTGAGCAATGTGGAGAACAAGGAAATAAGATGAAGGAGGATGTGAATACCCGGCTTGCACTGTGTGCAGTTTTATAGATGACCGACTGCGACCGGGTGGGTGGTCCACCTTAGAATGAGGTTGCTGCAAATGTTGTTAAGATCTCTATAGATATGATTAGTAATGCTCCGGCAGTTCCGGCACTAACATTGCAAATCAAAAAGAAATGAAGTTGTTTGAAGACTGTCTCAAAAGGGCTCATACGTAGAAACGTAAATATATTCGCAAAAAAAAAAGAAAAAAAAATGCCAGCCAGCTGTGCGTTTTTAGGTTATCACGAAATATTTGTTAATTAATTTCTTTCGTAAATTGTGAAACTGAATAAAAAATGATTATTTATACAAATGAAAATAATACTTCTACTTTAAAATTATTGATAGCTGCACAATTGGCTGGTAAAAAGGTTGAATTGAGAAACATTTCTTATACAGGTAGGTATCCTAACATTTTCTTTGAAATTTTACCCCATATACGTGTAAAAATCATTTACCTATTTGTACATTCTATTTTAATATTGTACATATAATCTTGCAGTATTGTGCATTTTTATAATTTGAAAGTGCATTTATTTGTGGTTATAATGTACAGGTATAAATGAATACTGAGTATTACAGGTATATTGCATCAGAATTTGCTTGCATGCATGTTTTGAAATTAAGAGCATGAAAATTAACACTGAAACCATTTCTGTTTTGTTCCTACACTTAATTGATGTTACATATTCTGTTCCATTACAAATTATATGCTACGAACATGAAAACATACTATAGCAGGCCTCCCACTCAGTGGACTGATGACCTGGTGAAGGTTACGGGAAGCAGCTCCATGTGGGCAGAGCAGAACTGGTCATCACACAGTATTTTTTCAGATACCCTATCATTATTACAAAAAATGATAGAACTAATCATTTAAAATACTAGAGTGAAACTCCCGAGTGGCAAATATGCCGAAGCTAAATGCTAAGAAAAAATAACTTAATTTTTATTAATTTTCATCCAGAAAATGATAAAAATATTCCTGCACTGAAACTAAAAGTAATTTAAGTACACGAAATAAAAAGTACCTTTTAAGCTTCACATTTAAGAGCTGTTAGGAGCCTTGTAACTTTCTTAAATCTAGATATATCTATTTTTCAAAAACATATTTTATTTTTTGATGTGATATGACAACGTCTAATAAATCGATGGACGCCGGCTGCACGCACGAAAAATTATGACTCATTGCCCCGTTATGCTCATTGTCCTGTTACGTTATGATGTTGTCACGTTAAACTATCGTCAGTAAACTGAATTCACGGACAACCAATTTTTTTTCTCTGTGAATTGTTCCTATCATAATCATAATCATTTATTGATAAACAATGTTTACACGTCAACGGAAACATTATAAAGACTAAAATTAAAGACTTGTACGAGAGGAGGTTCAAAAATTGCCAGAATGAAATGATTGCAATGTTAATTAAACAACAGAAATATTTTTCTTTTTCAATATAATTACCCTCGAGTTTGCACCCATGCACTTTTCTGATCGACCAATTAATTTTGTATAAACCATCAAAAAATATTTGTCTGCCCTCAAAATAAATCAAAATTGTGTGCTTCACTTCTTCATCGGTATGAATGTTTTTTCCTCATAGTTCTTTTTTTAAATTTGGGGACAAATGAGAGTCACTGGGGCCCAGATACGGGCTGTGGGGTGGGTAAACCATTGATTTGAAGCCGCACTTGTTAAGAGCAACATGGCTCTTGTGAACCAGTGTATTGTCATGCAATAGCAACACACCCTTCGACAGCTTTCTCCACCTTTTTTTAATGGCTTCTCAGTCTTTCTAATCATCATCATCATATCAGCCGAAGGAAGTCCACTGCTGGACATAGGCCTCCCCCAAGGATCTCCACGACGACCGGTTCTGCGCTGCCCGCATCCAGCGGCTTCCCGCGACCTTCATCAGGTCATCGGTTCACCGAGTGGGAGGCCTGTCTACACACTACGCTTTCCGGTGCGTGGTCGCCACTCGAGAACTTTACTGCCCCAACGGCCATCTGTTCTACGAGCAATGTGCCCCGCCCACTGCCACTTAAGTTTAGCAATTCTGAGAGCTATGTCGGTTACTTCGGTTCTCTTACGGATCTCCTCGTTTCTGATTCGATCACGCAGAGAAACTCCGAGCATAGCACGCTCCATTGCCCTTTGGGTGACCTTGAGCTTTCTTATGAGGCCCATAGTAAGCGACCATGTCTCAGTTCCGTACGTCATCACTGGCAACACACATTGCTCGAAGACCTTGGTCTTAAGACACTGCGGTATCTGGGACGTAAAGATATTGCGAAGCTTCCCGAACGCTGCCCAGCCGAGTTGGATTCGACGATTGATCTCTTTCTCGAAGTTGGACCTACCTAACTGGACTGTTTGTCCCAGGTATACATATTCGGTAACAACTTCGAGTGTAGAGCCTCCAATCTTCAGAGGAGTAGGTATGACACGGACGTTTGACATAATTTTCGTCTTGTCCATGTTCATTCTAAGACCCACTTGTTGAGAGGCTCTACTGAGGCCATCGAGCATTGTGCCTAAGTCGTCCATAGTCTCAGCCACGACTCGAAGGTCAGCGAATCGAAGGTGGGTGATGTACTCGCCGTTGATAATGATACCGAGTCCACCCCAGTCCAAAAGCTTAAAAACATCTTCCAGGGCGGCGGTGAACAGTTTCGGAGATATAACGTCTCCCTGTCTCATCCCTCGCTGCAGCTGGATAGGTTCCGAGTTTTGATCCTAGAGGCGAACCGACGTGGTGGCGTTTTCATACAAACACTTCAGCACTTTGATATATCGATAGTCAATTTGGCACCTCTGGAGAGACTGTAACACAGCCCAAGTTCCGATCGAATCGAAGGCTTTCTCATAGTCCACGAACGCCAAGCATAGTGGCTGATTGTACTCTTCGGTCTTCTGTATAATCTGCCGCAGCGTATGTATGTGGTCTATGGTACTAAATCCTTTTCGGAAACCGGCTTGTTCGGGAGGCTGGAATTCGTCAAACCTGCGTGCGAGACGATTCGTAATGACCCTCGAAAACAGTTTGTAGACATGGCTCAGAAGTGAGATGGGTGTGTAGTTCTTCAGCAGGGAATTGTCGCCCTTTTTGAAGAAAAGCACGACCACACTTCTGTGCCATGCCTAAGGCGTTTGTCCCTCAAGTATAACGGAATTCAATAATTTCTGAAGAGCTTTAAGTACCGGTGTTCCACCTGCTTTCAGAAGTTTAGCCGTAATTCCATCATCACCCGATGCCTTATTGTTTTTAAGCTGTTTAAGATCCATTCTAATCTCGTACAGGCTGACTGACGTCCGGGATATCTTCGGTATAGTGTCGGGTAAGTCTAGCTCTTGGGTCTTTACAGATCGCTGACAGGCAGACGTGTGGTCGTGTACAATTGGCCGTAGAACTTCTCAACTTCTTCCAGAAACTCAGTCTTAGACGATATGATCCTGCCGTCCTCAGTCTTCAGCTTGGTCAGTTGGCTTTGACCAACAGACAGATCTCTCGCGAACACTTTTGAGCCTTTGTTGTTCTCAATCGCCTCTTTAATACAATTTGTATTATAGTGGCGCAAATCGCGAGTTAGAGACTTAGAGATCTGCCTGTTTAGTTGCCGATACTGAGTAGCGTCTTCAGAGGACTGCAAAACCAATCTGCGTCTTTCTTCCATGAGGTTGCTGGTGAATTCAGAGATTTTTTTGGTTCTGTTTGAACGGCGAGTTTTGAAAATCTTAGACCCGACCGTTTGGACAATTTCCACGAACCTGTCGTTATAATCGTCCACATTCTCGCAGTCTCCTAGGCATTCGAAGCGATTGTGCAACTCGAGCTGAAAGTTTTCGGGGTTTTGGAGCTGGATGGGCGCTGGTCGGAGTGTGGACTTCATCAGTCGACATCTTTCTAGCTTGGTCTTAGATTCAATGTGCCTTTTACTATTCGGTGATACCAGATACTCTTACCAGTCTTTCTAATAGCGTTGCATGATATGTCCCAGTTATGGTGACACCCTTAGCTTTGTAGTCGATTATTGAATCCCCAAAAATGGTAGCCATCAGCTTTCCGACTGATTGAACTTAATTAGAGGAGATACACCCTTCTATGCCACTGCATAGGCTCTTTTTTCGACTCAAGTTCAAGTGATGAACCCAAGTTTCATCTCCAGTAACAATTCGTTCTAATGTGTGAGCAGGGTGGTCACCACATAAGGTTAAAAAAAGCGTATTCAATATTCAATTTGCTCCATAGTTGCTCGTTTATTCCGAAATAATTCATTTGAAAGGAATTTTTAAAAAACAAATGACGGTTTTGACTTGACATTTGACTTACTTTTTTCTAAAGAGTTCTATCTACAATAAGCAAAAAGGTTCTGCAACATTTTACTTCCTTCTGCTTCATTCCGTGAATTTTTGAACCCCCTCCTCTTAAATAGTAACGATACCTTAATTACCTTAATTTTAGTCTTAATAACTTTTCTGGATATGATGGATTTACTGAGAAAAAAATGAAAACATGTTATTGTAAAAATAAATATCTTAAGTTTTAAGAAAGTTACAAGGTATTAGGAACTTCTTAAATGTGAAACTTAAAAGCCACTATTGAACTATCCATTTCGTGTATCTCAATTATTTTGAGTTTCAGTGTAGGAATTATTTTAAATATAATCTTGATATCATCATCATCATATCAGCTCATATACGTCCCCACCGAGGGGCTCGAGCCTACCCTGAATTAGGGCGATCGGGCCTTTTCAAAACTTACGTACATACTTACCGATTGCTTTAACATCGTGAGGAAACCTGCACACGCCTGCGGAGAAACTCGCAGGTTGTGTGTGAAGTCGACCAACTCGCACTGGGCCCGCGTGGTCGACTAAGGCCCGATCGCCCTAATCTTGATATAATTTATACAAATAAAAAAAAATCATAGTAAGTAACGGCATATATATCACTCCGGAGTTCTACTCTAGCATTTTAAATGATTAGATTAGAACTGACCATGACATATACTGATGTATGGGAGAGCATTTTTGTTAAGTTTCTCTTTAATCTGTCATTTTTCGTGAATACACAACACAAATATATTGCCTAACTTGCACTTGGCCTGTTTTTTTATTAATAAAATCATATTTGAGGCCTGGCTTGCCATGGCAGACCATTAGTTGCCGATATTCTAAGTAGTCTGGAATGATGTTGTATACTTTAAAAACCATTGGTTGCCGATACTCCAAATAGTCTGGAATGTTATTGTACACTTTAAAACCATGTAGGAAAAAAAAACTAGATTTGTGCACGAAGAATGAGGTGGTGGCTGTATCTCAAGTTCCATTGAAAATTTACTTTTGTCTCATAGGGTCCAGATACACGGACTGCATGGCAGCTACAAATTCTCAGTTTGGATACAGTTAGGGTGTAACCTACTATAAGAACTGCATCCAAACTGCATTCAAACTGTGAATATGCAGCTGGCTTGCAGTCCGTATGTCTGGAGCTTTAAAAATATAATTTTGAACAAAAAAAACTGACTTCAAACAGGAAACTAAGATTCCCCTCGATATCTCTAGGATGCCATCACCAGATCCTGTTTGCTTATCATGGTACCACCCGTAGGGTTATCTCCATTCCAACATAAAAGAATCATCAAAATCGGTTCAAACGACGAAGTTATCCGCGAACACGCATATACTTATATACTAGTATTCCCGGCGAACTTCGTACCACCTTACACTACCCTACCCTACCCTACACTACACTACCTTACCCTACCCTACCCTATCCTTATATTATCATTATATTGGGCTTATAGGACTCCATCAGTCATCTGAGTCATCATATTACTAGGTATATCAATGCATGCAACTAACTAAGGTGATGGCATACTCTATAACTGAGAGTCGCGTCTGGTATTGCAGACGGACTGTTCGCAGGGCCGCGCTGCCTGCCGCTGCTGGAGGTCGATGACCAGCTGACGTTCTTCTCGAGCAACGCGGCCGCTCAGTACCTGTTCCCCATTTTAGACTTGTCGGACAATGGACAGTGGTAAGCACTTTTTGTTATTTTTAGGCTTCTGTAGGCTAACCCTGGGCTATCCAGGTAGCTTCTGAGACTTCGGAGATCTTAGCTCCGCAAGGTAACAGCTGCTATACAAGGTCTTAACCAAGGTATGAACTTTTTTTTTAACTGGAGCTTGTACTCATGAAACTGAACAACTTTCCCCAAGAAACCCATGGTCAACTCGCATTTGTATATTTTTTTAATAAAATTCTAAAATTGCGCGGAATACGCCAGAATAGTACGGCGCGGTATCGTAAAGTGAGTACCCGCGCGGTCATTGAACCTGCGCGGCCTCAGCTGGGAGTTGTATTCTGAGCAGTTTGATAATTTAATTGAAAATTAATAATTGCGAATTGACCATGGGTTTCTTGGGGAAAGTTGTTCAGTTTAATGAGTACAAGCTGCAGTTAAAAAAGTGCATACCTTTGTTAAGACCCTATATACAGGGTGCAACGAAATTGGCGTAGGTCCCGTTAACTGGGACTTCTATAGATCATACGTTTAACAACTTTCGTTCTATGACTGCTGAAATCGCAAAAATAAAATTTAATTCTTTATACAAATCGATCAGCTGATCGACCTATTTTGTGCATTTTTGTATGGAGGGCAATTTTTTTTTTGAATTGTTTATGGGTTTCTTGCGGGAAGCTGTTCAGTATGATGATTAGAACCCCTAGTTCACGGGACGTATACCATTTTTTTACACCCTGTATAACTGGACATGGACTTTTTAATGATGCGCCCTAGGCATCATGGACAGCCCACTATCTCTACTTTCCATATCCTGGATAGCAAGGAGCTAGCACAGTACAGGCTCGTGCGCCTCGGTGATCCAAGGTTGCTCCAGGAAGTTGTCGGTGATCGGAGGTCGCTACTGGACTTTCTGGAGGAGGTGGATTGACAGTGACGTCAACCAACTCACGCAATATTCCTGGTTTCAGAAACCAGCCCGCCCCTAAATATATGTATAGGGATAATCCTATTCGCTATAACGCTATTCGCTACATATTCGGTATAACTGTGTATATGTCGCAGGATAATTTGATAATCCGTCGTTTCGCGAAAATCCTAGGAATATTAGATACTATGGAGTAGAAAACTCCTAATAAAACCAAATCGAACGGAGCCCCGCTATGCGGGGCTCCTTTTTACGGTAGAAAAAGACATGCTAACCAAACCTAACCTACCTAACGAAGCGGGGCTCCGTTCGATTTGGTTTTATTAGGAGTTTTCTACTCCATAGTATCTAATGTTCCTAGGATTTTCGCGAAACGACGGATTATCAAATTATCCTACGACATATATAAACAGTAAAAGCGTCGGTGGTGTAACGGCTAGGGCCGCCGCCTCCTGTCCGGGAGGTCGTGGTTCGAATCCTGCCACGTACCAATGTGATTTCGAATTTATATTTCATATTGTACGTTTATCCGACGCTGTTACGGTGAAGGAAAACATCGTGAGGAAACCTGCACACGCCTGCGGAGAAACTCGCAGGTTGTGTTGTGAAGTCGACCAACCCGCACTGGGCCCGCGTGGTCGACTAAAGTCCGATCGCCCTAATTCAGGGTAGGCTCGAGCCCCTCGGTGGGGACGTATATGAGCTGATATGATGATGTACATAAGTAGTCTCTAAGCAAAACGTTCATAAGATCATTCTTTCTTTCTGTCTGTTCTTCCGTCATAGACACACAAAATCGTAACTTTTACATTTTCAAACTGAATTATATGAAATTTGACACAAAAATAGTTTACAGATCTCTATGTACATAATCAAAAATAAAATTCTGTTCGTTGGTAAACGCATCACTTGAGAACGGCTGGACTGATTAGGCATTTTTTAGGGTTCCGTACGCAAATTGTAAAAACGGGACCCTATTACTAAGACTTCGCTGTCCGTCCGTCCTGTCTTTCTGTCCGGCCGTCACCAGGCTGTATTTCATGAACCGTGATAGCTAGACAGTTGAAATTTTCACAGCTGATGTATTTCTGTTACCCCTATAACAACAAATACTAAAAATTAGTAAAAGTGAAAAATAAGGAGGATCTCCATACAAAAAACGTGTTTTTCAAATGTTCCTAATAGAATAAGCCGAATAAGGTTTTTAGCGAAAAAAAATTTGGGAATTCAGGAAAACTTAAAATTGTTTTTTTTTCTATGAGATTTTTGTATGAACTCTAGATCATAATTTACGATTTGAACGAAAACGATATCCACGCGGGCGAAGACGCGGGCAAAAGCTAGTTTGCAATATTTTAAAACATATAATTTTACTTTCTTAATAAAAAAGCAGCGGTTGTGTTCGAGATACAACCATAAATTATTTAAGGCTTTAAGATGACTCAATCCGAGCAGGTTGATTTGTGTTAAAATAATCATCATGTCAGCTCATATACGTCCCCACCGAGGGGCTCGAGCCTACCCTGAATTAGGGCGATCAGGCCTTAGTCGACCACGCGGGCCCAGTGAGGGTTGGTCGACTTCACACATAACCTGCGAGTTTCTTCGCAGGCGTGTGCAGGTTTCCTCACGATGTTTTCCTTCACCGTTAAAGCAATCGGTAATTATATGTACGTAAGTTATTGAAAAACTCATTGGTACATTGGCCGTCCAGATTTGAACCCGGTACCTCTGGTTAGAAGAACCGAGTCGTTACCGGTTGAGCCACCGACGCTTTTTATTAGTTTTTTTAGTTAGTGAAAATAATATCGAACGTAAATCTATTCATTTTTAGTTCAAATCAATGCGAGCTTCAACGCGGCTGTTACGTTGAAACCAAACGCCCAATTCTAGATTTTTACATGTTTTTATTACTTTTCTTAACTTTCAAAAAAGTTAAAAAAAATGTTTTCAATTAAAATGAAAGGTGTTCAATTCACCGATTTTTGTGTGTTGGTTTCGTTCAACATTAACTATTTGTTTTCGAGAAATTTTGCAATTAATGCCAAAAACAGGGTCTACAGTATATATTTTTACATCAAAAGTGGTAATATTTTTAAAATTGTACTCGATTAAATCGATTTTTTATACTTTTAGCATATAAAATATTTTTCCGTAGTGATGCTGTACACAGTCTTGAATATTTTCATTTGACCCAACTTAAGGCCTTATGTGGATAGTTATTATTTCGCCTCTTTACGCAACTATTCAGGCGTCGCATTTGATAGATAGATAGATAGATAGAAAACGTTTATTCC
This sequence comes from Coleophora flavipennella, assembly GCA_947284805.1. NCBI lineage: Eukaryota > Metazoa > Arthropoda > Insecta > Lepidoptera > Coleophoridae > Coleophora > Coleophora flavipennella. The sequence continues at coordinate 4,518,554 of OX369262.1, read as the reverse complement.
AAGAAACACAACACAATAAAGGCAAGAAAAAACAATAATAACAAATAGCTTGCTTGTAGAACACATGTCTGTTGGGGTAGTAAAATTCTCGAGTGGCAACCGCGCACCGGAAAACGTAGCGTAGGCAGACCTACCACGTGGTGGACCGAGGACCTGGTGAAGATCGCGGGAAGCCGATGGATGCGGGTAGCGCAGTACCGGTCGTCGTGGAAATCCTTGGGGGAGGCCTTTGTTCGGCAGTGGATGTTTTTCGGCTGATATGATGATGATGATAAACAAATAGCTTACTCACACATATAGTAAGAGGAATACAACTAAAAAATGCTGCTAAAACAGTCTGTAACACTGTGCTGTGTCCTCCTGGACACATACTGATCCTGACTCAGTATATTGCTGCAGGTAGCTACCATAGGGCCGGTATTTTACCAGAAACGATTTAATTGTGAACAAAGCAGTACTTATTCACAAATGATAGGCCTGATGGTAAGTGACGGTGATGCCGAAGATTCAATTCAATATATTTATTCAAAATAGGTGCAAATTACACTCTTTCTGATAGTCATAAAATAATAATAACAATGTCATTTGTGAAGAATCAAGAAATAAACAATAATTAGTTAATAACGTCAAAATTCAATCCTCGATATAAACCAGATTATGTCATTAGAACATGAAAACAATATGACACGAAAAGTTATAAGTAAAAATCATTGAATGCCTTTAACAAGAGTAGGCCAGTTCACACGGACAACACCCGGTCACGAGTATAAGGCGAGAGTCAGCCATCGCTCCCATCAACTATATTAGAGGGAAAGGAACGACCCGGCTCCCGATGCGCCACCATCCGCAACGAACATTTAAGCAAGCATGCATCACTCATATAAGCGAAGATTCCCTAATGCAATGGAGAACTGTCTTTTTCATCTTCATGCCGGAACACATCAATGTTGTAAGAGTATTGATGTTTGGCGCCAAGACTCAGATAAAATGATGGTAGCGAGCCAGATGTACTTAGAAAATACCCTACCACCAACCAAACCGAGTCTTACGAAGTTAGACTGCGCCTGGATTCAAGCCCGCGTATTCCTGGTGTGAAGCGAATGGACTAACCATTACACCATGGAGGTGGTTCAAAAAGTGTCATCATCATATCAGCTCATATACGTCCCCACCGAGGGGCTCGCGCCTACCCTGAATTAGGGCGATCAGGCCTTAGTCGACCACGCGGGCCCAGTGAGGGTTGGTCGACTTCACACACAACCTTAGAGTTTCTTCGCAGGTGTGTGCAGGTTTCCTCACGATGTTTTCCTTCACCGTTAAAGCAATCGGTAAGTATATGTACGTAAGTTTCAAAACTCATTGGTACATTGGCCGTCCGGATTTGAACCCGGCACCTCCCGTTAGGAGGACCGAGTCGTTACCGGTTGAGCCGCCGACGCTTCAAAAAGTGTATTTCATATAAACTTGAAATGTTTCCAGCCAACAAATGCAAGAGTGGGAGGCCACGCGGCTGCAGCCAGCGGTGTCAGCAGTCCTGTCGAGCAAGACCGTTGCATCCGATCTGAAGCAGTTGCTGGCAGCTTCTTTGCACACGGTCGATGAGTTGTTGCAGAAACACAAGTACATTTTAGGGGTAAGTAAGCTTATAATGCGTGCCATTAAAGTTGAGACTTGAAACACCTCGTAAAACATTAAAAAGACAAAGTAAGAAGATGCTTTACGACGTGTACACCTATATGTCAAAAAAAATATGGATATCAATATACTATGGATAACCATTTCGTACACTTCCTGTTTGTCTTTTTAATGTTTTATGTGGTGTTTCAAGTCTCATCTTTAGTGGCACGCATTATATCTTGTATAATAGGGGGCTCAGACTTACAGTGGCGACGATCTACAACAAAATATTGAAGCTACAAGCGATCGACCAGACGAAAACAAGGACATGTATATTTACGAAAGATAATACGAGTAATAGGTATTTCTTCACAGTTCACGGGGCTTAGCTCAGCTTAGTATGCAGGTGACGCAGGGACGGGCGGCGCCTCAGGCCGGTTGCAAAAAAACATGTGTGAATTGGTTTAAAGCATTGGGCGGGACGTGCGGCGTCACACACAACCCGGTATCCCGCTCTGCACTATCCATGTGCACAAACACAAATGCAATGCTAAGCCACAGATGAGATACTTGAGCTTAAGTAAGCACGATTTATTTATTTTTTAATTTAAAATTTGAGTGCGTTTGACAGTAGCGCAACGCCTTTGATGTCGCACGATGTGCCGCCGGCATAGGTACTAGCCCATACTAGCCTGTAGTCAGCCTGGCAAACTCACGCTGCCCCGCAAGTACCCTTCTGATGCTCTGCGTAAGTACATTCGTTGCGCTACTGTAAGCCGCTATATTGTAATACTGTGGCTTAACCCTCGCCCACTGTACCCTTTGATTATTTACTTTCTAGATAGAGCAACACTTTGTAATCACTGCTATAAAAACGGGCCAGCTATTTATGCTTGTGTGCGTGACAACCACTGCTGTCTTACACCTGCACCTACCAAACTATTTAGATGAGAGCAATGCTCTTCGAATAATCATTTTAATAACGAAAACTCTTTTTAATGAAAAAATCACCAGAATAACACATTTCATGATAATACTCTGCTTTAGAACTACAGACCCATCTCACTTCTGAGCCATGTCTACAAGCTGTTTTCGAGAGTCATTACGAATCGTCTCGCTCGCAGGTTTGACGACTTCCAGCCTCCCGACCAAGAAGGTTTCCGAAAAGGCTTTAGTGCCATAGACCACATACGTACACTCCGACAGATTATACCGAAGACCGAAAAGTACAATCAGCCACTATTCTTAGTGTTTGTGGACTATGAGAAAGCCTTTGATTCGGTCAAAACTTGGACTGTGTTACAGTATCTCTAGCGAGCGGTGCCAAATTGACTATCGATATATCGAGGTATTGTTTGTATGAAAACGTCATGTCGATTCGCCTCCGGGACCATAATTCGGAACCTATCCGGCTGCAGCGAGGGGTGAGACAGGAAGACGTCATATCTCCGAAACTATTCACCGCCGCCCTGGAAGGTGTTTTTAAGCTTTTGCACTGGGGTGGACTCTGCATCAATATCAACGGCGAGTACATCACCCACCTTCGATTCGCTGACGATATCGTGTTCATGGCTGAGACTATGGACGACTTAGGCCCAATGCTCGATGGCCTTAGTAGAGCCTCTCAACAAGTAGGTCGTAGAATGAACATGGACAAGACGACCATTATGTCAAACGTCCGTGGTCGCACCAACTCCTCGGAAGGTTGGAAGCTCTACACTCGAAGTTGTTGCTAAATATGTATTCCTGGGACAAACAGTCCAGATAGGTAGGTCCAACTTCGAGAATGAGATCAATCGTCGAATCCAACTCGGCTGGGCAGCGTTCGGGAAGCTTCGCAATATCTTCACGTCCCAAATACCGCAGTATCTTAAGACCAAGGTCTTCGACCAGTGTGTGTTGCCAGTGATGACATACGGAACTGAGACATGGTCGCTTACTATGGGCCTCATAAGAAGGCTCAAGGTCACCAAAAGGGCAATGGAGTGTGCTATGCTCGGAGTTTCTCTGCGTGATCGAATCAGAAACGAGAAGATCCGTAGGAGAACCAAAGTAATTGACATAGCTCTCAGAATTGCTAAACTGAAGTGGCAATGGACGGGGCACATAGCTCGTAGAACAGATGGCCGTTGGGGCAGTAAAGTTATCGAGTGGCGACCGCGCACCGGAAAACTTAGCTTAGGCAGGCCTCCCACTCGGTGGACTGATGACCTAGTAAAAGTCTCGGGAAGCTGCTGGATGCGAGAATTGTGGAAATCCTTGGGGGAGGCCTTTGTCCGTTAGTAGACGTCCTTCGGCTGATATGATGATGATATTTTTTATTCCATGCTCACGAGCCGCTTGCGGCACGCGCACCGTACACCATCAAAATGATAATATTTATTTATATTTTTTTTTCAGGACAAACTTTCAGCGGCAGACATTTCAATATGGAGCACCCTGTACCCACTGAACTACAACGAGGATCTCAGGAAACAGTACATCAGCGAGCACAAGAGCATAGCGGGGTGGAGTGAGGAGCTCTCCAGCGCTAAGGCTGTACAGGTGACCGACAAGTGAAGCTCATCTATCGTTAACAACTCATCACGTACCCAATGCTGGGGCATGGGTTCCAAGCTCGGGAAGGTTAGGCTATACTCCACCAAGTCCGGGATTGGTGGAGTTTCTAAGCGGAACCCCACCATCAGAAATTTTTCGGGTCGTCTATGAGGTCGTGGTTTGAATCCTGCCGCGTACCAATGTGATTTCGAATACGTTTATCCGACGCTCTTACGGTAAAGGAAAATATCGTGAGGTAACCTGCACACGGCTGCGGAGAAACTCGCAGGTTGTATGTGAAGTCGACCAACCAGCACTGGGCCTGCGTTGTCGGCTAAGGCCCGATCGCCTAATTCAGGGTAGGCTCGAGCCCCTCGGTGGGGACGTATATGAGCTGATATCATCATGAGGCCTCTGACACGGCTTAATAATAGCCATCTAGTAATAGAAATCGACAACAACAGCTTATCGTGGCTTGCGAAGCACGGAAACAGTCGAGCCTATCCATGTAATGACCGTGTTTCAGGTCAGTTTACCTGCGTGATTGACCCAACCTTGCAAGTCGCACTGAGCTACGACCCCCACCAACACGGACTTGGCCCCCGTGTGTGGAGTATGGCCTTACCTTCCCCATTTTGGGACGAGACCCGTGCCCCAGCAGTGGGGACGTTTATGGGTTGGATGCGGGCAGCGCAGAACCGGTCGTCGTGGAGATCCTTGGGGGAGGCCTGTGTCCAGCAGTGGACGTCCTTCGGCTGATATGATGATGATGAATTTGCTGTCATATTCGCTTTAATCATAGTTAGATCTGCAGCCAGGGGTTCGGGTGGGCGCATATTGCTTTTTGTATCTATATATTTTCTCTTTTACGGTTGGTACTTGGAGGCACTTGTGTATTTCGTCATTGCGGACAAACCACAGAGATTTGGCATATTTCCTGATAATTCTATTCTGACCTTTGTAGATACATTATATTGCTGTTGCAGGCCACGCCCCAAATCTGGATGCCGTAAGTCCATATTGGTTTTGGGTTGGAGTTATACAGCTTTCAGTTAAATTATTTTTAACCAACTTCAAAAAAAGGAGGAGGTTTCTCAATTCGACCGTTTTTTTTTATGTGTGTTCGCGGATAACTTCGTCGTTTATGAACCGATTTTGATGATTCTTTTTTTGTTGGAAAGGAAATGTCCCAAGGGTGGTACCACGATAAGGAAACCAGGATCTGATAATGGCATCCCAGAGAAATCGTGAGGAACTTTAGTATCCTGTTTGAAGTCGGTTTTATTTTTTGTTCAAAATTATGTTGTGCTGTGACAGGAAGCAGTGAAGCAATGGGGCGGGTCAGCGAGCGGTCCGTTTGGCGCGCCGTCAGCGTTAGGGATACCACAAGTAGCCTCTCTGGTGTTGCCAGCTGGGTGAGTATTTTTTTTATACACAATAGGGATGACGACAGCATCAGAAATAAATTATGAACTCTTGATCACTAAATTTCCCTCCTACTTAAACTTCGGAAAACCTTACTTGTTTTGTTTTCCATCAGGTCTTCGATTTTTAATTCACATAAATAACAAAATGAGTACATAAATGACGCTGCAAAACTATGACGTCACGCCTAGGTAATTCAAACATTTTTAGAACAAAATGTCGCATTCGTCATCCCTATTAGTAAGCCCTTGGCATCATCTCATTTGGTCTTAAGTGACGATGATGCCGATGATGATGACGAAGAGCGGACATCCAACGCAATGGGAAATTGGCTATCTTATCTTCAAACACATCTATGCTGTTAAGAATGTTGTTTACTGTGTGACTTAGATAAGATGGTGTTAGCTAGCCTGGCGGGCTTAGAAAATGCCCTTCCACCAACCAACCGAGTCTTACAAAGTTAGACGCCGCCGGGAAACGAACCTGCGACCTCCTGATGTGAAGCTAATGGACTTAGCCATTACGCAACGGAGGCTGTTTAAAGGCAGTTAGAACGTAGACAGGGCAGAAATTTTAAAACAAGCTACACATAATAAAACTTCGGCTGACCCGGTTGTCTAGTGGTTGGCTCAACTGCCTGCTAGGCCGTAGATCGTGGGTTCGATTCCCATCTCGGTTAACATTCGTATGACGAACAGGTTTGTTTTAAAATGTTTGGCTAGCTTTCAATATGCAGAGTGCAAAATGGCGTAGGAACCGTTGAATAAGGCTTCTACCAAAGTATATATTAATACTAAAATACAGTATGGACACTCCCTGCATCTCTCTAAATTCCGACCTCACCCCCTCGTCGCCCAGATTGGTTATAGTTTGGTTCTGGAACGTATTGTATTTCGCCGTGATTTTCTTCGCTCCGACATTTGTTTTTAGAAATGTCATTTCACGATCGTTGTATGCAGTGTCCGGGGTGTGCTTCTACTATGAACAATGTGCGCCAAGAATTGTCGAATCGCAAAAAAATTGAAATCTTCATAGAAATCGCTCGGTATTTTGTGCAATTTGTATGGAGCGTCGATTTCTTTTGGAGAATTCAGTATGGGGTCCCTTGGGGAAGGTTGTTCCGTATGATGAGTAGAACCCCCAGTTAACAGGTTTTACATCAATTTTACAAGGAATTAGTGTGTGATTTGTCCCTGAATATTTATTTTAAACATTATTTTACTTTAGTTTTTTTTTAAGAGAACATCGATTCTCCGCCGTTTTGCCCGCTGCGTAACGTACAAATGTTATTTTCATCAGAACTATATGAAAAACGACCACTGGTTCCTCAATAAGTGTGAACAAAATTCTACTTTATGCCCTAGGGAGTTTTGATTTCTCTCTTCTCATTGGTCCGCGTTCGTGCTTCTCTTTACTCATAGAAGTAGGTCGTGATGAAAAATTGTGTGTGTCACTCGGGGCCAAAGTGTTTTAATCTCGGGCGACGTAATAATACAATATATTGAATTCTTTGCTGAGCTCAGGATTCTACTTTAGAATCCTTCGCTTAGCTCAGAATTCTACTTTACTACCCGGTTACTAAAAGAATGGACCTGGCGTCGATGACGTCACTGCGACACATGGGTACGGTGTGCAAAAAAGCATCATTAGGAATATTCATGAAACTTAAACAAATGTTTAGGAATACTCTAGGTATGTTGTGTTAGATTACATAATTGAAATAATAATAATAATAAGACCGGAAACAGCTTTGTTCAGTCCGTATGGTGCCTTTTTTAATGTTTTATTATGAGATTCCAAATAAATGACACAATAATTACTTAATTTTTTTTATTTAATTTAATTACAAATAATTACAAAAAAGTACCAAGGTACTTAGTTTCGATATAAAAACTTAATAAAAATGGTCCAAAACGTAACAGTGACATAGATGCGAACCTTACTGACGCGACAGGAGAACGCGGGGAGGTGAGCGGGGAAGCGAGAGAGGGGTCACATTCCAGCTAGGTCCATTCTTTTAGTAACCGTGTAATAGAAGCCTTCGCTTTACACCGACATTCTGCCCTCGCCACCGAAGGCGGCGTCCCACTGCTTCTGGCGCTTACCAGCGCTACCAGCGCTACCGGCACGTACCAGGCCGCTTCTCTCCGATCCTCCCCCGTCCAAGCAACGACCTCAGCCGAGGTCCGTGCCCACCTGGGCGCCCTTAGGCAGTTGCATCTTTTGCTTTGCACTAGTTTGAGTGCCTTCCGTACTCGCCTCCCCTGCCCGGTGAAGTTGTAAAAGCCCCCACGGCCAACAAGCTTGTCCTTTTAAAAAAAACCTTCGCTTAGCTCAGAATTCAAACTAACGACCCGGGAACAAAATATTACTTTGTCTACTTATGGAATTGAACAACTTTTGCCAAGACATCTTATTACACGAATAAGTATATTTCACAATTTTACGTATAGTCCTACCTCTTATATTCAATATTGTCTTTGTCTATGCTTCAGGTCGCCAGAAGAGGGCAGCGAAGAGGCTGGCGTCACATCCGAGGAGTTAGAGCAGGCACGAGACAACTGGACCAACGGACTGAAGAACTTGCAACCACTACACAAGCAGGACAAAGTAGTGTGAGTATTTAGTATCTAATGGTATCTACCACACACCTACTAGCTTTTGCCCGCGCCTTCGCCCGTGTAGCGTGGAAATCGTTTATACTGGGTGATTATAAAATGCAAATTTGTTTTTTAACTGCTTCTTCCAACTAAACTGAACAGTTTAACCAACTCACCATAATTTAAAAAAATGGTATGGGAATAATAAATTGACATTGTTCAAAAAATTTTAAAAATTTCAAGAAATAAATTTTAATATTTTTTTTTATTCACTGGTTAATTTTTTAATATTTTTAATTTTCAAATTTTGTCGTCACAGGTATAAATCTATATATATAAAAAATGAACCCCTATTTCTCCTAGTCACGCTATAACTTGCGAACGGCTTTACCGATTTCGCTAATTCTTTTTTTTTGAGTTCGTTATTGTAAGGAAAAGGTTCTTATGTAGGGTTAGGGTAGGGTAGAGTAGTGTAGTGTAGTGTAAGGTATAACGAAGTGCGCTGGGACAGCTAGTACTATGAAAATAACAGCCCCAGTACTAATTTCAATATACGATTATTGTACGAACAACAATGTTCGTAGCGATTATTAAATTAATTCAGTTATTTAGTGTTATAAAATATCTTTCTTTTTTATTTACATGCATTTTAAAAACTGAACAAAGTCAATAGGGATGACGACTGCTAGCCATCTGATTTACTTTTTGACATGTGTCAAAATCAACCGTTAAGGGTCCCCAGGAGGTTCGAGTTTCCATACAAACGTAGTTCCGCTTTAATACAAAAACTACATGCCGGATTGAATAAACTGCAAATATATTGACACATATGGATGTTTTTGCAATTAGTTTTCGATGTACTAATGTAAAACGGAAAAAATAAGATCAGTTTCAAACTTTCAGTACAAAACTAATTTAAGCCTTTGTCGTTTAGTTATGTTTAAATTTACTACGATAAAAACTAATTACAAACATCGATATGTGTCTACTCAATGCGTTTGCAAAGTTTGGATTCAATCCGGCATGTAGTTTTTGTATTGAAGCGGAACTACGTTTGTATGGAAACTTGAGCCTCCTTAAGGGGTTTTTTTGTCAGTACCTTTTTTCTGATCATGTAATATTTAGAAAGTATTAATTATGCACAATGTAAGCTAGTAAAGAAGTCAGTTTTCACTTTTTACTTGTCTTGCATAGATACGAAACAATCGCCTGTAAACACTTATCGTTTCCACCCTGTCTGTATATCCATATATCCTTGTCATTTGCATGATATATTTTTCATAATATCCTCTAGAGCACAGGCACACTGCGGACACTGCATACAACGGTCGTGAAATGACATTTCCAAAAACAAATTGAAGGGTGCTGGTCTATAATAAAATACCCTTCAGTAAATTTATGAAATGGACTGTTTTTTTATATTTATAAGTTAAGATACATTGGTACCATGCTTGTGACAATAGCCCACACCCAGCCATAGGCTTAATGAAAAATAGGATGTGACGTCAGACTACGTCATTACAATAATATTGCCATTGCAAATATTTATGTTGTAATCTAGAGGATTCTAACACAAATGACGGAGCAAACAAAATCACGGCGAAATCCCATACGTTCGAGAACCAAACTATAAACAATCTGAGTGACGAGGGGGTGAGGTCGCAATCTAGGGAGCGGCAGGGAGTGCCAGTACTGTACGTTAGTACTAATATATTATATACTTTGGCACAGGCAACGGTGTACTAAATTATAACATTGTTTTCATTCCAGACTCCCAGTGAGAGGGCGCAAAAACATTCTGATCACATCGGCGTTGCCCTACGTTAACAATGTTCCACATTTGGGCAATATCATCGGATGTGTGCTGTCTGCCGATATATTCGCTAGGTAAGTTGTAGGTGTCACATAACCTTCATACAAAAACATTCTGATCACATCGGCGTTGCCTTACATTAACAATGTTCCACATTTGGGCAATATCATTGGATGTGTGCTGTCTGCCGATATATTCGCTAGGTAAGTTGTAGGTGTCACATAACCTTCATACAAAAACATTCTGATCACATCGGCGTTGCCTTACGTTAACAATGTTCCACATTTGGGCAATATCATTGGATGTGTGCTGTCTGCCGATATATTCGCTAGGTAAGTTGTAGGTGTCACATAACCTTCATACAAAAACATTCTGATCACATCGGCGTTGCCTTACGTTAACAATGTTCCACATTTGGGCAATATCATTGGATGTGTGCTGTCTGCCGATATATTCGCTAGGTAAGTTGTAGGTGTCACATAACCTTCATACAAAAACATTCTGATCACATCGGCGTTGCCTTACGTTAACAATGTTCCACATTTGGGCAATATCATTGGATGCGTGCTGTCTGCCGATATATTTGCTAGGTAAGTTGTAGGTGTCACATAACCTTCATACAAAAACATTCTGATCACATCGGCGTTGCCTTACGTTAACAATGTTCCACATTTGGGCAATATCATTGGATGTGTGCTGTCTGCCGATATATTCGCTAGGTAAGTTGTAGGTGTCACATAACCTTCATACATTCTGATCACATCGGCGTTGCCTTACGTTAACAATGTTCCACATTTGGGCAATATCATTGGATGTGTGCTGTCTGCCGATATATTCGCTAGGTAAGTTTTAGGTGTCACATAACCTTCATACAAAAACATTCTGATCACATCGGCGTTGCCTTACGTTAACAATGTTCCACATTTGGGCAATATCATTGGATGTGTGCTGTCTGCCGATATATTCGCTAGGTAAGTTGTAGGTGTCACATAACCTTCATACAAAAACATTCTGATCACATCGGCGTTGCCTTACGTTAACAATGTTCCACATTTGGGCAATATCATTGGATGTGTGCTGTCTGCCGATATATTCGCTAGGTAAGTTGTAGGTGTCACATAACCTTCATACAAAAACATTCTGATCACATCGGCGTTGCCTTACGTTAACAATGTTCCACATTTGGGCAATATCATTGGATGTGTGCTGTCTGCCGATATATTCGCTAGGTAAGTTGTAGGTGTCACATAACCTTCATACAAAAACATTCTGATCACATCGGCGTTGCCTTACGTTAACAATGTTCCACATTTGGGCAATATCATTGGATGTGTGCTGTCTGCCGATATATTCGCTAGGTAAGTTTTAGGTGCCACATAACCTTCATACAAAAACATTCTGATCACATCGGCGTTGCCTTACGTTAACAATGTTCAACATTTGGGCAATATCATTGGATGTGTGCTGTCTGTCGATATATTCGCTACGGCCAAGTGCGACTCGGGATCACACAAACAAGGTTCCGCATCAAAACTTTAACTACCAACAAAACAATACATCCTAGTACTAATTCAAGTAGTAATTCAAATTCAAATATTTTTTATTTCAGAAACATGATTCCATAGTATGCAGAATATAAAATAATTAACGTTCATTTTATCTTAATATTATACTAAAAAAAGTTAATTTTAAATTAATAAAAAAAAGTTATTCTTATCAAAAAAACGTGTGCCATAAAAAATTAAAGGGTTTGTTGTGAGAATCTCAAATATGTCTTTTTTTATTATAAAGTTTTGTAGTTATTTAAGAAAATAGGCGGAAATTTACTAATTACCCCTTCCCCCCACGGTACCTCCGAAACTACTGGGCCTGAAATCTTTAAAAACCACTGTATACGAGGTTAAATGCATAGATTTGGTTTGTTCCGGCATGAAGATAAGATAGCCAGTTCCCCATTGCGTTGGGGAATCTTGGTAAGCTCGCTTCCATCTTCGGCAACATCGTCACTTACCACCAAGTGAGATGTTGTCAAGGGTTTACCAATTGTGAATAAAAAAAAAGATTACAGATAAATCTATCCTTCCGTTCCCACAGGAAAAAATAAATTTCCAAAGGTCACTACTTTTTATTATCTAATTTACCACCCAAAAGTGTTCCTCATGTTTAAAATAAATTTATTTTCGTTGCACGTCCGTCTTTGGGTCACAGACTTACATATATCTACCAAATTTCAACTCAATCGGTCCTTCCAGTAATTTCGGAGCAAATTAGCCGTGACAGACGGACGGCGGACAGACAGACACACGAGTGATCCTACAATGGTTCCGTTTTTACCTTTTGAGGTACGGAACCCTAAATTTGCCCTGATAAAGAAAACGTAAACAAAACCAGATTACTTGCTAGTTGCAAACCACGGAAACGGTAAAAAAAGGCCCCTAACGTTGAAACTCATCCAGGTAATGACCGTGCTTCACGTCAGTTACCCTCCGTGATCGTACCCTTGGGTGCGGTACCCTAATAAAGTAATCTTTTGTTGTAGGTATTGTCGAATATGTGACTACAACACGCTGTTCATATGCGGCACGGACGAGTACGGCACGGCAACAGAGACCAAAGTGAGTATTTGGACAAACAGCCTCCGTGGCGTAATGTTTAGTGCATTTGCTTCGCACCTAGCGGTCACGAGTTCGATTACCGGCAGAGTCTAACTTTGTAAGAATCGGTGGTGGCAAGGCATTTTCTAAGCCGCAAGACGTCTACTGCGGGACAAAGGCCTCCACAACACGTGTCAAGTGTTTCCACAACGACCGGTCAGCGCTGCCCGCATTCGGAGACTTCCTCGGTCCACTGAATGGAAGGCCTTCCTACGCTACGTCTGAGTAGATACCACCATTTCGTCATAGTCTTGCCGCCAAATATCATTGTTCACAGCATTGATTGATCAATGTAAACAGATTAACTGACGTAGAAGTAGGTTGCGTAGAGGTTGCTTGGCCTAGAGTCGTGGGTTCGATTCCCATCTAAGGCAAACTTTCGTGTCGGAAACAGGTTTCCATAAAAAATGTTTTTAAAACAACTGCGAAAAAAAACATATTTTTTTTAAATGTATGTTTATGTAATGAAAAGACTACAGAACCCTACTTTGTGCGTGATCCGTAACTCACTTAGCAACTATTTATTTTCATCCGTTGCTACGGTTGAAATGTGGCCGAAAAAGAAACGATATGTTTACTAGCTTTTGCCAGCGGTTGCGCTCGCGTAAAAATAGTTTATATGACTGTGTTCGAGTGTGCGCGGCTCGCGAGCGTGGAAATTGAGTTTTATCTAGCTCCCTCGGGAACTATATCGGGCTATGCTAATTATTAGACTGTATCACTTTCCAACCCCACAACTATCTCTGTAAAAAAAGCACGTCATTCATTCGCTTCATTGCGACGTGACAGAAATTAACAAAAAAGAGAGAGTTAACAGCTATCCCACGGGAACCACTTAAGAAATCGGGATAAAAAGTAGTCTAAATATAAATCCAGGCTCAAATCTGACTATCTACCAAATTTGATCCAGATCCGTTCAGTGGTTCTGGTGTGATAGAATAACAAACATCCATCCATCCATACAAATTACATTTGTGATTTTAGTAGGGTATCTACACAAAAATGTTCCAGCCCCCTTTCCCTAGTCATACGTAATATTTTGAGAGCGTATTCACGAAATCGTTTCTCATAGAAACATACAATTACTACTTCTTAAAAATGGATGGGCCGATTGTAATGAAACTTTATACACATATGCAAGTCACTAAATACTAGCTTGTGGATAGATTACATTTTCGGAATACTTAATTTTAAAAAATATTAGCGAATTTTAAGATTACTATGAAAACCTTATATCACTATTATTTAGTGACAACACAATTTTTTTTAAAGTAATCTAATCCAAAAACTAGAATTTCTTGACTTGCTTGTGCTTAAAGTTTCATTACAATCGGCCTATAATTTTAAGTTTGTGTGAGAAACGATTTTGTAAATACGCCCTTAATGATGTACTTCTCTTTGTTCACTCAGGCTTAAGAAGAAGGCCTGACGCCAAACAGATCTGTGATAATAGAATTTCGTGACTTGCTTGTGTTAAAAGTTTCATTACAATCGGCCCATAATTTTAAGTTTGTGTGAGAAACGATTTTGTAAATACGCCCTCAATGATGTACTTCTCTTTGTTCGCTCAGGCTTAAGAAGAAGGCCTGACGCCAAACAGATCTGTGACAATAGAATTTCGTGACTTGCTTGTGTTTAAAGTTTAATTACAATCGGCACATAATTTTAAGTTTGTATGAGAAACGATTTTGTAAATACGCCCTTAATGATGTACTTCTCTTTGTTCGCTCAGGCTTAAGAAGAAGGCCTGACGCCAAACAGATCTGTGATAATAGAATTTCGTGACTTGCTTGTGTTAAAAGTTTCATTACAATCGGCCCATAATTTTAAGTTTGTGTGAGAAACGATTTTGTAAATACGCCCTCAATGATGTACTTCTCTTTGTTCGCTCAGGCTTAAGAAGAAGGCCTGACGCCAAACAGATCTGTGACAATAGAATTTCGTGACTTGCTTGTGTTTAAAGTTTAATTACAATCGGCACATAATTTTAAGTTTGTATGAGAAACGATTTTGTAAATGCGCCCTTACCTTAATGATGTGCTTCTCTTTGTTCGCTCAGGCTTTAGAGGAAGGCTTGTCGCCCAAACAGATATGTGACAAATACTTCGAGATCCACAACGCTGTGTATCGGTGGTTCAACATAGGCTTCGATTACTTCGGGCGGACCAGCACTAAGGAACAGACTGAGTAAGTATGCGCTTTTTAGGGCCACGGGCACCCTATTACTAAGATTACACTGTCTAAGGGATAGTGTTCATGGCTGCCATCGTCCTGCCAACTCCTGTTGTCCTTTCCCATCTCTCGAACTAATTTCTACAGCAAATCCTTTAATGTGCAATCTGTTAGGCTGTGGAATTCACTGCCTACAGACATCAGGCTGTCTGAATCCCTAAGCATGTTCAAAAATAGACTTTGAGATCATTATTTCAAAATATGCAATTATTCCTAACTTTTCCTATACTATTTAAGTGTAACTTGTGTTCCTCCTAGTTTATCCTTAAGCATTCTTTGTGTGTATATATTGATGTATATTGTTAGAGTATATATATTTATGTACTTGTAATTTATCTTTATTATTTAGTATTAATTTTTAGTAGCGCATGCACCGACGGTGCTCAACTGGTAACGACTCGGTCCATCTAACCAGAGGTACCGGGTTCAAATCTGGACGGCCAATGTACCATTGAGTTTTTTCAAAAACTTACGTACATATACTTACCGATTGCTTTAACGGTGAAGGAAAACATCGTGAGGAAATTTGCACACGCCTGCGAAGAAACTCGAAGGTTGTGTGTGATGTCGACCAACCCGCACTGGGCCCGCGTGGTCGACTAAGGCCTAATCGCCCTGATTCAGGGTAGGCCCGAGCCCCTCGGTGGGGACGTATATGAGCTGATATAATAATGTAATAATGCACCGACCCGCTATCGTTTCACTTTCTCGTCTCGTCCATTCACCAAAAGTTGGCTTGAAGAAATCGATTAAAGCGATAAGTCCGCCTTTGAATATCATTGTATATTTTGCTAGTTAATATGTTTTTCGTTTCTGTATATTTGGTGTGCAATAAAGGATATTTATCTTATCTGTCCGTTCGTCTGTCCGTCTTTTTAAAACACAGTAAGTAACCGGCTGATATTTTTAATAAAATATTGGGGATTTACTATTAAATAATAAAAAAAATGAAAGGGGTTCCCATACTATAAAAGTGTTTTAAAAGGTTTTTTTTGTTTTTGCTCAATCCTAAAAACGGTAATACATACAAGCGTAAAACTTAGTGTGATTATAGTACCAATACTAAACTAATACAACAAATAATAAAATCCGGCCAAGTATGAGTCGTACTCGCGCTAAGTCCAAACTGAATTTAAAAAGAACCATTTCTCTGTCGCCTGCGTTTTTGCCTTTTGTTTGTAATTAATAGGTATCATTGTTGTATTCTTGTGGAGAGGTATGGTAGTACGGAACACTCGGTGCGTGATTCCCACCCGCACTTGGCCGGTTTTTACCTAAAGGTCGGTGTCTAACGCCACAATAGGTTTCTAACAAAGATGCCCTATTACTAAATCATCTTTGTCTAATTTAATATTTGGTCATCTTCAACAATAATAGGTCATCTTTGTGTGTTTTCAAATTATCTTTGTGTTACATTAAGTTGTCTTTGTTTAGCGGCAGATAGCCGAACTAAAATTAATTCTGTTTTGAGAAAGCTGACGCACGAGTCTTGCAACTTGTAAGGAAATCGAGAATAAATAAATTAAGTATCTTTTTCATCCGAATCCGACGTTTTTATTACGCTAAGGGCGACAGCAACAGTCGGCTATCAAATGGTAACGGCTAAGGGGCCGCCCTGAGTTCAATCGCGGCGCCGCCGACGTCACACTCGCACGGGGTCACGCGTATCTTGTTCAGCCTTTAATTATTAATGTAGGCCCCGATTCTGAAAATACACGAAGTGTTAAAAGCAGTGAAAGTAATAAAAATTAAATATAAATTCTAAATAAAAAATCTATAATTTTTTGTAAAACTGTTTTACCCTTCATCACATTTCCAGAATTCCGTTCGGTATACTGCAACTAGTTCCCCGAGCGTACTATATTTTAATATTTGTTTTACAGGATATCACAAAAACTCTTTCCAAAGTTGCATGAAAAACTCTAGTAACTCTAGTAGTAAGATCTAAAACTTTTATTTTAATTTACAGGATATCACAGAAACTGTTTCTAAAGTTGTATGAAAATGGTTTCGTCAGCAAACAGTCAGTCGACCAGCTGCTATGTGAGAAGTGCGATCGGTTCTTAGCAGATCGGTAAGTCACGTTATTGATTGATTGAAAACACTTTATTGCACAACATAAGAGAAAAAAAAAAGATACAATGATTAAGGAAGTTGTACATATAGGCGGTCTTATCGCTAACAAGCGATCTCTTCCAGACAACCTTTAGGTGAAGGAAATATGAGAAATCATTATTGTGGGGTAGTAGTGGGCAATAAACAAATTCATATTATTTATTCATGTTATTTTAAATGTTCTTGAGTTCAGGCCGCGGTGATGGAGCCTCGATCTACAGACAGGCAGGAACCCTATTCCACTAAATCGCTTTTCCACAAACTACAGATTTTAACCCTCCCTTCAATTTATATATCTTCTATATCATCATCATCATATCAGCCGAACATCGTCCACTGCTGGACAAAGGCCTCCCCCAAGGATTTCCACGATTTGATTTTATCTTCTATATAAGGTCTAACAATATTAACTGAAACTATCTTAACTGGTGCTTCTACCCATGAAACTGAACAACTTTCCCCATGAAAGCCATAGTCAAATCTCAAAAAAAATTGGCTGGCTGATCAGCTGATCGAGTTAATATGGGAGAGCCAATTTTTTTTTTGCGATTCGACTATGGGTTCCATGGGGAAAGTTGTTTAGTTTCATGGGTAGAAGCACCAGTTAAAATAGTTTCAGCTAATTTTCTTACTCCTTATATATACAGGGTGTAACAAAATTGGTGTAGGTCCCGTTAACTGGGGCTTCTACTTATGATACTGAACAACTTTTGTACTACGACTTTGCTGAAATCGCAAAAAAAAATTTTACTCTTCATACAAATCGATCAGCTGATCGACCAATTTTGAGCATTTTAGTATGGAGGGTCCAATTTTTTTTGAGAATTGACTATAGGTTCCTTGGGGAAAGTTGTTCAGTATGATGAGTAGAACCCCCTGTTAACGGGTCCAACACCAATTTTTTTACACCCTGTATATAAAAGCGAAATACCACTCACTGATTAATCACCAAATCTCAGAAACTAAAACACCTACAAACTTGAAATTTGGCAGGTGGGTTCCTTATAGGGTGTAGACATCTGCTAAGGACGGATTTTACGAAACTCCACCCCTAAGGGAGTAAAACGGGGGTTGGAAGTTTGTATGAAAGTCCTATGTTTTTGAAGTAAGAGACTTGAAATTTATAATGTATGCTCTATAGATGGTGTGGATGTATCTTTAGAAATCAACCCCCTTTTGGGGTTAAAACAGGGGGTGGTAGTTTGTATGGAAGTCCAAGTCCACGCGGGCAAAAGCTAGATATAAATATGCAAGATTGGGCGTGAACATATGGACTTCTAATATTAACTACATATTACGTCAACGAGATAGACTAATGCTCCCAACATCTCCAATGGCAATGTCCTGCACTAGACGAGCCCGTTCATGATATCTATAAAAATAAATTACCAACAAAAATAAAAAGCCAAAAAACCAACAAATTTATACAAAAATTAAGAAATTTTTACACGATATATACTATTATGTAATAAATGAATAGGTGGAGGACCCGTGCTGCTCCGCAATATTATTTTTTTGAATTTATTTTTTATCATGGACATCGAGAGTGCGCGGTGAGCGAGAATGTACGCTTTGAATGTTCCCCTGAAGCTTCCCTCCAACTCAACTAATTTAAATGGGCAATCATCATATCAGCTCGTCTACGTCCCCACCGAGGGGTTCGAGCCTACCCTGACTTAGGGCGATCGGGCCGTAGTCGACCACAGGCCCAGTGCGGGTTGGTCGACTTCACACACAACCTGCGAGTTTCTTCGCAGGCGTGTGCAGGTTTCCTCACGATGTTTTCCTTCACCGCAAGAGCGTCGGATAAACGTACATATGAAATCTAAATTCGAAATCACATTGGTGCGTGGCGGGATTCGAACCACGACCTTCCAGACAGGAGGCGGCGGCCCTAGCCGTTACGCCACCGATGCTCACTACAAATGGGAAATAGCTCTATTGAAAGAGCTCGTTTTAGCGAATATTCTTAGAGAACCGCGTACTTCAATTAGAACCAGAGGTAATATTAAGAAAGAAAGCTGTGACAATCGCGTTCGGGTATAACTTGGATAGGCGAAGTTAGGTGATTTCCAATGCTTGATGACAAATCAGTATATCAGTTTCTTTCGTTTAACAAAAACGGCCGACGCGCATTAGATTTCAATATTTTTTTATAAATTTGTGAAGGGCGAAAGTTAGGTGATTTCCAACGCTTAATAACAAATACGTGCATCAATACCTTTCATTAAAAAAAATTATCAATCGGCCGGACGGACTCGCATTAGATTTCACAAATCGGACTGCATCAAAAATAAAATCTGAAATATGATTTCCTAAATTGCTCTCCTCTTGAAGTTTCAAAAAACCTTAAATTTCGGTTTTTACATCACGTCTTCAATTTTTAATTGATCAAATTCACTATGACGTCACTTGTGGGTATTTCAAACATTTTTATAACAAAATTTCGTTTGTGACAGATCATAAAAAGTAACTCAAATGACTAGCAGTCAGATCCCCTATTCTGCATTAGAACTTAACTCTTCTTTTTTGGCCATTCGGATAAAACTGTATCCTATGTCACTTACGGGATCAAGATGAGCCGTATGGCACCTCGCTTTCTAAAATCCATCAAGCCGTTTACGCTACAGAGCGTGCCAAAGAAATAAACATTATACACTCGAATAACGTACCCCTCTTTTTCCGACGCAGGCGGGTAATAATTTCGGAAAACCCCACTAATTTGGATGTAATATCCGTTATATTAATTTTGTTTTTATAAAATGTAGTCTATGTTAACACCTCATTCATCAAAATGTGCTCAGTAGGTTATTAAAAAACTCTAGGTTGCCCGCGGCTTCGCCCGCTTCGTCAGAGGATGCCTACGTCATAATTTCTGTCTGTATGTCAAATTTCAAACCGATCCGTCCAGTGGTCTGAAGATAAAATGAGATCATCTATTTGCCTTAAACGTGGTAAAACATGTACACCATTTTTAGCTTAAGTATCTCACATTTAGCCTAAATAGGCATGCAAATACACAAAAAATAAATATTAACCTTAAATTAAAAATGTAAAATGTCATTATATTAAATAAAATCATGTCATTATTATTAATTTCATTTCGCCTATATACCTTAATGTCAATGTGAACAATCTACAAAATATTCGTTTAGACTATAGTAGCGTTTTTCTTTTAACTATTTAGATAATATATAGCGTCGGTGGCTCAACCGGTAACGACTCGGTCCATCTAACCAGAGGTACCGGGTTCAAATCTGGACGGCCAATGTACCAATGAGTTTTTCAAAAACTTACGTACATATACTAACCGATTGCTTTAACGGTGAAGGAAAACATCGTGAGGAAACCTGCACACGCCTCCGAAGAAACTCGAAGGTTGTGTGTGAAGTCGACCAACCCGCACTGGGCCCGCGTGGTCGACTAAGGCCTAATCGCCCTGATTCAGGGTAGGCTCGAGCCCCTCGGTGGGGACGTATATGAGCTGATATAATAATAATAAAATTTAGATAATTCTGTCTTAAATTGTCAATTTGGTAATTGACGGATTTTCTTAGGTATTTTATTATTTATTGTTATAATCATCATATAGCAATTTTTCTTGTGAACTTTGCGTTAATAGATCAGTCAGTAACGGTTTCCTTTTTTATGTACAATATTTAACCGTGATAGGAAACCGTATAAAAAATACCCTTCAGCCGCGTTAAAACAAGTTTTCCCACCCTTCCAGATTCGTAGAAGGCACATGCCCCCACCCCGGGTGCTTGTACGACAGCGCGCGCGGCGACCAGTGCGACAAGTGCGGCAAACTGATCAACGCTACCGAGCTGATCGACGCGAGGTGCAAAGTGTGCGGCACCAGTCCCGTTGTGAGGCCCAGCGAGCAGCTGTTCATAGAGCTGTCTCAGGTAGGTGATGTTTGATCGGCCCAGCGAGCAGCTGTTCATAGAACTGTCACAGGTACGTGATGTTTGATCATACGACAGCGCGCGCGGCGACAAGTGCGGCAAACTGATCAAAGCTACCGAGCTGATCGACGCGAGGTGCAAAGTGTGCGGCACAAGTCCCGTTGTGAGGCCCAGCGAGCAGCTGTTCATAGAGCTGTCACAGGTAGGTGATGTTTGAAGATGATAAAATAATGTAGCTATTTGTATCATACGCGTACTATTTATTAATCCCTACTAATATTATAAAGGCGAAAGTAACTCTGTCTGTCTGTTACGCTTTCCCGCAAAAACTACTGAACGGATTTGGCTGAAATTTGGTAGGTAGACAGATTAGGACCTGGATTAAGACATAGGCTACTTTTTACCACGCTCGCGCGCGCACTGCGCACCCTCGAAAAGTCATAGAAACGTGGTCCACGCGGGTGAAGCCGCGGGAAACAGCTAGTATTTAATATTATGTTATAAATGTTAAAGGTTTGATGTTTGGCTCGGAGAAACAAAAAAAGACGAAGGGAATATAGTTTAAGAATCGGTTGAAGTATAGTAATGGCGGCGGCTTAAGAAAGAAAATTACCCCATTTTTTCTACATTATGCGTAAACAAAGATGACCTATTATTACTAGCGTAAAGATGCGACATTCACCCCCCCTCACCCTCCGCTCACATCAACGTCGTATGTAGAGGGGGGGTGGGGGTAATGTTATTTTTGTGTGGGCAGAACATAAAAGTTCAAAATGGCGGCCACTTTTTTTCAATTCTGACAACGGATTCAATATCCGTGACCTCAAGGACCTTCAGATTTTGAAAGCAATAGGCCCCTAACCAAAAACTTTAAAATTGCCGCCAGTTTTTAAAATTCTGACAACGAATTCAATATCAGAGACCTCAAGGACCTTTGGATTTTAAAAGCAATTGGTCCAGTAACCAAAAAATTTAAAATTTGCGGCCATTTTTTTCAATTCCCACAACGGATTCGAGATCTTTTAATAGTGTTTAAGTAATATGCCTGTGTCATACTGACAGACAGACTAAGGCATTTACATTTACAAATTGTAAAAAAACCAAAATGTACACTGTAACTAGTATTGTTTATTCCACAGCTAGAACCCTCCATCCGTACCTGGATCAACAACAACTTGCCGAACTGGTCGCCGCCGGCGCGGGCGGTGTGCCGCGCGTGGCTGCGGGAGCCGCTGCGTGCGCGCGCCGTCAGCCGCGACCTGCGCTGGGGCGTGCCCGTGCCGCTGCCTGGCTTCCAGAACAAGGTATGACTGTCTCCATGGCAACCGTGACCTCTTAGTTAGGCGTGTGTTCCTAGTACAAGTCATTGATATGGCAGCGTCAGCCGCGACCTGCGCTGGGGCGTGTCCGTGCCGCTGCCTGGCTTCCAGAACAAGGTATGACTGTCTCCATGGCAACCGCGACCTCTTAGTTAAGCGTGTGTTCTTAGTACAAGTCATTGATATGGCAGCGTCAGCCGCGACCTGCGCTGTGCCCGTGTCGCTGCCTGGCTTCCAGAACAAGGTATGACTGTCTCCATGGCAACCGCGACCTCTTAATTAGGCGTGTGTTCCTAGTACAAGTCATTGATATGGCAGCGTCAGCCGCGACCTGCGCTGTGCCCGTGTCGCTGCCTGGCTTCCAGAACAAGGTATGACTGTCTCCATGGCAACCGCGACCTCTTAGTTAGGCGTGTGTTCCTAGTACAAGTCATTGATATGGCAGCGTCAGCCGCGACCTGCGCTGTGCCCGTGTCGCTGCCTGGCTTCCAGAACAAGGTATGACTGTCTCCATGGCAACCGCGACCTCTTAGTTAGGCGTGTGTTCCTAGTACAAGTCATTGATATGGCAGCGTCAGCCGCGACCTGCGCTGGGGCGTGCCCGTGCCGCTGCCTGGCTTCCAGAACAAGGTATGACTGTCTCCATGGCAACCACGACCTCTTAGTTAGGCGTGTGTTCCTAGTACAAGTCATTGATATGGCAGCGTCAGCCGCGACCTGCGCTGGGGCGTGCCCGTGCCGCTGCCTGGCTTCCAGAACAAGGTATGACTGTCTCCATGGCAACCGCGACCTCTTAGTTAGGCGTGTGTTCCTAGTACAAGTCATTGATATGGCAGCGTCAGCCGCGACCTGCGCTGGGGCGTGCCCGTGCCGCTGCCTGGCTTCCAGAACAAGGTATGACTGTCTCCATGGCAACTGCGACCTCTTAGTTAAGCGTGTGTTCCTAGTACAAGTCATTGATATAGCAGCGTCAGCCGCGACCTGCGCTGGGGTGTGCCCGTGCCGCTGCCTGGCTTTCAGAACAAGGTATGACTGTCTCCATGGCAACCGCGACCTCTTAGTTAGGCGTGTGTTCCTAGTACAAGTCATTGATATGGCAGCGTCAGCCGCGACCTGCGCTGGGGCGTGCCCGTGCCGCTGCCTGGCTTCCAGAACAAGGTATGACTGTCTCCATGGCAACTGCGACATATTAGTTAAGCGTGTGTTCCTAGTACAAGTCATTGCAATCTAATGCAGATTACCCAACTATTATTACCAAAAAAGATTAGGAGAAATTTAGGAGTGACTGCTTACATATTTAAGGTATTTCGTGAGAACCTGAATAAATACTATCTTCTATCAAATCAGTTGTGCCAAACACCACATTGGGTATCGATCCAGGTTTTTCGCTGTGCCGGCGGTGGCTCGAACACGCTTACTAGAGTTTGCTCCCCTCACGTGGGCATTTTTATTATTATTATATCAGCTCATATACGTCCCCACCGAGGGGCTCGAGCCTACCCTGAATCAGGGACTCACGTGGGCATTACGCATTCATAATTTGGTTTTCAGAGAGATCGACCTGTGCAACTGTACATTGGCGGAATTCACAGTAGTCACCATTAAGATCCTTAGCTTTTTTAAATTTAGTTTTTATTGTTATATCTAAGTCTTATATGTAAGTTATCTTTAAATAGAATCTATCTACTTTTTTACATTGGGGCTATGCCTTGCAATAAAATTTTTTAATCTGTATTTTATGTATCCTGTGTATAATAAACTATTAAATAAATAAATAACTAAACTAATATAAAAATAAAATAGATTTAATTTTTCTTTTGACTATTAGCTCTTATCTGTAACAGTTTCTCTAATAAACCGGCTAAGTGCGAGTCGGACTAGCACTCCGAGTGTTATGTATGTAATGTACCACCACACGTCTCCACACATCTACATAGTATAATGACAATGATACCTATTCACATTACAATCAAAATACATCAACGCGAGCGACAAAATATGTTTTTTTTGTCATTCAGTTCGGACTCCTTAGCACGAGTACGACTCACTCTTGGCGAATTTTCATTATTTGTTGTCTCAATTAAGTATTAGTACTATAATAACACCAAGTTTCACGCTCGTATGTATTACCGTTTTTACGATAGAGCTAAATCAAAAATACTTCTAAAGACCTATAAAAAAATAAGTTTTTTTGTATGAAGAGTTATTTGTCACTTTTTGTAATTTTTAGTATTTGTTGTTATAGCGGCAACAGAAATACACATTCTGTGAAAATTTTAACCGTCTACCTATTACGGTTCATGGAATACAGCCCGTGACGTACAGACAGCGAAGGCTTAGTAATAGGGTCCCGTACGGAACCCTAAAAACGGTAAAAGCTACAGCAAGAAATACTTATTATATCAGAGTGTCCAATTAAAAATATTTAAATTTTGTTTGTAGGTGTTCTACGTGTGGTTCGACGCGCCCATAGGCTACCTCAGCATCACGCAGTGCGCCTCCAAACAGTACGAGACCTGGTGGAAACCGGACAAAGAGTGCGATGTGAGTACCTGTTTCTCATCGACACTTGACACAAGTTATAATGCCCCTCGGCAGTTTTCGTTTCCGCAGAAAAGCTTAGACCGTTTTCCAATACTAACAGAACCTAAATATGAGATAATAAATATAATAAATATTCTGGGACACATCACACATGGTCATCTGGCCCTAAAGTAGGAGTCCCTGTATTATGGGAACTGGAGGCTGATATACATACTTATATACGTTTAAATACATACATATATAGATATTTAACACCCAGACACAGAGCAAACAAATCTGCTCATCACACAAATGTTTGCCCTGGGTGGGGATCGAACCCACGACTCTCGGATCAGTAGTCAAGAGAACTAACCACTGAGCCACCGAGTCAGTGTAATAAAGATAAATTTATATTAAGCGTAATCTGTTTCCGTGCTTCGCAAGGCACACTAAGCCGTTGGTGTGGGTTGCTATCATTACATAGCAGTCGTATAAGCGGTTAGAGAAACTTGTGACAGTGGGGTTCGCCACTAGCCCTACAACCTCCAATCCGGAGTTTTCGCCGCGTGTGTCCTAACATTCCCAAGTTTGGGTGGTCCAGCAGGGGACGATTATAGGTTATTAACGACTACGCAGAAAACCTACAATAATAACCTGTAAACTGCTCATGTTACGCGAGTTACACGGGGGCTCCTACTGTGTAAGGAGATCCCCGCGGGCGGCGGTCTCCTTTGAACTGCTAACGGGTGGTCCTCAGCGAAGCTGGCCTCTGGTTGTTGTAAAAATGGTTCCTTTACTTTATTGAAAGACGATATTGTAAAACTATTAACTGTTTTTTGAAGCTGAATAGTTATCCTTTATGTTTCCTTTTTTTTCCTCTTGTTTTTTCGAGAGTCATGGGTTCGATCCCCACCCAGGGCAAGCATTTGTGTGATGAGCAGATTTTTTATTTTTTTTATAAGTATGTATATCAGTCTCTGGTAACCCATAACACAGGAAATCCTACTTTGGGGCCAGATGACCATGTGTGATTTGTCCCAGAATATTAATTTTTATTTTATTTATATTCAATACCAATAACGTATGTATAGTAAAATATTACTAAATACGCGGTTCAATATACTCTTTGGTGAAAATGGGTAGGTGCTGAATAAAAATATTTTTATTTCTAAATTAAGAGCGATGACATATTTTTGTTATCTCTTTATGTAGTAGCTTACCTTAATACCTTTCTAATAGCATCAAAATAAAAAAAAGGTTTCTAAGAAAAGATAATTGAAAAAAATCTTGAAAATATACAAATGTACAGACAAAATGCCGCCTGAGCAGGCCGGTTTTGTAATCCCTTTAATTTTGCTTTTTAGACCACAGCAATAAAAATGTAAGTTTTTATAGTAAGAAATATGTATATTCTAAAATATTCTAAAAAAAATAATTTGATTAATAGTACAAATCTGGTCCCAGTATGTTTTGAAAACAATATCGGGTCATGGTGGTTAGAAATCGTCGTCATATTTGCAGCGAACAAATTTTCTAACTACATGACACCTTCGATTGAAATATTACTTCTATTATACACTGCATATATAATACTCATATATAATTTTCTACATTTTCTAGTAAAATACATACTTAAATTTCAATAATTAGGGCACGATTATCTCCGCATCCGTTCACACAAGCCACAGATTTCAATACTCTTTTTTCTTAATTTTTTTTCCACATACAACAGTTAGGGATGCTAAGTCGACGGTAATATTATAAAAAATCGATAAAACGTCTCGAGCAGGCCCACTGGTTTGTAAAATTGATTTCTAACCCACAAAGAGGCAATACTGGAATCTGTAACAAGAGTTACACGAGCAGTATAGAGGCATGCAAAATGTGTAACGGCTGTTACACAAGCAAACGGTGGCGTATTAATCGCTAATAATTGACATTGTTCAGTTCTTTATAAGGCATGTATATAAAAAGCGTCGGTGGCTCAACCGGTAACGACTCGGTCCATCTAACCAGAGGTACCGGGTTCAAATCTGGACGGCCAATGTACCAATGAGTATTTCAAAAATTTACGTACATATCATTACCGATTGCTTTAACGGTGAAGGAAAACATCGTGAGGAAACCTGCACAGGCCTTCGAAGAAACTCGAAGGTGAAGTCGACCAACCCGCACTGGGCCCGCGTGGTCGACTAAGGCCTAATCGCCCTGATTCAGGGTAGGCTCGAGCCCCTCGGTGGGGACGTATATGAGCTGATATAATAATATAATATAAAAAGCACCGGAAAAACATAGCGTAGGCAGGCCTCCCACGCGAGGATTGGCCCTCGTCCAGTCCAGACTTGAATCCCTTGGATTACAAAGTATGGCAGTACTTAGAGGAGAAGGTCTGCGCTAAACCATAACTTGGATTCACTTAAAGCAGTCATCGATTTTGACATGAACGTCGTGCGTGCTTTGATTGATGACTGGCCTTGCAAATTGAAGGCTTGTATCGAAGCAAGAGGAGGACATTTCGAATAATTTTAATGTGATTTAAATTTGTATTTAATAATTTTAATGTGATTTAAATTTGTATAATAAAAGGGTTATTTGATATATAAATGATTTGTAGTGCGTAACTCATTGTGTCATTAATTTAACTTTCCATACGTGACAAAACTTATGACCAGACTAGGTATGTTGCGCGATTTGTTTGCTGATTGTGAACCGATTTTAATGATTCTTTCTTTTTTATTGTTTATGCCTTCAGGGTGGTCCCATATAAAAGTTAATCAAAAGTAATTTAGTACGTTGCTAGTAAATTAACAAAAAAAATATTTTAAATGTTTTGCGTTGTCAAATATTTAAATGGTTTTCAAAGTCTACCATAGTCTTGCCGCCAAACATCAATGCTAACAACATTGATGTGTTCCTCAAATCCGGACTTTCACCCAAGTTTGGGAAGACTACCTGTGGCCCAGCAGGGGACGATTATGGATTGTTAACCGTTTCCAGACGCCTGCGTGGCGTAATGGTTGGTCCATTCGCTTCACACCAGGAGGTTGCGGGTTCGATTCCCGGTGGGCTCAACATGTAAGACTTGGTTTGGTTGGTGGTAGGGCATTTTCTTAGCCCGCCTGGCTAGCTACCACCATCTTATCGAAGTCTTGCTGCCAAACATCAGTGTTAACAACAATGACGTGTTCCGGCTTGAAGATATGATAGCCAGTTCCCCATTGCGTTGGGGAATCTTGGTAAGCCCGCTTTAAACTTCGTTTCATCGTCACTTACCATCAGGTGAGATGATTCCAAGAGCTTTAAATTGTGAATAAAAAAACAAGCATTAAATACCTAAATCTATTTAATTTTTCTTCTCTTAGGTGAAATTATACCAATTCATGGCGAAAGACAACGTTCCATTCCACGTGATAATGTTTCCGGCGACCCTTATCGGCATCAACGAGGGCCACATACTGGTTGACCACATTTATGCCACTGGTAAGTTCAGACGTGACAAAGTTTAATTTTTTACTAGCTGTGCCTGCGGCTTCGCCCGCGTGGAATTCGGATTTTACGGAGTAATGTCTATCCTGAAAATCTAAATCTTGATGAAATATTTTTTTAAGTGGGACGAGTAGTTTCGAAGATGACCTACATACAAACAAACAGACATACAAACTTTACTTCTTTTTAATATAAGTTTACATTTTGTTTACTATCTTTTGTCCGCGGTTTCGCCCGCGTGGGTGTCGTTTTTATGACTGAATTCAAGCGGTCCGCGAGAGTGGAATTAAATTTTCCAAATCGCTCGGGAACTAACACGACTTTATTTTATATATATAGACAAGTTCAATCTAGTATAGAGTACTGTTCTCTCTTAATGGGATGGATCAGCCCGCTATCAGCTGGATACCTTGGACGCCATCGACCGACGCGGCCGGCGTCTCATTGGCGACGTTGAGCTTGTCAAAAAAAGCTCTAAAGCCTTGAGTATCGCTGCAAAATTGTCTGTCTTTCGATGTTTTATTGAATTCATTTAGGAAAGTGTGCGGAAGATCTACGCGACCTCATACCCCGGGTCCATTCCACCTTCGGTCAACGAGACACAGGGAGAGGTTCCACCCCTTTGTTGTTGATATTCAGCCTATCCGCACGAAGCGTTACGCTTCCTCATTTATTATGCGGACAGCAACTGAATAGAACTCCTTGCCTGCGTCTGTTTCCCGACTCTTACAATTTGAGGATCTTCAAGGCAAGAGTGAATAGGCATTATTTGAGTTTGAGTGTACCATCCTCGACTACTTCGTCACTTTTCATCAGGTGAGATTTAGTCAAACATACTCAAATTCTTGAAAACATAAAATAAAAAAGTTATATAGCTATGATAACCTTAAATCACTTTTTATTATTTATTTTTCGAAAATGTAATCTATCCACAAACTAGGATTTCGTGACTTGCTTATGTGTATAAAGTTTCATAAGAATCAGCTGGATCCCTTGCTATCAGCTGGATACCTTGGACGCCATCGACCGACGCGCACGGAGACTCATTGGTGACGACGAGCTAGTTAATGACAAGCTCCAAAGCCTTGAGCTTCGCCGCAAAGTCGCCTGTCTATCGGTATTCTATCGAATTCATTTCGGAGAGTGCGCGCAATAACTTCACTACCTCATTCCCCCGGCTCCATTTCACCGTCGGTCAAAGAGACGCAGGGAGGGGTTGCACCCCTTTGTTGTTGATGTTCCACCTTTTCGCACGAATCGTTACGCTTCTTCATTTATTATGCGTACAGCGCAGGAGTGGAACTCCTTGCCTGCGTCAGTGTTTCCCGATTCCTATAATTTGGGGATCTTCAAGGCAAGAGTGAATAAGCATTATTTGAGTTTGCGTGTACCATCCTCAACTGCATCATCACTTACCATCAGGTGAGTTGCAGTCAAACGCACTGAAATAAAAAAATAAAAAAAAGAATCGGCCCATCTATTTTCAAGGAGTAGTAATTTTAAGTTTGTATGAGAAACGATTTTGTGAATACGGTCTTTAGTAATCTTTAATCGTCTGTGGTTCCCATAGGTCGAGCAATTCTGGTTTGGGCCAGGCGACAGTGCGTGATTTGCCCCTGAAATAAAACAGTCTGAATAAATATCTAATTCACATATTTTTTTTCTAGAATACCTCAACTATGAAGAGGGCAAGTTCTCAAAATCTAGAGGCGTCGGCGTTTTCGGCACTGATGCACAGGTAAAAAAAAATACTTAAAAAAACAAACAAAGAACCGGTTATAGTGCGTATCAGACCACACATATTTCTACAGTCCCTTAAAGCTGTGAAAAGTCAAACTTCTAAGTTAACGTAAAAAAAAAAGATACAGCCGTTTATGTCGCAAAAAAATTATATTTCGACACTATCTAGGGAGTCAAAATTCAATAGGGTATTTTCCGTTGACCTACAACTATGAAATTTGACAAGTATTGGGAAAAATCTGAAACTGTACATTTGTAATTAAATCATAAAAAATATAGTCTTTATTTAAAGTACGTAGGTAATCAATTATGCAAGGAACGGCGGTCCAAATTTTGAATTGAGTTAACCGTGTCATGTGGCATATCGTATGTGAGCTACATTGACACAAGCTTGAACAGATTTTTAATTATTTTTATGATTTTTTCAATTTATGGCGAAGAATGAAAAAAAATGTCTTTTCCCTTAAATAATTTTGGTGTTCGTAGTAAATAATAGTTTGCACTGTTATGATTTATATTATGTACCTACACATTTGTACGGAACCCTCGGTAGGCGAGTCCGACTTTAACCGCCTCCGTAGCTCAGAGGCAAAGTTCACTGGCTTTACACAGGAGGTCGCGGGTTCGATTCCCGGCGGGGTCAATTGTAAGACTCGGTTTGGTTGGTGGTAGGGCATTTTCTAAGCCCGCCTGGCTAGCTACCACCGTCTTATCTAAGTCTTGCCGCCAAATATCAATGTTGATATCATTGGTGTGTTCCGGCATGAAGATAAGATAGCCAGTTCCCCATTGCGTTGGGGAATCTTGGTAAGCCCGCTTCCATTTTCGGCAACATCGTCACTTACCACCAGGTGAGATGTTGTCAAGGGTTTACCAATTGTGCATAAAAAAATAAAAAAACTTGTCAGGTTTTTTTAAATTTAGAAACATGCATTATGGGGTCCCAATAACGTCCGACCAGATAGTGCACGACCCATGAGTGTACAGCTCAGTAATGGCCGGCCGATAACTCGTGTCAGACTTAAACTGAAATAAAAGCTTGAGTTACCAGAAATAAAGATTTTAAATTTTGATACATTATACATTTTTGTGTGCAGTTAAGTGCTAGGTTTTCGATTTATTTAACAAAATTGAACTACCAAATTCGAGTATATTAATAGGTTGGAAAAAAGTTTCTTCGTAGTTTATTATTTTGTAATCAAATCTCTTTGCTTGTATTATTTGGACCTAGCTGGTTATAAAAAAAATTAAAAAAGGTAAAGATTTGAAATTTTAACAAAAATACATTTAAATAAATCTGCCTTTTTCAGTTGTTTCTTCTTTCTACGAAAATGAGTAAGAGTAACAGAGAAATTTGATACATTTTGAAATTTTATTTAAAAAATGAAAATGCAACACAGGCCACGAATAAAATTTGTGCTGTTTATGAACCTAATTCTAGTATGGAAATCTTAACATTCAAGATGCAGTTCGCTCTGGTCGCCCCAAAAAAAGATTTTCTTTAAACGACTTTAAAATTCGGCACGGTTTTAACTTTTTTTGCAGGACACAGGAATACCCTCAGACGTGTGGCGTTTCTACCTGGCCAGCATCCGACCTGAGACCTCCGACTCCAGTTTCAGCTGGACTGAACTTGGCACTAGGTATGCTATGGAATTCTCAAGACTAAGATCTTTGACCAGTGTGTGTTGCCAGTGATAGATAGATAGATAGATAGATAAAACTTTATTTCACTAAAAAGGCACCATACATTTTAACAATACACAAACAAATGAATCAAACTTAGTGACAAGTTTTACTAGTTTAGTTTTTAAAAAAAGTTAGAAAAAAATATAAAACAGTGTCAGTGGTGCCAAGTTAGTAAAACTGGTCCAGCTTAGCAAAAAAGTGATGTCGTACGGAACTGAAACATAGTCGCTTACTATGGGTCTCATAAGAAGGCTCAATGTCACCCAAAGGGCGATGGAGTGAGCTATGCTCGCAGTTTCTTTGCGTAATCGAATGAAAAATGTGGAGATCCGTAGGAGAACCAAAGTAACCGACATAGTTTACGTAATCACTAAACTTAAGCACACCCTGGCTGGACACTTCATACAACGGGCCAGAAATGACATTTCAAAAAAGGAATGACGGAACAAACAAAATTGCGGCGAAATCCTATACGTTCGACGCCAACCTGTAACCAATCTGTATCAATCTGGGTGACGAGGGGGTGAGGTCGCAATCTAGAGAGCGGCAGGGAGTGTACATACTGTATGTTAGTACTAATACATATACGTACTTTGACTTAAGTGACCGTGGCTGAGGTACGTACGTATACGACAGAGTAGGTCATCTTTTTTCAATCTTTTTAAAGTTCCTTTTTACGCAGTCGGGTTTTTAGATTTTTTAAATTTATTTTTTTATTTTACACTTTTTAGTTAATGTATTTTTTTTTTGTTTTTATAGAGAATTAATTTGTCATTAAATATCTGCTCGCTACTAAATTCCCACGAATGTCAGGTTAGGTATCTGTATCTTAGTATCTTTCTATTGTTGTCTCTCTCACAAATAATTTATTTAATTTTGATTTCCCATTTCAAATTACATTTAAACATATAAGTTGTGTATATTTTTGTATTCCTTTTTAAAAAAATCTTAATTTTGATAAACTCGATAGGTTTTGGCGAAAAAAAGTTTTGAAGGCACAGCATTTGGCGCCAAAATCAAAATCCGCCATTTTAACTTTTTATAGTTTTTATATACCCATTCTCGCGCTATCAAGACGAATCTAACGATACCTCATACATTAAAATCCTTCTTGCTTTTTTCTTTCTTATAGTGTGGCACAATTAACCGTGCAACCCAAGGGATAGACGGGGCGGTTGGCTGGTGTTGCGCTTAGCATCACCCGCGGTTAGGGCACTGACGTATTTGTAAAGGTGAAGAATAAGAAAGAAATTAGACGACACTGAACATTTCTCCCAAGGACCCTAAAAAATTTTAGCTTCTCATACAAATCAGCTGAAGTTTTCTACAAATAGATCAGCTGAATAGTCTTTGCATAGGAAGTCAAATTTTTTACCACATTGTCTATGGCCTCTTTGGAGCCATAATAATAAGTTAAGTTTTTAAAGAAGAATAAACATAGGTAGAGGTTAAAAAATACCTAAAACTGCGTTCCTTTGAAAACGTTGAGGAGCTTAATTAATTCCTTGGAAGAAGTTGTTCAGCTTTGTGAAATACTTTGTGAAAAGTTATTCACTTTTGTGAGTTCCTTTGGAAGTTGTTCAGCTTTACGAGTTTCTTGGGAAACGTTGTTCAGCTTTGTTAGTTCCTTGGAAAAAGCTGTTTAGCCACCACTACTATTTATAGATATTTCAGGAATTTTAGTTCATTTTTTACACCTTGGGTTACATTATTTGAGTTTTAGTAAGATAAAAAAATAATATATATATTTTTGAAAATATAATATAGCCTAAAGCAACCGCGGATAGTGTAGCTTCCCAACGGTGAAAGAATTTTTCAAATCGGTCAAGTAGTTTCGGAGCCTATTCAATGCAAACAAACAATCAAATCTTTCCTCTTTATAATATTAGTATAGACTAGCGGCTCTGTGAGCTGCAGACCTTGCGAGTTCTTCGAAATGGCTGAAATATTATATTTTTTACGTTTTTAAACCGCATTGCTCCGCTATTTTGAAAAATTCCAAAAAATATTGAATCGACAAAAATATTCCATATAATTATCGAACTTGTTCAAAAAATTTCACGAGAATCGGTTGAGAAATTAGAGAAAAGCAGCCGGATATCCCGACAGACATACAGAAGCATATTTGCCCAAGCTGAAACAGAAACGCTTCGCGCTCACTCGGTCAACAAGCCCAACCCTACACTACACTACCCTACACTACACTACACTACCCTACCCTACCCTACCCTACCCTACCCTACCCTAACTACACTACACCTACACTACACTACCCTACCCTACATTTTTTATTGATGAATATCATATTTTAATACTTATTATCTTATTCCTGACACTTTTGCCCGCGATTTCACCCGCGTGTACATCGTTTTTGTGACTCATTAAACAATTTTATTGCTGGATTATTAGATGACCTCTAAGCTTATGCGTTGTCTTTTGGATTTTTTTTATTTAGTTTAAATAAAGCCTTGTTCTTTTCAGAAATAACTCAGAACTGCTAAACAATTTGGGTAACTTCTGTCACCGCTCGCTGAGTTTCTGCGCGAACTCTTTCAAGGGGAAAGTGCCGGACTTGACGCTGTCTCAGGCTGACTACGAGCTCATCGCGCTGGTGAACAGGCACACTGTCTGTGAGTACTGTGATGAAATCAGCTCATATACGTCCCCACCGAGGGGCTCGAGCCTACCCTGAGTTAGGGCGATCGGGCCTTAGTCGACCACGCGTTTCATCACAGGCGTGTGCAGGTTTCCGTAAGAGCGTCGGATAAATGTACATATGAAATCTAAATTCAAAATCAAATTGGTACGTGGCAGGATTCGAACCACGACCTCCCGGACAGGAGGCGGCCGCCATAGCCGTTACGCCGCCGACGCTCATACATACTCATAGTGAGTACGTTTATAAAATTTTAACTACTGTGGCGGCATCTGCAGTAACCCTACACTAACAACTACGCATCCCACAGCTGAAGACGAACCATCCGTCAAGCTATATGGAGTTTACATCCACACTTCGACAGATGTGAATAAAAAAAAAGATGTGACATTGTCATTGTAGGAAGACTATGTACAACTAACCTAACATTGATGTGTTCCGGCTTGAAAATAAGATAGCCATGCAGTTCTCCATTGCGTTGGGGAATCTTGGTAAGCCCGCTTCCATCTTCGGCATCATCGTCACTTACCATCAGGTGAGATGATGCCAAGGGCTTAACAATTGTGAATAAAAAAAACTGAACTTTAACGCAAGCACCGAGAGTACAAACATCTACAACGCGCTATTAACATTTCTTTAGCACTGAGTATATAGGTGTAACAAAATTGGTGTAGGTTCCGTTAACTGGGGCTTTTACTCATCATGCTGAACAACTTTTGTTTTATGACTGCTGAAATGACGAAAAAAAAATTTAACTCTTCATACAAATCAGCTGATTGACCATTTTTGTATGGAAGGTCCATTTTTTTTAGAATTGTCTATGGGTTCCTTGGATACAGTTGTTAAGTATGATGAGTAGAGCCCCCAGTTAACGGGTCCTGCACCAATTGTGTTACATCCTACATAGAAGTACCAACCATCAATGATTGGTCCACGGCCGGTCCCCAGGAATACCACCTCGCCTGGTGAAGATATCTCCTATTGCTCTCGAAGAGTAGGAACACACCGTTCCTACATTTGGTGACCCTGACATGATCGCACTGTTCTAACACTACCTACTAAATAAGCGTTTTTTTTCAACTAAAATATTATTTTTCGTTTATTAATTTCCTGATTTTCTTACTGAATCACAACTATGTGTACTATCCTACAAACGAGTACAATAATTTCAAACGCAAGACATCAACGAGAGCTACATAATATATTTTTTTCCAGTTGAGTACATTTTTGACTCAAGTTTGAAGGTGTTGTGTCTTTCACGATTCTTTTGTTTGCTACCTACAACAGCCTACGTCCAACACATGGAGAAGGGCCGTCTCCGCGAGGCGTTAAGGCATGTCCTCTCCATCTCCAAGCTGGGAAACCAACACATGCAAGCCGAGCAACCCTGGGTGTTGCTCAAAGGATCTGATGATGACAAGTGAGTTCCCTATCTGACATCAAGTCTATGACACGACAGGCATAACTATGACACTCAGTAGAGTACCAGTTCAGCTTATGACACTCCCCTTACACCATCATATCAGCTCATATATACGTCTCCACCGAGGGGCTCGAGCCTACCCCGAATTAGGGCGATCGGGCCTTAGTCGACCACGCGGTCCCAGTGCGGGTTGGTCAACTTCACACACAACCTTCGAGTTTCTTCGCAGATGTGTGCAAGTTTTCTCACGATGTTTTCCTTCACCCTTACACCAATAACACCACATCAGCACTATGATAAGAAAGTATAATTTTACAGGATGTAATAAATGGTGTAGGACCCGTTAACTGGGGCTTCTACTCATCATACTGAACAACTTCCCCAAGGAACTCATAGTCAATTCTCGAAAAAAAAACCTCCATACAAAAATACATAAAACTGGTCGATCAGCTGATCGATTTGTATGATATGTTTTTTTTCGATTTCAGAAAAGTAATAATCCAAAAGTTTTTCACCTCGACTTTGATAATTATAGACTGATCATAATATTGCCACGCGGCTTGCGGCTCACGCACCACTCACACTCAAATACAGTCACAAAAACGATGCCTTTTAAAAGTTTAAGACTTGTTTCTGACACTAGCTGACTCAATTCTTATCTATGGATTGAGCAGCTATAGCATTACATACAAAATATGTCTTAATAATTTATTTGTACTACAAATAACCTAAGAAAATTATTAAATTAAAAACCTGACTGCATAAAAACTTCACCCCTATATTTATGGCCAGTTGGGTAAAAATGTATCCTATGTCACTCAAGGGACTACGTCGAATATAACAACACCTTGAACTCCAAAACCCATCAGGCCGTTTAGGCTACAGAGCGTGCAAAAGAAATGAATAACCTTTTTTTGGCTAGTCGAGTAAAAATATATCCTATGTCACTCAAGGGATCAAGACAATTCTAACGACACTTCGCACTCCATAATTAAGTCGTTTACGCTACAGGGCGTGCCAGATAATAAACATATAGGTACATACATACTCTCGAAAAACTTATCTTGCCTCAAACATCAATTTTATTTCATAATATCGCCAGTTCCCAATGCTGAATCTTGGTAAGCCCGCTCCCATCTTAGGCATCTCCGTCACTCACCATCAGGTAAGATGATGCCAATGGCTTACCAATTGTAATAAAAAAAAACTGTTTGGTTCCATTGTACGGAGTGTCGTAGGCGGTGTGTGGTACAATAGGTGCTTGAGGTATGTACATGGTGTGTTTATTTTCGCAGGGAGCGTGGATCTACAGCCATCGGTCTGTGCTGCCAACTGGTGGCGTTACTGTGCGTCCTCATTTCTCCATACATGCCGGACACAGCACGAGCTCTCAGAGAACAACTCGATGCTAAAACCGAAGTGTTGAGGATTAACCCAGAGTAAGTAACTATTTTCCTACATCCGATGAAAAAAACGAACCCATATAAGATCACTCATGTGTCTCTGTCTGTCTGTCACACCCGATTTCCTCAAAGACTACTGGAATTTTATCTTCTATATGTATATGTTACGGCTTAAGGGGGTCTCCATACAAAAAAACGTGTTTTTTTTAAACATGAAGAAATTGGTGCCATCTAGTATGATGGTAGGGAATCCTTTGTACTAGCGCCATCTAGTATTATGGTAGGGAGCCCTTTGAGTGCGATTCTGACTCGCACTTGGACGGTTTTTATTATTGAAAAAGGTGGCAAAAGGCTAATGGCCCACCTAATGGAAAGTGCCTGCCGCCGCCTACAAATGACTGTGTCACCAGGGGCGTAGTATTATGCCTATTGGTAGTCTTAATACTGTGCCAGGGGATCATCAGTGCTTTGCCGGCCTTGAGGACTGAGACGGAATGCCTCTATGCCGGTAATCTCGCTGGCTATCTCTCAGCTAGGTCGGACTTGTGCTTGATATAAGGTAAGAAGCTGTTCGGGTGTGAAGTACCGTCGCACCTTAGCTTCCGCAACCAGGGTAATACTGCGCCCATTTTGCGTAGCAGGTCGGCTTCACTGTGAGTTCAGTATCCAGCTCCTCCAGAAAGTTCAGTCACTTCGCTGACATTTTCCTGGAGCGACATTGGGTCACTGCGGTGCTCCCTGCAGTCCAGTAGAAGATTCAAGATTAAAGATATTTATTCAAAATAGGTGGAAATTACACTCTTTATGATAGTCATAAAATAATAATAACAATGTCATTTGTTGAAAAATCAAGATATAAACAATCATTACTTAATAATGTCAAAATTAGTTAATAAGAATGTGGGCAGCTGTGTATTCGGCTTCCACGTTCGCATAGTATATTGGGCAGTCCATGATACCTAGAGCGAGTAGGTTTATTAAACCTCCCCACTATTCGTTTACAACCCACATACGTCCCCACTGATAGGGCACGGGTAGCCAGGGCCCCGTCATACTCCACACACTGGGCCAAATCCTTGTTGGTGGAGGTTTTAGGGCCACAAGCGAACCCCACTGTCAACTTCACTTATAAGGCACCTGACACGGCTTAAAAATTGTCATTTGATAGCAACTGGTACAATCGACAAAAAATCTACTAAAAATCCAACCCATCCATGTAGTGGACGTGCTTCAGGTCACTTAACCTATGTGATCGACCCAGCCACGCAAGTATCAACTTATTCCAATTTCCAATGTTTTTGTCGCAGAAACCCGTCGTTCATCCAGTACCTGCCCCGGGGCCACGTGATCGGCAAGCCGGCTCCGCTTTTCGCCAAGTTGGAGCCAGAGAGACTGGAGGAGCTGAGGAAGAAGTATGCCGGCACGCAGAGCGAGAGGGCACAGGTACAGCATGTAGGGAATGTGGGGTCCTACTTCTTACAGAGGCAAACTTATCACTGAAACATTGTATGTTATGTCAAAGACTGCCAATCGCTACAGTGAGTTGCAAAACTCAATACACGCACTTCAATCGCAACAACTAAGTAAAATTTAGCTCATTTTGTTTTTGTTAATTTTAACATCTGATATAAGTAAAAAAACCTACCGGCCTTTCGGCCTCCGGCCTCTGGCCTCGCAATAAGGGGCATGGCCTTCTTTCCATAGCCTTCGTGACTGAAAAAAATAAGGCGGCATGGACATGTTTCCTTAGCCTTCATGACTAAAAAAACGCATTTCCTGTTACACAATTCCGTCTGTTTTCACGATATCACTCCCACAGATTGCATGAAAGTGAGAGGAAAGATGTTACACATCAAAAACATACAGTCGAATTGAGAACCTCCTCCTTTTTTTAAGTCTATTGAACAAATTTAGACTTTTCTTATAAATAAGCGCTGTTTGGGAAATTTTGTGCATTTCTGTATGAAGGATTCCAAATTGTTATTTTTCCGAATTCATTATTGGTTATGAAGGAAAGGATGATGCCAAGGGCTTACCAATTGTGAAGTTATTCAATATGATAAAATGTACTTTATACACCTTTGTTTTTCCTGTATATGTATTTTCCTGTATACTTTAAAAAGGTTGTATAGTAACCATTTTCAGTAACAAAATTTTCGTGTGTTTATTTGTATATTTTTAAATGATTGAACGTTTTTTACAGCAAAACGGCGTAGCTCCGGGCTGTGGCAAAACTTTAGCGGAGTTAGATGCGGAAATCGCAGCACAGGTATGTTTATATTTTAAATCCTACGTTTTCAAATATCTAACCGCCTCCTCGGCGTAACGTTTGAGTCCATTAGATTCACATTAGGAGGTCGCTGGTTCGATTTCCGGCGGGGTCTAACTTTGTACAACACAATTTGGCTGCCGCCAAGCATCAATTTTAACAGCATTAATGTATTCCGGCTTAAAGATAAAATAGCCTGTTCCCCATTGCGTTGAGGAATCTTAGTAAGCCCACTTCCATCTTCAGCATCATCGTCACTTACCATCAGGTGAGATTATGACAAGAGCTGACCAATTGTGAATTAAAAAAACCTTACCTGACCGCCTTTCCATCTTTTCTGACCACTTCGCACACGCATGTCGTGATGATGAAAATCAGCTCTGTGACATCATTCACATCATAATAAAGTCGGAGTAAATTTTTACGGTTCCGTACTCTAAAGGGCAAAAACGGGACTCTATTACTAAAACTCCGCTGTCCGTCCGTCTGTCTGTCTGTCCGTGTGTCACCAGGCTGTATTTCATGAACCGTGACAGCTAGACAGTTGAAATTTTCACAGATGATGTATTTCTGTTGCCGCTATAACAACAGATACTAAAAATTAGAAAAAGTCAAAAAAAGGGGGTCTCCATACAAAAAACGCGTTTTTTTAAACGTTAAGAAACTTAGTCATCTAGCATGATGGTACGGAACCCTTTTTGTGCGGTTCTGACTCGCACTTGGCCGGTTTTTTTCTGGCACCAATGCACTCCTGGTTTTTAATTGGTTTTTTTTATACTAATTCAGTTATTTTATACTTAATTTAGCTTCCTACCTATGTATTACCAATTTTAAACACGTAGTGGATTCTATGTTCGGGGTCTGGTAGGGCGCCCAGTTCAGAATTTTGTACGTAACATCCGGACTAACTTTTTTTAACGCAGGATAATTTGATTTCTGATTAAAGATTATTACGTTTTTCAATCAATTATTTGGCATTATTATAGTTTATGTTATGTTAGTGTTTATTTGATTGAAATAATAAAGCTTTATTTGATTGAAATAATAAAGCTTTATTTGATTGAAATAATAAAACTTTATTTGATTGAGGTAATAAAGCTTTATTTGATTGAAATAATAAAGCTTTATTTGATCGCAATAATAAAGCTTTATTTGATTCAAATAATAAATAAAATATAATACCTCGCGAGCAAATGCGCCAACTTGAATTCGTCTTCTGATTTCTGGTTATGGATAATTACGTTTTTTAATCGTTCATTATTTTGATCATTCAAAGCGTACAAGGGTGGGACAAAAAAATCCGCGGATTTACAAAGAGTTTTTTAAAAGGAAAAACGGAACCATTGTAGGATCACTCCCGTGTCTGTCTGTCCGTCTGTCACAGCTAATTTGCTCCAAAACTACTGGATCGATTGAGTTGAAATATG
This sequence comes from Coleophora flavipennella, assembly GCA_947284805.1. Lineage (NCBI taxonomy): Eukaryota > Metazoa > Arthropoda > Insecta > Lepidoptera > Coleophoridae > Coleophora > Coleophora flavipennella. Next base: position 4,477,717 of record OX369262.1, on the reverse strand, counting down.
TAAATTGGTGACCCAAAGACTGACGTGTCTATCCATTTATAATTGATTCAACTGGAAAACTGTCGTTGTTAACTAAAATCGTATAGTTAACTAAAGTCTTATTACTAAAATTCCTTATATGTAATTCATGTGTCAAACGAACTTTTCTACGTGAAACAGGCCGTGTTAGGACCAATGGGATTTTATTTCACTAATGAGTAAATTATAACATTTCACAGGGTGAAAAAGTCCGGCAACTGAAAGCGTCAACGAAAGACAAGGCGGTGTGGCAACCGGAAGTGAACAAACTGCTCGAGCTGAAGAAACAGCTGGCCGCTGCGCAGGCGCAGGTGACGTCACAGCCCACTTCCGGTGGCAGCGCTGCCAGTTTGGAGAAGGCTGTGGCGGAACAGGTAACTTAGTTTCGATTACCGTTCACAGATACCAGTATAAACTCTTTGCAGTCTTAAGAATCCATACAGTCGTCCAACAGAGACGCCAATCCGGGGAATCGGACGGGGGTTGAGGAGCGGGGGTACATTGATATTACACTATTAATTAATTGTCAAGTATTGTGACAACCCTTGGCACTGTGATCAGTGGCTAGTGATGTCGGCGTTGACGCAATAGGGATGACGAATGCTAGTCATCTTGAGTTACTTTTTGTCGTCTGTCAAAAACGACATTTTGTTATAAAAATGTTAGAAATACCTAGGCGTGACGTCAGAGTTTAGCAGCGTATCATATATGTACTCAATTTGTGATTTAGGTGAAGTAAAATTTAAAGACTTGATGGAAAACAAAACGAGTAAGGTTTTCGGAAGTTAAAGTAGGAGGGCAATTTAGTGATGAGTTCATAATTTATTTCTGATGCTGTCGTCATCCCTATTATCAAAAGCGATGGACCACTTACACCACTTACACTGTGATAATACGGTACACTTAATCATCATATTAGACTAAAAACGTCCACTGCTGGACAATGCCCCCCCCTCAATGATTTCCACAACGACCGGTAATGCGGTTCCCGCGACCCTCAATTGCTTAACTGTGAATTACTAAACCTAAGTGGCAGTAGGCAGGGCACATAACTCGTAGAACAGATAGTCGTTGAGGCCGCAAAGTTCTCGAGTGGCGACCGCGCACCGGAAGACGTAGCGTAGGCAGGCCTCCCACTCGGTGGACCGACGACTTGGTGAGGATATGCTTAATACTGATACCATAATAAACGGAACTCCCCCACGGAGAACATACCTCGTCGCAGGAGTGTCTAACATTATGCAATTTGTATGGGAGGTACCATTTTATGTTTCCCAGATGTACGGCATGTTTAGGTGTTAACAAGTATTGTCGATGAAAAATTTGTAAAATATCCTTAGCGCTATTTTTGTGTTTTGTAAGCAAAGCAAAAATGAAGGGGTAATAAACATTAAGGGTACCTCACTTAAGATATCACCTTAATGTTTATAAATATTCAGTAACTAAATTAAAAATTTAGTAGAAACGACTGCATAAAACATCTCTTTTTTTTAACAGACGGGTAAAAGGTATGCTATGTCACTCAACGGATCAAGACGAATCTAATCTCGCACTCTAAAATCCATTAAGCCGTTTGAAGATATCGTGGAATAAAGAAACATACATACATTAATTCTAAAAACGATACACTGCTTTTTTGTGGTCAGTCATGTAAATTAGGTACCCGTGACAAATAACTATATCTTTGTACACAGTTTCATCAAAATGCGTCCAAAAGTTTCTCTGAAAATCGTTGATACGGACATACAACACACACACCATACACACACACACACACACAGGTTTTCTGGACGATCACATAATCTTAGTTTTACTCCTTCGTTCCTCGAAAGTAAAAACTAAAGTATGAAATGTTTAAACTTTCGGGCTTTTCTGCAAACAGTATCTGCAACTTGCCTTGATGCAACTTTATTATTATTTTTTATTGGCGTCATCTCACCTGATGGTAAGTGACAAGTGATGATGAAAGCGGGATTACCAAGATTTCCCAATGTAATGAGGAGCTGGCTATCTTATCTTCAAGCCGGAATACATCAATGCTGTTAATATTGATGTTTGGAGGCAAGTCTAACATAATATGGTTCCTCAACTTCTCTCAACTCCACTCAACCCTAATCCCCTTCCTCCTTAACAACTTCCCCTCCCTTACCCTTCCCCTAACCCTCCCCTTCACTCTTCCCCCTTTCCCTCCCCCAACCCCCTCCCCCTCCAATAATATTCGCCAAAAACCTTGGCTAAATCCTTACTAAATTAACGCCCCTCCCTAAAAAACCACTTACCCTACTCCACCACTCGGCAGTGGAGGGTTTTTCTTCATGTTTTTCTTCATGAGCCCAAAATCTCAAAACTACAAAAAAAACCATAATATGGTAGTAGCACGCACCCGTCACTCGGTCGAGCAGGCGAGATAAGTAACTACACATAGCGCTAGAACGCCGTACTATCGCCGCCGCATTTCGCGCGCCGCCCGTGTACGCAGTTATAACCGCTAAGTCGAGCGCCTTAATACCCATATTTCCGTGTATTGTCGGACAGTGGGAAAGAGTAGGTGAATAAATGCGTAGGTATTTTCGTTTTATAAGGAAGGGCAATATCTGTTACGAAGTAACTATAGTATCTCATCTGTGGTAGTAGCTAGCCAGGTGGGCTTGGAAAATGCCCTTCCACCAACCAAACCGAGTCTTAGGTAATTCTCCGCCGGGCATCGAACCAACCCGCGACCTCCGGATGTGAAGCTAATGGAACGCCACGGATCACACGTACGCATGTTCTTCCAGGGTGAAAAAGTCCGGCAACTGAAAGCGTCGACGAAGGACAAGGCGGTGTGGCAACCGGAAGTGAACAAACTGCTCGAGCTGAAGAAACATCTGGCCGCTGCGCAGGCGCAGGTGACGTCACAACCCACTTCCGGTGGCAGCGCTGCCAGTTTGGAAAAGGCTGTAGCGGAACAGGCAAGTTTGTTTTGAAATTTTGAATATTGATATTGAAATGAAATGAAACAAAATTTGTATAGGAGCCGTTAACTGAGGCTTCTACTCATTATACTGAATAACTTCCCCCAGGACTCCTTAGTTTATTCGCAAAAAAAAGACTATACAAATTAATAAACCTTAAGGCCAATTTTGTGCAGTTTTGGTTGAAGAGACTGCATTTATTCGTGAAGTTACCTTCATGAAGTGTTGTTCATTTTTGACTTTGTTAGAAAAATGTACTAACAATACGTTTTGTAGTGATCTGAAATATAATTGTTATTCCATAATTTTCTTCCAGGGTGAAAAAGTCCGGCAACTGAAAGCGTCGACAAAAGACAAGGCGGTGTGGCAACCGGAAGTGAACAAACTGCTCGAGCTGAAGAAACAGCTGGCCGCTGCGCAGGTGCAGGGGACGTCACAGCCCACTTCCGGCGCACAGCCAGCTTCCGGTGACACGGCGGAGAGCTTGGAAAAAGCTATAGCTGAACAGGTTAATGTTATAATTTTTTATTTGTTCTTTAGTTTTAAGATTACCTCCCCATTGCGTTGGGCCATCTTGGAAAGCCCGCTTTCAACTTCGACATCATCATCACTTACCATCGGGTGAGATGATGCCAAGGGCTTACCAATTGTGAATTTAAAAAAAAGAAAAATTCTCTACCAGGTAATGGGACGCTATTACTAAGCCTATGTTGTCTGTCTGTCTGTCCGTCTGCCTGTCTGACTTTTGAAGGGCTGTATCTTTTGAACCATAATAGATAGTAGCAGCCTGAAAATTTCACAGAATATTTTTTTTATTAAAAAATATTAAAAGTAAAAAACTAAGGGGGGGTCGCCATAGAAGAATCATGATTTTAAGGTTTTTTTTTGTTTTTGCTACCTGCCTAAACAAAAATAAAACCTGCCAAATGTGGGTCGCTAAAAAATCAGAACTTTAAAAAAAAAAACTGTCGCTCGCGTTGATGTCTTTTGTTAAACTCGTATAGACTGGTGCCGACTGGCACTCGACTCGACTTCTACTAGTTGTATAGTACCTTCAAGTTCCAAACTATTTGTTTTAAATAGGTGTTTACATACAGTTTTAATAGTAAAAACTTTTTCCGTGTAGGGGAGCGGGAGGTACCCTAAAAAAGTTTATTTTAGCACTGTCGGCATGTTCAATACGTATACGCATGCTAAGTTACAGCTTTCTAGTACTTGTAGTCTCTGAGCTTATTAGCCGCGGACAGACGGATAGATAGACGGTTTTTCCCGAAATTACCCTCATACAGGACTGGGGATGATGACCGCTAGTCATTTGAGTTACTTTTTATCATCTGTCAAAAACGACATTCAGTTCTAAACATGTTTGAAATACCTAGAAATGACGTCATAGTTTTATAAAGTGTCATTTATGTACTCATTTTGTGAATTAAAAATAGCAGTCTTGATGGAAAACAAAACGAGTGAGGTTTTCCAAAGTTTCAGTAGGAGGACAATTAATAAGATAAGATAAATACTCTTACCCACAAATTAAAAAATAAACACAATGTAAAACTTAAAAATTTAAAGAAAAACACAACTTAAAAAATAAATCTTATGAGTGTACTATAGCGGTACAATTTGGGCGGTCTTATCGCTCAAAGCGATTTCTTCCAGACAACCCGGTGTTTGGAGACAAAAGCACAAAAACTGGTAGTGCACGAGTATCCAACTAAAACAATACTTATGTAATATACATTTGTAAAGTTAAAATACTTATAATATATCAAGAGTTCATAATTTATTTTTGATCCCTACTCTAAAACTCTTTACTCGCGTTGTTTTCCATCACCAATTTAGTATTATTCTTAAAAAAAAAAAAAACTAAATTAGTGCACCAATGAAGATGAAAAATTATTATTTTAAACATTTTTGGAACAAAATGGTGTTTTAACATTTTTTTTTAAATAGGCTAAGTGCGATTAGGACTAGTGAACCGAGGTTCCGTACAACCACACCTCTCCACACGAGTACATCAATGATACTTATTCAATTAAAACAAAAGATATCAACGAAAGAGACAGAACAATTTTGAAAATTAGGTTTTATTTATTACTTCTTCTTAGACACACCCACAGTTCTTCCTCTCCTGCCAGTAGTCTTGGTGTGTTGACCACGCACACGCAGACCCCAATAGTGATGCTTTTATTCAGTTCAGGATGCTTAGCACGACCTTAGACTTACACTTGGCCAGTTTTTTCATTATTTTTTGTTGGTTTGTGCTATAAGTACATCAAGTTCGAAGCTTGTATTTATTACCATATTTACTATAGAGCAAAAACAAAACGAACTTTAAACGCGTTAATTTTTTGTGTGGGGTTCCCACTTAATTTTATATATTTTTTTAATAAATCTGCTATAATGACGCTTATTCTACGATAATTTCAGCCTGCTACCCATTACGGTTCAAAAGATACAGCCTATTGAAAGGTCGAACGGACAGAAGGTTACGAAGGCTTAGTAATAGGGTCCCGTTGGCACGCTATTTTATTTTAATTTATAATAGGGATGACGAATGCTAGTCATCTGATTTACTTTTTATCATCTGTCAAAAACGACATTTTGTTCTAAAAATGTTTGAAATACCTAGGCGTGACGTCATAGTTTAGCAGCGTCATTTATGTACTCATTTTGTTATTTTGGTGAATTAAAAATCAAAGACTTGATGGAAAACATACTCGTTTTAGGTTTCCCGAAGTTTAAGCAGGAGGGCAATTTAGTGATCATGAGTTCATAATTTATTTCTGATGCTGTCGTCATCCCTATTATATCAATGTTAAAGAAATTATATATGTCACGGAAACAACACGAAATAAAGGTTATTTACAAATATCTACCTACATAATAAACTCCCAAACACTCTTTATAAGCTTTGGGCACGCAACACTAAAAATTAACTCGTAGGACTGGCAGTCAACTTCTGTATTATATTATAATATATAATATGCGTATTTTTGCAGGGTGATAAAGTAAGGAAACTAAAAACATCAACAAAAGACAAATCAGTTTGGACACCCGAAGTGAATGTACTACTTGATCTGAAGAAACGGTTAGCGGCCCTACAAGTCAGCAAGTGAAATAATAAAAGAAAAATTAAATATAAATTGTATTTACGAGTATTTCTAAGCTAAGATTGGTGTCGATTCGAACAAAACACTCGACACAGCTTAACCTAATTTTAAGTTTAGGCAAAACCAAATCGACACCATTATGGATTTTTATTTATTTTTCCGTCCCCAGTCTTGAAATAGTTATTTGTGTTACGAGGGGCCAAAGTAATATTTTATTCCTCGAGAGCGTTAGTTTGAATTCAGAGCGAAGCGACGGATTCTATAGTAGAATCCTGAGCGTAGAGAGAAATTCAACATATAAGAAAAGGAGAAGAAACTCGTATGTTTAGACATCATTCTCTCTTCTGATTGGTTTGAGCTGTCTCGTCTTCTCGATGACCAATCAGAAGAGTGAAAGCTCAAAGTCCCATGGAAACAAACTTGAATTTCGATTCCGCTATCTTCTAAAAGAAATTGTAGTTTTTCGAATAGCTGAGACGAAAATATAATTTTTGTTTTGTCATAAGAGTGGACCGTGTTATTTCGTACGGAGAACAATGTTTGTATATTTGTGCCCATGCTCCTTTTTGAGTAAGTATCTAATGGGTTTTTTTTTGTTGCAATATTTGATTTTTTAATTTGTTTCATTCTTTAAAATGTAATTAAAGTAAATTAATCTAAATTAAATGGCCAAAGTCACTTGAAAACAGAGAGATGCATATTTGTTAAAATTAGTAAAAAAAACTTTGTATGCGTGACTTAATTTATTAAATATAGTATTGATTGTGTATATTTAGAAGTGTGTATGAAAGTGTGGAGGAAGGAATTATGAATAAAATATTTATTAAATTATTTGTTCTGTATATTATTTTTAACAACACACCACCAACGACGCTGAGGGATTAATAGAAGCGTGTTACTAAACCATCCTTCTACTCAGCACGACGCCGTGTTGAACAGCAGGATGTATACGAGTACAGCCTGCTTTTGTAAAATTTACCTCCGGAAATAATACTCGACTTCTCGTATGTGCTGAACGCGAGGATGATCTCCGAGCGCTTATTATCCAAAAAGCCTAAGGAAATCATCCTTCAGTTACACCCTGGACACTACATACAACGGGCCAGTAATGACATTTGAAAAAAGGAATGACGGAAATGGCCGCGAATCCTAAATGTTCGACAACCAAACCAAAGTATATATAGGTATAATTAGTACTAACATACAGTATGGACACTCCCTGCCGCTCTCTAGATCACCCCCTCGTCACCCAGGTTGATACAGATTGGTTACCGTTTGGTTGTCGAACGTATAGGATTTCGCCGCCATTTTGTTTGTTCCGTCATTCCTTTTTTGAAATGTCATTTCTGGCCCGTTGTATGAAATGTCCAGGTGTGACCAAACTGTAACCAATCTGTATCAATCTGGGTGACGAGGGGGTGAGGTCTAGAGAGCGGCAGGGAGTGTCCATATTGTATGTTAGTACTAATATATACATACTTTGCTTCAGTTCAACATGCCCTCGTAGTTATTAGTTAAATTTACCTAAAGATACTTTTTTTGTGTCTGTAAGTACCGCCGCCACCCAGAGCCTAGGAAATAATACTAATTTGATGTTCGTGTCAATTTGTCTGAATTAGTAGGTATAGATCTAAACTTATACAGATATGACGTCACTAGTCTGCTGAAGAAAGGCATGTATCAATCGCAAGTCGAGTATTGCGCCGCGGGCTACTATATATAATCTTAATCTAAATCTTCTAATCTAAACAAAATATTTTCACGTCAATTTCAATTTAAAGGGAATGTAAAAAAGTAAAGATATCAACATTATAAAAATACTAGGTAGTGTACTACCTATCATTCATTAATTCATCAGTCAATTCTTACCGATTTATCAGCAGAAAGAAGTCCTCTGCTAGACTAAGGCCTCCTCTAAGGATTTCTACAATCCACAACGACCATCAACCTTGCGCTGTACGCATAAGGCGGCTCCCCGCTACCTTCACCAGATCTTCAGTCCACCGAGTAGGAGCCCTGTCTACGCTATGTCTTCCGGTGTGCTGTCGCCATTCGAGCACTTTACCACCCCAACGGCCATCTGTTCCCGAGTTCTATGCCCCCGCCCACTGAAGATATAAAAATAAAGAATCGTCACGAACACAATATGTTCCCGCATTAGGGAATCAATACATCCGTCTTTTCTTTCCATAAGATAGAAGACCTTTTGGAAGGTCTTGGGAGCCTAGAACTTTCAAACAACTCACTCACATAAAAATGTTTATATTCCCTTCAAAAAGTAGTGATAAGGTAAGAGAATAAACATTTTTCAGCTTTGTATACTTTTAAATAATTGGAAACGCTAAACACATTAAAAATCCGACTACAATCATCATCATCATCATATCAGCTCATATACGTCCCCACCGAGCGGCTCGAGTCTAAACTGAAATAGGGCGATCAGAGCCTTAGTCGACTGCGCGGGCCCAGTGCGGGTTGGTCGACTTCACACACAACCTGCGATTTTCTCCGAAGGCGTGTGCAGGTTTCCTCACGATGTTTTATCATCATCATATCAGCCTAAAAACGTCCACCGCTGGACAAAGGCCTCCCCCAAGGATTTCCACGACGGCCGGTCCTGCGCCGCCCGCATCCAGCGGCTTCCCGCAATTTTCACAATTGTCGGTCCACCGCGTGGGAGGCCTGCCTACGCTACGTGGTCTCCACTCTAGAACTTTACTGCCCCAACGGCCATCTGTTCTACCAACACCACAATCAGTACAACTATCTTGTTTTTTGTGTAATCAAAATAAGCGTATTAGTACCTAATTTTTTATTTTATTCCTTGTAAATTGTCAAGGAATAAATTAATTATCTATCTATCTAACAACCAATTACAATTTTGCATTTTGCATTTTTTTGGTTTGTTTGTTTGCTAGAAAAGTACTGAAGTGATTTTGATAAAATTTCTATGAGACCAATCTGCAAGCTTGTCCTTTTTAAGAAAAAAAAGAATTGTCCAAACCCGTTTTTAAAATTAAATGACAGAGTTATGAGGTAGGTAACACGCATTTTAAAAAAAACTCCTTTTATAAAGTCGGTTGACAGTTTACAAAATGTTTAGTTGAAATTTTTAACATTTCAATACATTATTCGTTCATTTGATCAATAAATAAATTACTTGTATTGTACTTACTTTTTATTCGACCCTAAAAAGGACGAGTTTCTTAATTCGACTATGTCTTTTAGGGTTCCGTACCAAGCAACGGGACCCTATAGTCAATTCCTGTATGTCAAAAATTGTCTGACACAAAACTTCATAAATTTTTTTCCTATTATCGTTAACGGAACGTTTATTAAATTCGCAAACACATTTTATAGACCTACTCAATTGAGGATTAATGGGGAAGATGCATGGTATTTTTTTTGCTTTAATAAAAGCTCATTCATATAAGAAACGGTATACAAAAAATATTTTTTAATAATTATAAAAATAACCAAGATATAAGCCGTTAAAGATTTATCTCTACCTCTTTGTTGTAAAACAGAATGTAGCATAGTGTAAATGGACCGTTCGTTTTATGTCGTCACATTTACATATTCGGATCTCTCTATCTAATTACAGGTGAAATTGCTTAAATCCTCCGTATATCTTGGCCGATTTAAATTTTCATTTCCCTTTTTGACATTGTTTTTAAGGAATTTTCATATTTTGTTAAGAAATGCGATAAAAAAAAATTCATGCATACACCCTGCAGCGGTGCGCACTAAACGGGCTCCTCTGGGGGCCGTTAGCACGACATTGCTCAGCTGATAGCAAACTTTGTATGGAAGGTCCACATTTTTTTGCAAGTTGAGTAGACATAGGTTACTTGGGCACCTCCTAATATTTTTATTAAGTACAGTTGAATTCGTCAATATCTGTACATATTCATGAATCAAAAAATGTATGCAAAGATATGTTTCATAAAACTCTATTGCCTTATAATAATCATATCATAAATATGTAACTAGTACACTCAATATCAATAAGACAGATATCAGTCAGTCAGTTAACAGTTTCATCTGGTAGTTAGATATTTTTGTCTACACTAGGTACCGTAACATATTAATGAACCGTTTATATATGAAATCTAAGTTTTTATTGAACTTTATGACAATTTTCACGCTTACAATGTTTTGAACTATTGGCCCTGCCAATGTATTAATGAACTCGACTGCACCTACATATTTCTGAAGAACCCTCTATGATTCTAAAATTGATTCCTTCATCATATCAGCCGAAAAACGTCCACTGCTGGACAAAGGCCTCCCCCAAGGATTTCCACGACGACCGGTCCTGCGCTGCCCGCATCCATCGGCTTCCCGCTATCTTCACCTGGGTCGTCGGTCCACCGCGTGGGTGCCCTGCCTACGCTACTTTTCTGGTGCGCGGTCGCCTCTCGAGAACTTTACTGCCCCAACGGCCATATGTTCTACGAGCTATGTGCCCTGCCCACTGTCACTTCAGAACACACAAACACACACCAAAATTTATTCCTTGAGTAGTATTATTTGATTCTTGGACTGATTTGTTTTTTGACTATTTTGATTGCCACAATTTTCGGCTAAACGTTCAAGTGTTAAAGTATTCGTACAGAGTAAAAAAAACACAAATTAAAATTTATATTTTCTTTTTTATTTTAGTTAACTCATTATTAGTTCTAAAAACAAAACTACACGGTGCACTAAATCTTACAACTATTTTACAATACAATAATATCGATTTTGGAATAACAAGATACTTAAATAATAATTTACAAAACAAAAAAAAACAAAAAAAATGCAACATTTATTTTTTGAAATTCTTTTTTATTTACCTTCAGGTACTTTTTATGAAACATCCTTTTTAAATATATTTATAATGATGAAAATAAGAAAAAAGTACAAATACGAAATAATCACGCTCTAAAAAAAATTTGGTACCAATTAAGTACCTATCTAAAACCTATTTGTATTCAAATGGCCAAACATGTAAACAAAACGTGAAATGTTTTCTTAAAAATAAAATAGTTTCAATTGGTTTCAACTAAAACACAGTGTTTAAGTGAATAAAATGATTGTAGGATGTCTAAATGTAAGTGATTACGCTTAAATGATAAAATGTTTTGTTTACATGTTTGGCCATTACAAAACAAATAAAAGTTTACAAGCTTTTATTTCAGTTCAAATCCATTACACGAGTTATCGATCGGCAATCATCAGGCTGTACATTCAAGGGTCGTGAATTATCGCGTCACGCATTTTATTGGAATGCATGTTTCGAAATTTAAAACAAGGCGAGCACAGCAGGAATCTATTGAAGGAAAACAATTTAAAGATTCCACCTCCGAAGTTCAAAATACCAAAAGGATCTATTGTCACATCAGATTTTAGTTAATCGGACCCTTGGAAAATAAACTCGTTGTAAAGTAGAATAAAAGCTTGTAATGAAGAACCCAGTACAAAGTTTACCATACAAAAGTAACAACAAAACATTTGAGTGAATGATTGTACTTAATAAAAAAATAACAACAATTTTAAAAAATAATTTTACATGAGACATACATATAAAATGCATTGTTTAATATTATGTAGAAAAATCCAACCATACAAAATCGTACACTTTTTAAAATGACCTTGTTTTTTTCATGTTCAAGTCATATAAATATCTAGGTTGATATGTTAAGTGTCAAAAACATAGGAGCGTGTATATTCACAAAATCGATTCCCATACAAACTTAAATTTACTATTTCTTTAAAATAGAGTGGCCGATTCTAATGAAAAAATCATCACAAGCAAGATAATACACATAAGCAAGCCGCGAAATTCTAGTTTGTGGATAGAAAACATAAAAAAAAATGTGTTATCACTAAATAATAGTGATTTAAGGTTTTTATATTAATCTTAAAATTCGTGAATCTTAGTATTTCGGAAATATAATGTATCCACAAACTATAGTTTCCTTACGTGTTCATGTGTATAAAGTTTATGTAAGTTTATATTGGAAACAATTTTGTGAATACGCTGTTAATTTCTATATAAGTAACTGCCAGTCACCGTCTCATTTCACCTTTAAAATAAACAAGTTTTAATCTTCCATACCTACTATAAACGTACACACATTTTTTTTGTAAAAAAAATGGATACGTACCTGTTTTTTATAGTTTACTTCACGCAAGCGCTTGCGACGCTTACAACGGTTCTGGTCTGGCAGAATACAAATTTGGCAAATCTTTTTTTTTTTATTTAAATTAAAATAACAGATTTGTACAGGCGTTATTTGAGTTTGCGCGTACCACGCACCACTGCATCGTCATTTTGCATCACTGATATGAAATAAAAAAAGGTCTGAAAATTTCATATTTATCATATCCTAGACATGTCTTATTTATTTAATCGTATGGCGTCTTATACAATGATGAACAACCTTCTTTTGATGCTAATTGTGAAAACCAAAAAAACCTTAATATTAACTTACCTTAAAAAAATATTTTCATTTAGTAGTATTTAAGTTGTAATTAAAGGTAACATTATTTAAAATGGACATCTTGTCATTTAATGTGGCAGATTTAAGGAGATTATAATAAACATCTCTTAATTCATACAAATGGTTGTATGGTCCATAAATTTTTAATTTTGATAAATATCAGTCCATCTTTGGCAGCCCGCTCCACATTAACTGTCTACGACTAAGCCAAAGGAGGGTAATCATTTTACCTTTTGTTTAGAGTAGACAAATATGATTTACCCTCCCCACAATACCTAAAATAAAAATATTTATTTACCCTAAGCCAAGTATCACATGAATTTAAAAATATTTAAAAATAAATATCACCCATAGGAATTTTGAAAACCTATATTTTATTTTATTTTTCCATCTAAAAACTGATACAATATAGTAATTTATAAAGGATTTCGCCACATTTCCTATTCCTATCATTTCCTATCAAATTGGGTGTAACAAAATTACTGTAGGGTCCGTTAACTGGGGGTTCCACACATCGTACTGAACAACATTCCCCAAGGAACCCAGGAAAATATTGACTATCGTCAATTCTCAAAAAAAAAATTGGACTTTCCACAGAAAAATGCGTAAAATTGGTCGATCAGTTGATTAACTTGTATGAACTTTTAAATATTGTTGTGTGATTTCAGCAAAGTCATAGAACGAAAGTTGTTCAGTATGATGAGTGGAAACCCCAGTTAACGGGACCTACACCAATTTTGTTACACATGTAAATACATTTTTTATTACTATCTACGTATAGGCATAAAGTTTGTCCCCATCAAGAAAACATAGAACGTAAACACACCAATTATTTTTCGTCTTGTTTTATACGTTTTTAGCCGACTGCCCAAGAAGAAGGGTTATGATTTGAGGTGTACGTATGTATGTATGCACGTTTTTTTCGGCTGAGCCTGTAGCCTAAACGGCTTAATGGATTTTGGAGTGCGAGATCCCTTAGGATACATTTTAGCAGTTGGGTTTTAATTTTTAATTAAATTGGTTAGGTTGCTCATTGTTATTGACACTAAATTTCAAATGTTAGTCTTCCAATTCCTATGGCTATTTGCACATGCGCATCCGATCTAAATCGGAGACATATAGGACCGAAGTAGCCGCTGTACTTGTTTTTATGATTGGTTGCGTACTAGATCCGTATCTCGTCTTCGATGTAGCGCGAAAACTCCCATACAAACAGTACTACGGCTACTTCTGACCGATATACTGTGACTCGGATCGGATACGGCGCTAGCAGCTTTATCACCACACCAACATTTTAAACACATTTCACGTTATGTTTATAATTAAAACAATGGAAAGGGCAATATCCTTTTGGCATAATGACAATATAATTACATTATTTTTTTTAAATATTTCGGTGCACGATTAAACCTATATTGCTTGATTTGTATATGCATTTTTAATCGAAAAGATAAAAAATGCATATACAAATCAAGCAATGTGACTCTTGAGGCCAAAACATCTAAGTATATTTTCGGTTTGTATTTGATTCCCTATCGAAAAATATAGATTTAATCGTGTGCCGAAAGAATTAAAAAAAAATGTACTATCTTGTCACCGTGCCATGCTCCCATACAAAAAAGTTCCAAACCCTTTGTAGTTTGTTTACATTTTGTATTCTCTTGATCGGAACAAAGTGCCTATCGATACAATATTATAATCAGCTACACACGTTAGTGATGTGCTGCGTAGCGCTTTCACCGCGTCATTCACGTCCCGCCAGTGTTGCCAAATCACTCGGTCAAAAATACGGTATTACCAGGTTCAATTTACCCATACAAAATTGCCACAAATAGTTCTTAACCTTTAATAACATACCGTGTTTTTAAAGGGTCCTTCTGGAATACCTGAAAATAATAAAAGGGGGGATTCATCTCGTGAAGCTGAACTACTTTCCCCAATACTCAATTCTCAAAAAAAAATGCAAATGACATGCAAAATTTGCTTTCAGCTGATTAATTTAGTATATAGACAAGTGCAAAATTATTTTGCGAATTGAGCTTAGGGAAAGACAGATTTGTGATGAACCCCCTCAAACTATTTTCAGGTATTTAAAACACATATACAGGATGTTACAAAATTGGTGTAGGTCCCGCTAACTGGGGCTTCTACTCATCAAACTGAACAACCTTTGTTCTAAAACATTGCTGAAATCGCAAAAAAATCAAGTCCTCATACGAATCGATCAGCTGATCAAGCAATTTTTTGCAGTTTTGTATGGGGATCCAAATTATTTTTTGATAATTGACTATGAGTTCCTTGGGGATAATTGTAAAACGCCCAGTTAACGGGTTACACCAATTTTTTACACCCTGTATAAAAGCGCTTATAATTACGGTGTATGTATGAAAATTTTCAAAATTAATTACGGTAGACAACACTGGACAATACTAAATTACGGTATATCTACCATAGATTTACAATACTACCGCTAGACTGACAATACAAAAGAGAAAGATCATAGTATACGAAATTGCGTATGTTAGAGCGAAATGGATGACGAGACCATTCACAAACACACTATAGATAGGCCTGTTTAAACCTGGCGTCAGTAACGGAACAAATCCCGCTTATTTTTCAAGCGACTTCCAAAAGGAGGAGGTTCTCAATTCGTCTGTATGTTTTTTTTTTATGTGTGTTACCTCAGAACTTTTGACTGGGTGAGCCGATTTTTATGATTCATTTTTAATTTAAAAGCTAGTGCTTCCCGTGTGGTCCCATATAAATTTTATCAAAATCGGTATAGTACTTTATTAGAAAATTAACAAAAACCAAAAATAATAATGCAAAAATGTACTAAGTTGTTTTTTTTTGTTTTTTTTAATTATTTGATTTGGTGTTTAAAAGACATTATGGTTACGTGTGCAGTACCCGGATGTAACGACTCAAAAAATTTAACATTTCACATACCTACTAATAATAGTACATTAATGACGAGGCCGTGAAAGTAAGGGATTGCTGGATGAGTAGAACTCAAAGGCTGAACCGCAGGTGAGGCTTTTAATAATACGAATTCAGTATTAGGGGATCGGACTGCTAGTCATTTGAGTTACTTTTTATGATATGTCAAAAACGAAATTTTGTTCTAAAAATGTTTGAAATACCCACAAGTGACGTCATAGATTTTTAGCGTCATTGACGAACTTATTTTGTGAATTTGATCAATTAAAAATTGAAGACGTGATGGAAAAACAACACAAGTAAGGTTTTTTGCCGCCGGCCGTGCCGCTTTTTTTTCGTGCCCCCAAATCACCGTTCGCGTAACGCATTCACCAACCTACTCCCCAAGTCCAGATTTTTTTTTTATTGCGATAGCCTGACTTGCATTACCGTGGATTTACTTTTTTTAATCAGCGCGCCGCGAATCTCTGACCAAGAAGCTTTTATTTATCGGACTATGGTCTATGGAGTTGTGACTTGGCTGTATGAGATTTGTGTTCTGTGCCTCTCATTGTGCTTTACGATTTGCAATAACAAATACTACTCTCCTGTAATGAAATAACAAACCCACTTTTTTGTACTATCCTGAAATCACGTATTTCCTGTATTCTTTTAAAGAATGTGAAGCGGATATTACATAGCGTGTTCAAGTAAAATGTTTAACAGTCTAAATTGTCTAAAGGCGTGACCTCTGCGCCATGTTTTGAAAAAAACATTGTTTGTTCAAAACATTTCCCGTCCGCTGCGACTTTAGCAATGTTCAGGAATAATATCAAAAATACTTTCAGTTATTCCGAGAGAAACGTCTTCCTGCGACAAAATCGAACATAAAATGAACGATTCCCCCCGCCCGCAAACGAACGCGGGGGATTTTTTCTAAAAACTTCAATACGTTCAAGTGTATTTGCTGCACAAAATATTTAGGTCACGCCCCATAAACATCGCGCTGCGTACCCGGCTTAAATGCTAGGTTTAAGAAAAATACCACAATAGTTTTGTACATAAATGGATGGGGAAAAGATTCAAATTAATACTCTAAATACTCGTACATACGAATGCCATTTAAAAAGATAATACAAACCTGAATTTCGGGTTTTTATAACCTTATTATTATAGAGTAAGTAAGTGCATGGCGCGGCACTGTCTGTCTTGCACACATGCACATTACACGCACACAGGTGTTTATCTGGTCTCGCCTTTAGATCATATACAAAAGAACGAAATTCACGGTCACAGCTATTCAAATATTTCTACCCTTGTCTCCTGTCAGGATAACTTTTGAAGTTAGTTTTGTATGAAACCGGGGATCTAGTTCTTTTATATGTGATCTAAGGTCTCGCCCTAGTAAGTACATAGCCGATCTAACGGTAGTATAAACTAAATCTATGATATCTACCGTAATTATGATATTGTTGAAAAGTTATAACATTTAGGCAATTCGGAATTGTATAAATTGGCAGTGCTGCGTCTCGCAATAGCAGACCTGTAATCTGTATTTTATCTCTGTCGTTTTCAAGGAATTCGAGAGACATCTTATGAAATTAGTTACAAAAAAGGTATAGCATCATTATCACTATCTCATACATACTTACTGGTCCTATGGGCTAAGGAAAAGGGACAGATATAGTACTTTAAACTTTTTGACGCACTGGTCTTATTACCGACTACTGGGCAGTAAAGATAATATATGTAGCTGTGGCTTCTACTTATAAACTGAACCATTTTCCCAGAAACTTTTAGGTACGAGCTTTAATTAGAAAAGAATTCTAATTATTTCGTATTCTTCTCAGCGAACCCTTTCATTTGATACCCATATCGTGGGGGTGCATAAAAAATAACTGGTGCACCATCTCTGGGAGTCACCCATATTGGATTTAGAGTGACGTCATTTATGCATTTTTCTCCAATAATAACGTGTATGCAATATTTCAGTTCAATCGGAAACCGGGAAGTGGTTCTTATTAAGCTTCCAAGATTCTACCTAACACGGCCAGCTTATATAAAGCTTGTAAAAAAAATGACATTTACACATTGATCAGTTGATAAGCCAATATTCTATCATCTCTCTCACTTTGCCCTATATCCAATTATTTTTCATCTCTTCTGTTCGGAAAGTTCAATTTTCATGCGTGGATAGCCGGGTGTAAAGTTGCTTTTCATCCGTAGGGTGGAAAGTATTTTTTTTTAATTGCTGCAGAATCGAAGATAATTGAGTTACGTCATATTATTAAATTAAAATGAAAGGTTTTCACATATATAAACTCAGCTATACATTAAACGACGTGTTTATTACGATCTATTCCTCTATTCTGCTGCCCGCCATAATGCCATGTTAGCATGACACTTTTGTTTTCACGTTTCGGCATGACCATCTAGGATTTTGTAGTGCGTGGTGTCGTTAGATTCGTCTTATAAGACGGTATACCGTGAGTCTTATTCCTAATCTTGTGCATGCTTCTTACTCCACACACGAATCGAACCCCGATCCCCCCCAATCGAACACGTCAAGATAATTTATTTACGAACATCTGCTTATATGACCTCATGTTATTGTTAATAATTACCCCCCAGTCCTGCGACCGCGCCTGTTCTTTCATGTAGTCGTCTTTCATCCGTCCCCTTACTGACCCAAACTCTAAGCCAACGTTGTATGGGAAGTAATTTTTTTTACGAATTGACTATGGGTTTTTTTGGGAAAGTACTTAGTTCAGCTACATGAGTAGAAACCACAGTACAAATTTCTAAATATTTTTTTATAGTCTCTATACCTACCTACAATTAAAACTAATGGGTAGGGTGTAGGGATTATCATTTTTAAACCCCAAAAAAATTTACTAAAAACTGACTCTATTCCTTTTACATTAGCTCCAAACATTACATGTTTCAGAGATAGCCAATGGGCTTGGTAGATAGCACGTAGATGCCAAACCGAGCGAAGACTCGGAAATATATTATTTAACTAAAAAAAAACTCGAAGCAACACATAAATCATCATCATATCAGCCACAAATCGTCCACTGATGGACAAAGGCCTCCCCCAAGGATTCCCACGACGACCGGTCCTGCGCTGCCCGCATCCATCGGCTTCCCGCGATCTTCACCAGGTCATCGGTCCAACGCGTGGGAGGCCTGCCTACGCTACGTTTTCCGGTGCGCGGTCGCAACTCGAGAACTTTACTGCCCCATCGGCCATCTGTTCTACGAGCTATGTGCCCTGCCCACTGCCACTTCAGTTTAGCGATTCTATGAGCTATGTCGGTTACTTTAGTGTACACATAAATAATACAAATTAAAAAAAAACACTTTAATACATAGTAATTTAAGAGATGAAAGTAAACACAAGGAAAATTTACAACAGAAACACAAGAAAACAATGAAAATAAGTGGTTAGCGCCATCTAGTGGTGTTTAGAAACCATGTTTTCAACATTTACAACCTCCTATGTCTCTGTAACTGTAACCCCTTGACCGATTTGGCTAATGTTCGTGATTAAAAATATTTTTTCTACTCCCATTTGGTAATTTGCATAAGAAAAGATAAGATAAGATCTTTATTGGTTCAAGGTGTAGTTACAAAAGCGGATGGAATCCCTGTAAACTATCCTTATCCCTTTACTTACATAACTTTAAATCATAGCACAAAAGTATTCATTTCTACAAGTCGTTTTACAATGATCATTTCAAAACGACACAACTGTACTACAATGAAACTTTTTAAATATTTTTATGGCTTTGGTTTCAAATATTCAAAATATGATTATGACAAAATTTCAATGTATTTTTATTTATTTCGTGGCCGTAGAAAAAGTATTGTATGCCACTGCACACAATTGCACACACGTGCTGTCTATTGTGCCACGAAGCGAAGCACTCATGTTACAATGGCTCTCATAACTTGGCAGTGGCATAAATAACTATTTTGCCTCATTAATTCGCCTACCAAATTTCATGATATTCCGATCCACGATACTCGAGTTATCGTCGACCAAACATTTAATACATACATACATACAAACGCCTGGATTGTTTCAGTAGACTCGATTGTTAACGTAAGATTCGTTTATGAATTTTATTATTTGTTAATGGCATCTACGTGTTACCTTGGAACCCCTTTAGATTATTCAATCACATATACATTCATACTTCAAGGGATCTATTTATCCCTATACTAGAAGAGCGAGCGAGACAAAACACCTCAAACGAACCAAAGCACGTGAGAGAGTCAAACTCACACTCCGAGTCCTATATACTCGTGCTGTGCGACAGAGACGGCTTGCTCTTGTCTCTCACTCTGTTCTTAGAGGAGGTGGCAGTGTTGATTGAGCCCGACCAATCGGAGAGATTCGACATCGGTTGGTAGAATTTAGAAGTTGTTCGGTTGAACACGGGGAGGAGCTCGTTCGCTTCATTCGACAGGGCCTGTGGAAAAACATATAAAATATATAGAATCATTGCGAGACCCAAAAAAAATTATATACAAAAGGAATGCGCTGAATAGGGATGACGAATGCATAGTCATCTGATTTACTTTTTATCATCTGTCAAAAACGACATTTTGTTCTAAAAATGTTTGAAATACCTATGCATGACGTCATAGTTTTGCAGCGTAATATATGTACACATTTTGTGATTTTGGCAAATTAAAAATCGAAGACTTGATGGAAAACAAAACGAGTAAGGTTTTCCGAAGTCTAAGTAGGAGGGAAATATAGTGATCAAGAGTTCATAATTTACTTCTGATGCTGTCGTCATCCCTATTCACATTTAAAAAACCGGCCAAGTGCGAGTCGGAGTCGCGCAATGTAGGGTTTCGTAGTCTTTTAAAATAATAAATGTATATTTAATAAAAATACATTTGCAGTTGGTAATAGAACTTTTTGTATGGAAAATCTACGAACTTTTTACAAATCCAACTGCACACCTTAATTTGGTCGACTATTACTCTTAAACTAAGAAAGCCTACTTAGCCGTGATAGTTTTACTTTAAATAAATTACATGACCTACTATTTATAATTTTTCTCAGATATCCTGAAATAGCGGTTTAGCTGGTGATGGGGTGGGGGGGGGGGAGAGACACGCTTGACTCTAACATAAAAGTTTAAAAAACTAAAAACCGACTTCAAAATCAGATACACTCAAAAGTATGAAATAATATTATTATACTTAGATACACGACATTAACAAACAATAACGAAATCAAAGATGGGTACGAAATAAATTAGGGGCCTAAAGTTTTTATTGAGGTCGGTACCAGCACACTGCTACTCACATTTTACTTATGGCATTCATTGCTGACACCGACCTCAAAAAAAACTTTAATCCCCTAATTTAATTCGTACCCAATTTCGTTATTGTTTGTTAATGTCGTGTATCTAAGTATAATAGTATTATTTCATACTTTTGAGTGTATCTGATTTAGAAGTCGGTTTTTAGTTTTTTAAACTTTTATTTTTATTTTCTTTATTTTTAGTGATATTGCTATCTATCTAACAACGTTAAACCAAATCACCCACTTGGCAATAGAAACCATCTAATCATAATGCATGTATTTCACAAAAGATATAGATTCATATGGATTCCATCATCATCTCAACAGTATGAAAGTTAAGGAGTTAAATCTTCCATCATCATCTCATCTGAATAATCTGAAAGAATACAACTATCGGTCTATACATACCTACGTAAAATATCTGAAGAATTATCCTCCAACTCCTAACCGTTAAGGAGTTGCACCTTCCTTCATCAGCTCATCAACATGAGATGATGACTACCAGACGCAAATACTTTAATAATTTTAGAAAAGACATAAAAAACATAAAACGTGCCTACAAAATTTGAGGGTTGCCCTCGATTTCCCTGGGATCCCATCATCAGAACCTGACTTAGTGACAATGGGACCCCCTCAGGAGTATAGTCTGTCAAATAAAAAAAGAATTTTGAATATCGGTTCACAATCGGCGGAGATATCGCGTAAAAAACATACAAAAAAAACAACATACAGACGAATTGAGAACCTCCTCCTTTTTTCACAAATTTCGCTGTGGAAAGTAGTTAGGGGGGGGTCAGCTGGCAAAGAAAGAGACGTCTTCGCGGTGTGATACTCGCAGCTCCACTTGTTAAGTGTGCGTGTTTTTTTTAATCCTCAATTGGTAAGCCCTTGGTATCATCTCACCTGATGGTAAGTGACAATGATATGATGGAAGCGGGCTTACCAACATTCCCCAACGCAATGGGGAACTGGCTATCTTATCTTCAAGCCGGAACACATCAATGATATGAACAAGCGTGTGCACGTTTCGTACAATACGACCTTCCTGTAAACACCTCCATTGTGTCGAAACTTTATGAAAATTGGATTATTAACCTTCAAATAAATGATGGCGTCCGTCCCGTACCCCTCGCAGGACGTGAGCAGGAGATCTCCGTGGAAATACCGCGCGTACAGCCTCGACAGAGGCAGCCCGTACCCGTAGCCTGCAACCAATGATGATCATAAATTAGATTGATTTTAAATTTTCTATTGTTTCTACCACTAGCGCTCTATTCGATGAGGTTAGGATGATAACTTAAAATAATTCAAACACAACTGCATAAAAAAATATGACCCCTCTTATTGGGAAGTTGGGATAATCTCATCTCATTCGCGGGCTCAAGATGAATGTAACGATTTCTCGCACTCTAAAACCCATCAAGCCGTTTAGAAGATATCGTGGAATAAAGAAACATACATACATTAGACCTGAAACAATGCACTCCTTTTTTGTGGGCAGTCATGTAATAACCACAAAATATCCACTTCAAGCAATTTGCTTTTTTTTTCGCAATTTATTAACAAAATTATAAAATCTCTTTAGCGGAGAGTTTAGTTCAAAACACCGTAATATAATACTCTCGGCGTCAAAAAAATCGCACCTCCTGTTTTTTTCAGTACATTTTCATACTAAAGGGTGCTTCAAAAGGGCGATTACTTTCTTAAACAAAAGAAAACTAAAAAAACTAAAAAGTGGTATCAGTAAGTTAGATCCCTGGCTAAAAATTTGTCTTAGAGCACAATATTTAACAGAACCACGATAGCTCAGTAGACTGCTCAGAGGAGAGCCCACGGTAAATTGGTAAATTTTTCATTCATTTTGCAGAAAAAAAATCATGTACATTGTTTTGAGCAGTCTACTGAGTGCCCGAGGATCTGCAGAATGTTGTGCTCTTTGACATATTTGTAGCCAGGAATCTAACCTACTAATATCACTTTTTTTAGTTTTTCTTAGTTTTCTTTATTTAAGTAAGTAATCGACCTTATTTGGAGTACCCTTTTGTATGAAATTATACTGAGAAAAAATAAGAGGTGCGATTTTTTTGACGCCGAGGGTAATTGACAACTTTAAAAACTTTAAGAGTCCCCAGCAGGGTCGAGTCTCCATACAAACGTAGTTCAGCTTCAATACAAAAACTACATGCCGGATCGAATCCAAACTTTGCAAATATATTCAGTAGACACTTAACGATGTTTGTAATTAGTTTTCATCGTAGTAAATTTAAATAAAACTAAACGAAGGCTAAAATTAGTTTTGTACTGAAAGTTTGAAACTGCTCTTATATTTTTCCGTTTTCTATTAGTACATCGAAAACTAATTACAAACATCGATATGTGTCTACTCAATATATTTACAAAGTTTGGATTCAATCCGGCATGTAGTTTTTGTATTAAAGCGGAACTACGTTTGTATGGAAACTCGAGCCTCCTGGAGACCCTTAAGAACGATCAACTTCAATCATATAAAAATTGCGGCTATGTGTTTTTCCAGTGATTGGTGCACGATTTTCAGCTCATAATTTAAAAATTGATTAACCGATTAAAATGAAACTTGTACTATTCCCTAAGTTGAAAGATACTTAGCCCAATAAAAAAGGACTCATTGCAACTCAATTACATACATGCACACCTGTTTAGAAGCCCACATACGAATATTGTGCAATTCGAACAATATTACATA
The DNA here is from genome assembly GCA_947284805.1 of Coleophora flavipennella. Lineage (NCBI taxonomy): Eukaryota > Metazoa > Arthropoda > Insecta > Lepidoptera > Coleophoridae > Coleophora > Coleophora flavipennella. The sequence goes on along the minus strand of OX369262.1, from coordinate 4,454,177 downwards.
CACACGGCGCCACATCAAGCTATACAAAACCAGTATACGCGGGCCTCGCGTATGTTGAAACGCAAAGGCGTCGCGCGGCCAGCTTATACTGGTTTTGTTTAGCTTACTGGCCGAATTGATAAATCCATATATTTTGAAGTCGGTTAAAAAATATAAACGTTTCGTTCAAAACCTCAACATATCCTAACACAGTCACTATTTTTTAGAGTTCCGTACCCTAAGGGTAAAAACGGGACCCTATTACTAAGACTCCGCTGTCCGTCCGTCCGTCTGTAACCAGGCTGTATTTCATGAACCGTGATAGCTAGACAGTTGGAACGGGCTGATTGATTTGTATGGACCAATATTTTTTTTATTATGCTTGATATCTTTCATTCGCAAGAAAACTTTCAATAACTATATGTAGTAATTCTCGTAAACCAATCCATTAGCGACATCTAGTGACAACCTTTGTAACGTCATATTGAATTGACAGTAAATATTGGGATTCTTATATGTAAAAATTATGTCCTAATGAGATTTTTAATCACATTTAACGTCAATTTTGATAAACAAGTGTCTATAAAATAGTTCCGGGGCGGAATTGTTTAGATTTATGGAAAAAGTAGATCCCACCAAAAACATCCTGTAAAAACTAGCCAAGTCTCGATTGAGCTGCTTGTTTTTCTATAAAAAGTAATGAAATCTCTAATAAGCAAAGCCAAGCCTAGTCTAGGGTTCGTAACTGCGATTTCTTTATTATTATGGTTAGATTTTATGTGACCTGCCGTTGAACATTCTTTATGCATATTTACTCCTTGAGACATCCAAGTCAACGGCCAAGTCACATAAAATCTAACCATAATAATAAAGAAATCGCAGTAACGAACCCTAGACTAGGCTTGGCTTTGCTTATTAGAGATTTCATTTCTTTTTATAGAAAAACAAGCAGCTCAATCGAGACTTGGCTAGTTTTTACAGGATGTTTTTGGTGGGATTTCACTTATTTTTGTAGAAAACTACATTGATTCATGAACTGCGCCTTAAAAACTAGTAAATCAAGGAGTTCGGTCCTGCGACTGCATAAATAACTTTGTAATCCTATATATTTTATATGGGATTACAAAGTTATTTATGTAGTTTGTGTAACTAGAAAACTGGACCGAAATTGCAAAATGTTTGAGTTTTTTCTTGCTTTATACACTAAAGACTAATTGTATTCTAAATTTGAATCTTCTATGTCGGCTAGAAGTGCCTTGGAATTTTGATGATCTGTCAGTCAGTGAGTGACAAATTAGGAAACTTTGACTAGTTATAATTCTTAAAGTACTGGTTCAAATTGAATGAAATATTGAATATACCGTGCTTATATGATGCCTGCTTGGGTACAGAAAATTCAGGCTTCTAGGTTTATCTACAACGAAGTTGTGGGGGGGTCGAAAATGGCCTGAACTGCTTCGAGAAAAGGATGGTACGGCCGGGCCGCTTTTTTTTCTCGACTTGGCGGGGGCACTGCCGTGCCCCCAGATTTAAATACCTGAAACTACCCTATCACATCTAGTTTTAATACAATATTTTGGACTTAGACTTGCGTAGGAGAACCAAATTAACCAACATAACCCTCAAAATCACTTCTTCTTCTTTTCGTGTCGATGGGTTCTTCACTACAGCAGTCTCGACCAGAAAGTTGCCGCTCCGATGGCCCTTTCCGTTGCGTCGACTAGGTCTCGCTCGCTACAGGAGTAGGGGCAGGCTGGGCATGTGAGGAGTGTTGAGTCAAAATCACTAAACTTAAGTGACAGTGAGCGGGGTACATAGCTCGTAGAACAGATGGCCTTAAGTCTTAAGATGACAGTAAAGTTCTCGAGTGGCGACCGCGCACCGGAAGACGTAGCGTAGGAAGGCCTCCCATTCAAAGGAACGACGACCTGGTGATGGTCACGTAGAGCAACTGGATGCGAGCAGCACAAGACCGGTCGTAGTGGAAATCCTTTGGGAAAGTCTTTCAACATCAACTGTGGACGTCTCTCGGCTGATATGATGATGATGATGATGATATGGGACTAGGGTCCTTATTATAAAATTTAGTAATCGATTCTATATTATAGAATCCTTCCTACTAATATTATAAAAGTACAAGTTTGCATATGTATGGATGTTTCTTACTCTTTTTTTGTTACTTAGCCACTGGACGGATCGGGATGACACTTGGCACACATATAGGTTAGGTCCTGGAATAGAGCATAGGCTACTTTTTACCCCGGGAAAAGTCTCATTCCCACGGGAAAATGGAAAACAACGCGGGCATAGCCGCGTAGCTTTTTACATTTGCTTACCAGCTAGCGGCACGGTGTGCGCGTCAGATTTGGAAGGTTGCGGCGCCGTGCTGTACATGTACTTGAAGAGCAGGTCCGACACGCTGCGCGGGATGCCGCCGCCGCGGTCCGACATCTGGGAACAGAGGAGCTGATGACTCAAAACACATTTAATGCTTACCAGGACAATACAGACCGTGCCAAACAAATCGCTACTCAAAACTAACAGCTTAAGATGGTTCCGATTAGAACCATAGCGCCGCAAATAGAAAAAAAAATGACTCAAAAACTTGTTGCTGATATTGACTGTTACAAGGTAACAAACAATCAAAAGTGGCCTCTTTAGAAATTTTAAATAACTTGTTCACAGTTATAAGATAACAAACAAAAGTGGCCACTTTAGCAATTTTAAATAACTAGTTCACAGTTATAAGATAACAAACAAAAGTGGCCACTTTAGCAATTTTAAATAACTTGTTCACAGTTATAAGATAACAAACAAAAGTGGCCACTTTAGCAATTTTAAATAACTTGTTCACAGTTATAAGATAACAAACAAAAGTGGCCACTTTAGCAATTTTAAATAACTTGTTCACAGTTATAAGATAACAAACAAAAGTGGCCACTTTAGCAATTTTAAATAACTTGTTTACAGTTATAAGATAACAAAGAAAAGTGTCCACTTTAGCAATTTTAAATAACTTGTTCACAGTTATAAGATAACAAACAAAAGTGGCCACTTTAGCAATTTTATATAACTTGTTCACAGTTAGAAGATAACAAACAAAAGTGGCCACTTTAGCAATTTTAAATAACTTGTTCACAGAAGATAACAAACAAAAGCGGCCACTTTAGCAATTTTAAATAACTTGTTCACAGTTATAAGATAACAAACAATAGTTGTTGCTATAAGTATTATTTGCGTAAAATACTCTATGATTTCGATGAAAATCCATTAGAATGAGTTTTTTCTTCTATAGTCGGCGCTAGTATGCTAATCGAACCACCTTAAGAGCGTTTTTACAAAATCGTTTGCCATACTAACACAAAATTACTACTTCTTCAAAATGAATGAGTCAATTCTAATGAAACTTTATACACATAAGGAAATCACGAAATAGTAATTGAAAACAAAGCTTACATTTTCTAAATACTTTATTTTATAAAAGATCAGCGGGTTTTAAGAATTATTTAGTGACAACACTACTTTTCTGAAAATGTTATCTATCCACAAACTAGAATATCGTAACTTGCTAATGTGTATAAAGTTTAATTATACTAGTGACTCCACGAAACCTTCCCACCGACTCCGCGAGAATGTAGGAAATTATCATCATCATCATTATCATCATATCATCTCATATACGTCCCCACTGAGGGTCTCGAGCCTACCCTGAATTAGCCCGATCGGGCCTTAGTCGACTACGCGGGCTTGTGCTAATTGGTCGACTTCACCCACAACCTTTGAGTTTCTTCGCAGGCGTGTACAGTTTCCTCACGATGTTTTCCTTCACCGTAAGAGCGTCGGATAAACGTACATAAGAAATCGAAATTCGAAATTACATTGGTACGTGGCAGGATTCGAACCACGACTTCCCGGACAGGAAGCGGCGACGGCGGCCCTAGCCATTACGCCACCGACGACGCTCTTCTTGGAAATTATAAATAAAATAATTAAATTTTGAAAAAGCTTCCTAGCGACTTCACCAGAAGTACCGTCAGCATACTTAGAATAGTTTGATTTTTGGAATTTGAATAAATGACAATGACCATTTTTAACCCCTCCGTGGCGTAGTGGTTGGTCCATTGGCCTCACACCAGGAGGTCGCGGGTTCGATTCCCGGTGGGGTCATCTTGTAAGACTCGGTTTGGTTGGAGGTAGGGCATTTTCTGTATTAGTGGTATTTTCTAAGCCCACCTGGCTAGCTACCACAATCTTATCTAAGTCTTGCCGCCAAACATCAATGTTAACAACATTGATGTGTTCCGGCTTGAAGATAAGATAGCCTTCTCCATTGCGTTGGGGAATCTCACTGAATCGTCACTTACCATCAGGTGAGATGATGCCAAGGGCTTACCAATTGTGAATAAAAAAAAACTTAAAAACACATACTATTATGGGCACAATGCACATACTAATTGGGTATGCTAAATTTTTTATAAGCCATGAAAATAAAAAAACCATTTCGAGATATTTTTATTTAAAGCCATATTTTTTCATTTTCCACTCGAAAAAGTAAAAGATTGCGTAAAAAAAATCGGAAAAGGACAATAACCTTCATTTGACCCCTATGACGTCACGAGTTTACAATAAAACCTTATTTCACCACTGAACGGAACGTGCACTCTTACTTGTCATATCAATTACGGACCTTGCATTTGAGGACGAGCTTTCGTCGAGCACTGAAAAAGGCACTATTTATTTATCATCCACCAAAAACTACGTTTGAAACAATCAAATATTATTAGAACGTCATTCAAATTAAATACTTAAATGGGTAAGATATTCATTAGAGGTCCAATTTTTATTGTGGTTCTAAAAAACATTTAAACTCTGAAGGCCTTGTCCATACATAGATTATGATGTTTGATGACAAGTAAATTTTGACTTTGACGTTTCGTTGTTGGCTTTGTGATAGTTTCGTTTCGGAAAAGGCAAAGGTTACTAAGACCATACAGCCAGGTCTGACGTATTTAGGCTTCCTTAGCTGTTGGATTTGTAATGCTAGTGCCGGTGCAATGAAAAAACAACAAAATAAAACTACGAATGCGTCTACCACAAATCCCGCCAAAAAACCTTTGGGAATGATTGACTTGAGTGACTTGACAGTTGACGTCAAGGCCTATTCATTTCATCGTCATAGAAATAGGGCTGTTCGTTTCATAGTAATGTGAACCGATGACGTCATCAAGGTTTCAAAATTTAAAAAAATATTTAAAAATATCTAGAGGCTTAAAAAATGAAATATTCAAATTAGTTTTTCAAAATGGTCTAAACCATCAGAAAAAAAATTAAAAAAAATACATTTTTTTTTAGCATACCCAATTAGTACTATTGATTTTTATACTTGTAATTTGTTTTTAACTGTATTTTTAAAGTATCACATTTTTTATCTGAAGCTGTAGTTTTGGTATGAGAACCATTTTGCAAACACATCTATTTTTAAAAGCTTTTATTTAACTTGCAATGTTTATATGTACGAGCATGTATGTAGATATGTATGTATGTAAACTGTCCGCTTTATAAATTTGCCCCACTTCTCGGTGTTTGATTGAGCTGAAATTTTGGCAAGCGTATGTAAAGTCGGTGACAATGCAATATTTTGGTACCATCGAGCTGATATGACGATGGAGCCGGAAGGTGGCCACAGGAACTCAGTAAATAAATAACATCGAGTTTGGGCTCGTTTGATTTGTCTTTACGAGTACTCTGATCGTAGATGTAGTTCTAGAAATTTCTAGAAAATTTTGTACTAGAAATGTTTGAAATATCTAGAAGTGTCGTCGTAGTTAATCAGCATCATTTATGTTCATATTTTGTGAATTCAATGAATAACAAATTGAACACTTGATGAAAAAAAAAACGCGAGTGAGGTTTTTAAAATTTTAGTATAAAAGGGAACTTTAGTGGTCAATCGTTCATAATTTATTTTCGATGCAGTCATCCCAATCTTGTATGTATAAAAGAATTTCTGTTCGTCAGTTTCGCTAAAACTCGGAAATGGTTCAACCGATTACGATGCAACTTGGGTGAATTGTTGTGTGTATGCCAGGAAACGCCTATATAACAAAAAATCCCCACGAGCCGCTTGCGGTTTGCGCCCAGCGCACCCTCTATGTCCACGCGGACGGAGCCGCGGCCATAAATTTTTTTATACATAATTCCCATCGGCAGTTTTCTATTAATGTTTTCCTCTCTTTATGGTTTGTCTATGGATGCATCCATCTGTTCTTTTAATGCCTTCCGAGTCACACTCTCTAAGATGTCTTTGTTAGCCATTCACTGCCCTGTAAAGTGGCACATACCTTGAGCGAGATGTCCTCCTTGCCCTCGACGACGTTGACCTGTATCGGCGGCAGGCTGCCCTCGTGGTGCTCCATCACGGCGCGCATCGCGTTCTTGAACAGCTCGAACAGCATGTGGTACAGGTGGGAGGGCACGTACACTATTGGCATTGCTCTGTCGCTCGGCACTGTGGGGGGGAACCGAACTTTTTTTTAAACCATGATCATCAGACTAAGTGGTGGGATGTTTATAAGTATGCAAGCAAATGCCGCCGCCGGGTATACTGATCCCGAGATTTATCACTGACTAGCTCGATGTCAGTAGGTATTCTAATAAGAACTCAAAGGAAGTGTATTACAAAATAAGTGCTAATGAGTTTCTTACCAAATCAATGCTGTTGATATTAAAGTTTGACAGAAATACTTAGATATGATATTTTATGATAGTAGCTAGCCAGGCGGGCTTGGACAATGTACTACCACCAACCAAACCGAGTCTAACAAAGTTAAAACCACCGCGAACCGTACCCGCGACCTCCTTGTGTAAAGCGAACGGATGGCGGTTAAAATTCCCCATCCATATAATAATATTCTAAGCGGGCGTATGTCAGTGCAACTTGCGTGGTTGGAGCGATCACGCAAGTTAACCGATCAGAAGCACGGTCATTACTTGGATGGTTTTGGCTGTTAGTGGCATTTTCCTCGACCGTTCCGCAAGCCATGTTAAGCCGTTGGTGCCAGTTGCTATGAATAGATGGTAGTCGTTAAACCGTGTCAGGTGCCTTATAAGCGGCTCGAAAAACTTCTGACAGTTTCGTTCGCCAACCTCCACCAACCCGGACTGACTTGGCCCCCGTGTGTGGAGTATGGCCTAACCTTCCCCAGTTTGGGACGAGATCCATGCCCCAGCAGTGGGGAAATTTATGGGTTGTTACCTGTGGTCCTCTGTATATGTCCGCAGTCTCATCTCAGGACCACTTAACGATACTAAATAAATGTCACCAAAAGCACACTCCGGACACTTCATACAACGGGCCAGAAATAACATTTCAAAAAAGGAATGACGGAAAAAATCAAATTGCGGCGAAATCCTATACGTTCGACAACCAAACTGTAACCAATCTGGCCGACGAGACGCTGAGGTCGCAATCTAAAGAGCGGCAGGGAGTGCCATACTGTATGTTAGTACTAATATATTATATACTTTGCCAAAGTCTCGTAATCGCTACGCTTACTTACATTACAATCCAATTGGAGATTACAAGTTAGTAGTAACATCGACGCGAATATCACTAATTTAATTCTTTTTAATTCTTAAACTTCACATTAACTTTTTTGTATTTGTAATATGATAATTGAAAACGATAAACACGTTAAAAAACCGACTTCCATCGCAACAACTTTTTTGCATTATTATTTTTTGTTAATTTTCTAATAAATTACTACACCGATTTTGATAAAATTTATATGGGACCACACGGGAAGCACTGGCTTTCAAATAAAAAAAGAATCATAAAAATCGGTTCACCCAGTCAATAGTTATGAGGTAACACACATAAAAAAAAAACATACAGACGAATTGAGAACCTCCTGCTTTTTGGAAGTCGCTTTGTCCTTTGGAAAACTGCTGCTTTTTTATTGAGGGGTCCTATGGATTCGTGGCTGAAAAGGGTTAGAAAACGCTGCACTAAACGTTACCTCCGCCCTGCAACAGCTCCAGCTCAGGCGACGCCAAGTAATATCTGTCGCACAGGAAGCGCGCGTTCTCGTACGCGTCGCGCACCACGTCGACGACGTCGCACGCCGGGTCTATGGAGCCAATGTGGCGGCCGCCGTTGCCGATGCCGCTCACTGACGCCTGCTTGGGGCCGATCTGCTCGCCGAAGAGGAGCGCTGGAACAATGAGAGGGTGTTATTGTATAATCTTACATTTTTACCGCCTCCGTAGCTCAGAGGCAAAGTTCACTGGCTTTACACAGGAGGTCGCGGGTTCGATTCCCGGCGGGGTCAATTGTAAGACTCGGTTTGGTTGGTGGTAGGGCATTTTCTAAGCCCGCCTGGCTAGCTACCACCATCTTATGTAAGTCTTGCCGCCAAATATCAATGTTGATATCATTGGTGTGTTCCGGCATGAAGATAAGATAGCCAGTTCCCCATTGATAGATAGATAAATCATTTATTCATTGACAGTTTAAACATTTGACACAAAGAACAAGATTAAAATAAAAGACGTAATAAAGCAAAATTAAAAAACTAAGTTAAACACAAACAGGACGAACGATAAGTACTGCCAATGAAACGGCGCTGACTCAGCATAATGTTGTGGATTGTGTCCACAACGCTGATATTCTGTCAGTACCGGTGGTTGCGTCGTGCGCACCTCGAACGACTATTTCAACACACCTTGAATCCTATACGAGTTACCTATATGTCTAAAACTAAGGGAATAGGCAGTTACATACAGTTTGTCTTTATACCTACATGTGCATTATACATTTTAAATACCCATACTTAAAGCCTAATGAAATTATCATCTTCTTTCTTTTAAACATGGCTATGTGATTAAGAACTCGAGTAAACCACTCCCGACTGCATCAAAGTACTACTTATGTAGTAGACCAATGTACAATGCAAAACATAAACTTTGTGGAAATAATATTATTTAAAGGATATGATGGATGCCCGTCTTTCGCGAAACCAAATTAAATAAAAGTAGGTATCTAAATACATTGCAAGTATGACGGGTAGATATTGCACATAAATTAGACAGAAATAATAAAAGCAATAATTGAATAATAATTGAATTATGAATATTATTATGATGATAGTAATAACGTAGTAGGTAAGTTAATTCTGAAGTAAGATTATTTATCAGTATAAGATTATAAGGAATAACTATAGCATATTATCAGTGAAGCTATCGTTAGTTGGATCGCGGTAGAACCTTACTCGCATTTTTGTTGGTTTAGAAAGTAGATACGGAGATTCTTTTTAAAAGTGTGTTTATTGGTAATTTCACGAATGGGAGGCGGAATGTCGTTCCAACATTTTGTTGCGAGGAATCGGAAACTACCGCGGAAGGCCGATGTTCTATGTTTTGATGCACATATAGTACTTTAGAGCTTGTTCTCACTGAATACCTTTGCTGTTCGTTACGCCAAACTAGTTTCGTAAACAGATATTCAGGGCGTTTATACTTGATGATGTCAAACAAAAGTGATGCTAAGAGAAGATTTTGCCGTCCTTGCATTTTTAAAATATTATAGTTAGATATATATATATACAGGGTGATTTGTAATGTCACGTATTCCCGTTAAGGGGTGATAGATAAGGTCAAAAGCAATCAATTTTGTCCTATAATGTGCTATCCGAAAGTTAACCGTTTTCGAGTTATTTCAAATTTACTTTTTTTATTTTAAATTCCGGTTTCAGATGGTTAAAATTTGATTAAAAAAAAACTACGTGCCTGATTTTGAGTTTCTTGCTATCGTCGTATAGCGGACATTCCAATAGTTCATAATAAGTGATAAAATCTTGAAAAGCTTCAAACGTTTTCAAATTACGCTTTTTAAATTTATCAGTTTCCTATTTTTTTCTATTTTTTTCGATAAAAAAGTCAATTTTCTGTAAAAAATCTCCTAGTAATTAAATGTGCAAAGTACGTTAATAACATCTTTAACTAACTAGCTTTCATTAGAGGTATTAAACTTAGTAGTATCTCAAGTACATGTAGAGAAAAAACGTTGAGACCCACAGAGGCCGGATTTTTAAAAGGAATTTTTATTACCTGTTTTAAGTAGGTAAGTCGTTACTGTCCTCAAAGGACTCGCATTTCATGGAATTTCTTTTTATTTATAACTAACTAAAACTAATAAAAGAGTTTAATTAAAATAAAACAAGGGCGAAAGTTTTATTAAATTCAATTTCGGATAGAATAGATTTATTTAATTGTTCGTTGGCGGAATTCGAAAGGGTGACTTTAAATTATTTAAGTAATAAGTTTTAATTATTTTTAAGAGTGGCTACATTGTCGAATTGGGTTCATGTACCTGTAATGATAATGTGTGTTTTTGTACAAATAAATAAAAAAAAAAAAAAAAAAAAAAAAGCCTTTTATTTATCGTACGTAATTATTTTTCGAACATTAATTTCTTTACCTACTCATCATTTTTTTTTAATTTCTGTCTTTGTACTTGGAGTTATTTGTAACTTTTTACCTCAAATGAAAGCTAGTTAGTTAGAGATGTTATTAACGTACTTTGCACATTTAATTACTAGGAGATTTTTTACAGAAAATTGCCTTTTTTATCGAAAAAAATAGGAAAAAATAGGAAACTGATAAATTTAAAAAGCGTAATTTGAAAACGTTTGAAGCTTTTCAAGATTTTATCACTTATTATGAACTATTGGAATGTCCGCTATACGACGATAGCAAGAAACTCAAAATCAGGCACGTAGTTTTTTTTTATTCAAATTTTAACCATCTGAAACCGGAATTTAAAATAAAAAAAGTAAATTTGAAATAACTCGAAAACGGTTAACTTTCGGATAGCACATTATAGGACAAAATTGATTGCTTTTGACCTTATCTATCACCCCTTAACGGGAATACGTGACATTACAAATCACCCTGTATATTATAGAATTAGATAAGGTGTTACGTGTGTCCGAGGGGGTATATGAAAACAGAAACGTGCGCAGGCATTCTGGACACGTTGTATAAGAAGAAAAGACTTCTTCAAAAGGCACGGCCCATAAACACTTAAGCAGTAATTTAATTTTGATAGCACCAGACTTTCGCAAAGCTTCACTCGCATATCAACAGAGATGAAAGGACGAATGTTGTACAGAACTTTTATCCTATAGAAGCAGTTTCGCACCAGTTCAGTTACATGTTTTTCAAACTTGAGATGCTCGTCAAAGATTATACCGAGGTTACGTGCATCTGTTACATGCTGCAACGGTCTACAATCGATGTGTATCAAGGGATCTTTTAAAGTTAACTGTTGTACCTGATTTTTTGTACCCACAAAAAGAAACTTTGACTTACTGGGATTCAAAACGAGTGAGTTTTTTCTAGACCATAAATGTAACCGATGAAGATCCTCATTCATATCATTTACAGAATCATCAATATGAGCTAGGTCTACAGGTAAGTAAACCTGAAGATCATCAGCATAAAGGTGAAAGTGTGAGTTATGAATACAAGTGACTATGTCAGCGCTATAAATTATGAAAAGCAGAGGGCCTAAGATAGAACCCTGAGGTACTCCTCTAGTGATGTGCAAAGACTGTGAAAATACTCTATGTCCATTTTTCTGAAGCAGTACAACCTTTTGACTTCGATTCCTAAGATAACTTTCAAACCATCTAACAGTTAAATTATCAAACCCGTAATACGAGAGTTTTGAAAGAAGCATGTCAAAATTAATGGAATCAAAAGCTCTGGAGAAGTCCAGTAAAGTTAAGATAGCTCCTTTCCCTTTGTCACAGATGCGTTGGGGAATCTTGGTAAGCCCGCTTCCATCTTCGGCAAAATCTTCACTTACCACCAGATGAGATGTTGTCAAAGGTTTACTAATTGTCAATAAAAAAATAAAAACATGGAATAAATTTTATTAATAGTGTATGGCAGTAAAGTTCTCGTGTGGCGACCACGCACAGGAAAACATTGTGTAGGCAGGCCTCCCACTCGGTGGACCGATGACCTGGTGAAGGTCGCGGGAAGTCGCTGGCAGTGCAGAACCGGTCGTCGTGGAAATCCTTGGGGGAGGCCTATGTCCAGCAGTGGACGTCCTTCGGCTGATATGATGTGTATGGCAATACCTCCTATAAATTAGTTGAAAACTCTTAACTACATTATATTGAATATATTTTCTTAATATTGTATGGCAATATCTCCTATCTACGAAAAATCTCTATAAATACTGGTATTATGAGACAATGGCAATGAAATTATATAGCCGAAAGTATGAAAAATCAATTAAGTATTATATTTTAAGTCAACAATGAATGAAACAATGACATATATTAGTGGCGTAAGGCCCGGCCAACGCGCGCGACTAATGCTCCCAGCGATTGGTGCGAAAATCGAAAATTTCGCACACTCGCAACTCAGTCGTGTGCGGGAAATTGTACAGTGCGGTGGAAAGATATTCCATACAAAAATGCCCTATTGTGTTGTTAGAGGCTGTAAAAACCATGAAAGAAAGGCTAAAAAGAAACATGGGATGTCGTATCATCGTTAAGTAACCTTACATTGTATTTTTTCTTGTAAACAAATTAAATAAACGAATTTTTAAAGCGACAATTCTACCAAGGTACTTTTAACGCGGCACTAACGTCAACTCACGCCCACGCTAGTTCGTCCGAGTTATGTCAGATGGCGCTACTTTTTGCTTGTATGAAGAAAATCTGACTAAAATATGGAGACGGGCGGATCCTTCTGTCCAAACTCCAAATCTGTGGAATGAAACGTTTTTTTCGCCTCCTGTAAAGTTTGGTTTTTGCAAGGAGTGTTTGGTTCTTAATCGTCGATATGTGGACTTCAACTCTTTTCTACTGGTGGAAATTCGTAACTAGCATTGTTTAACCTGTTTTATGATATTTACGGAAATTATTTGTCTGTGAATTTAATATCAACAAAATAACAGTAGTAAATGAAGTAAGTAATCGGCTTCCTTGTAATATAGTCATCACATCAGCTCATATATACGTCTCCACCGAGGGGCTCGAGCCTACCCTGAATTAGGGCGATCGGGCGTTAGTTGACCACGCAGACCCAATGCGGGTTGGTCAACTTCAAACACAACCTTCGAGTTTCTTCGAAGGCGTGTGCAGGTTTCCTTCACCGAAAGAGCGTCGGATAAACATACATATGAGATCGAAATTCGAAAACACATTGGTACGTGGCAGGACTCGAACCACGACTTCCCAGATAGGAGGTAGCGGCCCTTGCCGTTGCGCCACCGACGCTCTCACTTCCCAGATAAGAGGTAGCGGTAATATAGTTAAACTAGCTTTTTCCCGCGGCTTCGCTCGCGTGGGCATTGATGTCTAAGGGTGTGGTGCGCGAGCCTGTAGCCTAAACGGCTTGATGGATTTTGGACTTCGAGTTGTCGTTAGATTTACCTTGATCCGGTGAGTAACATAGGATACATTTTTACCCGATGGACGGCGTTTGTCTTAAGCCATTATAGTCCTGGCAATCAGGTTACAACCGGCCGCAAACTGGTTTTATTCGACTTTTTCCTACGCAATACCGGTCGTCATATCAGCTCATATACGTCCCCACCGAGGGGCTCGAGCCTACCTTGAATTAGGGCGATCAGGCCTTAGTCGACCACGCGGACCCAGTGCGGATTGTTCGACTTCATACAAAACCTGCGAGTTTCTTCGCAGGCGTGTGCAGGTTTCCTCACGATGTTTTCCTTCGCCGTTAAAGCAATCGGTAAGTATATGTAAGTAAGTTTTTGAAAAACTCATTGGTACATTGGCCGTCCAGATTTGAACCCGGTACCTCTGGTTAGAAGAACCGAGTCGTTACCGGTTGAGCCACCGACGCTTTTAACCGAAAACGAAGTACGGTAAGTAGCCTTAATTACTCACTGTGCTGATTGATGAGCATCCGTATAGATATCCGGCTCATGTAGAACCGGTCGAGGAAGTACTGTATGGAGTTCTCTATGCCGGCGTCCACCTCGTGCGACTCCTTCAGCTCCAGCATACCCTGCCCCATCGTCTGGACGACATCCGCGTGGCGGTTGCGTATGTGGACTAGGCGCTCGCAGAATCTGTAAGAGATAAACATAATATGAAAGAAACAAACACGTTAATTGGTTCCAGTATAACACCACACCAAAATCCTTAATAGTATTGTAAATTGTAAACTAGCTGTTTCTCGCGGCTTCACCCGTGTGGACGTTTCTATGGCTTTCCGATGGTGCGCAGTGCGCGAGCCGCAAGCGGCTTGCGAGCGTGGAAAAAAGTATCCTAGTCTGTCTACCTACCAAATTTCAGCCAGACCCGTTCAGTAGTTTTTGCGTGAAAGAGTAACAAACATACATTCATACATTCTTAGAAACTTTTGCGTTTATAATATTAGTAGGATGTAAAAATGTGTTTGTTTGTTCGTTACCTTTTCACGCTTCAACACTTTAACCAATCTTGATGAAATTTGGAATGCAGGTAGCCTGTGTCACGGGGAAGGACATAGGCTACTTTTTATCCCGTGAATATAGCACAGACCGATGCAGTTCCGAGTTCCTGAGGGAACTAAAGAAATATATTTTTTTTAGTTCATTAATTTAATATCGCAATGGGACACCACTCACCCTCGCGCACCACTCACCCTTAAAGATAGTCATACAAACTATTTCCACGCGGGCGAAGCCGCGGGCAGACTAGTACATAATATATTAGTAACAAGAAAATTTAGGTAATTACTTTTTTTTTACTACCTAAATTCATGAGGTGCCACTGCAACCACAGGGCCCCAAGCTCAGCATATGCTAGGCTCGGAAGCGAAGCGCTGGTATTCTGTTGGTACCCGTGGCTGTCAGTATCATATCACTCCGGTTCAGAGAAGTGAGAGTTCACCTCGTTATCTCCAAAATTTAACCACCTCCGTGGCGTAATGGTTAAGTCCATTGGCTTACATCAAGAGCTAGGTCGCGGGTTCAATCCCCGGCGGAGTCTAACTGACTCGGTTTGGTTGATGGAAGGGCGTTTTCTAAGCCTGCCTGTCTAATTACCACCATCTTATCTAAGTCTTGCCGCCAAACATAAAATGCTAACTACATTGATGTGTTCCAACTTAAAGATAAGAGTTGCGTTGGGGAATCTTGGTAAGCCCGCATCCATCTTCGGCACTATCGTCACTTACCATCAGGTGGAGATGACGCCAAGGGCTTACCAATTGTAAATAATAATAAAAAAAAATAGCTTCAAAGAAACTATGCGTAATATTACCTGTAGGTACCTACTCGTAAGTACCTATCGTAAGATAACGTATGTAAGTATGTCATCATCATCATCATATCAGCCGAAAATCGTCCACTGCTGGACAAAGGCCTCCCCCAAAGATTTCCACGACAATCGGTCCTGCGCTGCCCGCATCCATCGGCTTCCCGCGATCATCACCAGGTCGTCGGTCCACCGCGTGGGAGGCCTGCCTACGTATATTATTTGACTAAGCTCGTTATTGTATTGTAGGTACTTTTCCTGTTTTTAGGGCTCCTTGCCAGGTAATGAGACCCTATTACTAAGACTACGCTGTCCGTCCGTCCGTCTGTTTGTCTGTCTCTCCGACTTTTAATAGGCTATACCTAATAAAAAAGAAAAAAAAATACCTTAGTTTCTGTTATCTGTGGCTATACCTATCAAGGTTCAAAAGATAACCTTGATAAGTCACAGAATATGTGTTATTATTTATAGTATGCCGATGGATGCGGGCAGCGCAGGACCGGTCGTCGTGATAATCCTTGGAGGAGGCCTTAGTCCAGCAATGGACGTTTTTCGGCTGATATAATGATGATGATTTTTAGTACATCAGAGGGATTTACGTTAGTGGAATAGTAACCCCTTCATTTTTACTATTTCTATGTTAAAATAAAAAAAAATAAAAAATTATGGAGGTCCCCATACATTCGTTCTGTTCTTGCACCGCTTCTTGGCAGTTGGTTTGGTTGTTTGCTCTTTATTGATAATGAATAATTTGAAGAAAGCTTCCCAATATCTTCACGTCCCAACGAAACTGAGACGCGGTTAGACATGAGAAAGCTCAAGGCCCACCCAACGGGTAATATCGAGTTATGCTCGGAGCTTCCTTACGTGATCGAATCAGAAATGAGGAGAAACAAGGTAACTAAACTTAAGTGGCAGTGGGCGCATATAGCTGCTCGTAGAAAAGATGGCCTTTGAGGTATTAAA
Source organism: Coleophora flavipennella (assembly GCA_947284805.1). Taxonomy (NCBI): domain Eukaryota; kingdom Metazoa; phylum Arthropoda; class Insecta; order Lepidoptera; family Coleophoridae; genus Coleophora; species Coleophora flavipennella. Next base: position 4,437,948 of record OX369262.1, on the reverse strand, counting down.
GTTCTCGAGTGGCGAATGTACACCGGAAACGTAGCTTAGACAGTCCCTACACCCTGTGGACTGACGACCTGGTGAGAGTCATGGTAATCCGCTGGATGCAGGCAGCCAGGACCGGTCTGCGGAAATTCTTGAAGAAGGTCTTTGTCCAGCATCAGTGCACGTCTTTTGGCCGATATGATGATTTTTTTGGTCCTCGATTTAGAATTTCATCATATAACTCATAAACGTCCCCACCGAGGGGCTAGAGCCTACCCTGAATTAGGGCGACCGGGCCTTAGTCACCCACGCGGGCTCAGTGCGGGTTAGTCGACTTCACACACAACCTTCGACTTTCTTCGCAGGCATTCGCAGGTTTCCTCACGATGTTTTCCTTCACCGTAAGAGCGTCGATAAACGTACATATGATATCGATAATCGAAAACATATTGGTACCTGGCAGGATTCGAACGACGACCTTCCGGACAGGAGGTAGCAACCCTAGCCCTTTCGCTACCGACGTTTATGAAGGTAGAATTTAGAATGTAGGAATTGAATTACATGTAAGGCACAATACCACTCACTGGGTCAACAGTAAGGTACAATACCACTCACTGGGTCAACAGTAAGGCACAATACCACTCCCTGGGTCAACAGTAAGGCACAATACCACTCACTGGGTCAACACAGGCGGCTCCGGCTCCATCTTCTCGAACTCGATGATCTCCTCGAACGAGCGCTCGTACCACTGGTTCACCATGCCGACCGACGGCATCTGTAGCAGCGTGTCGGGGAGTAGCGCTATCTCTTTCATTATATTCGCTAACCTGCAAGGCAGAGGGGGACAGGATTATTAAAGAGGATATGCAAGGTCTCGCGGTCGAATAGCGGCATCTTTTTGAATTGCAAGAAAACATTTAAAAAGTAAAAAAATTAGGTGGTTCCCCCATACACGAAACGTGTTTTAGAGGTTTTTTGTTTTTGCTCTTTCGTAAAAAAGATAATACATAAAAGCCTAAAACTTGGTGTAATCTAATCATAGAACTTATCCTAAAGCAAAACATCGAATCATGAAAACTGGGCACGTGTTAGTCGTACTTAGACTACAGGGTTCGAACTGAATGGAGTAAAATCATTTTTCTGGCGCTCGTATTGATGTCTTTTGTTTGAAATGAAAAGGTATCATTGTTTTACTTATACAGGGTGTGTAGTAGTGTAAAATTGGTGTAGATCCCGTTAACTGGGGCTTCTACTCATCATACTGAACAACTTTTGTTGTACGACTGTGCTGAAAACGTATTTTTTTTTACTCTTCATACAAATCGATCAGCTGATTGACCGATTTTGTGCATTTTAGTATGGAGGGTTCAAATTTTATTTTGAGAATCGACTATAGTTTCCTTGGAGAAAGTTGTTCAGTATGACGAGTAGAACCCTCAGTTAACGGGACCTACACCAATTTTGTTGCACCTGTATATATAGAGAGATGTCCTAATTCAGGGTAGGCTCGAGCCCCTCGATGGGGACGTATGTGACCTGATATAATGAGAGAGATGTGTCGATAGAATATACACCGACCGAACAAAACTAGAAGTAGGTGACAGACAGATTGTTACCAGAACTGCAGATTATATTTCGCTATTTGTTTACCTGTGACTTTCAGGGTTCAGTTTTTTGTAGAACCCTTTGGACACGAAAACTAAAATAAATTGTACAGCCACGCTGTGCATTCTTTCTAGCGAAGCCTTCACAGTGCCGCGTAGTCAAAACAAAGCAACAATAAACACCATATGCTTATTACACATCACACCTGTTCGAAAAACGACAATTTTTATCACTCTTATTTTAAAAACGTCAATTTTCATCTCTCCTAATCGAAAAACGTCAATTTTCATCACTCCTATTCCAAAAACGTCAATTTTTATCACTCCTATTCGATAAACGACAATTTTCATCACTTCTATTTGCAAAACGTCAATTTTCATCACTACTATTTGCAAAACGTCAATTTTTATCACACCCATTCAAAAACGTCTATTTTTATCTTACCTATTCGAAAAACGAGAAAAACGTTAATTTTTATCACTCCTATTCGAAAAACGACAATTGTCATCACTCCTATTTGCGAAACGTGAATTTTCATCACTCCTATTTACAAAACGTCAATTTTTATCACACCCATTCAAAAACTCTATTTTTATCACACCTTTTTGAAAAACGAGAAAAACGTCAATTTTCATCACTCCTATTCGATAAACGTCAATTTTCATCACTCCTATTCGGAAAACGTCAATTTTTATCACACCCATTCAAAAAACGTCAATTTGTATCACACCTTTTCGAAAAACGTCAATATTTATCAAACCTATTTGAAAAACGTCAATTTTCATCACTCCTATTCGAAAAACGTCAATTTTCATCACTCCTATTCGAAAAACGTCAATTTTCATCACACCTATTCGAAAAACGTCAATTGGCTTTAGAAGATAGCGGCACATAGCGGCGTGATACAAATTAAAAATCACAAACTGATATTAAATTATCTATGGTGATAATCTCATTTTTGATGTCACATACGAGCACAAAGTTACGAAAAATTCGCTTCTCTGAAATCCAATTTGTTTGGATACGAGTTTCTTTCTCTTTTTCTCATAAATTGTTTGTATCACTCGGGGCCAAAATATAATTTTATATTGATACCAAGGATTTTCTATAAATATTTAACTAGCTTTTGCCTGCGGCTTCGCCCGCGTGGGCATCGTTTTTATGACTGTCTTGAAGGTGAGTGCTACGCTACGGGAGCCGCAAGCGGCACTGGACCCGCGTGGTCGACTAAGGCCCGATCGCACTAAATGAGGGTAGGCTCGAGCCCCTCGGTTGGGACATATATGAGTTGATATGATGATGTTGATATCATTATTCAACTTGGGCGTTTCATATCTGCCGGGCGGCCGGGCGGCCGGGCGTCCCACTGCCATTACTATGGCAAAATTTTTTGAAATAAAAATTTGAGTGAGTTTGACTAGCCTTTGTGACTAAAAAAAGGCGGCATGGCCATGTTACCTTAGCCTTCATGACTGAAAAAAAATCATTTCCTGTTACATACTTCCGTCCCTTTTCACGAAATCACTCCCACAGCTTTTAGGAAAGCGAGAGGAAAGGAAGTTACACGTCAATAAGAATTTGGTAAAATAAGAATGTGGAGAAACAAAAACTTGGAAAATTAAGAATTTGGATTCTAGCGCTGAGTTTATAATAAATGAATACTTTTGATTTTCCCACGGGAACTCTTGAATTTTCCGGGATAAAAAGTATCCTATATGTTAACCCGGGCTATAAGGAACCGCCATACAAAATTTCATCAAAATCGGCCCGGTAGTTTTTGCGTGATGCGCGAACATACAGACAGACAGACAGACCGAAAAAAATTCCAAAAGTTGTTGTTTTGGCCTCTGTATCGTTAGGAATGTCCACCACAGTTATTATTTTCCAAAAATATTTCATGTACAGACACGGCCCCGTTACAGTTTTATTATATTATAGATAGATAATAGATAATGAAATATGCATGGCTTATTCCATGCGCATAAAATAGTGTTTATACTTAATCCTTTAGCGCGAGTTTGTTTCATTACCGGATAGGATTCATTAACAGTAACAGCAGCACAAGCTAATTTTAGCTTTGTTAAATGCTGTTAAGGTTAATTTTGAAATGGGTGTATGCTTATGTATGTACCTATTCTTGGTTTTAATGAATCTATTGTCCAAAGGTCGGGTTACTCGATTAGACCATAATTGCCACTCTACAGACACAAGTACTTATTACAATGTAGTTAGTATAGGAACCGGCTTTAGCATAACCACAGTATTACAATATATAGCGGCTTACAGTAGTGCAACGAATGTACTTACGCAGAGCAACGGAAGAGTACTTGCGGGGCAGCGGGCGGCGAGGCACAGCCTGGCAAACTCCGCGAGTTTTCCAGGCGGGCTACAGGCTAGTACTGCTAGTACCTACAGCGTGGCGGCATCTTGCGACATCAAAAGCGTTGCGCTACTGTAAGCCGTATCGCAATACTGTGGCATAACTAAGAAATGGCCGGTTACTGCGGCCCTCTTCGGTTACTGTGTCATTTACGGCGCAAGGAGCGAGCTTTGCTGTATGTAGGTACAAGTTACCCTCTGCGTGATCGAATCCGCAAAACAAATACCTACCTATGAAATGTTCTTAATTCGCGCAGTTTTTTATAATTTTCAAAAAACCTAAAAACTTTTAAGTACAGGCTTTAATTTGAAAAGAATTCTAATTATTTCGTATTCTTCTCAGCAAACCCTTACGATATATACGATATATATATATATATATATATAGATAGTACTAATATATATTGTACTTTGCCAAGAGTTTCGTACCATCAGACCTGTCCACATAAGTAAAACAATGATACCTCTTCATTTCAAACAAAAGACATCAACGCGAGCGACAAAAAATGCAATTTTTTCTCCATCCAGTTCGGACTCTTGAAGTTTGAGTACGACTCACAGTTGGCTGGTTTTCAGGATTTGATGTTTACTTTAGGATAAGTACTATGATCACACCAAGTTTCAGGCTAATATGTTTTATCGTTTTTATGTTATATACAGGGTGATTTCGGGGTCGTACTCCTAATTATTATTTTCTGACTCAATAAATGATTGATTGCGATGTTTCCTATATACATATGTTTAAATTGAAACACTGATGTCTCATGGTTATTCATTTATTTAAAAAAAAAAGTTCATTCCGTAAAATTATGGTCACCCTACTTTTTAATCTCCAACTTCTAGAGCACAGTGAAACGTATTTAAATAATATCGAACGTTAGTCTATATTTATTTTAAGTTCAAATCAATGCGAGCTTCAACGCGGCTGTTACGTTGAAACGTTTTTATTACTTTTCATCACTTTCAAATAAGTTTTAAAAATGTGTTCAATTAAAATGAAAGGTCTTAAAGTCACCGATTTTTGTGTGTTGGTGTCATTCAACATTAACTATTCGTTTTCGAGAAATTTTGCAATTAATGCCAAAAGTGCAATAATTGGTACAGGTATCCTAGTTTGGGGCCAGATTTAACCGCCTCCGTGTCGTATTAGTTAGTCCATTCGCTTCACACCAGGAGGTCGTGGGTTCGATTCCCGGTGGGATCAACTTGTAAAACTCGGTTTGGTTGGTGGTAGGGCATTTTCTAGGCCCGCCTGGCTAGCTACCACCGTCTTATCTAAGTCTTGCCGCCCAACTTCAGTGTTAACAACATTGATGTGTACCGGTTTGAAGGTAAGATAGCCAGTTCTCCATTGCGTTGGGGAATCTTGGTAAGCCCACTTTTATCTTCGGCATCATCGTCACTTACCATCAGGTGAGATGATGCCAGGTTTACCAATAGAGATGACGACAGCATCAGAAATAAATTATGAACTCTTGATCACTAAATTGCCCTCCTACTTATACTTCGGAAAACCTTACTCGTTTTGTTTTCTATCAAGTCTTCGATTTTTAACTCACCAAATTCACAAAATGAGTACATAAATGATACTGCTAAACTATGACGTCACGACTAGGTATTTCAAACATTTTTAGAACCAAATGTAGTTTTTGCCAGATGATTAAAAGTAACTCAGATGACTAGCATTCGTCATCCCTATCCTTACTAATCCCTACTAATATTATAAATACTAATATTATTAAATACTAGTATTATAAATGCGAAAGTAACTCTGTCTGTCTGTTACGCTTTCCCGCTTAAACCTCTCAACCGATTTTGATGAAATTTGGCACAGACAATCTTTAGACCCTGAGAAAGGACATAGGCTACATTTTTCCACGCTCGCGAGCCGCTTGCGGCTCGCGCACGGCGCACCCTCGAAAAGTCATAGAAACGTTGTGCACGCGGGTGAAGCCGCGGGAAACAGCTAGTTGTTAATAAAAAAAAAGATGACCGTGGGTGGTTTATCCCTGGATATTATAAAGTTGTATCTTACCTCACTGGTAGCTCCTTTCTTAGAAAGAGGAATGATTTCTTTTCGCAAGCATTCAACCCTGCAACAATCCAAAAAAGGTATTTGTTATTATAATATAATTACGCACAACACAATACATTTCCACACGAATCGATCAGCTGGTAAGTAAAAAACCGGCCTACCTATTTATTTCAAATAAAAGGAGCTCAACAGAAAAAATATTTATTTTTAACCCATTCAGTTCGGACACCTACCTTAGCGCGAATACCGCGAATACGACACATACTTGGCCTGTTTTCATTAACCCTCTTTTAACTACTGTCGTTTTAAAACAATTTTTTTTCCAACAAAAAAAAATATTACTATTTTTCTTATTGTTATTTTATTTTAAGTTAAAAAGCGTCGGTGGCTCAACCGGTAACGACACGGTTCTTCTAACCAGAGGTACCGGGTTCAAATCTGGACGGCCAATGTACCAATGAGTTTTTCAATAACTTACGTACATATAATTACCGATTGCTTTAACGGTGAAGGAGAACATCGTGAGGAAACCTGCACACGCCTGCGAAGAAACTCGCAGGTTGTGTGTGAAGTCGACCAACCCGCACTGGGCCCGCGTGGTCGACTAAGGCCAGATCGCCCTAATTCAGGGTAGGCTCGAGCCCCTCGGTGGGGACGTATATGAGCTGACATGATAATTATATTTTAAGTAGCATATACGTATCAAATACAAAATTTTGCGATTTTTTTTTTTTTTGTAAAAGGTGGGTTTATTGTTGTTTAACTTTAGGAATAGTACTAGTACTGTGTGATTATAATCGCACCAAGTTTAATGCTTTTATATGTATAACCGGCACATAGCTCATAGAACAGATAGCCGTTGGGGCAGGAGTTTTCCAGTTACTAACAAATTATGAACTTTTAAAAGTCTGAAAATATCTTTATTACTATAAAGTTCAAAGTGGTGATTTTTTTTACAGTTACATGCTAAACCGGTATTTCAGAAAAACTGAATCTGAAGAAAATGCTTATTTTAATAAAAAAAATATCACGTCCAGTAGTTTAGTAGTAATAATCTACCAATTTAAGATTCAAGATTCAAGGTATTTATTCAAAATAGTACACTCTTTCTGATAGTCATATAATAATAATAACATAATGTCATTTGTGAAAAATCAAGAAATAAACAATCATTATTCATTAGTTAATAACGTCAAAATTCAATCCTTGAAATAAACCAGATTATGTCATTAGAACATGAAAACAATATGACACGAAAAGTAATACAATTAAAAATCATTGGATGTCATTAATGGCTTTGACAAAAGTAGGCCAGTTCACACGGACAGCACCCGGTCACGAGTATAACGCGAGAGTCAGTCACCGCTCCCATCAACCATATTAGAGGAAAAGGAACGACCCAATATGATAGGGAAGAAAGGAATGAACCATATTAGAGGGAAACGAACGATGTAAAGGTTCATAGATACTAACTGCAAAAATAAATTTGTATTTAAAATATACATTTTATTCCTTATTCCACGGGGAAATCAACTGCATTTTACTTCATCATATCAGCCGAAGGAAGTCCACTGCTGGACATAGGCCTCCCCCAAGGATCTCCACGACGACCGGTTCTGCGCTGCCCGCATCCAGCGGCTTCCCGCGACCTTCACCAGGTCATTGGTCCACCGAATGGGAGGCCTGCCTACACTACGCTTTCCGGTGCGTGGTCGCCACCCGAGAACTTTACTGCCCCAACGGCCATCTGTTACTACGCTTTCCGGTACGTGGTCACCACTCGAGAACTTTACTGCCCCAACTGCCATCTGTTCTACGAGCAATGTGCCCCGCCCACTGCCACTTAAGTTTAGCAATTCTGAGAGGTATGTCGGTTACTTTGGTTCTCTTACGGATCTCCTCGTTTCTGATTCGATCACGCAGAGAAATTCCGAGCATTTTACTTATAATAGACTTATTTCTAGGTACAAAATACAATAATGTGATGAAGGCTTATTTATGCATTGCAAAGAATACGGAACACCACTTTGCGGGCGGCTCGACACGCACTTGGCCACTTGTTAATGTTGATTTATGTATGCCAGAGGGTAAAGGCTACGTGAAAAAGTATGCACAGCGTGACTGTACAATTTATTTTGGTGTTATTTCATTTAAAATGCCAAATAGATAAATAAATAGCAAATTAAAATATGTATGATTGAAAAAGCGTCGGTGGCTCAACCGGTAACGATTCCGTCCCCCTAACCAGAGGTGCCGGGTTCAAATCCGGACGGCCAATGTACCAATGAGTTTTTCGAAACTTACGTACATATACTCACCGATTGCTTTAACGGTGAAGGAAACCTGCACACGCCTGCGAAGAAACTCGAAGGGTGTGTGTGAAATCGACCAACCCGCACTGGGCCCACGTGGTCGACTAATGCCCGATCGCGCTAATTTAGGGTATGCTCGAGCCCCTCGGTGGGGACTTAAATGAGCTGATGTGATGAAAATATGTATGAATTGTTACATATTTTTACCTGACTGTGCCAGAAGGAGGGTTGTGATTTTTATGTGTAATGTATACCTAAGCGGCTTGATGGGTTTTGGATTTCTAGGAGTCGTTAGATTTACCTTGATCCCGTGAGTAACACAGGATACATTTTTACCCGACTAGCCAAAAAAGGGGTTTATCATTTCTTTTATCATTTCAGTTAGATTCGTCTTAATCCTGTGAGTGACACAGGATACATTTTTGGCCAGTCGACCAAAAAATAGGGATAAGTTTTTATGCTGTCCGGTTTTTATCGTATGGATAGATCTGCAGTTAAGTTTAAGATTTTAAACTTTCAACTTGTATTTGTAAACAGTCGATTTCAATATTGAAACGTCTATTTAGTAATCTGTGACTTAGTGACTGTGACATGCGGACAGACAGACATAGAAACATGACGAAATTATAAGGTTTCCAATTTTTTCCCATTATTGCTTCGTAACCCTAGAAAGTTTCTCTAGTTTTACCCAGAGAAACACAATAACTTTAAAATTAAACTAAAGCCCGCCAACTTCGTGCGCGATACGCCTGAGCAGCCGAGGCGGGGTGTGCGGGAAGATCTCCGCGGGGGAGCTTGAGGCTAGCGGGGAAGGGAACAAGCCTCGTGCCCTTCCCCGCTAGCGTCAAGCTCCCCCGCGGAGATATTGTCGTGACGTGCTACCTCGCCCCCGCCTACCCGCCCGTACCGCAGGCGTAACGCGAACGAAGTAGACGGGCTATAGTCGTGTTTTCTACACTGACAACTCTAACGACAAACGACAATGCTTTAAATTGTCTCAAGGTAAGCTACCTATAGGACGAGTAAGTAATGTCAAAGAAAAGAATAGTAGGTTGTCTTCACACAATGGTACATCGCGCGGTTTTATGTGTGCGCGCCCCAGTAGGCAGGCAAGCATCGTACGCACGCACACTACAATAAATAGGAATAGTCTATCTATGGTCTTATGTCATTCCTACAGGGGCGCGCACACATATCTACAAACCGCGCGATGTACCATTGTATGAAGACAACCTTGTATTCTTTCCTTTTACTGTGGTAATGTGTTTGTGTAACAGCTAGGCACGGACGTCAATTAAACAAGTATTACAGAATATATTATCTATCATACAGACTACTAAAGGACTACTATCTGAAGCAATGCTTACTTACAGAGAGATAAGCAGCTAATATACAGGATGATTTGTAATGTCACGTATTCCCGTTAAGGGGTGATACATTACGTCAAAGGCAATCGATTTTGTCCAATAATGTGCTATCCAAAAGTTAACTATTTTTGAGTTATTTCAAATTTAATAATAAAAAAAAATCGGTTTCAGACTGTTAAAATTCGAATAAAAAAAACTACATGCCTGATTTTGTTTTCGTTATTACTGTCGCATAGCGGACATTCCAATAGTTCATAATAAGGAAACAATAATGTGCTATCTAAAGCAATAATGTGCTATCCAAAGCACATTATTGAACAAAATCGATTGCTTTTGACCTAATCCAACCCCCCTTTAACGGGAATACATGACATTACAAATCAACCTTACACAGGGCATACTGACACAAGACATTTCTAGCAAATAAAAAAAATAATAACCAAAGATATAGAATCCTCATGAAGACTTTTGATAGGAGAATTCAAAAAGGGATTGGTTGTTCCTCTCCGTGAGGTTAGTACATAACGCTAGCTAATTAGATTCTCTTTGGGTTATATCTTTGTGAAGAAAGGAGAATATATATGTATGAATGAAGCGCATAAGTTACACCAAGGAATAGGTCCATCTGTTCAAAGGAGGTTTTAATGCTTACAATAATTTGATCCTAAGCCTTATTGTCATCTATTTATGGTAATATTAAAAAAAACTTACGCATGCGTACATATGCTTAGCTAACTTAAATATTGCGCAATTTTCGTAAAACTGAATTGAGTTGTTTTAGTTGTGAAAACGAATAAAATTATGAATAGTTAATATATTTGTAATAAAAAATATACTTATGTGTATGTATAAGAAAACACAAAGTTAAATGACTCCCCGGACATTTAAAATGAGCCACATGCGTAAAATGAACTTTGGTTGCCGAAACTTTGATAGGTATGTACCTACCCATGTATGATGTTTTACTTTCAAGGTCATTTTTTATATTAAAGGTTTTCTCACAACTTTATTGAAAAACTTTGTATAATACATGGGTGTAAAAGAAAATAACAAACTCGTGACGATGGTAAACCCTCGCCTGCGGCTCGGGCTCACAAATGTCACTCGTTTGTTATTGACCTTTTTACCAACCTTTTATCATAATTCATATATAACTATTTTTATATAAACACACGACTATAGCCCGTCTACTTCGTGCGCGGTACGCCTGCGGTACGGGCGGGTAGGCGGGGGCGAGGTAGCACGACACGACACGATCTCCGCGGGGGATCTTGAGGCTAGCGGGGAAGGGCACGAGGCTTGTTCCCTTCCCCGCTAGCCTCAAGCTCCCGCGCGGAGATCTTCCCGCACACCCCGCCTCAGCTGCTCAGGCGTATCGCGCACGAAGTTGACGGACTTTAGTTTAATTTTATAGTTATTGTGTTTCTATGGGTAAAACTAGAGAAACTTCCTAGAGTTACGAAGCGATAATGGCAAAAAATGGAAACCTTATAATTTCGTCATGTTTCTTTGTCTGTCTGTCCGCATGTCACAGTCACTTGATTTCAATACTGAAATCGAATGTTTCCAAATACAAGTTGAAAGTTTAAAAACTTAAACTTAACTGCAGATCTATCCATACAATAATAACTTATGGAATTAATTAAAAATGAATAACCCGACTGCATAATAAATAACTTACCCCTATTTTTTTGGCCGACGACGACGTGGCAAAAATTTATCCTATGTCACTCACAGGATTAAGACGAATCTAACGACACCTCGCTCTCTAAAATCTATCAAGCCGTTTAGACCACAGAGCGTGCCAAAGGATTAAATAACCCCTTTTTTTACTACACGGGTAAAAATGTATCCTGTGTCACTCACGGGATCAAGGCAAATCGAAGGACACCTCGAACTTCAAAACTCATCAAACCGCTTCAGGGCATGGCAAAGAAATAATCATACATACATACATTCACTCGAAAAACATAACCCTCCTTCTGGCGCAGTCAGGTAAAAATATGTAATAATTCATACATGTTTTAATTTGCTATTTATTTATCACTTTAGCATTTTGAATTAAAACCACCAAAATAAATTGTACTGCCACTGTGTGCATACTTTTTCACGTAGCTTTTACCCTCTGGCATACATAAATCAACATTAACAAGTGGCCAAGTGCGTGTCGAGCCGCCCGCAAAGTGGTGTTCCGTATTCTTTGCAATGCATAAATCGTCCCTCGCATGACTAAAATTCCAATCTCATTTTTGTTAGTTCCGTAAAACAACAGTTTTTCAGTTAGGAAATTTTAAACTTCCATTTTATTTTGATTCCACGGACTTCCTGTAAGAAAAATTATATACCAGTGTATAATGTAAAGTTTGTGCTTTCATTTGATGTATTACCTACTAACTTAATTGAATTGTTAATATTTATTTCGATTATTGAAAACAGTTAGGAGACTTTGTGATAACTTTGTTTTCCAATATCCGAAAAATTTTCCACTTACGAGCCTACAGTTGCACTAGTTATAAAAATAAACAATCCAAACTAATCATTGTGATCACAAGGCCTAATCAAAGACGCGTGCTGGGACCATACATTTGTGTGTCTTAAGCCCACCGGTGGGGAAGTGAACATTGGCAGCGATTCGCAGCGCTAAAGGTTCAGTGCTTAAAGCCGCTACGCAAACACAAGTTGAACCCTAGGTCCCGTAAACGGAGACACAAGTAGCGTTGTCAGGCGTCCGGATAAAGCCGGACAGGGTTAGGCTTTTTGGATGCGTGTCCAACCAAATTAGATGGTGTCCGGCCTGCCGGCTTATTAGGTTTATTGATTTTACCAGTGACCTGGACATTCGGTGAGCGCTGACGTATTATTAGAGTATGGCGGCGTTTCCTAGTCTGATTAGGACCTCGCTAAAGGCCAGTAAACATGACTGATTGATTTAGGCGTGTTTTAAGCGGGATTTAATAATTTATGGAGTCAGGCTTTTTTTACCCAAAAGTCCGGCTAAACTGGCAGGTATGTCCGGCTATTTAGTTTTAGGACCTGGCAACCCTAGACACAAGCTAGGGTTGGAAACACAGGACACACAGAATACACCTACCGGTGTTATTCGCAGCCTTAAGCACTGAAAGGTGTGTTATATCTAATTTTAGAATTGACCCCGGTATAAAAACAAATTTAAAACGTCTTGACGTCAAAAAAAACTTGACAGAACAAGTGTCTCGTACGGAAATTTATAAAACCGCAAGATTTTCAAGTCGGCAAAGACTATATCTAAATGCAGTCCCCGTGGACTGTTGCTGGTACTTAGGCACAAAAAATCTACAATTAAATCAAATACACAAACACAAAAATACAAAAATCAGATTAATTCTATATTTTTTACATAACTTGTAAGTTATCCAAAAAAATATCTTTGTCTTAGAGTTGCTACTTAATTCAGTTCGTAAACCCTACTTTTCGTCCATGTGGATTTTCTAAGTAGTTCTTGTTATCCTTATCTTGTGATAAAAATATGTTGTCTAATGTTAGATATTTATAGATATTGTGATTAAAGAATAATAATATGAATTATGAGACATGTAAAACTAAACTTACTGACTGCGATGCTATAACTTACGTGTACAAAAATCCTACGGCTGAAGGCTATGCTTGTCCATGGCAACATTGGCAACACATATGGGCTAAGCGAGATGCTCTCTAGTGGTTTTACACGAGTAGCGACTCTATGGGTAGGTAGCAGTTAATCTGAGGGCGTACGTGACACATTTCACGGACAATAACATAATCACAAGTTATTTGTGGATATTAGTTACAAAGGAAGTTTGATAACCCCACTACGATGAAAATAAAAAAAAATCATCATCATCATCATTACAGCTCATATACGTCCCCACCGAGGGGCTCGAGCCTACCCTGAATCAGGGCGATTAGGCCTTATAGTCGACCACGCGGGCCCAGTGCGGGTTGGTCGACTTCACACACAACCTTCGAGTTTCTTCGCAGGCGTGTGCAGGTTTCCTCACGATGTTTTTCCTTCACCGTTAAAGCAATCGGTAAGTATGTACGTAAGTTTTTTGAAAAACTCATTGGTACATTGGCCATCCAGATTTGAACCCGGTACCTCTGGTTAGATGGACCGAGTCGTTACCGGTTGAGCCACCGACGCTAAAAAAAAAATATTATTAATTAAAATTATGTGCAAATATTATTGATTAGCTGTTGCCCGAGGCTTCGCCCCCGTGGATATCGAGGGTGAGCGGGGTTTTTTTAGGCATATGTCTATATTTGTTTTTATTAAAAAATGAGTGCGTTTGGCTGCACCTCACCTGATGGTAAGTGCCGATGCGGCCGAGGATGTAAGACGCAAGCTCAAATAGTGCCTATTCACTCTCGTCTTGAAGATTCCTAAATATAAGAATCGGGGAATACAGACGCCGGAAGGGAATTCCACTCCTTGGCCGTTCGCATTATGAACGAAGAAGCAAAACGCTTCGTGCGAAAAGGTGGAACATGGACGACAAAGGGGTGGAACCGCTCTCCGCGCCTGGTCGTCCGATAATGAAATAAAGAGGAGGGAATGAAGCTCCAGGGCACACTCTCCGAAATGAATTCTGTAGAACACCGATAGACAGGCGACTTTTCCATCCTGCAATTCCATTCTAACTATTGGTGAAAGATTTCTCTAAATCAGATGAGCAGTTTTAAAGATTACCTCTTACATACAGACATACAAATATTAGTATAAGTAGTTGTCAATGGTTTCACCATCCATATACGTGCGTCTGATCGATTACGAAATTCGCTGTTCAATTATTTTTTTCGTATAATATAGGGTTTTCCAATAAGAGGTGTTATTTTGATATTCAAAGAAAAAGCCATTTTTTAATATAAATGATCGGATATTTATTTCATTATAAAGAAGAAGGTATGCCGTTAATAGTGGAAAACAACATCAGGCAAATGACTACCACGACCACGCTTACAGGACCATATCCTTTTCATGAAATTTTCCATAACCAAATCGCAAAGGCTGCCCTATGTCCTCGATAGCCTCACGAATTCCATCTTTGAGATCTTGAATCGACGCTGGGCTGTTGGCGTAGACCTTGTCTTTCAAGTGGCCCCAAAGGAAGAAGTCGCAAGGTGTTAAATCACAAGATCTCGGTGGCCAATTGTGATCACCTCTTCGAAAGATAACACGGTCCGGAAACTTTTCCCGGAAAAGATCAATGGTTTCGTTGCTTGTGTGGCACGTAGCGCCGTCTTGTTGAAAGTAAACGTTGTCCAGATCAATACCATCCAATTCCGGCCATAAAAAATTTATAAATCATCTCTCGATAGCGCAATCCATTCACCATAACTGTTGCTCCAGCCTCATTTTCGAAAAAGTAAGGTCCAATGACTCCGCCGGACCATAAACCGCACCAAACACTCACACGTTGAGGGTAGAGAGACTTTTCAACAATAACTCTTGGGTTTTCCGAGCCCCAGATGCGAAAATTTTGCTTGTTGACGAAGCCACCGAGGTGGAAATGG
This sequence comes from Coleophora flavipennella, assembly GCA_947284805.1. NCBI lineage: Eukaryota > Metazoa > Arthropoda > Insecta > Lepidoptera > Coleophoridae > Coleophora > Coleophora flavipennella. Next base: position 4,422,745 of record OX369262.1, on the reverse strand, counting down.
GCTTCATCACTCAAGATGATTTTTCGATGGAATTCCGGATGATTTTCATGCATTTCAACGACCCAATCAGCAAAGACACGACGTTGTTGATGATCGGCCGGCTTGAGTTCTTGTGTTAACTGAACTTCATAAGCCTTAAGAACCAAATCTTTATGCAAAATACGCTGTAATGACGTTTGTGGAATGCCTAATTCCAAAGAACGACGAGGAATGGACAAACCTGGGTTTTCTTCAACACTTTCGGCTACAGCAGCAATATTCTCGGCTGTTCTTGAGCGACGTGCACGGGTTTTATTCTTCGCATCACTAACTTGTCCCAACAGCTCGAATTTTTCCACCAATTTCTGTATTGCGGTCCGACAAGGTGCTTCACGACGACCCAAAAATGTTCGAGTTTTACAAACCGTCAGACCCTGCCAAGTTTTTACCATTTTTATAGTGAATTTTAATAATTTTAATGCGTTGTTGAAGCGTGTATTGTTCCATTTTTAACCCCCGACGCAAAAGAGAGGGGTGTTATAAGTTTGACGTGTCTGTCTGTCTGTCTGTGTATCTGTCTGTGGTATCGTAGCTCCCAAACGGATGAACCGATTTCCGTTTAGTTTTTTTCATGTCATAGATAATTTTATCCCGAGTGTTCTTAGCCATGTTTCATGAAAATCTGTTCAGCCGTTTGAACATCATCAGCTCCTTTCTAGTTGATGAGGGGATCTGACTAACTTCCTTATGTCCGATCGATTCGAAATTTAGTACCGTGTTACTTCAATGATATTGAAAGTATATGGTTAGGTAACCATGACCTGATCAGCCGTTTGAAGATCATCAGCTCCTTTCTAGTTGATGAGGGGATCTGACTAACTTCCTTATGTCCGATCGATTCGAAATTTAGTACCGTGTTACTTCAATGATATTGAAAGTATATGGTAAGGTAACCATGACCTGATCAGCCGTTTGAAGATCATCAGCTCCTTTCTAGTTGATGAGGGGATCTGAAAAATTTCCTTATGTTCGAACGATTCGAAATTTAGTACCGTGTTACTTCAATGGTATTGAAAGTATATGGTTAGGTAACCATGACCTGATCAGCCGTTTGAACATCATCAGCTCCTTTCTAGTTGATGAGGGGTTCTGACTAACTTCCTTATGTTCGAACGATTCGAAATTTAGTACCGTGTTACTTCAATGTTATTGAAAGTATATGGTAAGGTAACCGTGACCTGATCAGCCGTTTGAAGATCATCAGCTCCTTTCTAGTTGATGAGGGATCTGACTAACTTCCTTAAGTCCGATCGATTCGAAATTTAGTACCGTGTTACTTCAATGATATTGAAAGTATATGGTAAGGTAACCATGACCTGATCAGCCGTTTGAAGATCATCAGCTCCTTTCTAGTTGATGAGGGGATCTGACTAACTTCCTTATGTTCGAACGATTCGAAATTTAGTACCGTGTTACGGCTGATCATCAGCTCCTTTCTAGTTGATGAGGGATCTGACTAACTTATGTCCGATCGATTCGAAATTTAGTACCGTGTTACTTCAATGGTATTGAAAGTATATGGTAAGGTAACCATGACCTGATCAGCCGTTTGAAGATCATCAGCTCTTTAATAGTTGATGATCTGACGTCGCTGCGTCGCTTCGACTCTGCCCCACAGGGAATTGAGCCTTATGTATGTGTATTATTACTTCTTAGTCTTATCAATTCTGCTAAAGCTGATCTGTCATGTGGATTATTGAAGAGCTTTCTCTGGTCCTTATCTTTAACCTAACCTTAGAGTAGGTAGTTAAAACTTAATCTAGTAAATTGAAACTAATAATGATACCTAGTACCAAACTAAGTTACTAACTCAACTAACTAATCACTATAAATACCTTCCTAATATTTATACCTACTTTAAAAAGGACAAAATAAAAGTAAAATTAAAAATTTTAAAAACCCACCGACACAAAAAATGAATTCTAAAAACTAACAAATAATATTTTAAACCTATTATAATTACTATCGTCACATATATTATGCAAGTTCAAATATTTTATTTTCCAAGCGTTGTCGCGTCGGGGGACCGCTAAGTGAGAAAAACAGGTGTAGTCGCAGATTGCAACAAAAGAATTTACTCCGAAAAATTCGCAAAATCGACACCACCGTCAACGTCGTCTGCCCTCACGTGTCTGCCCGTTCGGGTCGCCGCACTTGGTGACGGCCCACCCCCGCGCCGCATACCGCACACCGAGCTCGCGCGCAGAGCGTAGACTTATATGAAACTTAAGATCGCTCGTATCGTACACTACACCTGTTTTTCTCACTTAGCGGTCCCCCGACGCGACATCGCTTGGAAAATAAAATATTTGAACTTGCATAATATATGTGACGATAGTAATTATAATAGGTTTAAAATATTATTTGTTAGTTTTTAGAATTCATTTTTTGTGTCGGTGGGTTTTTAAAATTTTTAATTTTACTTTTATTATTAATGGCGTAGTTTCTACTTGTCAAATGTCGAAAAATGACAGCTTCAAAAGTGACATCTACCGAAATAGCGGGATATTCAAAATAACACCTCTTATTGGAAAACCTTATATTTATTTCATGGGTTTTCAATTTATCAAATACAATTAGTTGCCAGCGGATTTGCCCGCATAGGCCTCGTCAGGCTAATTATATTACGTAGGTCAAGGACGTTTTAATAAACGTAGGTATTTCTTTTCGCTAAGAACTGATTGTACTCGTATTTTGGTCACTAAAATAAATAAATAATATTAAAAAAATTAAAATCTTATGTTCTTCTTAATGTGTTTTCTACTTAATAGATGGATTTTGATCTAAGCTATAAAACGACACCAAATTATCTACCATTGTACATTAGTTACTTACGCAATGATGCAAATTGACGGTTAAGAGACCCTTGTGCAGGGTTGTGACAATCCTTTAACTGTAATTTCACAACTATTAAACATTTTCACATGTTTTTAACTAAAACACTTACATCCTATTACTTACTAATATTACAAATTGAAACGCAAACTATCGTTTCGAGCCAATCTCCTTTTTGCGTTTCATAATTAAATTCTCGTTAGATTTTGTTCGTCTATGGAAATTGAATTTGAAAAACTTGACAAGAAGATGAGAGATTGAAAAAATAACAATGGAATGGTGGTCACCGCAAACCTATTTTTGACCGAAAATAAGATTATAAATTTAATAAGTTGCCTTTTGCTGTTTTTCAAAGTTGTATGGTGCAGTTTTTTAGTATATTACAGATCCTTTGCCGATATTTCAAGGGTTTTTACCGAGTACCTAATGGACAACTAATATAATAACGGCGAAATAGCCGACGTATTACATCAGCAGGCTAAGCAAATAACTGATCGAGTCTTGGCTGGTACAGCTCGAATACCTTTTTCGTCAGCCTGAGCATCTACCACCGTCGTGCCACCTGCGAAGGGAAGTAGTCACCTTTTTTCTTCACATTTCCCTATTCCCCGGTCAAGATTCCTTTTGGTTTTCATGAACTTTAGAAATTGAACAGTGTTATTATTTTATGTGTGCCTTTTTACGTTTAATTTAAGGTATTATCTATCACAGAATTAAGAGTAACAATCTATACGTATGGATTGTCCCTTCTACTACTTATTAAGGTTTAACAATAACTAAAAGTGTAATCACACGTTTGTACTCCATGTTCAATTTTAGTCATAGTCACTCAACCTATTGAAAATTGATATTATTATAAGTACCATTTTACATTTCGCGGTGACCAATTCCTTTTGATACTAGATGTTATTAAATACATATTTTAAATTATATTTTAATTTATTACCTCTAAATCTTACGTATCATGTGTGGCAAATTCCGTGAGGGTTTTTATTGCCAGTTCCCATTATTTTTGTCACAAAATATGAAAATGTTTATTTGCTTGTTTGTAACCTTTTCACGCTTCAACACCTTAACCGATCTTGATGAAATTTGGCATGCTACAGCTTGTGTCATTGGGAAGGACATAGGCTACTTTTATCCCGTGAAAATAGCATAGTCCGATGCAGTTCCTGAGGGAACTGAAAATATACTCTTTTTTGGTTAGTTTCTTTAACATTGCACCGAAACAATGGATCGCTGTGTTTTTTTGCACAAAGATGGCTGAGGGGGTGGGAAATTACATAATTTACTAATTAGCATATTCAGACATGGTTCCCGAGGGATCTGGGGAAAACTCATTTCCGCGCTCGCGCACGTCAAGCGTCGCAACGGAGCTACGGACTGAAGTGGTTTTTTGTACAGAATTGTTTGAGGGGGTGGGAAGTGACATAGACTTTTAATAAGAATAGCACGATATCGTTCCCGAGGGATCTGAGGAAAACTCATGTCCGCGCTCGCGAGCCGCTTGCGGCTTGCGCACCACTCACCCAAAAAGACAGTCATAAAAACGATGTCTTCGCGGGCGAAGCCGCAGGCAAAAGCTAGTATATCAATGATTCAAAGTAACTGCATCCGTTCTGCAGACACACTACAACCTGCTGTGTGGCCCGTTTGACCATTTCCAAGTAACGAACCGCGAGGGTCGCGTATCAAACATAAATTGGCACACTAAAATATACTTTAAGTGTGTAGTATGTGTTCTTACATATCTTACTATTATTATAAATTTGTTTGATACCTTTTCACGCTTCAACACCTTGACCAATCTTGATGAAATTTGGAAGGCAGGTAGCCTGTGTCACGGGGAAGGACATAGGATATAGGCTACTTTTTATCCCGTGAAAATAGCATAGTCCGATGCAGTTCCTGAGGGAACTGAAAATATACTCTTTTTTGGTCCATCTCTTTAACATCGCTACGGAACAATGGATTATTGTGATTTTTTGCACAGAGATGGTTGAGGGAGTGGGAAATGACATAGACTGCTAATAAGAATAACCCGATCTGGCAAGGGATCTGGAGAAAAATAATGTCCACGCTCGCGAGCCACCGTACCATTCACCCTCAAAGGCAGTCATAAAAACAATGTCCAAAAGTTAGTAAGTAAATAACCCAAAACGAACTTTGGACAGCAAAAGGAGAATGAATTTATTTTTATCTATAAACAAAAACGACCTCCACAACGAATATAAAAAATGCATACTTACGTTTTTACAATGGCTAAAGTCCAAACTGAAATACAAGCGAAGCTCGTCATTGTTTTTTTACACATATAGATTATAATAAATTGCATAGACACGTTGTGCATACTTTCTCGCGAAGCTTTCATCGTATGGCATAGTCGGGCATACACAAAGTAACAATAAACATTAAACTTTACCTACTAGCAATAAAAGGAATTAGATTTGATGAAAATTTTACAAATAATTTGGGTTTCTATGGAAGATACCTTATTCAGTGTTTTTTATTGGAATAATGAACTAGTGCAGTAAGCTTGTTATTAAAAAAGTTTCACTTAAATTGTTGGAACAATTTTTTGAGAAATAGTACAAACAATCTGGTAGACTATCCCGATATTTCCCGGAATAATGAACTACAGCGTATAGTAGGTTGTATAAAGTTATACATACAGAGTTTCATGCAAATAAATAGAGCTGTTTGAATTTAAAAACGGCTGGAAATATAAAAATAATATTGCCCTAACCCAAACTTTACACAAATCCATCTAGTAGTTTGGGAACTAGAGCCACAGAGTACTAAATAGTTACTTCGTAACTAGAGCACCGGACAGACGCACAGACATACACACATTTTTATTACTTTTGTGTTTTAGACCCTATTAGTGGAAGACAATCGATCCCCATCAAAATCTCTACTTCGTTTTTTTTGCCATCACAATAATTTCTTCACTACTTCGTTGCTCGAAAGTAAAAATCAATTTAACTCACGATATGTTTTTGGCAGAATATACAACATTAAGTGCCAGGGATTTATCCGTGTTATTATGGACACTTTTTTCCCGATTGCATAACATGGAGGGTAATGTTTACGGGTGCATGTATGTCTGTTTCCGTTGCTGAGCTTGTAGCCAAAGTATAATATATTAGTAGCTGTAGCCTAAACGGCTTGACAGATTTTGGAGTGCGAGGTGTCGTTACATTGGTCTTGATCCGTTGAGTGACATATCACATAGGATACACTTTTACCGACTGCATAACATGGAGGGTAATGTTTATGGGGGGTATGTATGTTTGTTTCTGTTGCTGAGCTTGTAGCCAAAGTATAATATATTAGTAGCTGTAGCCTAAACGGCATGATACACTTTTACCGATTGCATAACATGGAGGGTAATGTTTACGGGTGCATGTATGTCTGTTTCCGTTGCTGAGCTTGTAGCCAAAGTATAATATATTAGTAGCTGTAGCCTAAACGGCATGATACACTTTTACCGACTGCATAACATGGAGGGTAATGTTTACGGGTGCATGTATGTCTGTTTCCGTTGCTGAGCTTGTAGCCAAAGTATAATATATTAGTAGCTGTAGCCTAAACGGCATGATACACTTTTACCGACTGCATAACATGGAGGGTAATGTTTACGGGTGCATGTATGTCTGTTTCCGTTGCTGAGCTTGTAGCCAAAGTATAATATATTAGTAGCTGTAGCCTAAACGGCATGATACACTTTTACCGACTGCATAACATGGAGGGTAATGTTTACGGGTGCATGTATGTCTGTTTCCGTTGCTGAGCTTGTAGCCAAAGTATAATATATTAGTAGCTGTAGCCTAAACGGCATGATACACTTTTACCGACTGCATAACATGGAGGGTAATGTTTACGGGTGCATGTATGTCTGTTTCCGTTGCTGAGCTTGTAGCCAAAGTATAATATATTAGTAGCTGTAGCCTAAACGGCATGATACACTTTTACCGACTGCATAACATGGAGGGTAATGTTTATGGGTGTATGTATGTTTGTTTCTGTTGCTGACCCTGTAGCCTAAACGGCTTGACAGATTTTGGAGTGCGAGGTGTCGTTACATTGGTCTTGATCCGTTGAGTGACATATCACATAGGATACACTTTTACCGACTGCATAACATGGAGGGTAATGTTTACGGGTGCATGTATGTCTGTTTCCGTTGCTGAGCTTGTAGCCAAAGTATAATATATTAGTAGCTGTAGCCTAAACGGCATGATACACTTTTACCGACTGCATAACATGGAGGGTAATGTTTATGGGTGTATGTATGTTTGTTTCTGTTGCTGACCCTGTAGCCTAAACGGCTTGACAGATTTTGGAGTGCGAGGTGTCGTTACATTGGTCTTGATCCGTTGAGTGACTCACATAGGATACACTTTTACCCGACTGCATAACATGGAGGGTAATGTTTATGGGTGTATGTATGTTTGTTTCTGTTGCTGACCCTGTAGCCTAAACGGATTGACAGATTTTGGAGTGCGAGGTGTCGTTACATTGGTCTTGACCCGTTGAGTGACATATCACATAGGATACACTTTTACCCGACTGCATAACATGGAGGGTAATGTTTATGGGTGTATGTATGTTTGTTTCTGTTGCTGACCCTGTAGCCTAAACGGCTTGACAGATTTTGGAGTGCGAGGTGTCGTTACATTGATCTTGATCTGTTGAGTGACATATCACATAGGATACACTTTTACCCGACGCATAACATGGAGGGTAATGTTTATGGGGGGTATGTATGTTTGTTTCTGTTGCTGAGCCTGTAGCCTAAACGGCATGATAGATTTTGGAGTGCGAGGTGTCGTTACATTGGTCTTGATCCGTTGAGTGACATATCACATAGGATACACTTTTACCCGACTGCATAACATGGAGGGTAATGTTTATGGGTGTATGTATGTTTGTTTCTGTTGCTGACCCTGTAGCCTAAACGGCTTGACAGATTTTGGAGTGCGAGGTGTCGTTACATTGATCTTGATCTGTTGAGTGACATATCACATAGGATACACTTTTACCCGACGCATAACATGGAGGGTAATGTTTATGGGGGGTATGTATGTTTGTTTCTGTTGCTGAGCCTGTAGCCTAAACGGCATGATAGATTTTGGAGTGCGAGGTGTCGTTACATTGGTCTTGATCCGTTGAGTGACATATCACATAGGATACACTTTTACCCGACTGCATAACATGGAGGGTAATGTTTATGGGTGTATGTATGTTTGTTTCTGTTGCTGACCCTGTAGCCTAAACGGCTTGACAGATTTTGGAGTGCGAGGTGTCGTTACATTGGTCTTGATCTGTTGAGTGACATATCACATAGGATACACTTTTACCCGACTGCATAACATGGAGGGTAATGTTTATGGGTGTATGTATGTTTGTTTCCGTTGCTGAGCTTGTAGCCAAAGTATAATATATTAGTAGCTGTAGCCTAAACGGCTTGACAGATTTTGGAGTGCGAGGTGTCGTTACATTGGTCTTGATCTGTTGAGTGACATATCACATAGGATACACTTTTACCCGACTGCATAACATGGAGGGTAATGTTTATGGGTGTATGTATGTTTGTTTCCGTTGCTGAGCTTGTAGCCAAAGTATAATATATTAGTAGCTGTAGCCTAAACGGCTTGACAGATTTTGGAGTGCGAGGTGTCGTTACATTGGTCTTGATCCGTTGAGTGACATATCACATAGGATACACTTTTACCCGACTGCATAACATGGAGGGTAATGTTTATGGGGGGTATGTATGTTTGTTTCTGTTGCTGAGCCTGTAGCCTAAACGGCTTGACAGATTTTGGAGTGCGAGATGTCGTTACATTGGTCTTCATCCGTTGAGTGACATGTCACATAGGCACACCAAAATGTCATTTCAAAAAAGAATAACAGAACAAACAAAACAGCGGCGAAATCCAACCACGTTCAGCAAACAAACTGTAACCAATCTGTATCAATCAGGGTGACGAGGGAGTGAGGTCGCAATCTAGAGAGCGGCAGGGAGTGTCCATACTGTATGTAAGTACTAATATGTATACTTTGACATAGGATACACTTTTACACGACTGCATAACATGGATCGTCCCGTTAGATTCGTTTCGATCCCGAAAGTGACAGGATACATTTTAACCCAAATAAAAAAGAGGGTTAACGTTTTTATGCAGTCGGGTTTTAAATTTATAAGTCCTACGCAGCCGTGACGGCCCGCGACCCCTAACCAGGTCGCTGGTCCTCCGAGTGGGAAACCTTTGTTCAGCAGTGGACGTCTTTCGGCTGATAAGTTATCGATATGTCATAGAGGCCAAACAACCTTGTGACATTCTTGTTTTCAATTTTATGAGAAGAACGTAGAGTAGGCAGGCCTCCCACTCGGTGGGCCGATGACCTGGTGAAGGTCGCGGGAAGCTGCGGATGCGGGAGGCAGCGCAGAACCGGTCGTCGTGGAAATCCTTGGGGGAGGCCTATGTCCACCAGTGGACATCCTTCGGCTGATATGATGATGATGAGAATAAATGTTGAATGACGGAGTGAGTGACCTATCGATAGATACATAATTACGAGATATTTGTGCATAGATATAGATACGTCACGACATAAGGAAAACCACTTTACAGGTCATGCCAAGCCCCCAAGTGCTGATTGAAAGCACCAATAAAAATATTTGCGTCGACGAAACGTCATAATATTTAGCCTGTGATTTAGATTTAGTATGACTGTAGAATTCGGAGAAAATTTGCAGTTTCATTCTAATTATTGATGTGTAACATCTTTGCTCTCGCTTTCCTGCAATTTGTGGAAGTGATTTCGTGAAATGGGACGGAAATGTGTAACAGGAAATGCGAACGTTTTTTAATTCTCGAAAACTAAGGTTGTCATAGCCATGCCGCCTGTTACACATCATATGCGAGTACTGTAGGTCTCGTTTTTTTTTATTTAATAGCTTTTATCACATCGTTTTTGTGACTGTCTTGAGGGTAAGTGGCGCGCGAGTCGTAAGGGGCTCGCAAGCGTGAATTATAGTTTTCTCCAGATCCCTATCCCAGATCGGGCTATTCTGATTAGTTTTCTATGTCATTTACCACTGCCTCAACCATCTCTGTGCAAAAAATCTATTTGAATATTTATATTCTTGTCCTCCTGTCAAACAACTGACCGTACGTTAAGTTTAGTTAAGTTTGTTTTGTATGAAACCGAATATGTAGTTCTTCTATCTAAGTGGGTATCCCAGAGACATGGAGAAAGTGTTTAAATGTAAAATGTATAAAAAAAATGTTTTAGAGGAGAAAACTAAACTAAGTTCTACTAAAATAAATTCAAATATTTTAGAAAGAAAACTTTATTATTTATTTCTGGGAATAAACATTTTCTTGTCTATCTATCTAAAAAATCACTTGTCGGAACCGGGAATCGAACTTGCCAAATGTTAAAAAAAATCCCAAGTGTGTGACGGAACTTCGGAACACGGTGGAGGGCTGAAGCTTATACCACACCCTGGACACTCCATACAACGGGCCAGAAATGACATTTCAAACAAGAAATTACGGAACAAACAAAAACCAATCTGTATCAATCTAGATGACGAGGGGGTGAGGTCAGAATCTAGGGAGCGGCAGGGAGTGTCCATACTGTATTTTGGTACTAATATATACAGGCTGTAACAAAATTGGTGTAGGTCCCGTTATCTGGGGGTTCTACTCGTCATACTGAACAACTTTTACCAAGGAACCCATAATCAATTCTCAAAAAAAATTGGACCCTCCATACTAAAATGCACAAAATCGGTCGATCAGCTGATCGATTTGTATGAAGATTAAAAAAAATTACGTTTTCAGCAAAGTCGTAGAACAAAAGTTGTTCAGTATAATGAGTAGAAGCCCCAGTTAACGGGTTCTACACCAATTTTGTTACACCCTGTATACTTTGCTTATACCGTTATTTATGTTGCACATTTTGACACTCACAAGAGTCGCAAGGTAATATAGGTTATTTCCCGCTGACTTGGCAAGAAGCAAAGTCTCACAACACAAGTAAAGGACAAAATCCGAAAATCGTTAATTAGTAGTTTTATCACATAAAAAAAATACTTTTAGCTAAAAACAAACTTACAGTTGCAGTTGAAAAATTGAACGTGACGTATATCGATGTATGGGAGAATATTTTTGATTTACGACGGTTGGCCATTCAATGCAACTTATTTTTTGTAAATACTAATCACAAATTATATTGAGTGACGCTACGGACGGAACCCTCGTTGTGCGAGCCCAACTCGTACTTGGCCCATTTTTCAACGTTTACGTCGACGAATTACCTTATTAATTTCATATTATGAGTAAGTATCTAATATTATGAGTAACTAGCTTTTGCCCGCGGCTTCGCCCGCGTGGACATCGTTTTTATGACTGTCTTAGAGGGTCCGCGGTGCGCCAGGAGCCGCAAGCGGCTAGCGAGCGTGGACATTAATTTTCTCCAGATCCTTCGGGAACTATGTCAGGATAAGCTTATTAGTGAATCATGTCATTTCCCACCCCCTCAACCAGCTCTTTGAAAAAAATCACACAATCCATTGTTCCGCTGCGTGCGATGTTAATTGAGATTGGTCAAGGCGTTGAAGCGTGAAAATGTAACAAACTAACATTTTCACATTTATAATATTAGTGAGGAAATTCAAACATTTACATACAAATATTATCTATCATATAAAAATACATTAACAAACTTAGACGCTATTATTCGGTCCAACGCCGAACCACACCAGACAGATAATTAAATAAGTGATAAAATTTACACATTCTGGCATTTTCTAGTAAGTAATCAAAAATTGTTTGTCACATAATTTAATTGTTTAGAAAATTCAAGTCCCTATAATTGTTTGTTTGTTTGTATACTCTTTATTGTACAACAAAATATACAATTATTGATACATAATAGCAGTAGCATGCACAAAGACGGACTTATTCCAAACAGGAATCTCTTCCATCCAACCCTTAATTACGAAAGTATTGACACTATAAGCAAAGAAACAAAATAATTAGTACACATTTTAAAAGAAGTGAAAACAATAATCTAAAGTTATAAGCAGATGTTATATTACAATAGGGATGACGACAGCATCAGAAATAAATTATGAACTCTTGATTACTAAATTGCCCTCCTACTTAAACTTCGGAAAACCTTACTCGTATTGTTTTCCATCAAGTCTTTGATTTTTAATTCGCCAAAATCACAAAATGAGTACATAAATGACTCTGCAGAACTATGACGTCACGCCTAGGTATTTCAAACATTTTTAGAACAAAATGTCAGATGTCATCTGACAGATGATAAAAAGTAACTCAGATGCCTAGCATTCGTCATCCCTACTATATACATATAATTTTATGGAGCGCGCGTATTTATCAAGTATTTATAACTTGAACCTAATTAATTTACGTCATCCTCAGTGTCGTATCAAGTTCGATAACTGTGTTGGTTGCACTGTTTACCTTCATTGCTTTTCATCATCATATCAGCCGAAGGACGTCCAATGATGGACAAAGGCCTCCCCCAAGGATTCCCACGACGACCTGTCCTGGACTGCCCGTATCCTGCGGATTCACCAGTCTTCGAGCCACCGTGTGGGAGACCTTCCTACGCTACGTCTTCCGATACGCGGTCGCCACTCGAGAACTTTACTGCCCAAACGGTAATGTGGTTAGTTGCAGGGGTTGGGCAATGTTTGTTGCCTGGCAAGCACGTTGCGTTCAGGCGTCCTTCCCCGCTCGCAACTAGTGTTGTCGTAGCCGGCCACGTGGGCTCTGGGCGAAAAAAACGTGGAGCACGTGAGTTGTCCATTAAGCGGAACTGCTGGTTTGTTTACTGGCTGGAAAGCATCTCCGGCACTTGCCTGGATAGCAAGTAGAGCTAAGCTAATACTGCTCCGGCCGATCCAGCTGCGTAGGAGTAAGTCTGGACAGGTGCGATAAGCGCCGGGAAGCGAGCGCGCCAACAGCTCCGGTACCACACCACACCCCGGACACTCCATACAAACGAGCGAGAAATGATATACATAATTATAACTGACGTATCTATAGGCAAGAATGCAGGTAGGGTTGAATCACACCGGCGGTATTGGTCACAAAATGTTTGTTAGTTATTTACTGAATGCTGTGTGAATACTAAACTCTTTTTTTTTTCATACTTTTTTTGCTAAATAACACCGAAACACCGTTCGAAAAAAAAAACACCACTTTCCGAATGACGTACGAATTAACACTGAAACCTGCTATTATTTTGTACATCTTTAAACACTTTTTCCTTGCCGACAAATCGCTACCGCTTATTAAAAAAAGGTCATCTACTTCTATGACGCCGAAAATCGCTGCCGCTTATTAAAAAAAGGTCCTTCACTTCTCTGACGGGCGCACCCATTTACAACCCCCAAATTTTATGGAAAAAGTGTTAGACCGTATAAAATAATAGCAGTTTTCAGTGTTAATTCATACGTCCACGTCGCAGTTACCATTTACAATGTTTTACCTATAGTCTCATACTGTGTATGGTGTATTCTGTTTTTTGTTCGAGCGGTGGTTGTTTACAACATGACAAGTATGAAAAAAAAAAGATTTCAGTTAGGCCTTTACGTTCGGTAACTGGTTGGTTTTTATGCTTGTGAACGAAATCACAGCGGCGCGCAAAGTGAATATAGTGAATAAATATAGTGCGTAGCTCGTCCTTTACGTTTGGTACCCAATCTACACCCAATCTGAGTGACGGGGGGGTGAGGTCGAATTTAGAGAGGGGCAGGGAGTGTCCATACTGTACGTTAGTACTAATATATATACTGTGACCACACTGAAGATGTGGGAGCCAGCTTATCTGGGCGTCCCGAGCGGGGATCGAACCGCCAACAGCGAAAACCACGGGAGGTGAGCGTGCCTACAGCTCCGGTACCTACCTGGAGAGTAGGGTTGGTAAGTGGGGACGCTATATATCATAAATCTGGTAGTTTAGCGTATCTGCTAGATGAACGAGAGGACATGCTCCAACGGCCATCTGTTCTACGAGCTATGTGCCCCGCCCACTGCCACTTAAGTTTAGCGATTCTGTGAGCTATGACGGTTACCTTGGTTCTCCTACGGATCTCCACATTTCTAATTTGATCGCGTAGAGAAACTCCGAGCCTATAGCTCGCTCCATTGCCCTTTGGGTGACCTTTAGCCTTCTTATGAGGTCCATAGTAAGCGACCATGTCTCAGTTCCGTATGTCATCACTGGCAACACACACTGGTCAAAGACCTTAGTCTTGAGACACTGCGGTGTTGCTATATTAAGATTATTTTTTTTAAATATACGTAAAATATTACTAAAGCACCTAAAAAACTTGTTGGGCTTCGAAAACTTCCAAAAGGATTTCGGTTTTCCAAAATGAAAGAAAACAAAAATTCAACCAAAAGACCGATAAAATGAACAATAACAATTCTTAATTTTAAACTCGTTACTTACTTTAAAAATTCATTACCTGTTTAAAGTTTTTTTTTATACTTTACTTACATTCTTTTAACAAAAACGCATCAAAGTAAAGCCCTTTCCCTTAGGTAGTGTCGCTCGCCCTTTGTAAAACCGACACAGCGCGTGCCGCCGCGTGTCAAAGAACGCCGGCCTTGACGTCAAAAAGTGCTCACACATGTGTATTACTTGATTTGTATCTGTCATCTGTAAATTGTCTATTAAAGTAGATTTAATTCTTGCATTATGTTTAAACGAATGACACTATCTGAGCGAATCGACTTTAGTCAATAACGTACACGCACACGCTAATCAATCAATTATCCAGAAAATTCTTTACAGATTCAATTTCATTACATACAGTTCAGTGAGTCGCGGTATGAGATAGCGAGCGAGGCATTAAATTGTGAATTGTCTCTAAGCTGATGGATTGGTCTGTGGTTATAACTATAAGCCTTCAATAGATGTTAGAATCATTAATACGTAGGTATACCTATGCTAAATAACAGTTTTCTTGTAAGTACTAATAGTTTCTATATACGAGTATGTTGCCAATTGGGTTTCGATTAAAAGTAAAAGCTGCATCTATGATAATGGGAGACGCTGAATACGTTAAAAAACCGACTTCCATCGCAACACCTAAGTACAATTTTGCATTATTATTTTTTTGTGTATTTTTTTAATGTCCTGAAATAGCGGATTAGCTGGTAGGGGGAGGGAGGGGACACACTTGACTTCAACAAAAAATGGCACTTTAAAGCTTAATATTTCGTAAACGGAACTCCTTGCCTGCGTCAGTGTTTCCCGATTCCTATAATTTGGGGATCTTCAAGGCAAGAGTGAATAGGCATTATTTGAGTTTGCGTGTACCATCCTCGACTGCATCATCACTTACCATCAGGTGAGTTGCAGTCAAACGCACTCAAATTTTTAATAAAAAAAAAAAAAAAACGGATCCCTGAATCGAGAAATAGTGTTAGCAAACCTACAATAGTTTTAAAATACCTATTCAACGATACCCCACACGATAAAGAACGTCAACGAAAAAAAAAATCACCCCCTCTTTACATGTAGGTGACCTCCCCATACACTAAAAAAACTACTCCGGAAGTGTCGACAGAAGTGAAAACTTTTAACAGTTTTATAAGTTTCAACCCTGCAAATTTTGCTGGTAAGGTGATGGTGATGGTAACACGGTAACAGTGTCGCGAGATCAATGGTTTTTTTCCCATCTCAAAACAGTTTTGAAGTTTCGACCCTGCAAATTTTCCTGGTAAGGAGACGGTAACGGTTACAGAGTCGCGAGTTCAATGGTTTTTTTCCATCTCGAAAATGCCCTACGCGCCCAAAGAAGTTTTCACTTCAAAAATTTATTTTTTAAGACTTTATTGTACCACTCTGTCGGCGTGATTAATATGTATACCCATGCCAAATTCCAACTTTCTAGTACTAATAGTTTTTGAGCTGAGCCGCGGACAGACAGACATGGAGTAACTATAAGGGTTCCTTGTTGACTACGGAACCCTAAAAAATGAGACGAAGACGTTTTTGGAGTCCTTTAGAGTTTTTTAGATTTTGCTATCTAAAAAATTATGGGTACCAAAACTTGCATATCTGGATTCTGGCGGATACATTCGCTTACTTAAATCGAAGCATATCAAATCTGATATAAAATATAATAGTCATTGGAAAAAAATTAAAAGCCTTCGCGCTAAATTGGTACTATTTTTTTTTTAATCTTAAATTGATAAGCCCTTGGATCATCTCATCAGATGGTAAGTGATGATGATGCCGAAGATGGAAGCGGGCTTACCAAGATTCCTCAACGCAATGGGGATCTGGCTATCTTATCTTCAAGCCGGAACACATCAATGCTGTTAACCTTGATGTTTGGCGGCAAGACTTAGATAAGATGGCGGTAGCTAGCCAGGCGGGCTATGAAAATGCCCTACCACCAACCAAACCGAGTCTTACAAAGTTGACCCCGCCGGGAACCGAACCCGCGACCTCATGGTGTGAAGCGAATGGACTAACCATTACGCCATGGACCAGTCACGCCACCATAAATATACATCATTTTTCATTTATGGTGTACCTCTAAAATTTCCGATTTTACCTTAAGGCCCCGTGATACTTAAAAATATGTCTGTCTTTTTCGACAAGAGGGAAGAAAATAACCACACTTTTGCACTTTTTTGATGTATACCTTTTTATTTTCATCAATTTATGTTTAATAAAAATCCAATCGATATTTTCCCTTCAGTCACCTATGAACTTATGTTTAGTAAATAAATCATATTATCAAATTACTTATCTATAATATAATAAAACTGTAACGGGGCCGTGTCTGTACATGAAATATTTTTGGAAAATAATAACTGTGGTGGACATTACTAACGATACAGAGGCCAAAACAACAACTTTTGGAATTTTTGTCTGTCTGTCTGTCTGTCTGTATGTTCGCGCATCACGCAAAAACTACCAGGCCGATTTTGATGAAATTTTGTATGGTGGTTCCTTATATCCCGGGTTAACATATAGGATACTTTTTATTCCAGAAAATTCAAGAGTTCCCGTGGGAAAATCGAAAGTATTCATTTATAGAATGGCTCACCACGCAAATGTGGCTTGACCTATTACAATCAAATTTTACACGTTGATACCCTTATCGCGAACTAAAACTGGGACATTGTGAATCCCAAAAAAATTTGGGTTCCTACAGGAATGCAAAAAATAGTATCTTTAGAATGACTCAACGTCAAAATATGAAAAATAAATTGGGATGGGGTGTTTTTGACCATCATTGTATAGTCGGGTATTCTTTATCCCGGAAAACTAAAGAGGTCCCGTGGGAAATTATCTATCGATACTTACAATAATATTACTAGAGTACTTTTTTCTATATATTAGCTACATATACCATACATTATAATCATAGTAGCAGAATGTCAATAGATGGCACTGCAGGGATAATAAAACGCGCTTAAGTTGTATTAAAACATTAAAATATTATTTCATACTTTTGAGTGGATTTCTTATAAGTATTTTTCAGCATACGCTACTTTAAACTCTGGAACTATGGTTTGATAGCGATGTGTTTCATAGACGAACAGAGAGGTATTTTTTTACAGATTCCAATCGTTTAAAAAAATAAAAACACATAAAAAGTTTAGCATCTTTTAACAGGAGGCACAGATATGGGAACTCTTCTGACGGCGACTATTTGCGTGTGGCTGTTGCTCTCCGCCTGCAATATCAATATCTGTGAACCTCATCAATGTATTTGCGGGTCTACAGCGGAGGCAATTGGCCATCACTCACTGAGTTGCAGTCGTGTTTGTGAAGATTCCCACGTCACCAATCCCTTAATGACCTCACTCGGAGGGCACTGGTCTCGGCCAGATGGAATTGATTCCAGACAGAATGGAATATTCCATCTTTGATGCAGCCGCCGGCCGGGCTTTAGTCGATCTGATGGCAAAAGGCCGGAGGGTTTAAACAGGTGCTATGGCAGAGAGAAACGCGTCTGCTTTGGGAAGCCACTTTTTCTGCCTCACTCCTCACCCGTACGATACTGCTGCTCAATTTGCGGTGAGAAAGAAGCATAATAAGTACTCGGTCTTGGAGGCAAATTACTGCTTTGTGCCGCTGGTCTGTGAGACAACCGGTTGCTGAACCCTCAGAGGCCTTTGCCTTCACAAAGGAGATTGGCCTTCGCCTTCGAGAGAGGAGATGTGACGTGAGGTCCTACCTGCTGCTAAGGTTGTCTATTGCCATCCAGCGCGGCAACGAGAAGTGCATCTTGGGCTCCTTTGGAGCTGATACGACTCGAGGATTTGACCCATATTAATATTGTTAGGAAATTCTATTACTAGATTGATACCTATAATGATTTGAATTAGTTTTTTGATAATATAGGTATATGTGTTATTTCATCATATCAGTTTATATACGTCCCCACCAAGGGGCTCAACCTGCCCTGAGTTAGGGCGATCTAGCCTTAGACGATCACGCGGGTCCATTGCGGGTTGATTGACTTCACACATAAGCTTCGAATTTCTTCGCAGGCGTGTGCAGGTTTCCTCACGATGTTTTTCTCACCGTAAGAGCGTTGGATAAACGTACATACCAGTATGAAATCGATATTCGTATAGATATTGGTAAGTGGCAGGATTCGAACCACGGCCTTCCGGACAGGAGGTAGTGGCCCTAACCGTTTTGCCACCGACGCTCTATATTTTATTTAAGATTTAGAAATCCTTACTTAATATTATAAATGTGAAAATGTGTTTGTTTGTTTGTTACCTATTCACACTTCAACACCTCTACCAATCTTGATGAAATTTGGCATGCAGGTAGCCTGTATCACTGGAAATGAAATAGTCAACCTTTTATCTGTGGAAATCATCATAGCCCGATGCAGTTCCTGAGGAAACTAAAACAATACTCTTTGTTCGTTTTATTTAAAATCGTAACGAAAAAATTAATTGGTGTGATTTTTAGCACAGAGATGAGGTGGAAAATGATATAATTTACTAATAAGTATAAGTATATCCTGACATAGTTCCCGAGGGATCTGGGGACAACTGTTTTCTACGCTCGCGCACGTCGGTGGCGTCGCAACGGAGCAACGGATTAAAGTGATTTTTTGTATAGAATTTGTTGAGGGGGTGGGAAGTGACAAAGACTGCTAATCCGAATAGCCCGATACAGTTCCTGAGGTACCTGGAGAAAACTCATGTCCACGCTTGCGAGCTGATTGCGGCTGGCGCACCACTCACCCTCAAAAAGAGTCATAAAAGCTATGTCCACGTGGGCGAAGCCGCGGGCAAAAGCTAGTTTTAAGAATAAAACCGAAAATAGACGATAAAATGGCTCGAAAAGAGGTACCTTTGCGAAATTATTCTATCAAGCCAACTTTATTAAATCGTGTTTTCATTCGATATGGTCCCTCTGGTTATTGATCTGGCCCTGATTCAGGGTAGGCTCTAGCCCCTCGGTGGGGACGTATATGAGCTGTTGTAATAAATGGTCCCTCGTAACTATTCTCAATAATACTACTTCATAAATGAATTCTAAAAACCTGTTTAAGTGGATTTTTAGGTACCGCTGCGCCTTAAACACAAAAAGTTTGCGAAACACTCTTCCTAAACTTCCCGAATTTCGGAAGAGACCCTGCCCCTGCTCCGGAGTTCGCACGCCAGTTGCCACTCGCCACTAAGACGTAATGTAAACAAATAAATATTCGGAATAGCAACACACACTGTGTCAGACGCCGCTGACATAATGCCAAACAGTTGCCAAATCGTGCACACAACGCTCTTTGTACTTTGCACCTTTCGTTTACGTAGAATTTAGAGCGCTCGTCCACTACACGGAACGGCACGGAATTTTACCGTCCGGAACGCGTTTTATTAAATCATCCTTCAACTGAGCACGCTGCCGTGTTGAACAGCAGGATCTATTACAATGCCCTTTTACGACGCTGTGCTACGGAATCCATATTTCGTGTCAATACTAAAATACAGTAAAGTTCAACCTGAGACATTTTAATTCGCACGTCCGGAATTGCTACTTGGTGCCAACACCGGACTGTGACGTATTGAACTATAGGGCAGCCGAATGAAGATACATTTTCCGGGGCTACTGAATTTTGCTGGTCCGCTTGGGCGGTTAAAAAACGCGTGAACGCTTGTGCACTTGACGGTAATAACTCAGACCGGTAAATTCTGTGTGGCCGTACCGGGTGTTATAAATATCCATCCAAACGACGTGGTTGTATCCAAAAATAAAAAATATATACAAATAGTCACGACTCAAATCTATAAACATAAAAGTCACATAATATCACATGAAGCCATAAATTGCAAAAACCGAAAAAAAAACGAATATCCTTCGAATTTCACAATCGCTTTTACTTACCTATGTTAATCTAAATATATAAATACAAGAAAAAATATTTAAAAAACAGTAATTTACAGAATATCTTTACGTATCCTTTATAACATAAGTTTTTGTCATTTATCTTTATCTGCCTTCGTTCACCAGGAACACTATTGTTTTATTCAGAACTACTCAAATCAAAGCAATCAAATTTCACGTGTATTAATTACCTAGTAAAAATCAGTTGCCCAGAATGGCGAAATCAGAAGCAATTCCGGACGGTGAAATTCTGTGTAGTGCACAAGCGCCCATATAACTACACCACACAAAATACACGAGGACCAGGACAATTCAAGAATAGGGGATCGGACTGAATCTGAAATATGATTTCCTAAATTGCTCTTCTCTTGATGTTTCATAAAACCTTACTTGTTCTGTTTTTCCATCACGTTTTCAATTTTTAATTGATCAAATTCACAAAATAAGTTCGACAATGACACTTAAAATCTATGACGTCACTTGTGTTGTGGGTATTTCAACCATTTTTAGAACAAAATTTCGTTTTTGACAGATCATAAAATGTAACTCAAATGACTAGCGGTCCGATCCCCTATTCTGGACGGTAAAATTTCGTACAGTGCACAAGCTCCCTTATTTCGAATTCGTCCCGACGGCGACGTGGGTGCTAACTGCTGCAGTGTATTAACACCAACGATATTTAATAGACATTTTTTGCGAAGTTTGTATGTAAAATAATACAATAACCTTGATCGTTTTCTTGATGTCGTAATGAGCCCGAAACATGTATTAACTGCGCTCGACAGAAAATCGCCGCGGCCTAGGGGCGGCAGATTTTAGCTGGCGCCTGTAAGTTTTCACGCTAGCTTAAAAATCCACTTAACAGGTTTTTAGAATTCATTTTTGACGAGGTTAACAGTAAATTTTAAATTTAGGAAAACATAGTGGTATTATTGAGATTAGTTACGAGGGATTATATCGAATGGAAAAACGATTTAATAAAGTTGGCTCGATAGAATAATTTCGCAAAGGTACCTCTTTTCGAGCCATTTTATCGTCTATTTTCGATTTTATTCTTAAAATAAGTAATTTGATAATATGATTTATTTACTAAAATAAAGTTCATAGGTGACTGAAGGGAAAACATCGAATGGATTTTTATTTAAGATAAATATGATGAAAATAAAAACGAAAACATCGAAAGTGTAAAAGTGTGTCTATTTTCTTCCCTCTTTACACGTAAAGAAAAAGACAAAGACAGATTTTTAAGTACCACTGGGCCTTAAGATTTTTATCTGAGTGCTGCTTTTTAAAATAATTCCTCAGTTGATTCGCTCGCTTAGACAAGTTAGGCTCGCGCAAGCCTTATCAACCGACTTTTAAAAAAGAGGAGGTTCTTAACTCGAATGTAGGTTTTTTTTTGTTTGTTACGCTATATTTTCGCAGATTGTAAACCGATTTTCATTTTTTTATTCGAAAGGGTATGCTCCCTAGCTGGTCTCATATAAATTTTATTAATATCGGTGTAGTATTTAAAAAAAAAATAACTGCAAAATTGTCCTAAGTTGTTGCGATGGAAGACGGTTTTTTAACGGTTTAGCATCTTCAATTATTATGGCGTTTCTCTTACACTAATAGTTTTAAAACTAAATAATATAAAATATATTTGTGTGTGTGTGTGCGTGTTAGTGTGTTTCCGTCGGTTCAGTGCTCTAGCGCCTAAGCTACTGTACCGATTTTGATAAAATTTGGGTTGGAGCAATATTACTTTAATTACTCCAGCCGCTTTTTCATGTCTCCTATCTTGATTTTGAGGGTACCCAACACAGATTCATAAGGCCTAAACACACTAAAAACCAAACTATATTATGTAAATTTTTCATAGAACCTTTACTGCTTGTGCTCTAGAGGATATTATAAAATAATTGATTACGTAAATGACTAATATTTAAGGTTATTTGTTGATCCTCTAACAAATACCACAAACTGAAACTGTAATCTAAATCATGACATTAAATTTGTAATAGACATTAAGTTTTTTGACTACTTTAAAGTATGTGTTAACACCTATTGAAAATAAATGTTTTTGAATTTCGTGTTTTTTTTTATTATTTTTGCTGAAGTAAGCGTAAATGTTTGTTGTAGATTTGTGTATGCCCGATTACTACGCCAGTCGGTGAAGGCTTATCGATAAAGTGGTATGCACAGCGTGGCCGCACAATTTATTTTATTATTGTTCAGTTTTGATTCTAATAATTTTGAACAAAAAAAACCGACTTCAAACAGGAAACTAAGGTTCCCCTCGATTTCTCTGGGATGCCATCATTAGATCCTGATTTCCTTATCATGGTAAAAAAAAAGAATCATCAAAATCGGTTCATAAACGACTAAGTTATCCGCGCACACACACATAAAAAAAATTAAATACGGTCGAATTGAGAAACCTCCTCCTTTTTTGAAGTCGGTTAAAAATGGAGAATAGGAAAAACCTTTAACCACTTTTTTTGTTGAGCTACAAACGTTTCTAGATAAGAATAGATTACGGAAAAAAAAAACTAGAGCGAAAAAGTAATGGAATGACGCACCGCACGCACGTTATGTCAACCAACATAAAAAGTAGGTAAACACGACCGTGTACATAGGTCGATACAAAAACAAAAACAAACTATGTGTATCTGTTACTTGCTACACACAAACAAAAAATACATACATACACAACAACAACCAACAAAAATAAAGTAACCAATTTAATACATACGTATAAATAAATAAATACAATTTAAATGCTGTTCATTGGTAAGTGCATCAGTTGATAACGGAGGTATTTCATGAACCGTAATAGCACAGATTACTAAATAAATAGTTACTTGTAATAGGTAAATTACGTTCGGGGAATTAGCTGCAGTACACCCGAACGAAGTTCTGGAAATGCGTTGAAGGATAAAACAATTTTACAAAAAAAAGGTATTTTTTTATCGAATCCGGACTCGGCCCCCGTGTGTGGAGTAAGACCTAACCTTCCCGAGTGGGAAGAATAGCGTCCCAGCGGTGGGGACGTTTATCGGTTTTTAATCAACAGTTAGTTGCAAGTATGTATTTATTTTCGTAACAGGTGTATCTTGTTATGACCCTGAGATCGACAAGTTAACATTAAGCAGATCATTACTAACGTAAAGGAGCGTGATAAAGGCAGCCTCATTACATTAAATTGGTCACTTATCTCCTGAATTCATTTGACTTGCTAAGTAATTTTTCAGCTCATAAAACCATTGTTTTGATGACAGCGATTTAATTTAATTTTTAATTTGTGTTTACAACTTTCAGTGGGTCTTTTGTTTACCCGACTGCGACAGAAGGAGGGTTATGTTTTAGAGTGTATGTATGTCTGTACGAGTATGTATGGTATGACAAATTGAAAGCGGGACTTGACGTGATTTTTAACCGACTTCAAAAAAAGGAGGAGGTTACTCAATTCGACCGTGTATATTTTTAGAAGACTTCTTTTTTTATGTGTGTTCGCGGATAACTTCGTCGTTTATGAACCGATTTTGATGATTCTTTTTTTGTTGGAAAGAAGATATCCCAAGGTTGGTACCATGATAAGGAAACAAGGATCTGATACCGGCATCCCAGAGAAATCGAGGGGAACCTTAGTTTCAAGTTTGAATTCGGTTATTTTTTGTTCAAAAGTATATAAAACATATGAGCAGGTATTGATGTTGTTTTTACCTCAACGTTTCGACTGTGCTTCGATAGCCGTGGTCGCGAGTAGTCAGTCTACTCATATATTTTATAAAATCACGTCAAGCCCCGCTTTCAATTTGTCATTATGAATAATCGTGAAAGTTTAAAGTGTTATATATATATGGTATGTCATGTTTGTTTATTTCTTTGGCACGCCCTGTAGCCTAAACGGCTTGATGATTTTGGAGTGCGAGTGTAGTAAGATTTGTCTTAATCCCGTGAATGACAGGATACATTTTTACCCGACTAGCCAAAAAGAGAGGTTAAGTTTTTTTTTATGCAGTCGAGTTTTTAATTTGCAATAATTCGTTTAGTTATTTTATTACCCGATTGCCCAAAAAAGGGGGGGGTTATGTTTTGGATTGTATTTGCGTAGGTATGGTGTAGGTAGGTATGTCTGCCTTCTAGCCTTGATAAACGGCTTGATGGATGGGTGAGGTCGCAATATAGAGAGCGGCAGGGAGTGTCCATACTGTATGTTAGTACTAATATATATATATAAGGTCTAACAAAATTAGCTGAAACTATTTTAAGGGCAAGTGCAGCAAACGAAACTGAACAACTTTTTCTTCAGCGACCATACTGAATTCTAAGAAAAAAAATCTACAATAAAAAAATAAGAAATCTTAATGAATCCGGCACTGACCATCGTACCGTAGAAGCCGCAGCCCACGCGCCTCCGTCACAGATGATAATAAAATAATAGCACAAGCCTCCGCTCCGATCCTTTACCCGCAGCCTTCCTTCTTACATCCCAAACTTGTGGTTACAAACTTCATAGCACACCGCCATGTCCAAATACTGTTGTACGGCATTTCACAATGAAACACTTAACTTAGGCACTTAGGTAGGTCACACACAATCTGTCGTTAGGCTTTGAGCAACGTAACTCAATGAGTGCGCGAGAGTAACTGAGATATTTTTTTCGCGCATAACAGTATTCACAGTTGCTTGTAGGCGCTTGCTCGTAGGCACATACAATTCGCGTGGTTCGTTCAACGACCTCAAGCGCCTCGAAGGAAGAAGCCGCTGCCTTCAATTTCAATTTCTTCTTTTTCGTAAAGTGTAAATACCTGTTAGGTTGTATTTAACTACCTACAGCTAAAAGGAACTGTAAGGTTTTAAGTATTTTAAATATGAATTGATTGAGAGAACTAGTAAAGGTCAACGGCCGGGCACAGTGCACAGTTTCGTTGCGGGTGGTTGCGGCACGGCACGAATCCAGCGTAGTAAACTAAACAGGGCCGCACTACGAGAATATTATTTATTTAAGTAGGCCATAATGGAATGTAGCGATTTTTTTTTTAGAAAGCGACCATCGCTGAAGAAAAAGTTGTTCAGTTTCGTTTACTGAACTTGCCCTTAAAATAGTTTCAGCTAATTTTGTTAGACCTTATATATACTTTGCCCAAGTAAAGTATACAGGTTGTCCCAAAAATGAACGATAATCCTATAACTGCGGATAGTTAATACCATAGCCTATCAGGTACATGCTAAAATTTAAGTTATGTAAAAGTCTCACCATTTTCGAGATATAAACATTTGTTTTTTTCTAATTTTGTATGAAAAATGCATTTGTTTAAATGCTTTGTGATTTTCCAGAAAAAAGTTATAATACAGTTAGACTGTCCAATAGGGTGAAGAAAACTTCCTTATTTTATCAGCTTTTCAAGAAAGTAAAATAGTCAAAGAAATAAAAATTAGTTCCAACAAAAACCAATAATTGTTGGCAAAAGTGTGCCTCAAATCCCATACCTACTAATTTTATTAACATATAGTATGAACACTCCCTGCCGCTCTCTAGATTGCGACCTCACCCCCTTGTCACCCAGATTCATACAGATTGGTTACAGTTTGGTTGTCGAACGTATGGGATTTCGCCGCTATTTTGTTTGTTCCGTCATTCCTTTTTTGAACTGTCGGTGTGTCGCTCTCAACAGTACAAAGAGTTCTCCAACGTTACGAGGAAACTGGCTCTAACCTACGCAGACCAGGAACAGGCAGAACCAGGTGTACCACAGCACGAGAAGATCGATACTTGGTGAACACAATGCTTCGTAATCGCATTCTCACAGGAACTGAACTTACAAATCAGTTTCGACGCCTCGGAGGAAGTAACCCAAGCGCATGGACAGTAAGGCGACGACTTGCTGAAGCTAACTTGAAACCACTTAGACCTGCAAACGGCCCTAAACTGGAGCGTGGGCATCGTATTTCAAGACTAAGATATGCCCAGGACCACTTAAATTGGAGTATTGGAGATTGGTCAAAAGTTATGTTCTCCGACGAATCAAAATTTATGCTCTACAAGCACGATGGAAGACACAGAGTGTATAGAAGACCAGGGGAAAGATTCAAGCAAGCATGCATCGAAGAAAAAGTAGCCTACGGTGGTGGGTCTGTACATGTGTGGGCCGGAATTTCTTCTGAGAGTCGCACAGAACTGGTGTTCATAGAAAACGGCTCTTTAACTAGCGAAAGATATGTGGAAGAAATCCTCAATGAACACGTTGGTCCATTTATGGTCAATTTGGGTGAGGATGCTATTTTTATGCATGACAATGCCCGGCCGCATACGGGTTGGATTGTGAATGACTACCATCAAGAGATGAACATTACTCGTATGGAGTGGCCAGCACGCAGCCCGGATATCAACCCGATCGAGCATGCTTGGGACGAGCTAGGGAGATACGTAAAACAAAGAAGCCCTCCCCCAATCACGCTTCGTGAGCTCAAAATTGCTCTCACAGAGGAATGGGAGAATATTCCCCAAAATCGTATAAGGAACTTGGTGTACAGCATGCCAAACCGCGTAAACACAGTGATGGAAGCACGAGGAGGCAATACGAAGTATTAAAATTCAAGTAAATCGTAATGTTGTTCAAAAATGTCATGTTTCCTATTTTTGTTTTAAGGCGAGATCAGCAGTTTTTTTATTTATGTATTTTTTTGTAAATAAAATGTAGTAACTCGTAAATTTTATTACTTTCATTTAAGGGGTATTAAAGTGTCTCTTAAACACAATTTATTTCATGAAGCTAGCCTTCTTAGTTTCCGAGATTTTTAGGATTCTTTAAATGACCCGGATTCATCGCTCTCGAGTGTATTTACACTAATTATTACACATAAAATAAATAAAACCATATGTTATAATTTGTCAGAGACCGGTTTCGAACACCATCTTCAGGCAGACGTGATCTGTCGTACTTCAAGGTCGCGAGGGTGTCATTTCTTTTGTTGTTTTCTTTGTTGTTTGTTAGGTGTTATTAGTTTTTATTGTATTACAAACATACTTAGATATAAATTACATTAATAGAAAAGTTCACTTATAGTTTTATTTTTAACCAAGAAAACTTAAAACGTCCTTGCAAGAAATGTAGTAATTTTAGGTACCCCATAGTAAATATCAATATTATCAATTAACATTATATAAAAGTAGAAACAATGAAAAGAAATAAATAAAACACCCTAATTAGAATATTTTAAATGAAAACACACCATATTTTATTTAGATTCACAGAGAATTCATTAAACGCGCCCAGGACCATAGAACCCTGTCTATCGCATTTCCGGCTCCCGGTTGCGGCAGACAAGGGGGTGGGAGCTAATTACAGCTTCATTTCCGGCTCCTGGTTGCGACAGACAAGGGGGTGGGAGCTAATTACAGCTTCATTTCCGGCTCCCGGTTGCGACAGACAAGGGGGTGGGAGCTAATTACAGCTTAATTTCCGGCTCCCGGTTGCGACAGACAAGGGGGTGGGAGCTAATTACAGCTTCATTTCCGGCTCCCGATTGCGACAGACAAAGGGGTGGGAGCTAATTATAGCTTCATTTCCGGCTCCCGGTTGCGACAGACAAGGGGGTGGGAGCTTATTATAGCTTCATTTCCGGCTCCCGGTTGCGACAGACAAGGGGGTGGGAGCTGATTACAGCTTGACAGTTGAGAAGTTCCACCAAGAACCTACAATCAAAAGTATCAAAATCATAGAACAAAAGTTGTCCAGTATGATGGATGAGTAGAAGCCCCAGTTAAAGACACCTAAGCCAACTTTGTTACACCCCGTATATTGTAGTTACCTACGTATAGGTCGGCCACAGACGACATCAGATTAACGAAACGTCGTCTGACGGCAAGTGTGCGGTAACAAGAGGCTGCGAGAAATAGTCATGTGCTAAACAAACAGACCATCCATACGAGACAGGTAATCAAGCATTATTTCCTATTATTCTGTCAAGGCCTATTACGACTACAGCCTATAAAGACTATTTATAAGTAAATACTACGTAAGTCAAGGTTAGGGGAAAACCTAAGAAAGCAGCGAGGGTGACGTCACAGGACTCTTCCTGTGACGTCACCCTCGCTGCTTTCTTAGGTTTTCCCCTAACCTTGACTTACGTAGTATGTCTCTCTAGACAGCGCTACAAAGACATAAATGCGGTCAGTGCAAATGATCGGCAGACAGTTACGCCCTCGTGTTTCATTTCCCGTGATTTTCTTTGATTTGGTAGGTTTTCTGTGTGTTATCTGTCGACCTAACAAGCTCCTAACGCCAGGTAAGGAATTACATAAAAACAATAAAAAGTATCCAGGGCCAAGTCTATCATCTCATCTACCACACATCAGGCTGTGTAGGTATATTTCAGAATCTATTTTTCTTAATATGTAATCCTTTTTTAGCGTTCACGCACCGAAAGACGAAGTGTAGACAGGCCTCCCAATCGGTTAACCGACGACCTGGTGAAGGTCGCGAGAAGCAGCTGTATGCGGGAAGCGCAGGAAATCCCTCGTTGTGGAAATCCTTGGTCCAGCAGTGGACGTCTTTCGGCTGATATGATTTTTTTTTATTATTAAAAATTTGAGTGCGTTTGACTATATCTCACCTGATGGTAAGTGACGATGTAGTCGAGGATGGTACACGCAAACTCAAATAATGCCTTTTCACTCTCGCCTTGAAGATCCCCAAATTGTAGGATTCATGTGACATTCAAATACGGAATTCTACCAAGGTCTGCAGTCAGCCAAACTCTTCTCGTGGTAGGTAGGTAGGTACCATAAAAGTTAGATAATTGAAACCTTGTATGTTTGGTGAGTCTGCCAAGGACATGTTATCCTGATGTTGCAGTGAAATGACTACAGTGTCCTTTACCTCAATCTCAGAAAAAATGGCCGAGCCGACGCCCGTAGGCTTGCTTAGTTATAAGGTAGTTACTAACTAACTACCTTATTGTTATAAGGTAGTTACGACGATATCTTTACGTGATACAAGGAACTACATGTTAGATGTACATGTTGCATATTTAGATCGTACTAGATGGGGTTGTGTGTCTTAAGGCTCCTCCGTCCCTAAAATTAGCTACTCGATTCACGATGTTTCAAATATCGAACGAAAAGCTTGGAAATAAAGTTCTTGTCAGGTCGTACTGCAACCTGACTGTTACGTCAATCGCTGCGGACGAATTGTGCGAAAATTGTGGTTTTTAATTCATTATAAAAAGTGATAAAAAAAGCTTAAAAATAAAAGATTAAAGCGATAAGTCCGCCTTTGCATATCATTGTTTATTTTGCTAGTTAATTAGTATTTTTTTTTCATTTTTGTATATTTGGTGTGCAATAAAGGATATTTATCTTATCTTATAAATAAAACAATATGAATTGACAAAAAGTAAGAAAACTAAATCATTTTATATTGTTTTGTTAAGAAGTTCATAGATTATCATAATGTTTCGATTAAAATTGCAGCAGTTCTATGGCTACAACTAGAAAAAAAGGGTGCATTAGAATATTTTTTCTTTAGTTCTGTGTATTAAAATAGAATTCGAGGAATTCAAATTCTCTCCTCATAACCTGTAAATTACAAAACATTTTTTTTTTTCGATAAAAAAATCCTTAATAGTAAAAAGTGGTTACAAAGTTGGTCGTTGGCAGCGGTGTAAGCCTTAAGAGGACTGTAAACCCACGGCGAAAATTCGACTTTTCGTATAATCGGCGATAACGATTTTCACCTCTTAAATGTTTACCAATGTTGACTAATTTTTGACAGGTTGTCACCTAAAACAAAAGCAAGGCTTGTTACGTTTCGTTTTTTAAATTACTATAATTATTTTTTATAAATGGCCGAAATTACTTTTGTATGTAAACAGCTGAACGACAATAAAATTAAACTTATTAACTCTATCGAAAAAACAAAAACGTATAAGCCTAGCTTTTGTTCTGACTGACAACCTATCAAAAATTGGTCCAAATCTGTTAATATTTAGAATGTGAAAATCGCTATCGCCGTTTGTATAAAAAATCACAGCTTCTCAATCCTCTTAACACCTGAAAATTTCAGCTTCCTAGCATCATCCGAAACGAAGCTATGACGGTTCGAAAATACATCGAAACGCTTCCAGATAAAGAAGGCAAAGGTAGTCAGTCTTCTTTTGGCTCGCCTTGGCGGGGGCACCACATTTCCCCCACATTTAACAGAAATACGTAACAGTACCCAGTACGTCATCATATCAGCCGAAGGACGTCCACTGCTGGACATAGGCCTCCCCCAAGGATCTCCACGACGACCGGTTCTGCGCTGCCCGCATCCAGCGGCTTCCCGCGACCTTCACCAGGTCATCGGTCCACCGAGTACGTAACAGAGTTAAAAATATTTCGCTGAAATTCAGTCTTTGGTTGGTACATAGTTTTAATATCTATACCTAAACACCTACGTTCGAACGATATCTATTTACACTGCACACGGTACAAAGTCCAGAAAAACAATACGTGTGCATGTATGTAGGCGTTTCAGTTGAATGAACAGTATAGTGTGTTGTTTTTACAAGCTTTTATTTAGGAGTAATTTGAAATGCAAAATTACACACAAAAGGGTAGTCATATCATACTTTCAAATGTAATAAAAATCAGACGTTTGTTTTGTTGGGTTTCCTGTACCTAAGATATGTCTGATTTTGAGGTTAGTTTCGAAGTATACAAAGCAGCTATCAGTAAAATACCTTGTTGAAGAGAATCTGTGGATAGATAGATATTATAAATTAGTCTGGTTAAGAATCTTCGCACATTGTCTAGATTCTGGTTCCATCCACCCCGCGTCGGTGTTAGAAAGATGTTGACTACGGCGGACGAGTGGGGATGACGGACGATGCACCGACGGTTTAACTACTGGTTACTTGATCACGTGAGACTGGCGGAAAAGCACATTTCCGCGAGTAAAGTATAACAAAATGTAGTTTTTGACAGATGACTAGCATTCGTCATCCCTATTATACGGTTTTGTCAGATAAAAAAGCAGAAAAAACTAAGGTATGCCTATGTATTAACATTTTTTTAAATAGTTTTGCACTTATTCGTTTCTGCCAGAATACCCTCGATATGCCATTTTATTCTTTCAGATTATCTTAAGTGCTTTCCATTTGTTTAATCTATATACATAAAAAAGTGTGTCATTGAATTGTATCTGTTTATTTTATGATTTTCAAGGTGATATTGATAAAAGTGGTGAACACCTGATAATAGTACAATATTTTATATGCTTTTCAGTTTATTTGCTAACTACATTAGATTTTATATAGACGTAATCTTTTTTATCAAGTTCAAGTGCAATTTTTGCACAAAGCTACGTACCTATAGGAAAAGTACAGCACATTCGCACACTGGTATAGAATATTTAATTTATCTATTAGATATCATCATCATATTAGCCGAAGGACGTCCACCGCTGGACAAAGGCCTCCGCAAGGATTTCCACGACGACCGGTTCTGCGCTGTCTGCATCCAGCGGCTTCCCGCGACCTTCATGGGAGGCCTAGATAGGCCATAGATACGCTACGTTTTCCGGTGCGCGGTCGCCACTCGAGATTGTTACTGCCCCAACGGCCATCTTTTCTACAAGCTATTAATAGACGCTAGATTAAGAAAAAGAAACCGGGCAAGCGCGAGTCGGCCCCGCGCACTGAGAGTTCTGTACCACCGAAGCCAGCTGTGCATCCAATTATTATTTTCTATGCATGATAATTGATAAATCTCACTTTATGTGTTCTATATCTAAATGAAGTTTTTCTATTCTATTTCATTCCATTCACTTTTATTTGTTTCTACATTTAAACGAAGGTATTTTGTGAAAGTTTCATTCAACTGATTACCTATTAAGACGTACACCGTCCATAAAAAAATGAATCTTGTTTCATTCTGTTTCATTTGTGCACGTGATCCAGAATCACTTTGTATAATCTTAATACGTTAGGCGAGCAATGCTTGTAATATATTTTTTATAATTGGTTTCTCGAAAACGGCTCCATAGATTTGGCCGATGTTTTGGGTTTTTGGGGGGCGAAAAATCGATATATATAGGCATCATCTCTGGAAAACGCGTTTTTCCGAGATTTCACTCACTGCGTCTTTTCCGCGTAATAGGTAATCATATTTTAACGCAACATTTCAGAAGCGAGGCCAGCTCACTGGTTACGAGTCTAGCCTATAATCCAATTAGACCTCGGCTGAGGCGTTTTTTTTTCGTTTATATAAACTTATTGTTCATGTTATAAGGATTATTTCGACTTCATCATTCTGAAAATCCATTTTCAAACTTAATTTTTTTTTAGTTCACATGCCTAGGAGACTAAACCACTACGTCGCCCAGGTACTAAACTACTAATACTCGATCAAGTCTATTTGCAGGTATGCAGTGCATATACCAAGATACAGTTTCTATATTAAGAGCATCCTGTAGTGCAAGGGTTTAATACTGAATGACGATGCACATCCTGAGTGGTGTGTATACTATACAGGTTGTACTTGAACGGCTTGCGGTTCTACAGGGTGTTCCATGTTTATATTGTTTTGTAGTATTGTGGGGCTGAAAATAAGATAATTGGCTGAGCATGTATTTGAATCTCTATTTCAACTTAGGTTTATAGATTATGATTCGGCACGTCTTATTTAGTGCTGCAATCACAAGCATACCAATGCGCCTGATTTTCTTCACGTGATCAAATCAGAAAGGAGGATATCCGTAGGAGAAGCTAGGTAATCGACTTAGATCGCTAAACTTAAGTGGCAGTGGGAGTGTGGGAGGGCACATGTTTCGTAGTACCAATGGCGTTTGGGGTAGCTAAGTTCTCGAGTGGCAACCGCGCACCGGAAGACATAGCGTAGGAAGGCCTCTTACTCGGTGGATTGAAGGTCGTGGGGAGCCGCTGGGTATGGACAGCGCAGGACCGTTCATTGTAGAGTTGCCACGAATAGTCGCTATTATTCGGTATTCGGCATAATTCGTCATTTTTTTGCTATTCGTCAAATACCGAATAAAAATGTCTATTATTCGATATTCGGCGAATACTTGTCTAAAATAAACTTTTAATGAAAAAAACTATAGGCCTAAATTATCGCTTTATTTTTTCTTCATAAACAAAACACACTTCGTTTAGTATTAATTTTAATCATTAATATTAAATGTCTTACAAAAATCAATTAATATTTAAAATCCAAAAGGGGCAGATTGTGGTGCAAAAAAACTAGTTTTTCTGCACGATTGGGATCAAGTCGGTTGCACTTTTTTACATACATCAAACCCGCCTCAGAAAATAGTTTTTCTGAATAAACAGAACTTGCTGGTGTGATTAAGTATCGTTTAGCAAGATTTCTCAAAATGGGGAATTCATTTTTACAAGCCCACCATTCACCATATGTGTTTATATTTCTGTCATCCTTTGCTGACGCGATGTAATGGGTTATTTCTTCAGCAGGGTCATACGAAAGGAGGTATTCACCGTAAAATAGGTAGGTATATAACGTACAAGAAATGGGTTGCCAGCATTTAAAAATGTAAAATCAGTATTATATCAGAATGTGAGACTGATTTCCTAACTTCATTTTCTTTTCTCATAACCTTCGAAAAAATTTAGATTACAGTAGGTAAAAAATAAATGATTCTACAAGCGTGATGGTACAATCAATAACAAATAATATATTTTTTATATTCTTTTGTTAATGTCTAATAATAATAGCGAATTATTCGACTATTCGACATAGGGAATGGCGATTAATCGGTATTCGACTATTCGCTATTACAACTATTCGAGGCAACTCTAGTTCATTGTGGAAATCTTTGAGGTGGACGTATTTCGGCTGATATTATGATGAGAAGCAGATTTCAAGCCTCATACAACGAAAAACAACAAAAATATTGAATTTCCCGCAATGTTTTTTTTTCTAAACCACCTTAAAACCAATGACGTAGAGACTAGTATATTGATGGCAAACTGCCAATGCAGGTATTTGGGGAATGACGCCAATTGCAACGCATTGTAGGTTTAACAATGCTTGAAGTTCTTAAGATCTCTAGGATGCGACATTGCATTCCACACAGAGAGCTCATTCTAATGATAACGTACCTAACCTACCATTGTAATAGTTATGGCGGTTCGATTAACACTAGCCGCCGCCAATAGAAATAAATAATTTACGGACTTAAATCGAAGTCATTTAGTATTTTGCGCATATACAGGAGTAAAAGGTGTTTTTTTAATTGTTGTTGTAAAACTTTACCCATTAGCATCAAGTTCTGTTTATCGATCTTGTCAAAAGTGGCCACTTTTAGCATTTTCACAAAAAACAACTTGTTGCTAATGTTTACAGTTATAAAATAACAATTAAACGATAGTTGTTGCCCCCCTCTATATGCGCAAAATACTCAATGAAACAATAAACACAACAGACGAAACAGAGTAAGTCCATCATCAATAGTTTTTTTCAGCACTCTTTTTTAGGGACCAGGCACAGGGACCAGATAACAGGACCACAGAGCAGAAGTGAACAGGACCCTATAACTGAGCTAACGCCTTCTGTCTGTACTTCCGACTTTTAGATAAATGTATCTATTGAACCATAATAGGTAGCTAACTGAAATTTTCCCAGAATCGTATATCTCTACATTTCCGCACTCGCGACCCCTTTAGTTACTTTCTTGCCAGCGCGAATCGAATTAAGAATATTAATTTAAATTTGAATTGGTAAGTCGTTTGAAAGCTTTCCAAAACAATAGAGATTGATTCTATGGTGGACCGTGAGCCAGAACAGAGGTCCTTTTTCCAAGTGTTTTATATTTGTTATCCGCGCGTCAGGGCAGAGATCCCTAAAAATGGCAAGAAAGTGATATCGTGAGATTTAATGAAAAAATAATAATCAGTCGGCCGACAGAGCTATCTCCGTTTCTTTACGTATTAATAATATAATCACCTTCGATGATATTTAATACGTACGTCGTACGTGCATCTTTTATTTTAAACTAGTAAGCTAGAGCTACATACATCCCCACGGCGTCTCGTAGACGACGTCACAGTACACACAAATTATTAAAAAAAATAAGGGGAACAAAAAACATGTTTCTTTAAAGATTTTTTTTCACTCTATCGTAAAAAAGGTAATACATACAGGCGTGAAACTTGATGTGCTTAATTAAGTACTAACTAAAGTTTATCATAACAAATATTCTGGGAATCTAATCTTAAAATAAAACAACAAATAAAATGAGAAAGTTTTTCTTGTATTTTGCTGGCTTAATTGTATTGTGATGTTTTTTTTAACATATTATTAAACAAAATCTGAAAATTTAAATATGAATATATTGATGAATATCTTGAAAACTGTGGTCTTTTGCAGAACATACATGGGGGTATTTTGAACAGCCCCTGAGGTACTCCAAAAATGATCTTTGTTTGATCCATATGAAAGCCATTGACATCCTATATATATGTGTATGTCTTAGTCAAATTGTAAAATTAACCATTTTGCAAAAGGGCACTCTACTTTGTAATCTACTGAGTAAAAAACTCCAAATAATCCGAGTCAGACAAATGGACAGACAGTTATGTTATCCAACATGGTGCACGTTTTTGGAAAACGGCTAATTCTACAACATGGTTGCAACATAATATACAAGTTGCTCACTTAAAGTAATAAGATATTTTTTTTATTCACAATTGGTAAGGCCTTGACATCTTCCCACCTGATGATAAGTGACGATGATGCCGAAAATGGAAGCGGGCTTACCAAGATTCCCCAACGCAATAGAGAACTGGATATCTTATGAACACATCTATGCGTTTGGTGGCAAGAATTAGATAAGATGGTAGTACTAGCTACGACCAGGGGCTTAGAAAATGCCCTTCCACCAACCAAACCGAGTCTCATAAAGTTAGACTCTGCCGGGAAACGAATCCGCAACCTCCTGATGTGAAGCTAATGGACCCAGTGCGGGTTGGTCGACTTCACACACAACCTTCGAGTTTCTTCGCAGGCGTGTGCAGGTTTACGATTTTACTTAACATAATTTAATTTATAATTGTTTGTACAAGTTTTCCTTACAAGTTAATTAATTACCTTCAATGAATTAATAAATCATTAACAACATTTAATTACATAGAGATTCAGTGGTCAGTATAAGAATTATTCATACCACCACTACTCTGCATGACGAGTGCATTGTTGGTATTGAGGTCAACAAGGCTTGGCCTGTTGTGCATAAAACAATACTGAAAAAACTAGTATCTGTTACAATACCTAGTTGATATGTGACATAAGACATGTC
Organism: Coleophora flavipennella; assembly: GCA_947284805.1. Lineage (NCBI taxonomy): Eukaryota > Metazoa > Arthropoda > Insecta > Lepidoptera > Coleophoridae > Coleophora > Coleophora flavipennella. Next base: position 4,386,134 of record OX369262.1, on the reverse strand, counting down.
TGTTGTATTTAGGGACAGAACTAGATGCTTTTATCTTAATTAAATCTGTCATTGCATCGTAAGAGGCCTTACCAAAACCCGTTTTGCATACATATTAAAGACAACAATTTCTTGAAAATGGATAAGCCAATTCTAATGAAAGTTTCTACGCATAAGCAAAACAATAAATTGTTCTGTGTACTTTTTTTTTTTTTTTTTTTTTATTCACAATTGGTAAACCCTTGACCACATCTCACCTGGTGGTAAGTGACGATGTACCGACCATTTTTCAAAAAATAGTGTTTTCGATAAATCACTGTTGATATTTAAGGTTTTCATATAGTAGTCATAAAATTTGCTTCTTGTTTAAAATAAAGAATTTCGAAAAAGTATTCAATACACTTTGAACAACTTCCCATTTTGTATTGCAAGGTGTATCAATAAAGTTTTATTAGAATCGGCTCATCCATTTTCAAGAAACTGTTACCATTACTTTGTATGGAAAAAGAGTATTGGCAAAGTATATATACAGGATGTTGTTTTGGCCGACAATGGGCTTTTAAGGGGTGGTAGGACAAAAAATCCAGCCGTCGATGGCTCCCGCCCCCGCCCCCTCCGATCTTACGCTCTCATTCATAATCGTATGAAAATAAGGTAACAATAAACGAATATTTGCTAAGATTTTCTTATGAAAAATTAAGGTATGGTTTTTTTATTTTTTTTGTGGCATCAGTATCATGAACTGTATTCATTCAAGAAAGTTGTCGACCAAAACAACACGCTGTATTAGTACTAACATACAGTATGGACACTCTCTGCTGCTCTCTTGATTGCGTCCTCACCCCCTCGTCACTCAGATTGATACAGATTGGTTACAGTTTAGTTGTCGAGCGTATAGGATTTCACCGCCATTTTGTTTTTTCCCATAATCCTATTTTGAAATGTCATTTCTGGCCCATTGTTAGAAGTGTGGAATTGGTAAGGCATCTTTTTATTTTTTTTATGTACTTGCTTGAGACACAATTTACTATGAGTCCTTGACAATTGGTAACTTGTCCAAGTACCAGTATGATTAATTCAGAATCATGTTTTTTTTCAATCTGTTGTTTGAACCATTAGCTTACTCAGATAACTTACCAATAGTTGAGGACTCAAAGTAAATTGTTACTCAAAGAAAGTAAAAATATATGAAAATTGAAGAAAACTTTGTTCAAAAAAATTCTATACATACACAAGGTGTAAAAAAGTTGGTGTAGGACCCATTAACTGGGGCTTGTACTCATCATACTGAACAACTTTCCCCAAGGAACCTTTAGACAATTCGCATTAAAAAAAATTTGACCCTCCATACCAAAATGCACAAAATTGGTCAATCAGCTGATCGTTTTGTATGAAGAGTTCAAAATTTTTTTGCAATTTCATCAACTTGTAGAACAAAAATTGTTAAGTATGATGAGTAGAAACCCCAATTAACGGGACCTACACCAATTTTGTTACACCCGTATATAAAATTCTCGTGTCACAGTGTTAGTTGCCATATTCCTTGGAAACAGCTGGACTGATTTCCATGAAATTTTCTATGAATATTCGGTAGCTCTTAGAATAGGTATATAGAACATTTTTCACTGGTAACTGAGCAGGCGAAGCCGCGGGAAACAGCTAGTAACTAATTATGAGAACATCCCAGTGATTCATATCTCAAAAGAATCTGTATAAAATGGACAACTTTTCTGTATAAAATGGACAACTTTCTTTTCATGAATTTTTTTTTTGAGAATCCCTTGAAAACTGAGTAAACATTTTGTTAGACAGAAGTCTGTGTGTGTAGGTATTTTTTTTATCATATTTAACAGACTCTTGATAGATAAGTAAGTACTACCTACTTCAGAAAAGATAAATAATTCTGCAACATTCAAAGAAAACAACATGAAGCTGATAGTCTGGATAGTTTTTTTTCCAGATTTTTATTATTTCTACACTTTGTGATATTAAAAAAAAACAACTGACCCATCGAAAATGGGACACTCATTCACAGGGTTTAAAAGTTTGGAAATGACCTCTGCCATACCCCCTTATATTTTATCCACATTTCCAGGGATTCCATTCTTTTAATTCTGAGTCCTACTAAATAAATTTAAAAAAATAAAAAAAATGCCGAAACAGCTGATTGATTTGTAAAACTTTAGCCCAATAAAAATGTCACACATTGGCTACGAGACTCTAGTGGAAAGTGGTTCAGTATGAATGAATCCTTAGACATAGCATATCGGTCCTACAATAATTTTGTAACACCTGAAACTTCTAGAACAATCAGATATTCGGCTCCAAAACATGATATTAAACACGAAGGAAGAAGGTAAGTACATATTAGGTTACATCAAAATAATAAACATCGAATTTTTGACCTTGAACGACAGTGGATTTGTATCGCAAGAAAATCCTTGAAATTCACGAATTGATATAAATAAAAAGAAAAACACTTACCGAAGTCTATAAACTGCTTTATTGACAGTGGTGAAGGGTTGAATTGTGAATAAAAGTCCAACATTTTGGTAACATTGCTGAATATCGCTCCGGCTAGCCTCATTTTGTTTTTTTCAAAAACGTTCACACAACGTCACAAAACTGACAAATGTAATAAAAATAAAGCACAAATTTTATTTAACTTGTTTTTACTTATCACTAAAGTTGAAACACCTATGTAATGTATTTTGGAAAAATAACAAAAAAATAAGTGACGAAAACTTCTCACTTAGAGAAAGAGCCACCACAGACTAATAAGCTCCCTTGTGGAGTAATAGTGTTCTGAACTGTTCTGTGCTAATAAGTAGATAAGGCAGACAGATGTAAGTGTAGACTACGTTAGTACTAATATATATACTGTGGTGTAGACTGTATATATTGAGAGCGTTTGGTTTGGTTGGACTTTGAATGAATGACCAGGAGTGTTGCCATGTCCACTTTTATAAAATCAGAGGATGGGACCAGCTTTAACAAAAAATCAGAAGTTGCAATTTTGTTAAATAAAACAACAAGCATTAAAATAACAAAACAATGTTAGGCATTAAAATAATTAACTCACTTAATAAATAACAAACAAAACAAATTCCTTCCCAACCAACATTTTTCATACAATATGTTTGAAGTTATACTTACGAAGTAACTATTTATTAATCTGTGGTTATACGCGTAAGTTAAATACAAATTATATAACTTTCTCGATGAATATTATTATATTTAATTTAGTCACGTAATCATCTAAGCGGGGTGTGTGTGTTAACAGGTTTATTTCGCTGACTGTGGTGCAAGAATCAATTTTCAATATTCAACCATGTGTCCATCACGTTATGTCCATTTTACGGTGACAATTTTGTAGTGAAAACCTACGTGTGATGATTTTGTGTTTCATTTCACGCAGGTTTTTTAGGGTTCCGTAACCAAAGGGTAAAAATGGGACCGTATTATTAAGACTTCAATGTCCGTGCGTCAGTCCGTCTGTCACCAGCCTGTATTTCATGAACCGTGATAGCTAGACAGTTGACATTTTCAAAGATGATGTATTTCTGCCGCTATAACAGAAAATACCAACAATTTAAAAAAGTGAATAAATAAGGGGGTCTCCGTACAAAAATAAGTTTTTTTGAAACGTTAAGAAACTAGCTCCATCTAGTATGATGGTGCGGAACCCTTTGTGTGTGGTTTTGACTCGCACTTGGCCGTTTTTATTCTTTAACATGTTTAAAGTAAAGCTAGTATCTGAAAAAATCAGTAGACTTTGATCAGTAGAACAGTAGATCCCCGAAAAATCAGGAGATCTGGCAAAGCTGCTGACTAGTAATAAATTGGTCATTTTTACTTTGGTTTAACCAGTCACTTTGACACTAGTTTCTTACTCTGTGGTGAGGGTCCATATAATGGCCGACATGATTATCACAATCTAATCAGGTTCAACATGATAATGCTCGGTGGATAAGTCGTGTACTGGACTTAATTAATAGGCTGAGCATTGCTACATGAACGCTTCGTGCACTGATCCGTAGTTCCAGCAGGTTTGAAAGCTGAAATTCTTCAGTGACTGAAAATAATGTCTTATTTTAAAATTTGAGGTTGGACTTCAAATGATTAGGTCTAAGATTCAGATTATGACTAACAGCAGAAAACATAGGGTCGAGGTGGGCAAGTACTGCAATATGTCAATGTGTATACAATAAATACAAATATATAGGCCAGATATATCCTTTGAAAACGATATATATATATATATACCTAGGCTGTACCCGTTTACTAAATATATTAATATCACTGGCCGAAAATAAGTATACCACCTTTTTAAGCCATTTTTCAGAGGCGGGAAAAAGAAAAAAAAAATTGCATTCTTTTGTTTTTTTTTCTCATTTGACAGCGATTTAGTGAAAGCGTGAACTTAAAATTGTTAAAATGGAGAAAGAACAGTATCGGTCTGTAATAAGATTCTTGTTTTTGGAAGGAAAAACATGTGATGAAATAAAAGTAAGAATGCAAGCGGTTTACCATGAATGTGCTCCTTCTATGACAACCGTCAGATATTGGTATAACGAGTTTAAGCGGGGGAGAACAACCGTCTTTGATGAGGATCGCCCAGGCCGGCCAATTGAGGTGACTACAGACGATATGGTTAAGAAAATTTAAAATATCGTTTTAGCCGACCGCCGAATTAAACTTCGAGAAATCGTTGATGGTGTAAACGTTTCAATCGAGAGGGTACAACACATATTAGAAGAAAAATTGGGTATGAAGAAAGTATCGGCGAGGTGGGTGCCGCGTTTACTCACGGAGGAGCAAAAACGGAACCGACTGACTACTTCGAAGCAGTGTTTGGCCGTGTTCAAACGTAACCCGAAGGAGTTTCTGCGTCGTTTCGTAACCGTGGACGAAACGTCATCGGCTGGAAAGGTCGTGGCGACTGTTTTTTTGGGATTCGCAGGGTATTATACATATTGACTACTTAAAAAAAAGGGGAAAACGATAACAGGGCAGTGCTATGCTAATTTATTGGATGAATTTAACGCCGTCTTAAAGGACAAACGACCCCATTTAAAAAAGAAAAAAGTACTGTTTCATCACGAAAACGCCCCGGCTCATTCGTCCAGAGTTGTGACGGCTAAATTAGCACAGTTACGCTACGAACTATTGCCTCACCTCCCGTATTCTCCAGATTTGGCCCCATGCGATTTCTTTTTGTTTCCCAACCTAAAAAAATGGCTCGGTGGTAAGCGATTTGGATCAAATGACGAAGTCATTGCCGCCACAGAGGCCTATTTTAATGACTTTCCAAAATCATACTTTTTGGATGGTTTATTGAAGCTTGAGTATAGGTGGAACAAGTGTATAGAGTTATAAGGTGACTACGTAGAAAAATAAATGCATATATACAAAACAAAATGGTTTTTTTTGCCATAAACGGGTACTTATCAAACAGCCCTCGTATATATACATATATAGATATATGTAGATTTCGCTTATTCTTTTTTGTTGAGTTCGATATTGTCAGAAGACGGTTCTTATGTAAGGTAGGGTAGTGTATTGTAGTGTAGGGCAGGGTAGTGTAGGGTAGGGTAGGATAGTGTAGTGTAGTTTAGGATAGGGTAGGGTAGTGTAGTGTAGTGTAAGGTGGTACGAAGTTCGCCGGGACAGATAACAAAATTAGCTGAAACTATTTTAACCGGTGCATCTACCCATGAATATGAACAACTTTCCCCATGGAACCCAGTCAAATCGCAAAAAAAAATTGGACTCTCCCATACCCGCTCCTTTGCCCGAACGACCTCCCCCGCACACCCCCGAGCGTCCCGTCATTTTTTGTAAGTGCCGCCGCGCCACGCCGCGCGGCTCGGGTTTCAATAGGCCATTCATTGTGTCTCAAGTTGTTATTGTAACACTATCAAGTGTTATGTTTTTTATGTTAAGTATGAATGAAGCTATACATTTAAGTGTTTTGTTTATTAGTATTCAACTACGGTGTAGAATTATGATACGCTGAACACAGAGATATACAAAATAGTACTACAAAATGTATCGGATTTAGAAAAGGCTAAATTTTGTGTCTCATGCTCTCAAACCTTTATTTCTATGTATTAGTAGATACCTTACCCTAAAAATAACAAAACACCACGTAAATCTAATCATCGAAAGTATTAAAATTAAAACTCACAATAACACCCGCGGCTGCGCACTCAACATTGACCATTTCAACTTTTTTTTTCCTTTTTTTTTCATGGCATGGAGTAACGTTTTGGCTTCATTGGGTCTTACACAGAAGCAGGATAGATATATACAAATAGACCCTAAAAAAACAGGGACAGCATGTTTAACAAAATCAAAGACAAGGGAGCAGACGGGCCCCATGTCAAGCGGTACTTGACACGGGCAATCGGGAGGGCAGAATTTATGTCAAGTAGTAGTTGACAGGGCAAAGGAGCGGATACTAACTGATCAGCCAACTTAGTATGGGAAGTTCAAATTTTTTTGAGATTAGACTATGGTTATATACAGTATAATATTATTCAATATATACATATCCTTCGAAAATAGGCAAGGAAAAGAAATTGACAGACGTGTAGAAAACGCCTAAAAAAAGAGCTTCTGCTTCATGAAGGAGTTTATGAAGGGTGACCGTCGCTATTTTCATAAGCCATTCAGACATTTCAATAAGTGTAACATGGTTAAACTCTCTTTCGTTTAAGTAAAAACTCTATTAACATTTCAATAAGTGTAACATGGTTAAACTCTCTTTCGTTTAAGTAAAAACTCTATTAATATTTCAAAAGAGATGGCAGTTTGCTTATGATCTCGCGAATGAGTGACGTGTTAGTCAGCTGGCCGGACTCGTCGGTAGCTGTCATCGTGGCCATAACCTTTTGTGTATTCTATTAGTCCATTCACATCGTCATGGCGTATTTCACAAATGGATCTTATTTAAGATAGGATAATTTCGATCATATTGGTATTCTGGGCGGCTAGATCATAGTCGAAGTGTGTCCATAATTTAGAGTAAATTGGTGGCACTTACCGGATATTATGTGGAAACGAAGTAGTTCCTTGATCGACGTCTGGTGGGCCAAGAATTTGCCAGTCCGCCATCTTGGGGAGTCCGCCATATTGGATTTGTAATGACGTTTCTTAGCTAGTCATGTATTGTCATCAGAACTCAGAGCGTGTGCAAAATTTCATCCTAATCGAAGACCGGGAAGTGGGTCAAATTAAGATTCCAAGATTTTCTTACATAGTTAGTTACAAGTGAAGCTAATAAAAGCGTGTTAATATAAAAAAATAAGATAAAGATTAAAAAAGTTGTCAAATTGTACTATTATGTCAAAAATAAAAATGTTGGTAACAATTTTGAAATATTAAACAGGTAATTATGTTAAGGATAACCGGTGAATAAACTAGGTACATTAAAGTTAACTCATAACAGTTTATAGACACACACAAAAATATACACTCAACTTGACGGACACATATAAACAGGCTTAAATATACAAGGAGGGGGATAAAAAATCCATAAAGTACAAAATTAAAACATCACATTTACATAAAAACAAGCTGCATCCACCTCTACAAAAAAGGAGAGTCCCACCGTTTAGCCAGTGTGGACAGGATGCCGTTGGAGCTGGCACGCAGGCGCGTTAGAAGTGAGGCGCTCCGCTTTCTAATGATAGCGTAAGTCATCGATGTGTGCCTCGGCAAACATTGTCGAGGCGCTACAGAAACGTGGTTTCCCCAGCAGCATCCTGAACACATTGTTATACTAGATACGCAGAGCGCTATACGCCCGCTGCGTAAAGTTGGTCCACAGGCTGCACGTATAGAAAGACTGACAATAAGCTTTGAATAAAGTGACCCTGACAATGTGCAAACCTACGAGCCAAAATGTTACAGCGGACAGACACACTCCTCCAATAATTTTTTTATGAAGCCCCAAATCATATCTCTAGGGTTTTCTTATTTTTTCGATTTCGTTTTCGAGATATGATTTTTTTTTACAGAAAACGGGCGAAAAATTACCGCATTTTTCATTATTATTATTTTTCGCCTGTGTGTTGCATGTCGCGTGACGGTCACTTTCGTCTGACGGTATGATCGTTTCGTCCTCTTTACCGTAGCGAGAGCAGCCATGATCGTTTCGTCCTCTGTAAAGTTTCACTTTTACCGTGGTTTCATAAAACCACATACTTACTTTTTATTTGATTTTTGTGTTTTTTTACAATTTACATCTTTATATATATAAATCTTCTGTCCGTGTGTTAGTCATTGAACTCCTCCTAAACAGCTGGACCGATTTCGCTAATTCTTTTTTTGTCGAGTTCGTTATTGTCAGGAGAAGGTTCTTATGTAGGGTAGGGTAGGGTAGTGTAGTGTAGGGTAGGGTAGTGTAGGGTAGGGTAGGGTAGTGTAGGGTAGGGTAGGGTAGTGTAGTGTAGTGTAGGGTAGGGTAGTGTAGTGTAGGGTAGTGTAGGGTAGTGTAGTGTAGGGTAGAGTAGTGTAGGGTAGGGTAGTGTAGGGTAGGGTAGTGTAGTGTAGGGTAGTGTAGTGTAGTGTAGGGTAGGGTAAGGCAGAGTAATGTAATGTAAGGCGGTACGTAGTTCGCCGGGACAGCTAGTTATGTATATTTTTTTAAATTTTTATTTGTAGCCCTCGTAAAGACGCGTCATTTGACGTCCCAATCTACCATGTAGAAAACCCTCGACACCAGAGCGAATAGGGCGATATAGCATTTTGGCTAAACAATACCGGAGCGACAAAAAAACGATTTACAATATTAAAAATGACACTTTGAAAAAAAGCTACTCTACTGTACTCCATTCACGGGCCGTCTACGCAATATTTAGACTGGTGATTTAGACCTGCTAAGTCAATCAGACAGTCTAATTAGTATGTCAGAGTGGCTTCGGCCGTGCTGCAAGCGAAAATTAGCAGTAGTGTAATGGCTCACGATTTAAAATATGTTTTATTTATATACATACACTTGTATATATAAGTTAATTCAGGACAATTTTATCGTAAATTTTGTATTATACCCGGTGTCCATATAATTTTAGGTCGATGTTAGGGAGTGATAATTATGAACAATATGCAAAAATAATATTCAAGATGTTTGCCGCCTGCAATACACTGAATACCTAGCATAAGTTACTACAAAAATCGATTCTCAATAAACAAATATTTTTTTTGCTTATTTTTCATTTGCGGTCCTTCAGCGCGAATTTTGTCCTTTTCAGACATCCCGACGGCACGGCGTTCTAAATCTCCAATCACTACTGGCAACACTCCAAAGAGCAACACTCGACGGGGAGTTTTTTGGCGGGATTTGTGGTAAACGCATTCGTAGTTTCATTTCATTGTTTTGTTCAGAGTTTTGTTTCAAACAGTGGTGCGTTTAGAAGAAAATCGTCTGGTGCACGTAAGCAATGTTGAGAACAAGAAAATAAAATGAAGAAGGACGTGAAGACCCGACTTGCACTGGGTGCAGTTTTACAGACGCCCTACTGTGACCGGGTGTTCCAACTCAGAATAAGGCTGCTGCAAGTACTGACAAGAACTCCAGAGAAGATCTGTAATGCACTGGCACTAGCATTACAAATCAAAAAAGAAATGAAGACGAAAAATGAAGATTGTCTCAAAAGGGCTTGTACCCAGAGACGTTAATATATTACCAAACCAACAACATTTGAACTAAAAACAAAAGGACTTTTTGGCGGGAATTTGTAGCGTTCAGTTTGTCATTTTTCTTTTATTATCCGAAAAATTACATTTAGTGGTTTTTGATGTATAATATTGATAGTGTATTTATCAGCGAAGTATCATTTATGTGTTTCTTGTGTAGGATAATGAAATAAAAGTGTGTATACTGTGTTTCGAGTTCCCACAAGAAGTCCGTTCATGCTTTAGCAAAAGTGCTATCATTTTGCTAGAGTATGTAGGTTAGGTTAGTTTATAGACAATGATATGATGTGAACGTGAAGAAACACTGATCTTGAAGACTGAAAAGTTACTGAACACTTAGAAAGAATGACAGGAGAAAAATGAGAGGAAAACAATGATATTGAAAACAAAAAAAATGGACTGGACATCTGGATTTGACCAATATAATGAGCTTTTGACTACGTTATCTGAAAAATATACTGAAAATTACTGAAGACGTGAATTCTACAAATTAATACTACTGAAAAACATAATAACTGAAGAATAGGCGGTATGGCCAATGAGCCTTAGCCTGCCCTAAAAGGGCGAAGGAAAAAAAAAACTAAAAACAAAAGTTTTGGACCTTTTCGAATGTTGTTATAATTATCTAAAATTGTATAAAATATTACTCTGAGCTTTCCTTCTTTTAATATTACATGAATTTGTTAAGAATACAGTTTTCTAATCAGCCCAGTCACATTCCGCTCTTACACATCACCAGAACTGTGAGTTATTGCAACTTGTTTTGCTTTCGTCATCGGTAGTTACTTCGCTTCGAAGAATGTTTAATTTCAATATTGATGTTATGCAGCGTATTTATAACTTAAGTTACATGAAGGACCTACAAAGTCTCTTTCGCGTAGGTTTTTAGCGAGTTATCAGACTAAATTGGTAGACTCCTACGCCTGATTGACAACAAGTGGGTTCAACAATTCAGTTACGTTTATGTTCCTACCTAACGTGAAAGAAAAGCAATGTTGGGATGCAACTGAGGGCTGCCCTATATATTTTTTTAAATTCTCTATGATAATTTTCAGGGAGAAATAGTTCACGTCTGGCCTAAAACTAGTAGGGTTCCCTGTAGCACAGTCTAAGAATCTATACAGTCACCCAACGCCTTTGATATTTGTGTCTAAGCTGATATTACTAGTAACCACTACAACTAGGGTTCATGCTCCTTACCCGCAATGAATTCTTCCGCTGGACTGAACAAACAATCTGTATGGATCATTGGGGTGTACCTGCCCTTCGTCCCCCGTACGATCGCCATGTCTAGATGTCTCCGTTGGATGACTGTATGGATTCTTAAACTGTGCCTGTACTATGGGAACCAGAGACTGATCATTAGTTAGGGATGGGTTGGTTTTCACAACCAGGCACTGATGCACCCATATTGCATAAGTTGGTCAGCATCACTGCCAATCCAGCTACTCCAGAAAGTTCTGAAGCAACCTCGGGTCGCCGACAACTTCCTTGAATGACCCTCAGGTCACCGAGGTGCTTGACCCTGTACTGTGATAGCTCCTTGCAATCCAGTAGGATGTGGCCAGCAATTCCCTTAGCCTCCATGCACACTCTGCTATCTGTGATACCTATAGGAAATAGGTATTTATTAAAATGACTATGTCCAGTTATATCAGCTGTGTTACCTTGGAGAACTGAGATCTCCAGAAACATATGTATGTTTTAAATACATGCATATATATTGAACACCCAGAAACATAGCAAAACAAAACTGTTGGTAACACAAATGTTTTCCCTGGGTGGGGATTGAACCCGAGACCCTTGGGCCGTATTCCTGTAGTACAGGGAATCCTGTATGGGGCACAGATAACTGTGTATGATTAGTCCCTAAATAATAATTATAATGGAATGCTGAGGACCATTAACAATGAATTAATTATATTCTCCATAGATGACCCACAAAGTGTTCGTCTATGGTACATTGAAACGAAATGAACCTAATCACAGCTGGATTACAAACAAGCAGAAAGGTTTCAGCAAGTATATTTGTGATGGGGTCACAAGGACGAAATACCCACTAATCATAGCCACTAAATATAACATTCCGTTTATACTGTTCAAGCCAGGAGAAGGCTTTCATGTTCAAGGTGGGTATAACTGAAGGGGAGAGTTTTAGCCATTCATATCATCATATCGGCCAAAAGTCGTCCACTGCTAGACAAAGGCCTCCCTTAAGGTCCCTGTCTGAACAGTAGGTATGCTAGCAAACTTGAATGCGTTAGAAACAGAAAGAAAGTTTAAAAAAATATTTTAGACAGATAAATGAAAAAAAAAATATTGATAATCTAATATTAGAAAAAAAAACTTAATAATACAAATTAATTAGAAGGAACCTTTTTTCTCAATTATTTTCCCGGTAAAATCTTCGAGGTTGATGACAGTAGGTATGCTAGCAAACTTGAATGCTTTAGAAACAGAAAGAAAGTTTAAAAAAATATTTTAACTAGAATAATGAAAAAAAATTTATTGATAATCTCAGATTATAAAAAAAACTTAATAGAAATTAATTAGAAGAAACCTTTTCCTTAATTATTTTCCAGGTGAAATCTACGAGGTTGACGACGGCATGTTAGCAAACTTGGACGAGTTAGAAGACCATCCCAACTACTATGTAAGAGAAATTGACGAAGTTTTGACCAAAAAAGTGTGAGCATACACATGTTTTTTTTCTAGTACCACTCCATCATTCCACTTTTGGACATAGGTCTCCCTCAGGGCGCACCCTGGACACTTATTACAACGGGCCAGAAATGACATTTCAAAAAAGGAATGACGAAACAAACAAAATGGCGGCGAAATTCTATGCGTCCAGTTGTCGCAACCAACTTTGCGCAAATCATCGCTCCAACTACTTTCTGCTTTGTGAGCTGGCCGGGGGGCGCCACACATGGCACACTACATATTAAGAGGGAGAATAAAGCAAAATATAAAATAATGCGAGCGTCGGTGGCGTAATGGCGAGGGTCGCTACCTCCTATCCGGGGAGGTCGTGGTTCGAATCCTGCCACGTACCAATGTGTTTTCGAATTTCGATTTCATATGTACGTTTATCCGACGCTCTTATGGTGAAGGAAAAACATCGTGAGGAAACCTGCACACAGCAAAGTTCTAGAGTGGCGACCGCGCACCAGAAGACGTAGCGTAGGCGGGCCTCCCACGCGGTGGACCGACGACCTGGTGAAGGTCGCGGGAAGCCGCTGGATGCGGGCAGCGCAGGACTGGCCGTAGTGGAAATCCTTGCGAGAATCATTTGTCCAGCAGTGGACGTCTTTTGGCTAATATGATGATGATGATGATTAAGGACAGAGTTTTATATTATTCCATGTTTCAGAGGCGTCATAGACGAGACAGTAAGATGCTGGATATATTTTCTGAAAAACTTCAAAACTCAACTGCTGAGCCACCCTTTTCTGGACAACTACTCATCTTGGGGGAGCCACGGAAGGCCATATTTGGAAAGGTCTAAAAGAGAACCATTAAAAACTTACAATCCTAAAGACGATGTATTTGCAAACTAAATAATTAAACCGAAGATATACCTACAAGTAAGATTACATGGGATAAGTGTGGTTATTGAGATAACAAGCCGTGTGGCTATGCTAGTATGTAAAATGAACATGGCAAAAATAAAAGAAAGTAATATTTTCATAAAATAAAAAATAATAATTTCTTTCTTTCAAATAAATTGTAAACAGTAGGACATATAATCAATTTAAAAGGAAAACTATCACACATTATTAAAAAAAATAGATTTGGAAAAAGATTTTCGATTCAAAATGTTCTATTACCAACTGCAAAAATAATTTAGTTTTTCTAAAAATACATTAAGTTTATTACTCGATTACCCAAAGAAGGGAAATGTTTTTAAAATAACTTGTTAAAATGTTCTGAAAAAATACGGATACTAAAATGAGGAAACAAAATTTATTTTGGTGATTAAAAAATATTTTTAGACCCTTTTTCTCAGGAACGCGTGGAGTGAAGGTATCAAAGACCACGGCTGTTACCCCAGATGAAAGCAAAATAAGGGATATGATTTTATACGGGAAACTCTTGTATTCACTTTTCAGTAAAGATTTTCCGTAGTTGGGTTTTAGCTCTTCGTTTTATAAACTTTTATTTTCATGTTTTTTGTGCTCAGAGTACAACGCCACCCTACCTCGCTACCCGCGTAGGATCGTGTCGCTTGATTGTAGCGTGCGTATATTAAACTTAGAAACATTTGCATATGTAATATACATATTTAGAATGTGGTTTTTAACACCTTTCTTTCGATGCCAACATGATGTGATTATCTAAAAAAAAATTGAGTTGTGTAAACTTGTAAAATCAACCAAGTATGTTATTTTTTACAATATGACACGCGGAATGATAGCAATGATGCCAAGGGCTTACCAAATTATAAATAAAAAAGAGAAATAAAAAAAACAAATCCTAAGATACCACATTTTTCTAAATCGGTTCAGTGGTTTAGGAAATACGAGGGAACAGATGAACATACACATACATACAAATATGCAAAAACATACCCTCCTTTTTCTCTGTATGCGTGTCCTATAAGTAGGACATAATAGTAGAACCACGGGGAAACAGCCAAATCGAATGGGGGATCGGACTGCTAGTCATTTCAGTAACTTTTTATGATCTGTCAAAAACGAAATTTTGTTCTAAAAAAGTTTGAAATACCCACAAGTGACGTCATAGATTTTAAGCGTCATTGACGAACTTATTTTGTGAATTTGATCAATTAAAAATTGAAGACGTGATGGAAAAACAAAACAAGTAAGGTTTTTTGAAACTTCAAGAGGAGAGCAATTTAGGAAATCATATTTCAGATTTTATTTTTGATCTACGGTCCCTCGTACTGTAAAAAAACTGCCTTATAGATGAAAGCAATAAAAAGAGGCCATTCATGTCACATATTTTGATAATCGCAAGTAAATCATCTCAGAATTCTGATCTGCTCGGAATTTCCCTACGCGATCTTATCAGAAATGAGGAAATCCGTAGAACCAAAGTAACCGACATACCTCGTAGAACAGATGGCGGTTGGGACAGTAAAGTTCTCGAGTGGCGAGCGCGCACCGGAAGACGTAGGTGTAGGCGGGCCTCCCACGCGGTGGACCGACGACCTGGTGAAGGTCGCGGGAGGCCGCTGCATGCGGGCAGCACAGGACCGGTCGTGGAAATCTTTGGGGGAGGCCTTTGTCTAGCAGTGGACTTCTTTCGGCTGATATGATGAAGAAATCAAAACTTTTAGGGTACTTCCTGTGGACCTACAATAAAAAAAAATTGGCAAGAAGTAGGGCTCACAGCACAAGTAAAGGAAAAATCTGAAAACTAAATTTGTAGTAATAATATCACATAAAAAATACGATTACAAACTTACATTTGCAGTTGGAGAATCGACCGTGACGTATATCGATGTATGGGAGATCATTTTTTCAACTACAAAGTTTTAGCTACAATCCTTTTTTTGTACTCCTTGTTGTTTGTAGGGTTTCGTACCCAATTGTGTTTAGTTACGGAACCCTTAGTCGCACTTAGCCGGTTTTTTATTGGTTATTTTTTTTTACAGTAACAATGAGTCTACGACAGATGATATAGACGAAGACGAATTAAATTCTGTGCAGCCACCGCAGCCACCGAAGCCACATTGTAATATGTAAATGAATAAAAATATGTGAGGTATAAGTTTTGTTATAGAAGTATTAAATGTTATTTTTTACTTGTTATAGGCAAATTAAAATTAGTATAATTGTTCATGTCTTATTTATTTACTGATTGGGTTTTTTAAATAGTTCTTTAAGTGGAAACGCGGGCGCCATATCTCCATACAAAAACGTAGTGTTTCCTCTGGATAATGAATGACATTAGAGCATTTTTTTATTTACCATGTCCATGCCCTTATATTCTTATTATAATAGGAAGTAGGACCCTTAAAAAACTAAGAAAATTACCCAATTGCAACGTAATTTTTACACTCGCAAAAAAAAAAACCATAACAATAAAACAAAAACACAGAGGCATAGAGATATAGCATTTTTTTAATTATTAAAAAAATTAAACGCTGGATGCGGGTAGCGCAGAACCGGTCGTCGTGGAAATCCTTGGGGAAGGCCTATGTCTAGCAGAGGATGTTCGGCTGATATGATGATGATTAAAAAATATATGTATTGGTCAAGCTTTGAAGGAGGAAATAGGGGACTACGAGATTCTGTTTTGGTCAATTTTATGTACTTATTTTGCAGTTGTCCCTTTCTCACTGTATACGGATAGCGAGCGCGTGCAGCTCTCGCTCTTGCTGTCTCCAGCAACATTTATTCAAATATCTATTCTCTCAGACCGCGTGTCCTCTTAAGGATCAGATGTAAGAAATGAAAATGTCGAGGTCTCATTATATCTAAAAAAAAATTTTTTTTTTCTGTATACAAAACATCTTGTAATAAAAATAAAGTGGAACAAATTAAGAAATGAAAATGTCGAGGTCTCATTATATCTAAAAAAAAATTTTTTTTCTGTATAAAAATAATCTTGTAATAAGAATAATTAAGTGGAACAAAGTAAGAAATGAAAATGTCGAGGTCTCATTATATCTAAAATAATATACATTTTTTCTGTACAAAACATCTTGTAATAAGAACAATTAGGTGGAACAAAATTGACGTAAGAGCCGTTAACTAAGGGTTGTACCAGAATAGGCGGGTCCAGACCAAGCGAGCCGCCTCGCGCGAGGCCCGCCGCGCGCGGCAAACGTTCTGCCTCGCGCGAGGCAAGCTCGGTCGGATAAATTGACACGGCTAGGCTGCCTCGCCCGAGCAGCAATACACTGCGCGCGGCAAACGACTGAGGCACCTTTGAGCAAACCCAAAAGCCGACACCACTCGGCTCGGTCACGTACGCGCTCGCCCGAGGCAGAGAGTGCGCTTGCCTCGGGCGAGGCACGTCCACACTGAGCGAGCCGCCGCGCGAGGCAGAACGTTTGCCGCGCGCGGCGGGCCTCGCGCGAGGCGGCTCGCTTGGTCTGGACCCGCCTATTAACTATAACCAAGAGACCAGAAGTCAATTCGCAAAAAAATAATCTTTGGTTGAACAATTTTCATTTTTGTATGGAGCATCGATTTTTATTTAATATTTGACTTATGGTCCCTTGGGGAAAGTTGTTCAGTATGATGAGTAGAATCCCAGCTAACGGGTTCTACATCAATTATGTTGCAACCTGTATAGTTAGAATAGCCAAGCCCTGGTATAACTGTGGCAGACCTGGCCATTTTCCATTACGTGGTCCGTTAGCCCTTTGCCATCTTTAATATTAAAAAAATGTACGGTACACGGTACCATAGCGGTACGGTAAAAAAGGTACGTGATACGGTCAACCGGCCGCACGCAAAGGTAATACTACCATACACTAGTCAACAATGTCTAGGGATATTTTAAGAATTTTCATACAAAATCTGTTTTTTTGGAAAAACTATTAAGATTACTTAGGACATGTGTAGGGTAGAAACTTTGAAGGTGGGCAAGTGCTGTTCTAAACCTCACAGCTCTAATAAATGAATTTAATTTAATTTATGAACTGAGAGCACTTACCTATTTTAAAAGATTTTACCCTAAACATGTCTAAAGTATTTTTATAGCTTTAAAAAAAGCATGTCCGCCTATATTTACAACTTCCTTAATCGTTGTATCTTTTTTTTCTCTTATGTTGTGCAATATAGTGTTTTCAATCAATCAATCAATCTACCAAGTCTCATATGAAAATTCTGAACCTATAAAAAAAACCTATCATCCCTAGGCAATGTTGAACAGCGTACACCGCCGATATTATTCCAATTTCTTTGTGTATTCCATTATAAACTGAACTATGCTATAAAGAAAATTTCAAGCAAGGTGGGGCCAGATCAATCACTGCCGTACAATCATGTATTACTGCAAGACTTCTTTTTCTTATTTTTCTTTACTTTAGGTTCAGAATATTCCTCAATATTACTGTACAATGGCATTTGTTCACTAGCCTCGCTATTTTTATTCTTCTTACACGTAACATTGGTAATATCTTCTTCGCTTACAGTTTCAGCAACTTTCCTCTTTGATTTCTTACGTTTCTTATCTGTGGCATCTTCGTTTTTAATTTCGTTATAATTTTTTAAATCATCATCATGAGTTGCGTTAATATTTTCCATACTAGGTTCATAGCATTCTTCTAAAATATTGACACTTTCTGTCGACTTATCCTCTTTGCTCAAGCAATGTTTTCGTTTTTTCTTTTTTTTCTTAATCTCACTAAGACCAGTATCACTGTTTAAGCTTACATCTTCTATAACCAAGTCTTTTACGCTAAAATTTGATTTTTTCTTCTTCTTGGCATGGGAGTAACCGTTGTACTGTGCGTGGGCTAGCAACATTTGTTCCTGCCTTTCTATTCTAGCCAGCTTTCCAGTAGCTTTCAAGCCATGACGGGCACCCCTGAAAAACAAATTATTTTTTTTACATATCATCATCATCATAATATCAGACGAAAATCGTCCAAAGCTGGACAAATGCCCCCCCCCAAGGTATTCTACGACGACCGGTCCTGCGCTGCCCTTTTTTACATATACCTACATTTAAAAGGAGAAATACCTACATGTTAGGATGCTTGATAGGCACGACACGATGGCTTTCTGAAAACCATAGGAGAAAAGATAAAGGAAAGAAGAGGCAGAGAAGACCAAGGCGAAACTAAATAGAGCAAATAAATAAAAAGGCGCAATATCAGATGCGATCACGTGAGTCATTAAAAAATAAGTTCAAAGAAATCAATATTTTAACTGTTGCTAGTCAATTTATATATGAAAACATTATGTACATTCGTAAAAATTTACATTTATTTCCTAAAAACAGTAACAGGCATAATTTGAATTTAAGAAATGTAAATAAAATTGATATAGCCTTTTCGAGACTGAGTAAGGTTAAAAAGTCATTTGTGGGGCAGTGTATAAGATTCTACAATAAAATTCCAGAAAATGTAACTAGTTTGTCAGAGAACAAATTCAAGACTCATGTCAAAAAATGCTTGTGCTCTAGCTATAGGATATTATAAAATGATAGATTATGTAAATGACAAAGATAAATGCTTGTGCTCTAGCTAGAGGATATTATAAAATAATAGATTATGTAAATGACAAAGATATATATGTTGATTCTATAACAAATACCATTACCTGAGACTGTAATCTGAATTATGACATTATGTAATAGACAATAAGTATATTATTATTGATGTGTAACATCTTTGCTCTCGCTTTCCTGCAATTTGTAGGAGTGATTTCGTGAAATGGGACGGAAATGTGTAACAGGAAGTCGCGAAAGCGCGGAATTCTACTTTACGAGAGTCCGACTCGCACTTGGTCGGTTTTTTTCGTTACTGTCAGATCCGCCACCCAGGTACAATATCGTCATCAAATCTAACTAACCAAAAGTATTTTGTCACATGTTACACATCATATGCGAGTACTGTAGGTCTCGCTCGAATTTTTTTTTTACTATTTAAAAGCACCTATTTAAAATAAATTATTTTGATTTGATTTGATTGGCTACTGTCGTGTCGTATCAAGACCTCAAGATGATGGCTGAGGATAGGAAGAATTAGCGATTACTACAAAGATGCTCTTAATTTAAAATATAGTGCATACTACTACAGATGAGACTTGACGCATCAAGTAAAACTTTAAAAAGACAAAGTAGGAAGATGGTTTACGACTTGTACACCTATATGTCACAAGAAGCAAATAATTAATTATGGATAACTATACAGAGTGTTGGTGTAGTTCGCGTTAACTGGGGCTTCTACTTATCATACTGAACAACTTTTGTACTACAACTTTGCCGAAAACCCAAAATATTTCTTTTTACGTTTCATACCAATCGATCCGCTGATCGACCAATTTTGTGCATACTGAACAACTTTTGTACTACAACTTTGCCGAAAACCCAAAATATTTCTTTTTACGTTTCATACCAATCGATCCGCTGATCGACCAATTTTGTGCATTTTAGTAGATACATATATTTTTTTGAGTATTGTCTATGAGTTCCTTTGAGAAAGTTGTTCAGTATGATGAGTAGAACCCCCAGTTAACGGGTCCTACACCATTTTTTTTTACACCCTGCATTTTATGAACAACTATTTCGGACACTTTATACTTTGTCTTTTTAGTGTTTTACGTGGTGTGTCAAATGTCATCTTTAGTGGCACGCATTATACATACATTTATTAGTTAATAGGCTTTGCCTATTCGGATATTTTTTATGACTGTATTCCTTATATCTCGTAGGAATTTAGAAAAATCCGGGATTATTCCTTGTCTACGCAAAATTTCAGCTTTCTAGGTCCAAGGGTTTGGGCTGGACGTTGATGTGTCGGGACTTTGCCCAAGAAAGAGGGTAATGTTTTTCTTTGATGTATGTAAGCCTATTTCTTTTGCTGAGCTTGAAGCCTAACGGCTTGATGGATTTCTGAGAGTGAAGTGTCGTTAGATTTGTCTTGGTTCTCTGAGCGACAGGAAACAATTTTGAGCAGTCGGGTTTTTATGTTTTAACTATGATATTTATTACATACTTTGATCATTATTGTTAGTTACAAAAATATGAATTTATCTACATAAATAAGCTGTAGTATACCCGAACGGAGTTCTGGAAATGTGTTGAAAAATAAAACAAGTACATAAAAAAATAATTAAATATAAGTATTTTTTAAGAATTTATCATTAATTTGAATCACACTCACTGCTGGACGAAGTATCTTCAGAATCGTCGCCTACATTAATAATTAAGACTGCACAAGATATGGGCGACTGAGTGCGGGTGCAATGTCGGCGGCGCCGCGATTGAACTCAGGGCAGCCCCTTTGTCGCTACAGTTTGATGCAAGCCGGCAGTGGCGAGCGGCATTTATCAAAGGTGCAGCTAATTCAGCGAACGAACTATAAGCTTTTGTTACACAAAAATGAATAACTATGTAGCTTTTGTTACACAAAAATGAACATCTATGTAGCTTTTGCTACACAAAATCGAATATCTACGTAGCTTTTGTAAAAAAGTTTTAGACTAGAGAATGAAAAACATGTTTATAAATTTATTTACTGGGTATGTATATGCTAATGCATGTCTTTTTCTTTGGCTGAGCCTGTAGTTGATAACAGCTTAATGGGTTCTAAGAGAGAGATGTCGTTACATTCTGCTTTGATAGGGATCATATCATACAATATATTTTAAGCGGTTACATTTTAATTGGTCTTTTAAAATTATTAATTCCAGTTGATTAATTGATTGGTACATATTATTTAAGAGGGACGTAAAAAAACAGTGAAATGTAAGAAGTTATTCAGGTAACTAGTATAATATTTAGCATACAGGATTTTTTTTTTAAAAAAGAACTTTTTCTAAAAACAATTCTATTCAATTATATTATAAGTCCGCCTTTGCATATCATTGTATATTTTAGTAGTTAATGTTTCAATTTTTGTCACATGGGACGGAAATGTCACACACCTCCCCCCTACACGCACACCTCACACCCCCCCCCCCCCCCTCGCATACACCTCACCCCCACGCACAGTAACACATACACTCCCTCCCCACGCGCACAAACACATACACTCCCTCCCCACGCGCACAAACACATACACTCCCTCCCCACGCGCAGAAACACATACATACACGTAGACTTATACTTTACAATGCGCATTCTCACCCATCCCTTAACAGCTGTTTAAAGTTTAAAATTTACATATGAAATCTCTTTTGGCCTGTAAAATTGTATTTAAAATTCAAATAATAAAATTGTATGCTGTAGGTTTCATTAAGGAAATAAAATAAATAAGTCAATTTATACAAAAATATGTTTTTGTTCTTTACATTTGGTAATTTACTTATACTTTTTTGCAACCTCTAGGTAAATTATATTAAAATTCAATGTGAGGCACTTACTTATGAGCGGTTCTGCCTCCGCAAGCAGCAAACAGCTCTTCATCTGTCAGTTTGAAAACATCTCTTGTCTCTTTCTCTTCTTCTTCCGACTCACTATTATTCACTCTTTCTGTCTTACCACCACCACTCAGTAATACCGCTTTCCTGACAAAGTACTCCGAATACTCGTCCTGGTCATCCGAGTCCTTAGGTTTCTTATTCAATTTCCAAGTGCTGTTGGTTATTTTGAATTCATTATCCTTTGTTTTTATCTTTTTTGTTTTGCCATTCTTTTCTTCAACCTGTAAGTTTGTACATAACTTGGGTCAAGAGGGGTAAGTTAACTATAAGGCGCTTTGCACACGAAGGGGCGGGGCGGGCCGGTCAATTTCGCCGCCAACGACAGCACAAAGGGAATCCTATACTACCAACGCACATGGAGGCGGCGCGGTCGACGCGGTCTTTTTGTCCTCCATGTGCGTTGGTAGTATAGGATTCCCTTTGTGCTATCGTTAGCGGCGAAATTGACTGGTCCGCCCCGGCCCGTCGTGTGCAAAGCGCCTTAGGGTTCATTATACAGGGTGTAACAAAATTGGTGTAGGACCCGTTAACCGGGGATTCTACCCATCATACTGAACAACTTGCCCGGAGTAAATGATAGTAGATTCTCAAAAAATAAATTGTATGGCAGCCTAATTAAAAAAATAAATAAATTCTCGATATTTTTTTCACACATATATTGAATATTATTTTTTGAATAATTTTGATGAATTCATAATGCATGACCAAATATATATACTTATTCTTAATACATGTCAATTCAATAGCTCCAACCTCTTGTGAGTAAATTGCAAGGTTCAATTTCATTTGTAGGAGAACCATACAAACACTATTTTTCTCACACCAATGGGTATTATGCAATAGATAAATAGAAGAAACTCCAACATGCAAACTTTAGTCAAATTTAGTTAAAATCCGTTGTTGACAGCAACTCTTTTGATAATCCCTCGATTAAATCTTTTAAGTTCCAAATCAGACTAAAGATATAACCTCCAGAGCCAAGAATGGAAGCACGGACGAAATAAAGATATTCGGTTTTTCGGTGCGTGTTAATGATATATAGAACACATTTTCACAAAAATTGGAAAAACTTTTCTTTTCAATATAACAATACTTCCTCTTCCCTACGTACGAAGTACTACAGCAACCTATGAGGAGGAGTATGCCTTAGGGTATACTTCACGTGGGGCCATTTACCTGAAAATATTCTTCCTCTGGAGATATAGAAACTCAGTGGCAGCAACATACACAAACATAGATAAGAAAGTCATTGGTGGTTTCATAATTAATTTGATAATTATCGGCATTGATTCTTATCTTTGGCTCTTTAATTTCTTAATAAAAATTAAAATACAAAAATATTATGAAGCAAATATATGATATTATTATCCTCTCATTTTTTTTTAAGTTGTTTATTTAATTTATTCCCAATATTATGTATGTGTGTTTGGTGACAAGGAATCAATAAATGTCTTATGTCAAAATTAACTAAATAACTTTTAATTGTTTATTTGATAGTTTATTCACGGTAATTAATCGTCATCATCATATCAGCCGAAAGACATCCTCTGCTGAACAAAGGCCTCCCCAAAGGATTTCCACAATGACCAGTCCTGTGCTGCCCACATCCAGTGGCTTCCCGCGACCTTCACCAGGTCGTCGGTTTACCGTGTGGGAGGTATTCCTACGCTACGTCTTCCGGTGCGCGGTCGCCACTCAAGAACTTGACTACCCCAACGGCCATCTGTTCTACGAGCTATGTGCCCTGCCTACTGCCACTTAAGTCAGTGATTCTGTGAGCTATGTCTGTTACTTTGGTTCTCTTACAGATCTCCTCATTTCTGATTTGGTTGCTTGCTCCATCTCCATTTGGGTGACCTTGAACCTTCTTATGATTCTTATGAGTTATGATGCCCATAGCAAAGTATATATATTAGTACTAATATATATAACACATACAGTATGGACACTCTTTGCCGCTCTCTAGATTGCAACCTCACCCCCTCTTCACCCTGATTGATACAGATTGGTTACAGTTTGGTTGTCAAACATATAGGATTTCGCCACCATTTTGTTTGTAACGTCGTTCCTTTTTTGAAATGTCATTTCTGGCCCATTGTATGGTGTCCAGGGTGTGCCCATAGTAAGGGACCAAGTCTCAGTTCCGTATGTCATCACTGGCAACACAACTGGACCAATGACCTTAGTCTTGAGACACTGTGGTATTTATCAACAATTTAGTTTTTGTGACTATTTCTGAGTTCGAGGTTTGATGTGTATCGATTGGTACATACATTACGAAATGTCAAATCGTATTGAGATGAACATGACAGATAGGTAACTATAATATAAATCTTCAACATTATATTTATCAGTAATCAGTAATTATCATGACAATTATGGTTGATAATTATCACTTCGAACCCTGCCGACAGGATCAAGGAAGAGTAACTATGCGACCTAGACATCAGCCACATAATCGAGTACTGTAGAAGGAGCTCAAAGTTGGGGGGAGGGGGGGCTGCCACGGGCCCCAGTAACCATTAAATGAGTGTGATGAGTCCACCTAGAGACTTGAACACCCCCCTGTACCCAGCAGGCATCCTTCCTCCACGGTCTGTCATTGATGAGGATCACAACCACATACAGTTTCTCTCCACAGACTGAGACTATATGATGTATGGACCGCCTCCTTTACCGTGTCTAACCATCATTAACACCCTTAGCACATAATTTGCTTCTCCATGTTATTTGCTTTGCCTTGAAGACTGTATAATTTTTCCGAAGAGACTGAGAGCATGCTTTCAGCATATAGTGGAGAGCCTTGTGATTTTAGGTTTATTTAATATAGACTCCTTATTACGCATGACAGTCCAAGGTATGCGGAGTAGTCAGTGAATGAATGAATGAATGTCATTTATTGTCTGACTGTTAAGCTTATGTGCTAGTTCTTATTGCAATTCTTATTGTTAGAACAGTCTACCTTAAACAGGCGTACAATATAAAATTACAATTAATTACTTAAGTATCTATTATTAACTTCAATGTCAAAAAAGATAATACAGATTTATATTAAGTAAGTCAAGCATAAGACAATCTAAAATATAAATAGTTGTTAAAAACTAAAAAAATCATCAAGATTGTAGAACACATTTTCAATTAACCACATCTTTAAAACACTTTTGAATTTTAATACATTTAACTCCTTAAACTCATTTGGTAATTTATTATAAATTTTTATAGCATTAATGTAAGTGCTCTTATCATAAATAATTGTCTTGACAAATGGTAACTTCAGTTGATTGGTCCTACTAGGTACATTTCTAAGAACCTTGTTTTTTGGTAAAAGCTTCTTCTCAAAAGGTTAATGTTAGATTTAACAAAAGTACATAACTCGAGCACATATATACCAGTAAGCGTCAAAAAACCTTTTTCTTTGAATATTATACGTAGAGATTCATCGAATTTCAAGTTGTATAAAATTCAAAGGCATCTTTTTTGCAATACGAATGTACTGGAGACATTTACGGAGTTACCCCAAAAAATAACTCCATATATTAGTAACGGGAAAACCATACCATAGTAGGTGTTCCTTGCCACTTCCAACGATGCCACATCTACCAGGACAGATAATGCATGGCAACTACTAGCAATTTCACTATTTATTTTGTCAATATGTGACTTCCAGTTAAGGTGTTCGTCGACTGTAATGCCTAAGAAATTAGCTTGTTGTACCTCACTCATTGGCCCTTTAGTAGACTGTACCTTTAGATTTGCTTTTTGCTTATAGTAGTTTCTTATTTGCATTAAATTCGTTTTAGTTGTATTCACTTCTAAGTTTATACTACTTAGCCAGTTAGATACATTTTCAACTGTTCGGCATATGTCATCATTGTGATCTTTTTTATAAGATTGTCTTTGGTGATCATTATAGTTATATCATCGGCGAACATTACACAATGATGGTTTATGAGTGAGGGCAACTCATTTACATGTATCAAAAACAGGAGTGGCCCTAATATGCTTCCTTGGGGCACACCCAAAACTGGTTTAGCGAAATCTGAATGAATTTGTTCAACAGTTCTTGTACTATTATTAAATGCATCGAGGACTGTGGACTGTATTCTATTATGGAAATATGATTTAATAAAGAGAGAGCATTTTCTCACAAACTGATGTTCTCAAGCTGTCCAAATAAAATTGAGGGAACTAGGCAGTCAAAAGCACTTGACATATTCAAAAATATAGTTGTGCATAGGTTTCAGTGGACTGATGACCTGGTAAAGGTCGCGGGAAGCCGCTGGATGCGGGCAGCGCAGTACCAGTCATTATAGAAATCCTTGGGGGAGGCTTTTGTTCAGCAGTGAAAGTCTTTCGGCTTATATGATGTTAATCTTATTGTTACCTGGACATTTCCAGCCGCCTTATTGTATAATGTAGTCCACCAATGCTCTGTAAAATCAGCTGCTGCATCGTGTCCTATGCCAGCCACACTGCGTTTTAATTTAGGCTTTAGAGCCTCTGAGATACCATTCTCATGCTTGCCAAGTCCTTTACCTGGTAAAAGTGAAATTGCAGTACTTTAGAATATCATTATCGCAGAAATAGGTTGGGGTGCAATTCCTAAAAGGGCTTCCAAGCTGCCATACAAAAAATTATCTGAGTAAAAAATATAATAAATTAAGATTTAGTGTCTTACCGTCAGTCCAGCCGTATTTTTCAAGCTGTTTCCTAGCGAAATCCATTATTGATCAAGTATTTATTTTAACATTTCATTTAAAAATACATTTTCATTTCTATTCAGTTTTTAGTTGAGTTTTTGCCTCACTCTCTTCCTTTGCACGTTATTTTAGGTTATCTAACCAAAGCGAATATTTTCGAAACAGCTATTCCGACGCTGGCCACAGATAACTATTACCCATTACAGCAATCTCAAAAGTATTTTTTTAAAATTTCTTTTGTGGCTCTGGAAACTAAACATGTCAATTTTATCACCAATTTCGTTGTATTTTTTTGTGAATCGGTAACATTCCACTCTCTATTTTTTTCCCTGAATGTTGGCTGTTGTGACAAATTTGGACAATCAAGAAACAAACAAAAGTAAACCCTAATGACGTTTGTTGTGACTATTTCGACGCTGGTTGCTATGGGTTACCAGTTGTGACGTCATCACACGCCGGCCAGCTAGCCAGAGTTTATAATTACCTACTCATTTGCTTTGATTTGCTAGAGTACCTACTATGAATGAAGAGGTACATACATTTTGACTCAGCAGAGCCAGCCTTAACCTTAAAATATAATATATTCTTTAATCCGAGACGAGACGAGTGTAGGTAGTGTAATGGTGTTTTGTGTGATGTCAGTAACCCTATCAAAGACTTCGAAGCATCTTTAAAGCTAAAGCAACTCATACATTATTTATAGCAATTTAGTCAACTTCTTTCCAAGTGGCGAAGTGGGAACGTCGCGTCTTGAAGGCTAGGTAAATCGAAAGAAAAAAGGTAGTAAGTAGATAGAAATCTTTGCCTTTATGCAGTACGCACCCAATAAAATGAGGAAGAGACTGTGAGTGCCCCAGGAGAATTAGGTAAGTGCTTTTGGAAGGACGTAACGGGAGCCCAATACCATAGGAGAGACTTGCAAGCAAATAAATAAACCTATGTTGAAATAAGCTTTATATCTTCGCGATCGATGCGTACTAGCCACAAACAAAGTTATCTGCAATCGAACTGCGCATGACACACGAGTTTGAAATGTTGTTGTCCACATCATTCCAGTTGAATAACTTGTAGGTGACGTGTGTCAATGTTTTTTATATTTAATATTAATTGTTCTCCCAATAATGGTCTTCTTATACCAGAGCCCATCTCTTTTACTTGTAGTTTAATATCTCACAACAATATACCTATAATGTTACCATTCTTCTCACTGCTTGCATGGCACTCAAATCAATGAGTATCAATTCCACCTGCAGAAAAACCTTCCAGACACGCTTATCTGTCGTGGACTGGCAAACAGCTTGGAGCGCATTAAATTTACCTAATTAATTGCATTTGCTGCATGCAAGCAAGTGTAAGTAGGAAATTTCTCTTAACTTTGCAGTGATAACTAGAGCCCAAACCATCCTTTGTGACAGCTTGATTGTCCAGTATTGTTTATTTTTGGTTAGTCCAACAGTTTAGTGATAGAATGATCTGTCATGTAAAATCTTAACTGTTTTCTCTTCCAGTTTAGGTGAATGGTAATCATCACAAGTGCAAGAACAAGCAACAATATTGTTCATTGGAGTAAACTGTTATGGTCAGAACAGAATTCCCAACCAAATGAGGAACTGGAAGTCACTCTGAGCTACTTCATCTGCCCACAGAATACTAGGACCCAACAGGTTTTGCCGAACCAGTACCTGTAAATACAGAACCATTTCCTGTTACATTTAAAAGCTCGGAAACTGATGGTGCCTTAATTTCAAACTGCATGAAGATCTGGAACATGGATTTCAAACCAATGGGGTGCGTCCCTTTTACAATTTAATAGAACTTAATCATTCTTAAAAATTTACAAGACGAATATAGAAAAAACAATGGAATGACGAAAATTAACCAAAAATTACTTGTCCGCCTTGTCAACGTTAGCATGGTCTTTGATCTCCTTGCGCACTGGTCCTGTCTGGGCTATGGGCACCTTCCTCTCGCCCTGGACTGCTGGAGGCCCCTTCCGCGAAGCCATGATAGACAGCACCCCATCAGAAGATAGTCTAGACTCCACTGCCTCAGGAGTGCAACCTTCCGGCTACGTTTAAGGATGTAGAAACATGTATATATTCTGTGTATTCTTTTACCATTATCAACTTGCTATTTTTGTGAATACATTGCGCACCTGGAGACATAGCGTAGGCAGGCCTCCCACTCGATGGACTGACGACTTGGTGAACGCCATGGGAAGCCGCTGGATGGGGCCAGCGCAGGACCGGTTGTGGAAATCCTTGGGGGAGGCCTTTGTCTAGCAGTGGACATCTTTCCGCTGATATGATGATGATCTATGTGAATTCCATTTATATTTGGTGTATTTGTAAAAGTGGTTTTGCAACTCTGTTGGGAATAAAAACGAAACAAGGGTGTGTCTGTTGACTTCAAATGTTGAAAATGGTCGGTCTCTATTGTACACAGAGTAATATAAATAAATAAATATTCTGGGACAAATCACACATGGTCATCTGGCCCCAAAGTAGGATTCCCTGTGTTATGGGTTACCAGAGACTGATATACATACTTATATACGTTTAAATACATACATATATAGATATATTTTAACACCCAGACACAGAGCAAACAAATCTGCTCATCACACAAATGCTTGCCCTGGGTGGGAATCGTACCCACAACCCTCGGATCAGTAGTCAAGGGCACTAACCACTGAGCCACCGAGTCAGTCAATATGAAGCCAAGGATTCACTTACTGTAGGTTTTCTTTTGTTAATTGAATGTAGGTATTCATTGCAATTAAAATGCCCATTTATATTTTCGTTAGTTTATTTTACATACTTATTTTGACTTGATGGTAGCTTACTATGGGCCTCATAAGAAGACTCAAGGTCACCCAAAGGGCAATGGAGCGAGCTATGCTTAAATTTCTCTACGCGATCGAATCAGAAATGAGGAGATCCGCAGGAGAACCAAAGTAACGGACTTGGCTCACAGAATTGCTAAACTTATGTGTTAGTGGGCAGGGCACATAGGTCATAGAACAAATGGCCCTTGGGGCAGTAAGGTTCTCGAGTGTCGACCGCGCACCGGAAAATGTAGCGTAGGCAGGCCTCCCACGCGGTGGACCGACAACCTAGTGAAGATCACTGGATGCAGGCAGTGCAGGACCGGTCGTCTTGGAAACCCTTGGGGCACTCCTTTGTCCAGCAGTGGATGTTGTTCAGCTGATGACTTATTTTGACGCCTTATTTCGGCACCTTTTGCAAAGAAAATAAAAATATTGAGGGCATTTAACAGAAAGTTGGGTGAGGCGCATAGAGTATAAGGTAAGGTATCCCTGAACTTGAAGAAAAAAAAAGTTGTGTGCTTCCACGGTGGGTATTTAATATAAAAACTGGCCAAGTACGAGTCTGACTTGCGCTAAGTAGGGTTTCAGTCTTTTCATTTAAAAATAAATTGTTTAAGTAGTTAGTAATTAGAGCATTATGTACCTATGGAAAATCTATGAACTTTTTATAAATCTATTACTGCTAAACTAAGGAAACATACTTAGCCGTAATAGTTTTTCTTTTAAATTGATTATATGTCAATGTCATCATCAATGACTTCAATATTACTAGGCTACTATTTACTTTATTTTTTTCAGTGTTTAGCTGGTAGAGGGGGTGGAGGGTGGACACTTTACTAACAAAAATTTGCACTTTAAAGCTTAATATTTCATAAAACCATTCCTTTACTATAATATTACTAGCTGACAGTGCAAACTTTATTTGCAATAATGAAATATACTTTACGACCTATTCCCATTGCCTACCCAAGTACTACACAAAATATTTCATGGAAATCGGTCAAGCCGTTTCAGAGGAGTACGAACACAAACACCGTGACACAAGATTTTTATAAATACATATATAGAAGATAAATGCGAAAATGAGTTTGTTTGTTACCTTTTCAGGATTCAACACCTCAACCAATCTTGAAAAAATTCTAAAAATTATTGTTTTGACTTTTTTTGCTTTAATAAAGACCTTTATAGTAGTTTTTCTTTAATATCTATAATGTAGACATTGGCATGTTATAATTTTATTTTTAGTTGAGAAGATTAAATGTTGCAGTTTTTTTTAATTAAGGAGGAAATACTATGAGATTTCATTAGTAATACTAAATAGATAAATACAGTAACTACATACCTACAAGAAGAATTCAAAGCAAAATATTTAGGACAGATAAATATTTTTTTAGGTATGGAAATAGAGAGAACAGAAAATAAATTACACATAACAAACAAAATTTATTGATAAAATTTTAACACAGTTTAAAATGAACGACTGTAAGTTTGAGAAGACGCCCATGGAAGATAAGTTTGAAGTTCCTGAAAAAGAAGAAATAATAATTAATGTACCATATAAAGAAATAATAGGAAGTCTTACTTACCTGACCATCAGTAAACCAGATATAACATATGCACCTTCATACTTAAGCCGATACATAAATAAACCTACGAAGACTACCTGCAAAGCTGCCAAGATAATTTTAGGATACCTGGAGGGTGGATACTTACCTATAAGAAAGAAAGAAAAGAAAACGTGATCAATGCTTACTGTGACTCAGTCTGGGGACAATGAAAACCTGATATCCTGGTATAGTATCATTGTCTTCAGCGGAGGCAGAATATGTCAGCCGAGACGTGTGAGAGAACTGTTGTAAGAAGGGATTGGCGGTATTGTGCAAAATGTGGTGATGTATTGTGACAATGAAAACGCGATTAAAATGATGGATAACAGTGAGAACACAAAACGAGCAAAGCCGACATCAAATATCACTTTGACATTGTGATTATGAAACGTTTATCAGTCTATGAGTGAAGAGAATTTGATAGACATTATGACGAAACCGTTGTGCAGTGTGAAATTTAATTACTTTTGTAACTATTTGTTTAGTAATTCGTAGGATTAATTGTAAAAAAAATTGTAAACATTAATAAAATACGGTAGTGATGGGACTCGAATCACATTTGGTTCGAATGACGACGGTCACCGAGCATGTAATCACTACGTTTATGACGGTGAAGACTTGATTCGAATGAGATTCAATGTTGATTCGAATCATCTTTACAATTCGAATCAGATTGATGATTCGAATCTTATATTGCGCGGTAAGCTTAACATATAGATGCACTCAAATTAATAAAAAAAAAAAGACGGTTGAAATTCTAAAAAGTGATGTTAGTAATATTATAATTTTTCGTTCGTAGTTTTTTAAAAAGTGGTTTTATAGAGGTTTGTTAGTTAATATTTCAGAAGTAATTTGAACACGGTGACTTTAAAAAGCGTTTACGAAATATTTTTAAAATTACGTTTTTGATAGTGAAGTATTTTTGGTGTAAATAATACAAGTGTGTGTAGCGTAAGCGTGTAAATAAAGTGAAATGTTTGTGTTTCGCAGTGAAGACATAGTAACTACCTAACAATTTGAAAATTATAGAACCGTTAAAAAAAAGTGTAGTTTGGGATTTTTTACGTATCTAAATATTATTTTATTGATTCGATTCAACGTATAAATTCGTATTGATTCGAATGTATCAATCCGAATCGAGGGATCATTCGGATCATGGTTCGAATTTTTGCCGGGTTATTCGAATTGATTCGAATATTCATTTTCGATTCGAGTCCCATCACTAATCGGATTCATATTCGCTTTGCATTGTTTTGACTTGTTTTTTTTTTAAATATGATGCATAGAGTAGACCAGTGTTGTCATTTATTTAGGGTTGTCATGTTAAGATTTTAAAAGCCACGAAATTGTAAAATGTTGCTGCCATTATCATCATATCAGCAGGAAATCGACCATTGCTGGACAAAGGCCTCCCCCAAGGATTTCCACGACGACCGGTCCTGCGCTGCCCGCATCCATCGACTTCCCGCGATCTTCACCACGTCGTCGGTCCAACGCGTGAGAGGCCTGCTTACGCTAAGTTTTCCGGTGCGTGGTCACCACTCGAGAACTTTACTACCCCATCGGCCATCTGTTCTACGAGCTATGTGCCATGCCCACTGCCACCTCAGTTAAGTGATTCTGTGAGCTATGTCGGTTACTTTAGTTCTCCTGCGGATCTCGTTTCTGATTGGATCACGCAGAGAAACTCCGAGCATAGCACGCTCCATTACCCTTTGGGTGACCTTGAGCCGTCTTATGAGGCCCATAGTAAGCGACCATGTCACAGTTCCGTAAGTCATCACTGGCAACACACACTGGTCAAAGACCTTAGTCTTGAGACACTGCGGTATTTGGGACATAAAGATATTGCGAAGCTTCCCGAACGCTGCCCAGCCGAGTTGGATTCGTCGATTGATCTCTTTCTTGAAGTTGGACCTGCCTAGCTGGACTGTTTGTCCCAGGTATACATATTCGTCAACAACTTCCAGTGTAGAGTCTCCAACCTTTAGAGGGGTGGGTGCGACACGGACATTTAACATTATGTAACGCAACGCCTCAGCCAATTAGTGTGCCTCACTAGCCTGCCACTAACCAGCCAGCCAATGCCATGCCGCTACGCCATCGCCTCACCACCCCTCCACACCTGCCAGCCAGCCAGGTGGGGCGAGCAATAGCCAGCCGACCGCATATAAGCCCTTGCGAGCTCATTTTGCCTTCTATTCCGCTGAAGTCAACTGGAGAAGCAAAAACTCTGTCCGAGCGCAACCAGGACTTAAGATATGTACATATAAATTGTGATTTTACTTGATTTATTTGATTAAACAAAAATGTGTGCTTATTCAATTTTTTATTAATCTAGTTACAATTATTTTCGTCTTGTCCATGTTCATTTTAAGACCCACTTGTTGAGAGACTTTACTGAGGATATCGAGCATTGTGCTTAAATCTTCCATAGTCTCAGCCATGACCACGATATCGTCAGCGAATCGGAGGTGGAATATGTACTCGCCGTTGATATTGATGCCGAGTCCACCCCTGTCCAGAAGCTTAAAAACATCTTTCAGGGCGGCGGACAACTTTCAAGGACACGTTAAGTTTTCCGCACTTAAGTCGGAGCCGCATGCTTTCCCCGCCCTGACACCCCTACATCCCTATCGGATCTGGTTTGTTGGTATCAAAATGGATGGGGGGTTGGTTGGTTATCTTTAGTCTCAATTATTACACTACCAAAGATTATCTATATACTGCATTGTTACCAGATTTTGAAAAATTGTTTTTCAAAAAGTATTGGGTTTCGGGGGGAGGGCGGCGAGGGATTTAGGGGGAGCAGTAAACCCCTCCCTAAGAAGGGGGAGGGCGTTACCCCCCTCCCTGAGATAAAATGAACACTGATTTTTTTTAAAGGTCATCTTTGATCAGATATCTGATAGGGCTTTAGATAAATGCCTTTTAAATTAGGGGGAGAAGGGAGAACGTGAATCTTCCCCTTTTAGAGAAAGTTAATTTTAGGGATGCATCCGATATCGGTATCGGCGATATTTTTATGGCAGATTCAACGATACTTTTCAAATTTCGCGCTTTAAAAATGTAATGTAAACGCGCGTGTTGTCCCATCTATTTCGTTGCAAACGAGGCATCTGTCGCATCTGAGAGGCTATTTTCCACCGCAGGTCTTAATCAAACAGACTTGCGAAATCGCCTTTGCCCGCAAAACTTAAGAATGCTTTGTTTTTTAAATAAAAATCTTATAAATGTTAATTTTGATAACTAAAACTATTAATTAATTGTGTTTTATTGATTCTACCTTCCTTTTTGAATTCAATAAGCGTATCGGTATCAGTATCGCCGATATTTTTATAAGAGTATCGGTATCGTATCGGCAAAAAGGCGTATCGAGGCATCCCTAGTTAATTTTCAAAATATATATGGTGACTTTTAATTAGTTCTTGATAGTAAAGGATATGAAAGTACTCGTGATTACAAACAACTTTCCCCAAGAAACTGTATGTCAAACATGAAAAAAAAATTGAGCCTCTACATTTTTGCCCATTTGATAACTTACTATGTATCGAAGACATGTTTTTTTTTCTGATTTGACATAGAGTTTCTTTTGGAAAGTTGTTTGTAATCACGAGTACATGCATATCTTATGTTATCAAGAACTAATTAAAAGTCAACCTGTATACACTACACCAACGCAAATTTCTGGTCAAAGATGACCTTATAGTATACAGGATACTATAAGGTCACCTTTGACTAGAAATTCGCGATTCGGTACTGTTTCTCTGGTCGGTCCCTCATTACTGAGGATCGTGGTCTAAATTGACCTTGAGACGCGTAATTTGTCTCCATCGACTACGGGGCATAGTCGCCCTCACCGCTTGATAAAAGCTTGTTAGATGTGGTGCCTCCCTTTATCTGATCACTCCATCGTGTTGGCTCTGGATATTTTCCTTCAATGTTGCCAAAAACAATCAGTTTTTCAAGGTTGTCACCACTGTTTCTCATTACGTTGCCGAAATAGGTAAGTATGCGCTGCAGGCAGATGGTAGACAACCGTGTTTGAACTTTGAGTTGCGAGAGAATAGACGCATTTGTTCGCCTAGCTGTCCAAGGAATCCTTAGCATCTGCCTCCAACACCACATTTCAAATGCATCTATTCTCTGCCTTTCTCTAGCCCGTATAGTCCATGTTTCCACTCCGTATGTAAATGGGAAAGACTAAAGCTCTTACTAGGCGGTCTTTGGTTTAAAAACTAATGCCCCGGTTTCTCCATATGTTCTGGAGTCTTGTCATCGCATATTTGGCCATTCCTATGCGACGTTTAATCTCCGGAGCGCAGTTGCCGTCATTGCATATCCGAGAACCCAGGTAAGTGAATTCCTGTACTGTTTCCATGCTTTGGATGTTATGGCTCCTTGTCAGTTTCTCAGCACGATCAATCACCATTAATTTTGTTTTCTGTCGGTTGACTGCGAGTCCCAGAATGCCACTTTCAAACTCTAACCTATTGAGAATGCTCTTCATGTCTTCAATGGATGTGGTGAGGAGAACAGTGTCATCAGCGTATCGGAGGTTGGAGATAGTTTTTCCTCCCACAACACCTCTTTCCTAGTTTCCGAGGGTTTTACGGATAACATACTCTCCGTATATTTTCCTTCGGTATTTACTTCCACTATATGCTTTCACTTATAAGCGATTTAGGAGTGCGACTGCTCCGGCGCCACGGGAATGGCAGCCCCTTCGCCCTTGCGTAACAAAGCTCAGGCACCCGGGCGAACCGTAATGGCTGATGCTGGTCGCCGAAGGCAGGGGCTGCCCTGTTTTCGCGCTTTCTAATAAAAAAAATTTGCTCAACTTTTCACTTGCTCAAGTTTTTCCGCTCTCAAGTCGGACCCGCATGCTTTCCTCACCCTGATACTCCCACATCCCCATCGGATTCCGAAGGTTTGTATGTTGGGGATCAAAGTAGTTGGCGGTCTACGCTATTATAAATCTTTCAGATCGATGTTAGTGGGATAGGTCATATTTAGTCTCATATATATAATACACTACCAAAGTTGGCCTATGCTCTACATTGTTTCAGATTTTTAAAATCTGGGAGAGTGTGATAAATCCCTTGCTAGAAAGGGGAACGTGGACCCACCCATTTAAAGAAAATGAATTTCGAATGTTTACTATAAGGTCATCTTTGACCAGAAATTCGCTTTTTCTACCGAAATCTTATCATACCTTCGGGATCCAAGGGTGATGTAAGCGTATTAGATTAGGGAAAATGTGGGGGTTCCTTCGTTCAGGGTGCATTGCGAAAACGCAGTTTTCGAGACATTGATCATTGTAAATTTATATGTTATGCTATATTTACTTCCACTATATGCTTTCACTTTTAAGCAATTTAGGAGTGCGACTGCTCCGGCGCCACGGGAATGGCAGCCCCTTCGCCCTTGCGTAACAAAGCTCAGGCACCCGGGCGAACTGTAGTGGCTGATGCTGGTCGCCGAAGGCAGGGGCTGCCCTGTTTTCGCGCTTTCTAATAAAAAAAAGACTGGGAACGTAGGGAGGTGAACGCGTTCTAACAAGCGAGAGCCCTACATTTTTACTTTATTAACTGGTAGATCTGCCACAGATGGGGAGGTATATTCAATCAAACCTGACAGAACATAATATCGCTTGTTTCATTTGCTTAAGTTTTTCCGCTCTCAAGTCGGACCAGCATGCTTTCCTCGCCCTGATACTCCCACATCCCCATCGGATTCCGAAGGTTTGTATGTTGGGAATCAAAGTAGTTGGCGGTCTACGCTATCATAAATCTTTCAGATCGATGTTAGTGGGATAGGTCATCTTTAGTCTCATATACGCTCTACGCTATTATAAATCTTTCAGATCTATGTTAGTGGGATAGTTCATATTTAGTCTCATATATATAATACACTACCAAAGTTGGCCTATGCTCTACATTGTTTCAGATTTTTAAAAATTAATAAGTCGAGGGGGAGTGCGTTAACCCCCCTCTTCAGATAAAATTAGTTACGAAATTTTAACTATAAGGTCATCTTTGACAAGAAATTTGTTACAGCTATAGATTAATGCCCTTGAAATTATGGGGGGGGGGATAATCTGGGAGAGTGGGATAAATCCCTTCCTAGAAAGGGGAAACGTAGATCCACCCATTTAAAGAAAATGAATTTCGAATTTTTACTATAAGGTCATCTTTGACCAGAAATTCGCTTTTTCTACCGAAATCTAATCATACCTTCGGGATCCGAGGGTGATGTAAGCGTATTAGATTAGGGAAAATGTGGGGGTTCCTTCGGTCAGGGTGCATTGCGAAAACGCAGTTTACGCAGTTTTCGAGACGTTGATCATTGTAAATTTATATGTTATGCTATATTTACTTCCACTATATGCTTTCACTTTTAAGCAATTTAGGAGTGCGACTGCTCCGGCGCCACGGGAATGGCAGCCCCTTCGCCCTTGCGTAACAAAGCTCAGGCACCCGGGCGAACTGTAGTGGCTGATGCTGGTCGCCGAAGGCAGGGGCTGCCCTGTTTTCGCGCTTTCTAATAAAAAAAAAAGACTGGGAACGTAGGGAGGTGAACGCGTTCTAACAAGCGAGAGCCCTACATTTTTACTTTATTAACTGGTAGATCTGCCACAGATGGGGAAGTATATTCAATCAAACCTGACAGAATATAATATCGCTTGTTTCATTTGCTTAAGTTTTTCCGCTCTCAAGTCGGACCAGCATGCTTTCCTCGCCCTGATACTCCCACATCCCCATCGGATTCCGAAGGTTTGTATGTTGGGAATCAAAGTAATTGGCGGTCTACGCTATTATAAATCTTTCAGATCGATGTTAGTGGGATAGGTCATCTTTAGTCTCATATACGCTCTACGCTATTATAAATCTTTCAGATCGATGTTAGTGGGATAGTTCATATTTAGTCTCATATATTTAATACACTACCAAAGTTGGCCTATGCTCTACATTGTTTCAGATTTTTAAAAATTAATAAGTCGAGGGGGACTGCGTTAACCCCCCCTCTTCAGATAAAATTAGTTACGAAATTTTAACTATAAGGTCATCTTTGACAAGAAATTTGTTACAGCTATAGATTAATGCCCTTGAAATTATGGGGGGGGGGGATAATCTGGGAAAGTGGGATAAATCCCTTCCTAGAAAGGGGAAACGTAGATCCACCCATTTAAAGAAAATGAATTTCGAATTTTTACTATAAGGTCATCTTTGACCAGAAATTAGCTTTTTCTACCGAAATCTAATCATACCTTCGGGATCCGAGGGTGATGTAAGCGTATTAGATTAGGGAAAATGTGGGGGTTCCTTCGGTCAGGGTGCATTGCTAAAATGTAGTTTTCGAGACATTGATCATTGTAAATTTATATGTTATGCTATATTTACTT
Organism: Coleophora flavipennella; assembly: GCA_947284805.1. NCBI lineage: Eukaryota > Metazoa > Arthropoda > Insecta > Lepidoptera > Coleophoridae > Coleophora > Coleophora flavipennella. The sequence continues at coordinate 4,347,840 of OX369262.1, read as the reverse complement.
CCGTGCTACTGCTCCGGTGCTACGGGAATGGCAGCCCCTTCGCCCTTGCGTAACAAAGCTTAGGCACCCGGGTGAACCGCAGCGGCTGATACTGGTCGCCGAAGGCAGGGGCTGCCCTTTTTTCGCGCCTTCGGATAAAAAAAAACTTCGGGAACGTAGGGAGGTGAACGCGTTCTAACAAGCGAGAGCCCTAAATTTTTACTTTCGTAACTGGTAGATCTGCCACAGATGGGGAGGTATATTTAATCAAACTTGACCGTACATAATATCGCTTGTTGCACTTGCTCAAGTTTTTCCGCTCTCAAGTCGGACCCGCATGCTTTCCTCGCCCTGATACTCCCACATCCCCATCGGATTCCGAAGGTTTGTATGTTGGGGATCAAAGTAGTTGGCGTGGGCTACGCCCTACGCTCTACGCTATTATAAATCTTTCAGATCGATGTTAGTGGGATAGGTCATCTTTAGTCTCATATATTATTACACTTCCAAAATTGGCCTATAGTCTATATTTTTTTCAGATTTAAAAAAAATATTTAGTTGGGGGAGGTCGGTGAGGGGGAGTGTGTTAACCCCCCTCCCCAAATAAAATTAATTATGAAAATTTTACTATAAGGTCATCTTTGACAAGAAATCTGGTACAGCTATAGATTATTGTACTTGAAATTTGAGGGGGGGGTTTAATGGGAGAGTGGGATAAACTCCTCCCTAGAAAGGGGTATCGTGGATCCACCCATTTAAAGAAAATGATTTTTAAATTTTTACTATAAGGTCATCCATGACCAGAAATTCGCTTTACCTACGAAATCTTATCATACCTTCGGGATCCGAGGGGGATATGGAAGTACTAAAGTAGGGAAAATGTGGGAGGGTTCCTTCGCTCAGGGTGGATTACGGAAACGCAGTTTGATTTGATATTTGTTAATTTATAGTTTATGATACTTTAAATCCACTTTTAAGCGATTTAGGAATGCTTCTTTTCCGGCGCTGCGGGAGTGGCAACTCCTTCGCCCTTGCGTAACTAAGCGTAGGTACCCGGGCGAACCATAGATGAATGTCCTTAAAGTTCCGGTTTTTTCAGCTCTAGTGACAAGTAACCAACATTCAAATAACTTTTTCTAGAGTGTTTACATTCTTTTTTCTAAGTGTTTATATTGATTTTGCTAGGTGTTTACATTCTCTTTGCTAGAGCTTCGCCAGCGTCGATTTAGGCCCCGCCGAATATTTTAGGTTTTTATTAGTAGATCTGTGGTTTTTATGTTTTTATCTAACTATCAGCAAATCAAAATCACGACGAACGTCAAAGCACGCACAAGTCGTAACAGCTGATTGCGATCCACAGTCAAAGATGACCTCCTCCAAACACGATCGCTGAATACAATTTGCCTGCCACAAATATACTGTGCTATTGTATGTACTCTCCTCACCATTCAATTTCAACCTCAATCTGCTGAGAGCCGATAGATTGAATCATACAATCGTTGTTAATAGGTGTCTTGGGGGCATGACCCAGCATGCTGCGTGTTGTATCGTTCGCGCTAGTAAAGGTCACACACGGGAAAGATACTTTTTAAGATATCTTTAACATATCATTTATCTTACAATATCGCTCTTCATAGATATCAATGAATTACACACGGTGCAGATAATATGTATTTTATCGTCGTCTATCTGCAAATACAGAGCGATATCGACCGATATCTATAAGATAAAAATATACGCACAGATATTTAACACAAGATAAATACAGCATGATTCAAAGAGATTTTAACCGCCTCCATGGCGGAATGGTTAGTCTATTCGCTTCACACCAGGAGGTCGCGGGCTCGATTCCCGGAGAGGTCAATTTTATAAGACTCGGCTTGGTTGGTGGCAAGGCATTTTCATAGCCCGCCTGGCTAGCTCCCACCATCTAATCTAAGTCTTGCCGCCAAACATCAGTGTTAACAGCATTGATGTGTTCCGGCTTGAAGATAAGATAACCAGATCCCCCATTGCGTTGGAGAATCTTGGTAAGCCCACTTCCGTCTTCATAATAGTCACTTTCCATCAGGTGAGATAATGCCAAGGGCTTATCAATTGTGTTCGGCGTGGTCTGCGGTGAGGAGTGAGAAGGATGTAAGTATCACGCTACTTTCGTAAAAGCAACATGTAGATCAAATTCAAAATCAGCTTCGTCCTCTGACGAACTGTCTAGTAAGTCCAATAGTAACGTACGCGAATTCATTTTTTTAATCGTCCTGTATAAAGCGTTTTAGGTGTTGCTCATTCAAAGACTCGTACGTACTCGAATGTTCGGTTTTCATATATTATCGTATCTGTCCCGTTTGTGATAGCTTACGATACTATAAGTTTTTATCTTAAGAATATAAAAATTAAAATATTAATAGTATCTGTCCCGTGTTTGACAAACTTAATCTACACTGACTGAGCATATTATCACTATGTTCTGCAAATTGTGTCCACCTTTGAGTATACATTCTGTTTATTCTGTAGGTATAGACTCTATACCTCGCTATAGAGCGAGCGTGCATATATTATATCACACCAGTTTTAAACTCATCGTAAGCAAGTTAGCCATAGTTAACTATAAATACCATCTTTCAATAGTAATTTCCAACAATGTCAACAAAAACCTAACCTAAAAATTAAATTATTTCTTTGTAAAAACCAATGTTTTCAATTTAGGTTACAAATTAATAGCGTACCATTAATAACTGAAAACATCGGTATCAGAATTGCTTTTTAAAGAAATAATTAAATTTTTAGGTTAGGTTTTTGTTTACATTGTTGGAAATTTCTATTGAAAGATGGTTTAAATGTATATGTGGCAAATGGGGATAGGCTGCTGTGCACCACCGGCTTATAGATAGCCACGGACAAACAGCAATATTTTTTAAGAATTTAGTAATTTACTAGGTACTTGTAAGAATGATATGTGTTTCATGAGTTACAATTTTTACTTCCTAATGCATATAAAAATAAAACATTGGTACGTACCCACACCTAGATGTACTCTTGGGTAGGTAAGTTAATTAGGCATTTTTTTTAATTTCAATATATGTATACTTACAGTGCCTATCGGATAGGGTTAACGATTGTGGTGAACGTATTCGTAGTTTTATTTTATTGTTTTTGCATTGTTTTCTGTTAGAATTTGCTTCAAAAAGTTGTAAGTTTTGGAGAAAATCGTCTAGTACACTTGCGTGAGCAATGTTAAGAAAAGGAAAATAAAATCAAGGAGGACGTGAAAACCCAATTTGCACTGGATTCAATTTTATAGACGCCCTACTGCAGCCGGATGGCCACCTCAGCACAGTATTACAATATAGCGGCTAACAGTAGCGCAACAAATGTACTTACGCAGAGGAGCAACGGAAGGGTGTTTGCGGGGCACCGGTGGCGCATCGTGCGACACGAAATCAAAGGCGTTGCGCTACTGTATATGGCTTACAGTCATACTCTAACCTGCAAATGCAGTTAAGAATTCTAGAGAAGATTTGTAATGCATCGGCGGAACTAGCATTGCAAATCAGTAGACGAATGAAGATGAATTAAGACTGTCTCAAAAGGGCTTTTGTACTCAGAGACGTTAATATATGCACAAATAAAAACCGTTACAGTCAGCTCCAGCTGTCAATGTCAAGTCAGTTTTAATTTTCTTGGTTTGTTGGGAATACAAAATTTTACATTAAAAAATGTCTTTTTTAAAGATATTTGCTTTGGATAAAGTGTCTAATTTCTTCAATATTATCCGCCAGAACGGTGGCATTCGAGGTTCCTTGTATAAATTGTACAGGTAAACTTATTGGAAATACTTATATTATGTAATTGGTTATTAGGTTATGTTTTCGCTTATTTTGTATCGATTGATTGTTGTTCCATCTTGTAATTTTCTGTAGGTAAAGAAAATTCTCGGTCGACGTATATTGAATTCAAACTAACATTTTCGGAATAAAATATTACAAATTATGTACAATGCATGGTACACCTAGTGATTATTAATACAATTAATAACAGAGATTTTTTATCTTAAATGGGTTGTGCACTAACAAACAACATTTGAAAATCCAACCCATTTACACACACAATATTATAGATATAGTGCGGCTGTCCAGAGAATGCTGATTTGACACTTCAAGCCAGGGATAGAATGTAACATTCGATGAATCTTCGAAATTGTAAACAAATCAATCTTTAGTTTCTAAGCTTGAAAAACATGAAAAAAACATAATATTTTTTTACTTAATAATTATAACAGAACACATATTTTGTTTTATTTTTACATTAAGGACAACAGAACGTGTATTTTGTAATTATATGAAACGTTAGTGAAAAGTTTACGTTCTATGGTAATTTCTTCTTAATAATAGTGATGTTACCATAAGTAACTTGATAACGTATTTGTAACCTATAAATTTGTTAAAAATATTATGAATTCATTACCACACAAACAATTAATTCTTGATGCGTCAATCAACCAACCATAAAAATTGCAGGCATAAAAGTGATATGTTTAAGTAATAACAATAGTATATTGCACAACAAGAGCATAAAACATGCTATTGTACCCAAGATCATTTAGCAAGACGAGCCGGTATGGCGAGGGTGGACAGTCACGTCGAGGGTAAAATGAAGTTTCATGCTGGAGTTTTACACTCTGCTTTTCACTTCGATTGCAAGGAAATAATAAATATTCAACCGCAATACAACAAATTTGGCTAATTTTGATGAATAATTAGTTTCCCACCACACAATTTTTACTATTTTCCACCCCCTTCACCTTACCAATCCTAAAATCCACCCCATTACCAATCCTAAAATCGACGGTCCACAAATTTGGAAATATATTATTCCACGATTTTAGAAATGGCTATTTTATTTCGTTATATGTTACATCTACATAAAATTATAGGTACATAGTATTTATTTACTTTGGATGTCTATGGGCACATCACTACCTACATCTAACTAGCATATATCAAATCAGCATTCTCTGGATGGCTGCAGTATAGTTGGCTTCCGTTGCACCGAATGCTACTAAGAAAAGAGATGCGAATTGGCATCTTTTTATTTGCTTCACTTTTTGGACGCATGTAACCTATCTACCTCCCCTTATAAAGGGTTTTCCAATAAGAGGTGTTATTTTGATATTCCATAATGCAATTTTTTAATATAAAGGATCGGACGTTTATTTCATTATAAAGAAGAAGGTATGCCGTTAATAGTGGAAAATAAAATCAGCCAAATGACCACCACGACCACGCTTACAGGACCATATCCTTTTCATGAAATTTTCCATAACCAAATCGCAAAGTGGCTGCCCTATGTCCTCGATAGCCTCATGAATTCCATCTTTGAGGTCTTGAATTGACGCTGGGCGGCGGTAAACAGTTTCAGAGATATAACGTATCCCTGTCTCACCCCTCGCTGCAACTGGATAGGTTTCGAGTTCTGGTCCTGGAGGCGAACCGACATGGTGGCGTGTTCATACAGACACTTCAACACCTCGATGTATCGGCAGTCAATTTGGCACCGCTGAAGAGACTGTAGCACAGCCCAGTCTTAATATAATAATAATAATCGAGTTCGGTACATATTGCGCTCGAACATCTTTAGCGTGGCCGAACTCGAAGAACTACG